>CM062209.1:12127500-12807500 GCA_031216445.1 Lateolabrax maculatus | reverse complement strand
TCGTCCAACTGTTTCTCTTTCCTTCAGAAGCCCTTGTCCATCTCTGTGGGTGGGAAACGTGACAACTGAGCTAACGGAGAAACATCTATGGGACCTTTTTAAAATGTATGACCCTATTCCAGTAAAATATTTGATACTTACCTAATTTATAACTTGAAATCAGTCTTTATAAGCACAGTGTTCCTATTCCTATAATAAGTGGAGAGACATTTCAGCAAACACTTGTGTTTTTACCTCTTTGAACAGAAACATGGAAATCTAATATTTAACCAGTTAGTTATTGACTGGTCTGTTAAGGTGTTTGCTTTACATTGTAGGTATGGTGAGATAGAGAGTATCCGTGTGCTGCATGAGAGATTCTGTGCCTTTGTCAACTTTAAGAATGCAAACATGGCAGCTCGTGCCATGGAGAAACTAAATGTGAGTACTTATTTGGTTCCCCTCTCTGAATATTGTGTCTGTTTTTTAAAGAACATTGTTATGGACTTGGATGTATGCTGCCTCTCACAGGGTTATTGTATTGAGAACACACGTTTAGTGGTGCGCTATCCTGACCGTCGCACTCAGAGGGTCTTACCCATTCCACTTAAGACCTGTCTCCCTGTCACACAGCAGGCAGGAGCAGCTGCTGGGTAAGAAGCTCTTCAACCTCACTTTAGAAACTCTCTAGATCAGTGAAATCATGCAACAGGACTGCAGTTTTAATTGCTTTTATACTTAATATGCCAACTCTGTGTGTTTTGTCTCTATTTATGTCCTCATCCTCTCTGCCCAGACCTCGACGACGTGGCCCAGTGAACGGAGACGAGTGTTACTTCTGGAGAACCACCGGCTGCCATTTTGGGGACAAATGTCGCTACAAACACATTCCTGATCAGAAAGGCAAGGACAGGAAACCCTGGCAGCCTTGAACGCAGCTCACTCTTTGCCCCAGTAGTGTGCAGGAAACTGGGATGCATAGACTGAGCCAAAGGCACATGGTGACCTATTCCCACTTTTAAGGGATACAACCTAACATCACAGCTCTACAACATAACGAGGAAGTGAAACTGCCTTGGTCCACTATTGGAAAAAAGAAGTAATGGTTCTGTCATGTACAACAGTAATGAAAGGACTCAGTATGGATTTCAGGCCATGTTTTTTCAGTAATGATCAGGGGAAACTTCCTTCTTTAGAAATTCCATCACAAAGCAGTGCTTTTCTCCATTTTTAAAGTACAGTAACTTGGCCAATTCTTAAAACCTGCAGTTTTCGGACCTGATTTTAACAGTTTTGGTTTATCCATGGCTCACATCTGTCTGCGGTTCATACTGGGGCTCTGTTTCCCACTCGTTGTTCTTGTGCCAATATCAGCACATTATCCTCCAGACCAAAGACATAACAACAGACGTACATGACATGTCAGTCCCTCCCCTATGCAGATGAGGGTTTTCTTTTAGCCAATAAGCTACAGACCCACAGAGGTGCTTTTGTACTGTGCTATGTAGCCTTAGTTAAAATGATCAAACTCGGGTAAATAGAATTGAGGGATTGCAAAATTTTATGCATTAATGCATGGATTAGGTGTATATTTACCTTTATTTACATACTGGCTGCCCTTTTGTTGAAAGATTGGATATACACACTGCATGCGTGTTCAGTTGTCATGACAAGTTATGGAGGACATATTGTTCTCCACAACAATGAAAGGATTTGCGGCGATTATTCACAATATGGTCTCCATAATGGAGGACATATTGTTCTTCAACACCGTAAGGTGTGGAAGAGATAATAGAAATACCTGACAATATCATGCAATTCATTAGAACAAATATTATCGTTGTGAAGGCTGTAGTGTTCAGACCTTAGTGAGACTGTCAGAGAGGTATTGTTTTAACTCTGTGGCAAATTTTAGTTTTGCTGTATTGTTGTATTGGATTGCATGAAATGTTAGGTGTGACACTCTCCAGTTCTGCAGACTTCTCCCTGTCTTGAGGACTATGGGAGAACTAGTTGCAGCACTGATCTGTGTACCCAATGCCAATGAATAGCCCTCGTAAGTTTTTATCTCAGCATTAGAATATGCAACATGGTTTCTTGGTACATTTGCATAGTAAACATCACAGTGCTTTATGTCTATGCAAAAGAGAAGTGCCAACTTGATTGTCAGTCATGTGTCAGATATACACACCTACCACCTCTGGCAGAAGTAGTCTGTATTTGTAGGTTGTTAATGTCTGTGATAGACATGGCAATGTCATTGATAAACTAGTTCAGACTACAGGACAGTGCCTTACAAAAATACATGCTCAGTAATGTGCACACACACATTCATGGCAATATGTGTAACATGATCCACCTAAAGAACTTTTGAACCTTGAAAAGCAGTGTTTTGACCTTAGGGGGGTCTCCATTTCAGTATTTCAGTGAACCAAAGAATGCTTCATCGGATGGCTCTGCACTGAAAACAGCTTTGTTCTTTAATGAGTTTCAACACTAGACAGTGCATTAAACCCCATTGGCATGTGTCCGTATCATCCACTAGATCACAATTACTCCTGGTTTAAGTCCACACTACGTTCACTAGTAAACTATGCACAGCATAGTGAGAGTATTTATTTTCCTATTTATACCTGCATTTTTTTTCTATTTCTTTTTTTTTTACAGCATACCATAGGAGCTGAATACAGCTTTACTGCGCTTTTTTTGTCTTACCACTTTATGGAAGGTTAAAGAAATGTCTACTCTTGTGTTTATTTCTGGCTTGAGGAGACAAGAATTATTAAGAACCGTTTGATGCAAACACTGTCACATGCTGCACTTCTACTTTTCTCGTATAACTTTCTGTCTTGTGGCTAAAAAAGGAATTGGACACCAAACCTTTAGACTGCACTTGTTGATTTAACAAACTTGCCTGTTTCTTATTTGACTGGTGCACTTAACTATTGTTGCACAGTGCATCTACGTTTGCAGACTAATAAAATGCATTGGATGTTACCATAGCATATTTTGATTTCATCTTATGCACATTTCAAAAGTGGACAAACGATTTCCCTTAAATTTATCCATTTGATGTGATTTTTAGTATTTTTACCTTGTTTCAAACTATTTCAGGACAATGCATTTTTAATTATGATGTACATTGATAACCAGAGCACTGCAATCTTGTTAATCTTCCAATTATTTTGTATTATCATTACTGCACTGCGAAAAAGAGTCTTTTATATTTAATAAATGTATTTGAACCACCTATACTACATATTTCTGAGTCTCTATAAGTAATGGCACAAACTGGGAACAATATGCTAATATGCTGTAAACATGAACTTCCTGGCAGTGGCGTGCGATTTTCCTGAGTTCCACAGGGCGGCAGTGTTGTACATGAAAGGCTAACACTGAATTATGTCCCCAACTTATGAAATGCATATACATTCATCTTTTTTGATCTCCAGGACCTAGGACATTGCTCTAAGTCATTCCTGATGCTCAAAACCCTGAAGAAGTAAATCAAAGCAGACCAGACTGGTGTGGGGGGAATATGGTAACCCTGTCATCACTAGTAAGAGACATTTGTGTGGCCAGCATGAAAGCTGCATTAGGGAATCTGTAACCACCCAGACCAGTGGGAGATGGAGACATGATTAACGTTACTGAGAATGTGTGGGAAAAGCAACCATTATGCCACAGATGACACTTTGAATAAAGAGGAACTAAAGCCTGAGGCCACCTGTGAAGTGTGAGAGTGCAAATGTTCCAAAATTAAAGGGGAACTCCACAAGTTCAAAATGAATGCTACACAGCCTATGAAAACAGTTGTATACTGCCTTCCAAAACAAAAACAAACAAAAAAAAAATACAGAAAAAGAAAAGTCTGCATTACAAACTTGAGGTGTGGGGTCTAACAAAAGAGTCATACTAGGGACTAAAATCAGGATATATTTGATTTTGACATTTCTTTTTCAAATTCCTCTGATATTTGAAAGTACAATACTAAATTGGTGGAATGCCCCCTTTAAAATTTATATATCAGATTTAAGTAAGTGTGTGCAGGTATACACACGGCAAACCCCATTTTAATTTTATTTAACCTCAGTCAAATTCTAGCCCACCTTGGTTGAGGCAAAAGTGACCTGTGATGCTAGATCTAATGAGGTCAACCTCTCTGTACAGCTCTGTGCGCTCTCAGCCCTATAGCCCTGTGCAGCATACCCGCTATACAGTAATGCCTACACGTTCCTGTAGCCAGAATTGAAGTAAAAGCATTATGAAAGCCTGGAGAGGCAGCCGTGGGGGTGAGCATGAGGAGGTGCTGTCATCTGAAAAGGCACTTGTTTATTGTTGGAGAGCATGTATTTATTTCATGCCTCCACAGATTGTGGGTAAGGACAGAGCCGGCTCGGTCGGCGTAATTAGAGAGGCGGAGAGAGGGAGAGAGCGCTCTGCCACAGAGGGCTGCTTCGCTCAGATACTCTCAGCCCCGTGAGCCCTCCGAGAGCCATGTAACGCACTCTCACTAGCACACACACCCACTGAGCTGTTAAATACTGGCACACAGGCAGGGACACCTGTCTAGGCTAGTTTAATTAGTCTGATATGCAATACTGCATTACGAGTTATAATGAAAGGATGTCACACACATGGATGATATTTATATTTTTAACCCCCTTTTCTTTTTTCTTCTTCTTCTTCTTTTTTTTTTTTTTTTTACATCTCCCATTCCTTTCCCTGTCGGCCTTGGAGATCCCTCTGATTTGGCCCCGCTAATAGGGGGTCTGCTCTTCCTGTTCGGGTTTACCAGTCAGGGAGGAACCACCATCCTGCCACCCAGTCGCACCATCACTGGGACACAAACATCTCAATTACAGCTTCAAAGTGTACACGGGTGCACACAAATACACACGTATGTAACATGTGATTTTTTTTCCCACCCTGTTTCACTCTGCATACGACCAAGTGTTTTTACGGTTGTGGTTAATGTTTCAGTTCCTACCTCCCCTGTCATGATTGTAATTTTTCATGTCTATGAATAAACCTTGCTGCCTTAAAAAGGTGCCCGCTGAGGTTTACTTGAAAACTGAAATACAGTTCATCAACACAACACCCTGAGGCCAAAAATTTCCATGTTGCTAAATTTGTCCCAGATCCTCCCGAAATGACTGAAAAATAAATAAACAAGTTTCAAACATGTAGAGAGGCCATAGTAGACATCTGGAGGAAACATAAGTTGGATCAGGACTGAGCACTGAAGTGACCCCAGCCATAAACAGGACTTTTCCCTCATTTTTTTTATCTGGATCTACACTGATGAGTTAAATTTTTATGCTGTCTATACCGTGATAACATGTTAGACCATAGTAACACACTCCTGGGCAGGGGTGGTATGGCATGTTCTCATCAGTCACGTTCACCATGGCTACGGTGAGGCTGGGCCTATTTTAGAGTTGGTGGTTTGCGGCCATCTCAACAAGGAAATATCTACCCTGTGGTATAGGGAGCTTCTTTAAGACACTTGGAACTTGATGTTTGAGACTATTCTGGAGCCAGAGTCCTTCCCATTGGTTACATTTACACACGTTCACCCTAAGGTTGTGCAACGCTCTGAGCGTACAGTTGTGTAAAGCATCTTCAGCCTATCAGAGAAGAGAGGTATAAAGTGGCCCAATCAGAGAAAACCACTTGATTTTATAATGAAAATGGGTTTCATAATGTATGATGTCCATTTTTGCTAAGGTGCTAGACATCGCATCCTGAAACTGACGAGTCTTGTGGTTGCTGGGGACTCATTTCTCAAACATTCACCATCTGACTCATTTATCTGTGAGGAACGACTGCCCCATATTTCATCTCAGAGCTCATTCAGCGATACTTAAAAGTATCCATCCACAATTATACAAATGTTAACAAAGAAAGAAACACAAAATAAGTTAAAATGACAAATCCTCCAATCCATTTTAACATTTTTATATCTAGATTAAGATACACTGTTCTGCATTATGCAGACTTATTGTGCAGATTGTTGCAAGCAATCTGATAAACCAGGTTTACATTTTAGCATTTAAAATCCAAGTCCAAACTTCTAGAGAAAGATACCTTGAGGGAAAGAGAGCGCAGGAGGAGGGAGGGAGGCAGGGAGGGATGTAGGGAGAAGGAGGGAAGAAGGGAGGTTTGACTTATGAGAGCATTTAGTAGACGCACTCCTTCACTCAGTCACTCTCCCCTAGCCAGTGAACTCCACCACTGCAAACATTTGCTGCCTGCCAGGTGAGTGAACTTTCACCTTACCTTATTCTTTTACATTTTCTTGTTAAAGAATATTATTTTTATTTTCACTTTAGTTCACTGTTACCTTTTTTTATTTCTATATATATTTATCTGAGAGCAAGTGTAACAGGTGTTTTAAGTGTTGTGATGCTTTTTTCCTCTCTGTATTTTTTACTTTAACTAGATTCATATTTAAAATCAGTTAATACTACAAAATTGACAAAGTTCAAACATTTAGAGGAAATATTTGTTGTTTTAAACTGTGTTCTTACATTGAATTAAACAATAACAACAGACGTACTGAAAAAGGATTTATACAACATAAGCTACAGTTTTCTCACTATGATTTACTGAAGTCAGCCTGCAAAGTCTAATTGCTTGGTGTTGGTTTGCTCCTTTATAATTTTATCATCACAGTAGACAAACAGATTTTGTGGATTTTGTGCTCCCTGTTGTCATGTGGCCTGCAGAGATTTAGTGTTTCAGTGTCTGCCTCCACTACTGCCTTCTTGCTTGGCTGTGACACTTGTTATCCTCTAGTTAAAAGCTGCCTGTGTGTCTGTCTGGTTAGATAGCCTTGGGGATTCACGTGAGTTGCAATACAAAAGTGTCAACTCTCTAATTATATGCCTGTGTTCGACATGAGTGAAAAGTATTTTTTATGCGTTTTGGCTTCCATTGCCTTACTGCAAGATTGAGGCTGCAGCAGCGACTAAAATCAAAAGGTATGACTGTAAAACAACAGATCTGATTGTGCACAGATAAGATACCACTGCAGTAGTAAGTGTCTCAGCACATTTCTTAGTAACAGCATAGAAGACACTGGTGGCTTAGGCCTGCTATGCCACTGTGCAGACTTCCTGAACTATTTTGTCCAGAGGATGTCACCGTTGGTCTGTTTAGTCACCAGACCCCAGCTCCCTGCTGGCTGTCTGACTTGTGCTGAGGGGTCCGGCGGATGCGTCTAAAAGTGATGATAGATGATTCTCATTACAGGGAAATCGGCCTGCAGCTTTAGACCGACCGCTTAACCGAAAAGCCAGTTAAATGACCCCACCGGTCAATTTAACACCGGCCGCCTGAATTAATAAAAATCAAACCCTGCGACATCGTCTCATTTAAGCAAAAAGAAAGCAGAACAAATTGCATCACGCAGTGTTTCAACCTTCCCCCCCCTGCAGACCCTCTCCCCCCCCGGCCCTCTCAGTCACGATGACCCGGACCCTCTGCCTGAGCCTCCTCCTCCTCCTCCTCCCGCCGATGCTGATGCTGAGCCTGTGCCGGGCCGCGCCGTCGCAGCGCAGGGCCAAGGTGCGCCTGGCGGGCAACTCCGCGCGAGAGCCGCACGAAGGCCGGGTGGAGGTGCTGCACAACAACACCTGGGGCACCGTGTGCGACGACGAGGTGGACATCAAGCTGGCCAACGTGCTGTGCCGGGAGCTGGGCTTCCAGGGCGGCATAACGTGGGCGCACAGCGCCAAGTACGGAGAGGGAGAGGGTGAGCGCGCCTGCTGCGCACCTGCGCAAGCCAACAGTGACATTTGACTGAAGAAAAAAAAAAAAAAGAAAAGATAAAAATGTTTCTTCTTGTAGCCAAACTGACTGTGTGTGCGAGTAGATGAGACAAGTCACTCTAGGCCTTGGAGTTTGGACATGTCATAGCGGGACAACCCCAGATGTAATATTAATAAATGCATCACATGTAGCTTTTTTCCTAGTTTCAGAGCTCTGCCACATGGTATTAACTACACCTGTGGTGGAAACATGCCCATTAGATTAACGTAGTCATTTATTAGATTTAAGATGTCTTAGACTCAGTGGCAGGCAGCCCCACTGGACAAGTTTACCCCAACCTGTCTCCTCCAAAACCTGCATGCCACAGTGTGCTTGTCCCCCATGCTAAGTGTATGGCTTCATGAAAAGTCCACCAATTAACGCATCCAAAATAACTAACATCATAAAGTGACAAAGATAACTTTGTTGGATTGGGGTCTACATCTCATTAAGGTCGCCTGGCAAGCTGTCGGAGAAAGTATATGGGCCAAAAAAGGGCATTTGTTTCAGAATAATGACAGCATTCGCTTGCCAGAATTGTGCAACACTTGCTGTGGTTTATGGACATTCTTTACTGCTGCTTTTAAATCCAAATTAAAGAGAAGGTTGAGTGGAGTCAAAGAGCAGGATCTACAGCAACCTGCCTTGTAAAATACCGTGTATCCACTGCTAAACACGCCGCTGAGGTACAACCCTAAATCAGCGTGCCAGTAAAAGTCAAGTGTTATGTGTTTAGGAACTGATTCAAGTCCGTGTGTAGATGCATTGCCCAATCTGTCTGTTGAACAATCAATGAAAATCACAATGAATTAAGTAATGAATTGTTTATTCTTTCACAAGGCCCAATATGGATGGATAATGTGCGCTGTGACGGCTCCGAGAAGTCCTTAAAGGACTGCAAACACAACGGTTGGGGGGTGAACGACTGTAAACACTCGGAAGACTTGGGGGTGGTGTGCACCGCTGAGCGCAGGTTGGATCAGACAGCCGGTAGAGGCCACACCACCATCGGCAGGCCCAACGGCAGCCCCGCGCCTCAGTGGCAGGGCCTCGTGGCCACCCGCAGGCATCCAGGATATGGCTATTATGGAAACGGACATCCACAAGAGATCCCCAGGTTCCAAAGACACCACCAGGTACAGCAGTTTACCTCTGATACATTTCAGTGTTTTTTCTTCGTGAGACATGTAACTGTAGATGGGATGTGCGTCTTCCCCAAGGGTCACGGTAAGGTGCAAATCGAGGAGGTCCGTCTTCGTCCCATCCTCATGGCCACCAAGAGGAAGAACCTGGTGGCGGAGGGCGTGGTGGAAGTGAGGCATGCTGGGAGATGGAGGCAGGTTTGTGACCTGGGTTGGAGTCTCAACAGCAGCCGGGTTGTGTGTGGGATGCTCGGCTTTCCAGAGGCTACTCAGCACAATGTCAAAATGTACAAGTGAGTATGACTCCTTCCTGCTAGCTGCACTGAGAGCAACACAATTCACCTTAATGAACTCAGTTTACTAGATTACGAAACACCGGGCTGTTGACTGTAGTTCAGAAGGGCAACATTCAGTGCTATTCATCCCATTGTAAAGTGAATAAAAACACATCCTGAAGAATAAAAAAAAACAGCAGTGGCATCCCGTTTAGAGCCCCTTTGAGTAAAGGCCTTTTTTTGGGCTTATCTTCCTCCCTCAGCCACTTCTCCCCCATGTCTCCCCCTTTCTTCCCCCTCCGTTTCTCAGCCTCAGGATGATGATAAAGAGATCCCTGTCCCTTCTCTACTGCCCTTTCTCTACACCTCTCTCTAGGCAAATCACCTCTGCTCACCTCATTACCTCTCTCTCACTCTCTCTCCCTGTCGCTCTCTGATGCTATCTTCAGCTCGCGGCTCCCAGACAAACAGCCCCACTTTAACTTTTAGATTCCCATGCCGAGGTGTAATATCACTGCTGATTGTGCTTTAACGCTCCCATCGATACCATGTGAGAGACAAAGGTAGCTATTGGAGAGCGGGATGAGGGTCTTTGTGAAGCGACTCATCTTATTGGCAGGGCAGCCTCTGCGGGCTTGAGTCAGCCATGCATCTCTTCTTCACTTTAACATCCCAACAGCTTGTGTGACATGCTGCCAGTGTGTGTGTGTGTGTGTGTGTGTGTGTGTGTGCGCGTGTACTAGGGCAGAGTAACATTTGAAATGTTTCTGATACTGATATGGCTGCCAATGCAATACTTCAGTCTTAGTACAAATACCAAAACAGTACTTCCAATACGTCACTTCAGGGAGCACAAAAAGTCACTGTTCAATGTGTATTTAACAAAATAAGCCAAACTTCGCAAACGTATCAGTGTTTACTCTGTATCAACACAAAGTATCCAAAAGAGAACTTTCCTAAATAAAGCACACTCTAAATAAGCAACATTAAGATTAAAAACAGGAAACTACTTATTAAAGGATAACGATAAATTCATTGAATCCCCAGTTCACATTTTATATTTATAATAGTTTGACATTTTGGGAAATACCATTCTAACGAGACATGTCGTTTCATTGCATTGTATTTAGGTGGCTCCTTCTGCCCCTTTGACACAGATCTACACTTCTTCTCCTCCAGCTGCAAAAAAAACATTGACAGTGGTTTTTTGGGAAGGTTCTGCTCTTAAACCACAGGAGGACCACACATTAGCAGAGAATTACTCCACTGCTATTATAAGAATGAATAGTGTCTGACCACGTGTGTCCTCAGTGGAAGGGGGACCCAGTTGGATCTTGCTCCTGGAGAGCTGCCGTTTCTAGGTGATTCACAGTTCAGCCATTCCTTCCCTCTCTTGGCCGAGGTTACTGTGACTCAACTGGGGACAGACCACAACATCTGCTCCGTACTGTAGTTGCTAGATTCGTCTTGCTACTGAAGGGCTGTAACTTTTGAGAGGGTAACTTATTTTTTTTATAGACTTTTCAAACTTTTTTATTGACTTTACAAACTGCCCCTATTGGAGCACACTCACTCACTGAAAGTATTTCTGCATTGCCCTTGAATTAAGCTATCTCCGCTGAACTCCGCGTTATTGGGAACACAGTGACGCTATAACTGGATTCTATTGTTGGAGGAGGGCATCATCAGGCATCATAATAGTATAGTAATAAAAAGTCCTCAGTATGAGCTGTCGCTGAGCAGTCCGACTTGACTCTGTACACGATATATACAGGATCATTTATTAGAGCACAGCTCTCCCCGCATTGCAGGTGTGATGCGTTCCATGCCTCTCTTCGATTTTCTATCCCAGTACAGATCCGCCACTTAATGCAAAGGATGGGAGATGAGAAGTACAAGTAATAGTTTAGTGAGGAATTAAATGGGTAGATTTGTATGGCTGAAACGTAAGGGATTTGGCTTCTCACCAAGAAGAGCGATATGACAGAGAAGGACAGGGCTGCTGTAGCTTGAAGGGCTTTGAGTGAAGCCTGCAGGGAATCTGCTCACTGGCTGTTTCAGGATGTTGTTTTTACATCTTCCTTTTAGGGTCAGAAAAGAAACTTAAACAATAGCACTCTGTGGGCTCTTTTGGTCTTTGACCTAAGCCACAACAAAGTGGATAATACTGTTTATCCATCAAATCTGCTTCTAAATCTATAGTGAAAAGTGTGGGCAAACATATGCCATTATGTTGATCTTTTTATTGTGTGTGTAAATTATAAGGCTCTGGCATGGAAGTGGTCGTGACTTGATACATCTTGGTCTGCCTGTCCTGGGCATGACCTGGTGTTTTGCTGTAAACTCAGGCGCTATACTGGTCTGAACCACGATGATGTGTGTGTTTCCAAATCTGTACGTGTTTTCTATCTCCACAGATGCATACTTGTTCTCTCGCAACATGTGTTTTTGACTTCAAAGTGGCTCTAGGTGTACACAACGCCTCAACGTCTTAGCTGCCAGTGGTATACTCAAGCTATTTTACAGTATTTGGTTTCTAAAATAAGGATGAAACCTTATCTTTGTTATTGTATTGGGACGTTTATACACAGCTGACAGTTAGAAACAGAATTGAAATACAGGTAATGCTGTTTCAGCTTGACTTGTGGGTAATTATAAGGATTGCACTCTGACTGAAATTGCCACTGTAATTATAAATACAACAGTAAGCACAGTCACAGAGCAACAGTTGGACTTGAGACAATGTGATGTTCAGTTTTCATGTAACATATTCCACATCTTCCGGTTGCCAGAAAAGCTTAGGATTGTATTTCATGGTTTGACCAAATTTAGCCAGTGACATGTCCCCCTCCTCCCCGTTTCTCCATCTTGCTTGAAGTCTCTCAGTCCATTCTTAGAAATCCCGGACCATGCCATGTCTCTCGGCTCCCTGTGTCTCTTGGATGAGACTCTGAGGATGCTGTAATTACAGGTTGGTCAGGACCATGGCTCTCCTGGGTTTCTGCTGAGAGTGAAAAAACACCCCCAATTATAGCTGTGTGTGTGAGAGAGAGAGAGCAAGACAGAGTTGGCGAGGGACGAGGAAGAGTGTAACACGAGAAAAGGGAGATGGCGAGAAAGAACCAAAGCGGCAGTCGGACGAGCCAGCTTTTCGCTTGCTCGTGTGAAATATGTCCAATTACAGCTGCAGTTTGGAGCTCAGCCCGCTGTGTCAGCAGCTGTCTGTCTTCCTCTGTCACCGTAGTGATTTGGGGACTTAACCGGCATTTTATGTTTAATTATGTTTTAAGCCAAAATTTTCTTATAATGAGGGTATCATTTTCCGGCTGTTGGGTGACATTTTGTGCGACCGAGTCTGGTTTTCCTGTCTGATGTCTGTGTGATCTTCCTAAGTGACCTTCTCTCTAATTTATTTTACCATCTTTTAATTTCTGTATGCATGCTGGTGGCGATTTTTGTGGTCTGGAACAGACTGTGAAAGCCGGCTTGAAGCATAGTGATTTCAATCGGCTCTGTCTGGTCAGTGTGGAAATATTTAGCAACTATTTGAAATACAAGCTTTTCATAGATACTCAAAGTGGGGCAAAATCAAATCTTATAAAAATGTTCATATTAGCTTCAATATGCTCTGTACGAGAAATATTCCGTTTCATCTTGGCCTTCTTTTTCATTTCTCTTCAGCTGACTGTTCAGATAACGTCTGGAGCTGAATAGGCATTTTGTAAACTAAGGTTTAATGGTAACATATTTTAGCATACTCAGTACCCCTAGATTAGGGTATAAAAGGTTCAACATTTTTATTTTTTAGAAATTTTCACAGCAATAAATAGCAATAGTTTTAAGAAATAGTAGATTAAACTAAAAGCTTAACTAAAGTTTATATCCTGATAAAATGTTTCACAGCACCCAACATTTTTTTTTCAGCTGCAAGAAGATACTATTCACTGCAGTTTACTGTAAACAAGGTCCAAATGTGCCTTTGGTATTATTTTTTGTATTATTCATTTTTATTCAAGACACATTTTCAAGCATTTTTTAATGAATTAAAGATACTTTGATTTTATTTTTAACATTAAAAACCAGAATACCTTGAAATAAAGCCAATGAGCAGTGTGACGGTGATGATACCCAAACAGTGGTGTAATGCTTGTCTTTTAACAGCCGGGTGGGACTCCCTATCATTAGCCTCTGTTCTCTTGACTCCACAAGTGCTGCATACACTGTTGGCTAAGCAAGGCTGAAGAATGCTATGGAGGTGGAAAACAAACTAATACTGAGGCTGTCTGTTCATTGCATCAGCACACAGCTTGTAGAGAAATGCTCTTATACTACTCACTGCTATTACAATTACATTCATTTATATCAAATGAATTATACCCTTCATAACTAAGATAATTACTTAATTGTCAATTATTTGATTTGACATAGTAGAAAAGTGACATTTATGAATTTTATTTTCCTTGAATGTTTCAAAAAATTAAGCATTAACAAACAGTGCGGCAGTTCAGTCAAATGAAAGACCTGATGGTATCATTTATAGCCTGTGTAGTAGCCCTGCTGGTTTCTGAAGAGGGAAAATGGTTAGCTGATTGGTCTGTGGTGAGGTCACAAACAAGTCACAGACATGTTTACCTCATGGGAAAATGTGTGTGTATGTGTATGCTCCTCTCTGACCCCAGTGACATGTTACTGCAGAGCCACATGGTAGACACATATAAGATATTTTACAAGTGTAATTCAAGACACTGTAAAGAATAAGTCTTAAATTCTATACAAAATGTCAGTGGCAATTTACAGCAGGTCTCGTGACATCACACACAGCTTTTTTTTAGAGCCATGCACGTGATTTAAAATTATGGGACTTCTGCCTCGTCAAGTTAAATGTTTGATATAGCTTTGAAAAGTAGCAAGCAAGGCTGTTTGAGCTATTGAAGTTTCATTTCCAGATGTTAATGAATTAATAAGCACTTCAGGGAACTTCTCAGAGCTGTATTTGTGCTTCAAATAGGCTGATTAACAACCTAAACTCCATTTGAAGAGTGATATTTAAAAATAGCACATGCAATTTGCTAGATGATTGCTGAAATGAAAGTATACTTGTTTTTCTTACCAAATACTAATATTTTTGATGACAGGTCTTTTCTGGCTCATTTACTACTTACAGTATCAGGAAACAAGTTGTTATGTGATTTTGGAAAGTGTTCGGTCAGCAGTCCATGACTTCACACAACCATCTCCATAACATCATGTCAATGACAATGCTTCCCTTGATTCCAACATCCTCGGTTGTTTTTTTGCTTTACCTTTACAGGAATGTCTAGAGTTCATGTCAGAAATTCAAATTTTGACCTGCTTGTGCTTTCATACAAATATCCTTAAACATGTTTGTTTATTTAAAGGGTAATGCCACTGAAATCAGCATTGGAGTATTTTTAGTGAAGTCTTGTTTTACTGCGTCAGTAGCCACAAAAAAATCAAAACCATTTAAGACTCCTACATTTCTGATGACATGCTGGTGTACAGCTGCACAGAGATTACACTTGAAAGGAGTGTGTGTGTGTGTGCATGCTTTGCTTTACAAGGGTGTTCTAATGGAAACTACACCTCACCAGCTCATTTGGATTAATACCAGTTGTAAGTGTTCGAATTTTAGAGCCCAATGAACAGTAAAGGCTACATATTCGGTGCACAGGGTGGATGAGAGGGTGGTTGTGGTTTAGGAGGTATAGCTGATCACAGGGGTGTTAGTTCAATCCCCAGTTAGACACTATGTACACTGTATATATATATAGCTATATCTCTATATCTATATATATACCTATATATAACATTGTTAGTCTCTAAAATGCCTAATGCAATTATGAACTGGAATTGTTTTGCCTATCAAACAGTACTACCAGAGTATCTGTGATATATAAATGTACAATGTTGGCTGATAATCAGCCCTTTAAGGTTTCAGTTAGACTGTAGCGTGTGTATCCCTGAGTGTTTTTGTGTAATTGATGTGAATGTCAGTGATGGTGCATGCACTTTGCAGTGGTTGGAGGATGTCCTGGCATGGTCTCTGTGGCATGTCTGCTCTGCATGTCTGCCAAGAGAACAGAAGGCTTTCCTCTCCACCGCTCTCCCGAGTAAGCCAGCCTACTTGGTGCATAAATCTTTTTTGGTTCTGGCATTTCTCGGACATGCAGCGTAGTGCCAGAGTTTTTGTTTGTATATCGTGCTTGGTCAAACCCTGTTTTCCCAGAAATGTTGTACATCACTGATGTTGAATATCACGATGTTTTTGGACTGCATGTGGCTTTGGAGGTTAACAAAATATTTCAAAATATATTGTGTATTTTTTTTTATCCTTTTATAGTTCTTACATCCTGTAGTTATGTACAAATATATGTTATACTGCAAGAAGCACTGCTAAAATCTTACATTCAAAGGGTTGTTAGTTAAAAAAGCAAGTCAATTTGATTTTATGTAAAGGTGGGTAATTTGGATAAAAATTACCCAACAGCACATTCTTGCTGAACACTTATCCTTATGTTGGTGACAGGAAGTTGCCTTATAGCCCAGGAACATATGATACACTGGCCACTTACTCTAAACATAAACACAGTAAAGCAGCCCACATTCCAGATGGAAATATGCTACTGAGCCTATAAAGCAAGAAAGAGAGACGGCAAGTGAAGTTACTGAAAGAGAACAAGAACAGTGCATTCTTCCTAAAACTATACCAGTCATCGCCATCAATATACCTAACTTTACACTCACCACAAAGCCGCATGCACAGCTCATTCTAGTTTTATATACAGGAAGTTATATTTGGAGCTGTATGAATAATTTTTTTGATAAAGTCAATGTCTGAGCTGTAACTATTTTAAGTCATCACCAAGTACCCCAGTAAGACTAGGCGAGTCGGTGTGTATGTGTTTGTGCCACTGGCCACCGTGGCAGAAATCCCTCCTGTGTGGCCAGCTTACATATAAAACCAACAGCAGATGCTACATTATATCCTACGGTCATGACCTCTTTGCATGTGAAATTGGTTACCCAGGTCACCTCACAGGGTGATGTGTGTGTGTGTAGGTAACCTCAACAAATATACAGATCTGACAGAACTAACATCCATCTCTGCTCTTTGGTTCTTTTACAGGAAAATATGGGATACCAAGGTTACAGATCCTTCAACAAGGTAATAAAAAGACAACTATTTCTCATGTTGCAATATTATGCGTTGAACTTAATTTAAAGGCCCTGAAAACCTATTTTCTCAATCAGCTTCTTATGATGAGTGATGGGATCCTAAAGAACACAACATTTTCTGTCAAAGTTTGAACTGATTTGGTTATTTACACATTACACATAGATCTATGTATTTGAGTTCTTGTCCTTTCTTTTCTTGCTGATTTGAAGTAGGCAGAACTTGTTTGCACGTATTTCAGTGCACCATTCAGAGTTTAGCAACATTTGAACTAAATGAAAACTAAATGTGATGAAATTTGTGGGTGTGTTTGTTTGCCCATGCTAATGTTGCCAGCACAGTCTGTGCTGTCGTTTTTTACTGATCTTTGATTGTTGCTAGTTGAGTCATAAATATTTATACAAATATGTTATTGAGAAATACTAAAGAGTTAAAACCAAGTTTAAGAATACATTACCAAAAACGTTCTCTTCTTTCTAGATTGAGCATGATGGCAAAGAAGAAGGGATTCTGGGTGGAAAAAGTTCACTGTCTGGGCACTGAGAACACCCTGTCAGAGTGCCATGCTCAGCTGTCAATCCCCCGTAGTCCCTCTCCTTGTAAAAATGGGAGACATGCAGTGGTCAAGTGTGTACCAGGACCTCAGTTTGCTCGCATCTCCTCAGGAAGACCTCAAGCCCCTTATCCAGTTGTGGTAAGATTAATAAAGTTAGGCCTACTCTTACACAATCACACAGTGCGTTATGAACCTCATGTAAGCGTAACATGAGTTATGTTCCCTTTGCTGCCCTGTACAGCCTGTGCGTCTGAAGGCCGGCCCCAGGCTGGGCGAGGGTCGTGTGGAGGTGCTCCGAGATGGAAAATGGGGGACCATCGTGGACCACATGTGGGAAAGAACTGCAGCCAGTGTGGTGTGCAGAGAACTGGGCTTTGGTACTGCCAAGGATGCCTTGCATGGAGCCTTTATGGGTCAAGGTGAGAAAGAGAATTTAGACTGGAAATTCTCCACATTTAATTGTTTAATTGTTGTTTCGAGTCTGCAGTTTGGGTGTTGTGAATGTGTTTATTGTGTGTCACGGTATTCCAGAGAAGGCTGAGAGACTTTTGCAGTGTTTTGCTTATCTTAGATGCCGCACCCGTCTGCCCTGAGTGATCAGATAATGTATGAGCATGTGTGTTTGTCTGTCTGTCTGTGTATGTTACCTTGTGAAGCTGCAAATGTGTTGATTGCAGTATCTCCAGCTGTGATTACATGAGTGCTGTGCCGGGGCAACCAGCTGCCCAAACATCATGCAAATGTGTACACACACACACACTCAAATACAAAATGTAATACTATAATCTATTGTGGTTACGTTGGCATTTTGTAACTAAAGCCAGAGACATAATCTTTCTAGATTCAAGCAAGCTTTTCATTCACTCACGGAGTGCTTTGGTCTTTTTCCTTCAATTTCAGTTTCCCAGTTCTGGTGATGCACAGATTCAGTCAGTATCCAGCTGCACCAGTGGTGTCCCCACCCTTACAAGATGTGAGATTGGCTTCCCCATGCCTCAGACTAGGGTGTAGTCTCTAATCATGCTGATCAAGATGAAATGTGGGATGACAGTTTGCTGGTTTAGCTGTTCAGTTGATCATTTAAAGGATATTTTTGTATGAGATGGATTAGCCCCTTTTACTTTTTAACCTCTTAAATTGGGTTTTCTGTAGATGATGTCATTTATGCTACCTTTCGTTTTGATGTGTCTAACAGAACTAAAATCTGGTTTTGTTGGCTTCTCTATGGGGACTTATATCCACCACTTATAGTGCACCCGGCTTGACACACACTTTGTCATCTGGTTTCAATCAGTACCTTTAGTTGCTGGGTAAGGCTTCAGGTTCATCGTGGTTCCAGCAGTCTGACGCAGAGGTGTTTAATTGTCAGGAGGGGCCAAAAAGCTTCAATATTCTACCTAAAATAGGTTTCTGATCTAACCACAAAGCTCTATTCGTGTATGTGCAAGAATGCAAATGCTAGCATGTATATCTCGCATGGTAGTGTGTGTGTCTGTATGTAATGAAATCAGTCTCACAATTATAACATTAAGATGTGGCTCTGTTCGGTCTGACAAAAAGCAGCTTTACCACTTACTGTTACCTTATATCACTCCTGTCTCGCTCTTCGAAATGCAGGTTTCCTATATCATGTTTCCTGAGTTGATGACTCACACATTTACACACTTTGGGCCCTATAGTCATGGCAGTGCAACAACCAGCATTGACCGTTTGGTATTTACCTGACCTTGAAATTGGCTTTGCCTGTCTTTGGTGCCCAGCGAAGAGCGCACGATGCACAGGTGGGAGGAGAGGCGCAAACAGGTGAGAGGTTCATTCAAATGAGGCAGTGCAAAGTGAGTTGTTGGTATCTTAGTTGTGCAGAGAACAGATGTCACAGAACCACGACTGTTTCTGGTTTTCTGTCTCACTCAGCTGCCGCTTTCGTGATTTTGTCAGCAAACTAAATACTTGGAGAAAATGTGCAGAAATACTGTTCTGTTTAAAATGAAAATAAACAATTTTAATTAAAACACTCTCCAGTCAGTTGCTGCATTTAAATTAGTTGAGAAATTCTGCACCAGAGCGAGTGAAATACAGTAGAATTAGGACTTCATCTTCTTCAATCAATTTTTTATTATTTACAATTTTCATCATTGTACTAATTAACTGCACCATCCAGATAATGCAGGTAAACAGTATATGTTTAGAGCAAAAGAAGCAGAACGCATTGGCTGAAATGCAATCTTGGAACCCATTTCATCTCTAGTATGACGATGATTAAGCTTTTTATTTGCTTGTCTTTATCTGCATTAATTTGCAGATATTTGTTTATAGAGATTAATCAGACTGTAAACTATGACCAGCACATGGAAGAGGAAGTCTTGGCTTGGATATCCGCTGGCTACACCGGAAGCCCTTAAATATTGGCCTTTTGTCCAAGAGGCTCAATTGTTACCAGACGATAGCCGATGGGTTCCCAGATTGGATCTACAGCATATTCACCTTCACCCAGTCTGTTTGCAAATGAACAAAACTTGGAGAAGCCCACACAGTCCGTGTGACCAAGACTCACCGCTTTGTGTTTGTCGTTGCACTTGCGCGATTAAAATAGGGCCCATAAACACTTCACATACATACTGTATACATACTCTCTTTTCTCTCAGACACCCACACATGTGCATGCACACATACACACACAGTACAGTACTCTGCCTCTTTGTCAGTCTCTGTCTTACACTTACACTGCCATTGCCACTGCCACTGCCACTGCCAGGATGATAGGACTTCAAAGGCCTCTCACAGCTTCCTTTCTATAACATGCAGCCTGTTAGACATTTTACTGGGACATATAATTTTCCATGTGCTCGAAGGCCACATAAACACAGGCCTATATATCCTTGGAAAAGGCTTAAATTAGACTCTTTGATAGAAAAAACTCTCACTGAGAAAGACGTCCTGAAAGACTGAATTGTTTAATATGTAGTTTTGAACAATTTTTTCAGTTGTGCATACAGTTAATTTCTCATTAAAATCATTATGTCTCAAAAAGCATCAACATTTTGAGATAGATGGTAAAAAACACTTCACATTACACTACACTCAGGTACACTTGCTTTCTGTCAGCACGTAAAAAAATGATTTCTATCAAATCTTTCAGTCAGCAGTCTGTAGGACCTCACAGGAGAACATTGAATTATTTATGATGAACACGTGATAATGTGATAAAGGTTGTGGTCGACTGACTGGTTGGCTGTAGACGGTGGCAGAAACTCTGCCAGTCAGAGATTCTGGCTTTGAATGTGGTCTCTTTCATCAGATTTGTTGGAACACTTGAACATTATGCAAGTGGGGTAAACAAGACAGACAGACGGACAGACAGACAGACACACACACACACACACACACACACACACACACTGGGATAAGTGAAGTGACACTTTATGACTTGTTAACCAGCTTTGAAATCCTGTTGACAAAGGAAACATGACTTTGAAAATGGTTGGCTTCTTCGATTTAAAAGCCCACAGGCAGATCTATTTACAAACTTACATGATTTTAGCATTTGGCTACAGGTGGATGACAGAAAGTTTTTGTTAGAGGCATAGAAAGAGACGTTCCATGGAAAGAAAAACGCTACACACACTACATTAATGTGCCTAAAATGGAGTGTAATTTCAGAGAGGAAAAGAACAGGGCTTCCCTTGCAACCACTAACCAACTATTTGTGCTATTCTCAACAAGAATGTGACCGATGTTACCCTTTTTCCATCCCCTAAAGTAAATTTTCTAATCCAGTCCAAATGATCTGTGACATCTGCCAATTCTAATTATATGGTAATCAAGCTCAACATGTTTCTTGTAAATACTGAATTATAGCTACCACATTTATATTATGGCTCAGCGTTGCTCTCCTAGCTGTGTCGGCTGTCAATCTTAGACATTTAATGTTGAAGTTCATGGTCTGATCATTTGGGAAATTGATGTTAGGGAGAATGAAAGTTAAAAAAAAATCTCAACTCTATTCAGACTCCATCTGCCAACCCTCTAACTCCCCTCATCATCACATTTATCATCACCATCAGTGAGTTTAATTACAGGGACAGTGTTTCTATTTCCTTTCTTGACCAACATTGTTATTTTAGTGTTTAATTTTGCCTGTGAAGTACATATACATATAGTGTAGTATACGTATATAAGGGAGTAAAACACCGTGACTGCCCGTGTGTTTGTGTGCATGTTAAGTGTGTGTGGCCAGTTTTGGGTTTTTGGCGATTTCCCAAACGAAGGTTTAAATATAGCATGCCACTGTTCATTTTGAGGATCCCTTCGAGTGGGCCCCATGTTTGTCTTGATAACTTAAACAGTGGGAGTTTGGATCTAGTTTGTGGCCTTTACCATGCAGATAGAACTGGAAGTGGTTTAGATGTGTCTTTTTCATACGTACGTTTGAACCCACGCATGGTGACCAGTATGGAAGGCCTACAATCTATCTTAACCAACACAGAGACAGATTGGGTTAGGCTGCAATCTGGTCCATACCATTTCAGTCATCTTTCTTTTCACCCTTCTTTCTTGGTTTTTCTCTTTCCCCCAGTGTTGGTTGTGGTTTTGGTTGTGTTTATTTCAATTCTAACTCATTTCCAAGTTTGCAGTTTGTTCCTTTTGTTTTAAGAAAACACTGAAACCATAGTTTGTTTTGTGTTTTCATATACTGCCACCAACAGCTGTTTGCGTTCACAAAATCTTAAATCTTTTTTCCACTATCTTCTATGTTGTTTAGAGATTATTTGGTTTTAAAGTTATTTATTTTGTTGACACAGATTTGGCCTTGTTTGCTCACCCAGGGTGGTGGACTACACACAATGTGGTTGTTGTTGTGCCTAAAGCAACAGAATGGTGGTAATGAGGTGTGACAGATCCCCAAAGTAGATGTTGGTGGTGCTGCTACTTGGCTTGCAGGAGCAGTTTGTCATGACAGATAGGAACTTGTCATTGTTGGTTTGATGTTAAAGTAGAGAAAGCATACTTGCGTGAAAGCAATACAGAACCTTGCATGTGTGTGCTCCTTCGCGTGATAAAGTCTGTCAGTTCCATTGTGTCTACATTGGGTGGCCCCAAATAGTGTACAAGAAATAATGCCCTTCAGTTATGTCCGTTACGTATTTTCCCAGCTTTATTCTTGTCTGCATAGTCTTTAAATCTACCACATCTCCTGCTCCCTCCTCAGGTACAGGACCTATCCATATGAACAGTGTCCAATGTATGGGCTCCGAGCGCTCCATCCTAGACTGCTACTTCCAGGAAGTCCAACCGTGGACATTCAAACACAGCCAGGATGCCTCAGTACGCTGTAACATCCCTAAGACTGGCATAGAGAAAACGGTATGAAAACTACACTATCCAAAGACATACACTTATCAGCTTTCACTGGGAACGCATCACCCCATTTAATCCCTTTAATCTAATGGACTTCCAGGTGCGGCTTGCTGGTGGCAGACTCCCATCAGAAGGCCGTGTGGAGGTTTTGATGGAGTTTGGGGGTCGTAAGCGCTGGGGCTCTATCTGTAGTGAGAACTGGGGCATCAACGAGGCCATGGTGGTATGCAGACAGCTCGGCCTGGGCTTTGCTGCCAGCGCTCATCAGGTAACAATCCCCCTGACATCAACATCCATAACTGACAAGGTGGCAGTAAACATGTCATTTTGATCTCTGATTGTAGTGCCACCCCTTAACCTGGGTCATTTTGAAAATGCCACAACATATATCCAGCAACGTTCCTCAAAGTCTCAAAATCATCAGTGTCTAAAATGACGGCCATGATGTCCTGAATGGGACGAACAGTGTAGCACTCCCACCTCTAAACCAATTAGTGTCATTTTGAAAATGTCAGACTAGAGTGGTCAGTGGCATCATTCCTTCAAGATTTGTCAAAATCCCATCAGCAGTGTCTGAGTTATTGATAAAAGAACAAACAAACAGATGTTTAAACAAATTAACACGTGGAGGCCAATCCATAGTCACAGCCCCTGTATTCACTGTGGTGGACAATGAGCTATGATACCGCCCGTTCTTTCACAGGAGACCTGGTACTGGTCCGGTGACCCGAATGCAGCTGAAGTGATTCTCAGTGGAACTCACTGTGTGGGCACAGAGTTTTCCATTCAACAGTGTCGTCGCAATAACCATGTCCATTGCCCCCGAGGAGGTGGAACTAAGGCTGCTGGGGTCAGCTGTTCAGACAGTAAGCCGAACCATCTTTCTGTAGCTCCACATCTTCTCTTCTGGTTCTCAGTCTGTTTGAATCCTAACATAACCTCTCACACCTGACCCACCTCAGCGGCACCTGACCTCGTTCTGGATGCCCAGCTGGTGCAGGAGACGGCCTACCTGGAAGACCGACCCCTCCACCTGCTGACCTGTGCCAACGAAGAGAACTGTCTGTCCTCGTCTGCTGCCAGGATGAACTGGCCTTATGGCCACCGACGCCTGCTGCGCTTCTCCTCTCGCATCATGAACCTTGGTCGTTCCGATTTCAGACCCAAAGCAACAAGAGAGAGCTGGACATGGCACCAGTGTCACAGGTAGAGCATCCCTGAAGAGATTGTTACATTGCTTAGGTGTGTAGGTTGTTGCAATGGAAAGAACTGTTTAAATACTTAATCCCACAAGTACTTATTTATGGGATGTTGCGGTTGCCCTTGTGGTCATTTGAAAGTGTTTTTTGGGAAAACTTTGGTGTAGTGTCCTGGATATAGGTGGCTGTGTAAGCTGTTTTTAAAGGCTGTCGAAAATATTCTCACAAACACCTGTTCCTCGTACAAAATTGCGTATGTGCATTAATCACATAGCTCCCTCCACATTCAGTAATTTAAGTTCTATTTAATTTAATTGCATTAAATTGCTACCAGGAAAGAAAACATGCTCAAGTGTGATCTCTGTGCCAATGCACATATGGTTGGATGAGTGGTCTTCAGGTGGCATGCAACATGGGGATTAAACATAAGAGCCTTTGTCTGTCAACAGCCCTCAGTAGCATTTTGTCCACTAGTTGTGAATAGGTGAAATATTGTCCTCAGGTCTACTCTTAACACATTCCACTCTACCTCTCCACTCAGTAAGTTAGTTTCTTGTCAGATGACGAGAGCAATTTCAGGCCTGTCGTCATGAGAGAAGAAGGAGCCATTTGAAACCCACAGTATAGGCTGTGTGAGACGTGTCCCAGTATGTTACGGGTGGCCTGAAACAGTGTTGTCATCTCTCCAGATTCATTACCTGCCGTGCAGCACGTATCTGTGGAAATGGCGGTTGAACCAATCCAGTTGCCACAGGTCGGGTGTAATACAAAGGACAGGGTAGCCCATGCATGGTCAGGTCCGCCTCAGTTTGTTACAACAACACATCAGAGCTATGGATGTGTGTTTCAAAGCCCTCCATTCACTCAGAACGAGTAAACAGCTCAACCAAGCTGGCGCTAAAACAAGCTTCTGTGAGAGGTGTTACGGTGACACCCACGCTCATGTTCAACCAGTGAGGTCATTAGGCTGCAAGCCATAGGGAGCCAGTGTTCAGTAAGCGTAACTGACACACTCATAGACATACAGGCGCATACACACTCTCACCTGGACTTTCCCTTCTGTCATACCAGGCACTACCACAGCATCGAGGTATTCACACATTACGACCTGCTGACTCTGAATGGCACGAGGATTGCAGAGGGACACAAGGCCAGTTTCTGTCTGGAGGACACGTATTGCCCTGATGGTAATGTTAACCACTATTCATGAGTCCCAGTGAAATACTCTTTGCCATTAGTGACAGGCAATTAATATCAATATTTCAGCTGCAGCTAATGAGATTTTTACTTTGTGGTTAATGTATTAGATCACTGTTATTGTTTGTTCACTCTCCATTTACTTCTTATATCATGGATGAAATAACTCATGTGAAAAAGCAGCGTTCATATGTAGTCTAACACAATTCAGGAAACTAAAGGCTCTTAAAAATAACAGGGAGTGCCAAGCATTAAATGAGCTTTGATGTTGTGATTGATAATGTTGTTGGTGTGTGTATGTGTGTTAGGACTCCAGAAGCGCTTCTCCTGCTATAACATGGGTGATCAGGGTATCTCTGTGGGCTGCTGGGATACGTATCGTCACGATATCGACTGTCAGTGGATTGACGTGACAGATGTACGGCCAGGAGACTACATCTTCCAGGTCAGAAGTCATTTTATATTTCTCACTTCTCCCCTTTTGCAGTTTGGGTACATTTCAAAGTCTTTCAAAATGTAAAAAATAAAACACTATTAACTTTGTGATAGAAATATGCATATTTTGCTTTTTTGCCAACAGTTAGATAAGACGAAATTTGCCACTTTCAGGTCTGTACGGTAGATATGAAGCCACTGCCAGAAGCCAGTTAGCTTCGCACAAACTACAAACAATTTCTTAGTAACTTCATGGAGTCTTCGACAAGACTCCGGCTGCACCCAGCCAAGAAAGAGTCAGACAATTACTGTACACTTGTTAAGAAGATATTGTTTTTGTACTGATTAAACAAACAAGACATATTATGCTACTTCATGAGAAAATGTTTAACTATTTCCTTAAGGCCAAAACATTTTGTGAATGAAAAAGAGTTTCACAGGTTCTTAAGGTGGACTTCCCTTTTCCTCATGATTAGTTGGGGTTTCCGTCTATTTCAGTAAAACCTCGTGGCCGACCTCCTCACAGTCACCACCTCAACCATTCCCCTGTCTGTTATTACTTTGACCGGGGTCAATCAGTCGAGTCATTGTGGCTACTACAATAAAACACATCAAGGACTCACTCTCCCATTAACCTCCATTTCCAGTTGAGACTACTGATCCCACCATGGTATGCAGCAGTCCTCAGATCTCATGCTGCCTCATTACCTCCCAGCCGTGGAAGACTGGTCACAGTGTAACTCACTGTCTGATAATTACTGCTGTTACCCAGTTTGTCTGAGAGGTCACACTCAGTCTTTGTAATAACCCTCCGCTAGTCTGTGTTGAAGATTTATTTAATTCACTCGTAATAGACGTGAAACACACGCACATATAAACGCATGTGCTGACTGGAAGTATTCTTAGCATTTTGAGTAGGGTATAATTATAAAGTAGTACATTGTTATAGAACAATGTGGAGGCGAAAAGAAGGAATGAAAGAGGAGGATAGAAATGGAGTTGAGATAAATGAGAGAAAGAAATTGGAAGAACTACTGAAGGTGAAAAGGTCAATGTCATTTGAGGAGAGCAACACTAAAGGGACCAAATTGAACTGAGAAGAGCTGAAAAAGAGAAAACACAAAGCAAGCCAAGCAGGGAGTTAGACATTCACCAAGGCTGCAGAATTGAAAAAATATAAACAGCTCTTACAGCAGCTCTCCTTCTCTCTGCTGGGTTCTCTCATTTATCTGGTAAAGTGCAGATGATGCCTGACTTTTGTGATCCTGGGCTTTACAGAAGTAGTCAGCCGGCCTACCCTTGAACCACCCAATGCTAATGAAACACACCAATTACCCAAATTAACTATTGCCTCCCCTTAGTCAAACAGCAACTAGTCCCCCCTTCCATTAGGAACGGCTAATTTGCCACCAAGGAATTCCTTCTGCCCTGTTTTTATTTTTATTGCCACTTTCTCACTGAGCAACACATTCTGCCCCTGAATCAGCCCTCTGCAAAAGCCTCATACACTCTGGTCCAACACTGTAATTTACCTTGAAAAATTAAGAGAGAGGAGTTTTTGTGCATTCACACAAGTTTTTTAAGTTTTCCCTTTTTTCAAGTGTAGTTTGCTTTCTTTCTCCTTGTAGCTGTTTGTAACATGTACTTAAAGTGGGTGTAGCAGTTTACAGAGCAGCTATTAGAGTAAATGGCTTCTCAGTATTATTACCAGACCAGATTAAGAGAATGGTTGTATCAGCAGTTATAGAGCTGCTCTGCAAATGATAGACTATTAGTACAGTGTATGGCAGCACTCAGAATAAGACTGATTTCAGACATACAAACATGCTGATACATAACTTCTCTCTTGCAACAGACTTCAATTTCAGGCTAATTCAGTCATTATTGCATACCTTTGTTGGTATGCGGAGCAGAGCAGATTTCTCGTCTGCAGGAGCTGGGGGCTACACTGTGGTACAACCACGTTCCATGAAGTTGAGCTGTAAAGTTGCATAGCCTCATATGCAGCTAGTTATCATGTTTTGTGCGGGCAGAAGTGTCTTTGTACATGTTTTCATACAAGTTATAAAGTATTTTACGATGGGCTTTCCTTAAAGATCTACCAGTATATTGGAAGATCTTTTCAAGTGTTTTACCACCACATGTTATTGTTATTATTATGTAGTCCATATGCTTAACAGTGCACTACCAAATAATCCAATGTTAGGTCCATAAGAACATAGTGCATAGTCTGTTTATCTTCCCAAATAGGAATACTGTATGGAAAAGTCATCCAGCTTTTTATAGATGAGAGAGGGATTGACTATAAAAGCAATACCAGCCATGAATGCTGTTTAATAACAGGCCCTCTAACAATTTCCATGCAACTGCTCTTTATTGAAATTGCTTTGTCAGTGTGTAAAGAGAAGATATACCCCTTGTTTGACCATGTTTCATGTTTCTCCCTGCTTTCTAATAAATGTCTGTCGCAGTGATGAAGTACACAGTTGCAGGTCATAAGGTCTGAAACATCTGCTGCTGTGGTATTGAATCAGTGCTGATTGTGTCGTTTTGCAGGTTGAAGTCAACCCTTCAATGGACATGGCTGAGTCTGACTTTATGAACAATGTCATGAGATGCCGGTGCAAATATGATGGCCACAGAGCTTACATGTATGGATGTCATGCAGGTGAGGACAGAAAACCCATTTCCTCTTTCTCACTTCGTCTTAATTTCTCCCCTCCTCTGTCACTGATAGTTTTTTTTTTTTTTTCTTCTCTCGAACAGGTGACGCATACAGTGCAGAGACTGAAGACCTGTTTGAGCACCAGAGGCAAATCACCAACAACTTTGTGTAGCTCATCCCAGGGCTCAGTGCGAAGGCCTTCCAGTGGGGCCCAGAGACTACTCAGGGTGGACTGAGGTCGATGGCCCCAGGCCCTTGGGACCTTAGGACCCACAATAACAGAGAACACAAAAAATGGCGCCTGTTCATTTCCTTGGCAGATGTGGATAAAATATTCATAAGTGCATCATATCACAGCAGCGACCATTGCAGAGACTCGATTGACAATAAGAGTGGAACAGGTGTCAGATGGCTCAACTGTTTTTTACCCTAGTTAAGTAAAAATATATTGGATATTGATTCAAACCATACAGATTTTTGTGAATGTGGACAACTAGTAACTTAAGTTAGTTATTCAAAATGTATACGCATGAAAGACCTTAATGTAAACTATAACTAATCTGTCACAAAGACAATGGGGAAGCTGGTGCTGTGGGGGAATCTCATTCCCACGCTAGAAGATATGAAAATCTGAGAAAAATAATAATTTTATGGTAACTTTGTGTAATTTCTGTCGCAAAAGCCTGATTTAATGCACATGTAGCAAAAAGTACTATAATTGGCTCTGTTGGCATTATTTTACCCAAATTCTCTACTCATTGAATCATTTGTAACTGTTGCGCTTTTAATTTAATTCAGATCTTACAATACTGTATGTTGTTATATTAACCTCACTATGTTTCAGGTGAACAGTGTTGTACAATGCATTTTGGGTAGTTTTCTTTTACAGTAAATTAGGTATTTTATTATTGCTTTGGTTTTAACAAAATCATTGTTTTATAAAAGTGTAGTTGTGCTTTTCATTTAGAGTAGGTAAGAACAGGTCAAAATGATTTTTATGGAACAAAGCACTTTATCTTTTAAGCATCAGTATTCTAGTTTTGCCCCCATACTTTTTTTATTTAGCCACCAAATTGACTTTATAGGGTGTTTATCTAAAAAAGTACTTTATTGTTTTTACATTTCAGAAAGTGAAATATAAGGTTTGTGTTTAGTTTTCATATGCAATGTACTATTTATGCTGTAACTTTATTTATTCATGGAATTCACACATACAGAGCATGCTCAGTAACGAGTTTGTTAGCTTGCGTTTAATTAACAATACTGTTTTTTTTTTTTTTTTACATAATTAAGCAGGAAGAAAAAATGATTTCATACAGTAGTTTCAGGACATAGTATTAGAGCGTT
Source organism: Lateolabrax maculatus (assembly GCA_031216445.1). Lineage (NCBI taxonomy): Eukaryota > Metazoa > Chordata > Actinopteri > Acropomatiformes > Lateolabracidae > Lateolabrax > Lateolabrax maculatus. The sequence continues at coordinate 12,778,337 of CM062209.1, read as the reverse complement.
CCCATGATGCAGATGAATAATTGTTGACTTATTTTATTTTAGTTATTAAAACAACTGTAACTGTACAGTTTTTCTCTTCCAGCCTCTCTGGCAGGAGGGAAAACCGGCCTGACTATACCACAGTATTGTGGTAGGCAGTCAGGCTGGGTTTTGAGAGCATATAAAAAAAACCTTTTAATTACGTCTGTTTGGGTTAGACTTAAGGTTACGGTTAAGGTTAGGGCTATAGCATGTGCTTTAAAAGGAAACACTACTGAATTGTTACTTATGGAATCAAGGAAAGACCAAGAATCTGGATTTCCATCTTTACACAAACTACAAGAATGAGTTTCTAAGAGATTTAGTGAGGGAGGCGGTGATTAAAAGAAAGAACGAGAAAGTAAGACAGAAAGAGAGAAAGGGATGAAGTTTGGAGAAAGACTTATGCAGACATACAATTTTTACTACCAGAGCTGCCTTTTTGTAGGCAGCCATACAGAGACCACAAGCTGGCATTTTCAGCTCCCCAACGAGAACAACATGTTTGTCTGAGAGAAAAAATAAACTCCTCAATTCATGCTTCAAGACAGTAAACAGTGGCCTTATTTTTACTAAAGCTGGGCCAGCTAAAATATACTGTATCTTTCTATACCTTCTTTGCTGACATTTTAGTTCCACTCCAAACAATGATGCAACTCCAATTTTCTTTACAACATGGCAGTTGTGTTAATCATGTTGTTTTACCCCATTAATGTGTTTGATGTGTCTGGCTTTTTTTGTCTTAGTTGTTAAACCTGTTAAGATGGTTTTCTAATGGGCAGTTTCCAGGACACCTCACTCATAAAGACAACTGTAGACTTAATTAATTTCTTTAGCAGAATGTCTCCCTCCAGACTGGCCTTTGTGGTTCTGACCCCACGAAGAAGGCTTGGAAAGGATTTCAGGCTTTTTAGAATAACCTTTTACAATCATGCACACCTGGCCAAAGTTAGTCAGAGTCACTCCTATTACTAAAAACGAAGATAGACCTGGAAGTGGAAAATGAGTGTTTTGCTGAAATGCTTATCTGTTGTGTTGTGCTTGTGTACAGTTGCTATTGACATATTACCATGGTCTGCTCCATGTGTTATTTAAAATTATATATCATTCCATAGCTGAAGTTGGTTCACATTCACCACTCTCATCACATTACTGTATTTGTACCGATGCTATAGGCATAGCACTGGGATATTGTTGTCCATGGCCAGTTATGCTTCGATTTTGTCTTTAAAGCTGAGAGTGTGAGCAACAATCACATTCATAGAAAGCTGTGCTCTCAGGGACTTTGACCTCATCTAAAGAGAAAAAATAACCTTTCATTTGATGTGATTTAGGTTGCTTTTAGCTGTGATGCATACATGATGACACCAAATAAACTGTAGCTGGGTTTTTTTTTGTCAGTACTCTTACAAAAAACACCTGTACCCACATGTTTATTTTGCAGGTAAAAATGTAAGGTATGAAGGTGATAAGTTTTGTTATGTTTTTCCTTGAGAAAAGTTAGGATAACTGTGGATAGACACTGGCTGAGTCAGAAGCAAATTTCAGTTACAGAAGAAATCACAATCCATTCATTTATCATTACTGTGAATCAATAAAACTTCATCACATACTAAGCTGTCCTCTGCTTCCTGCCTTCTTCTTGCTGTTAATGCATGATGCTGCAGAATATTTGTAGATGAGAAAGTGGCTCGAATTTTAGGTTTTCTTCCACCTGCCTGATACATGTGAGTTATTTTGTGGGAAGATCTGATCTGTCCAAATTTGTTACTCAAGCACTCTGGGTTCTTGGTTATTAGACACTTAAAGCCAGGTGGAATACTGGAACTTTATTTGACAAGGTTTCCCCTAAAAGGACTAGGCTGCCCAAAGACAACCTTTCAAGCTTTTAGATACTCTGTGACTTAATCCTTTGCAAATACTGCCCCTCATGGGAACCTAGAAATCGCCTCCCTATTTCAGAAACAAAAATACACAAAAGTGTCAAGGAATTAATGACTAAATTCAAACTCATATCAAATCTGGTAGAAGTGGGTGGAGTAATCAGCTATGTCTGGAAAGGAAATTTACTCTTAACAAAAGTCTGATTTGATCAGAGCTGACAAGTCCACCCAGAAAGAAAACAGCAGGGCTGTGAAGTGGTCACTGGCTGGGATGAAACAGCTGCTGGGCAAACAGGAAAGGAATACTTGAAAGCAGAGCACCTGGGTTCAAGGAGTGTACTCACACACATTCAGCATCCTTTCATGCACTTTCAGCATACTGTATTCCTATAAACACACATGCAAGTGGACACATACTGTAAGAAAGTATAGTGGGCAGATTATCTTGATTTATATTAGGTTTTAAAATCTTTTCCTTTTATTCTGTTGGTCTTTTACGCAGAGAAAATGCAAGTTGGAGATAAATCCACTTGCTCCTTGTGCATTTTCACTTGTTTACTGGAAACATGTCACTACCTTGGAATTATCTCATCGCACTGGCAGACACCAGTGTGTAGGACTTGATTTAAGAGAATATGATTTTGTAAGTCACAGCTTGATTACATCTCCAGGAAGGCTCATTCTTGTGGATTCTTGTGAGCGTGGACTTGTGTGGACATACATCCAAAGTTAAACCCAAGCAAACTGAATCACCTGATCAAGATGAATCAAAATAGGAGAAAGAAAGCAATTTGAGGTAAAAAAGAGTTGAGGAAATATGACCAAACTCCATTCGTAAACACTCGGTCACGCAGTTCTCGTTTCATCCTTACAGGCCCACTTCCCATTTGCTGCACGTGTATTTATTCTAGAGGCCCACTTGCCACCCCACCCTGACCCGATGGGGACCACAAACGGCTCCACAATGGAGACTGTGTGCACTCCCTGAATGACAGACCTGTCCATACAAGCTACAAGGAATCCCCCCCACCCTCCACCCGTCACACATACACAAAAAATAACTGGACTGCATAACAGGTTTCGCCATCATCTCTTTTAGAAGCAGTGTTCCATGGTTTATAAGGCAGACAGACAGGGCAAAGGATTTTTGTGATCAAACTTCAGATTATTGAGCAGGAATGTCTACGCTGTAAGACACGTGACAGCTTTGATAATAGGAACTGTCTGGATTTGTGCTGCCTTCATGATGACATGATGGCTTTTTATCGCGTTCAGGGTGATGAGCTGCTACAGTATAATCCAAAAAGCTGAAGAGAAGGCTCATCAGTGTTTCATTCCACTTATAATTGATTTACCTGTATCATTATTTGTATGTGAACAGTATGCAAGTGTGTTTCCATGTGCTCATGAATCATAAGCCGACCACCAGGCCCTAACTCATCACCTGGGATTGTTAATATTTACTGATAAGGAGATGCTTTCCTGAATAACTAATGCATCTGCATAATTGTCCCATCTTGTCTAGTGAAAAACACATTATGAGACACATTCAATTTCCATGTCTGGCCCCAGAGTAAATGAATAGGCAGTGAGATATAATGACTTACAGAAACAAAGAGAGTGCTTGCAAATTAGTACAATGCCTTTTTCTTAGGTAGTTGTAAAATGTTATCTACTCCTCTATGTGCTTACTATATTGTCTGAGCATTGTGTATAAATGAATGGGTTTTATGTGTGTGCAAGTGCCTGTGCACGTACGTAGAGCCTGCCCCCTCCCACCCACCCACCCACCCCAGTCCTCTCCTCTCCACTACCAGATTTATTGCAAAACAGCCCTGTGAGAGAGTACACATGCTCTGCCCAGTCTCCGTACTGCACCCTGACAATTACTGCTATATATACCACTCCAAATGAGAGCCATGAACCGGCGTGATTATAGGGTGGAGCAGGAGCTAAGATGGAGAGGGGGGAACGAAAGAGTAAGGCGAGTTGAGAGAGAAGGGGAGAGGGAGAGAGAGAGAAAGAAAGAGCGACGAAGGGCGACAGGCAGTACAAGTGGAAGTGACTGAAGTCTGCTGTAAATTGTATTGTGCATTTTTCATAAATCACAGTGTAAATGACAAGCTACATTTTAGTCTGAATAACTTCCTTTTCAAAATAGTGAAGTGGGGAAGATTAAAGGGATGAGAAGCATGCAGGGAATGAGCAGACTCTTTTACGTGGAAAAAGTTAAGATGATGACCTCTCTGCATACTTCTCCTCAATAAATTACACAGCAGAGCTTTGAATGCAGGAATACTGTACTACACATGGCAGAAGTTACAATAACATTTGGTAAAGAAGTGCTGCCCTCTTCTGGAAGTTAGGGAAACCAAAATGAATGAGAATGTGAAATTGGGGAATAAAAGTATCAAGAGGAGCTTTTCCTCACTAAAAGAGTTAACATTGAAATCACCGTGCAGATCCTTTTCTTGTATAAATTGTCCATGGTTGGAGTGGTGAGATAACAGAGCAGATAGAGAAGGATTTCTGGAAGCCTGGCAAGAAAATACACATAAAGGAAGAGAATAATGTTTGGCACAAGCATTCTGGTAGGTGAAGAAGCTTCCACAGGCTATAAACAGTCAGTCTCCATACCTCTTCTCTACCCATCTCGCACTTTCCCGGTGGCTGTCCAACACTGAGTTTGTCACTTCAGCTGAGTGACAGCCTGCTGTCAGCGACAGGGCTGCCCTGGTTGTGCCGTCATCCCACTCATGGCCGTCTAGTGACATCAGGCTGCCTAAAAAGAGGCATCTAAAGAAAGATTGATAACACAGGAACTGATATCACGGCGAAAATCCCTACATATGATGTATTGAACTGCTGGATGTAATAGATGCAGGTTGTTGCAGAGCTCAGGCCCTGGTGATGATCCATTTACTAAATACATCAGTCTACCTTATGGGGTCATGAGACTGTGGGAAAAGAGGTGAACTGTGCTGAGTAGAGAAATGGCTGTTCTTTTAATCCCCCATCCATGAGCGGAAACCTTCCCTGTGGGGGGAAAAGCAGCAGGATCACATTACCCATGGACCAGTTTTCATTGTACAGAAACCCACGCTCTGCCTCACTCCAGCGGCTCGCATAATTGGAAGCATCTTGGCATGAAGATAGAGTCAAGGTGGCATATCAATGGGCGCGTACTCCAAGGGCATGCAGATAAGAAAAGGCTGCTTCTCTTAACAGGTCGTGTCCATGATAGGGTCACTGGCCCTCCCTAAAAAGACAGCAGGCTGGGTATTGACTCACATACAAATAGCTATAGCTGATCAGTGGTGTGGAGCCTTGTAGCACAATTTACTCCCAGTGGCGCTCATCCCTAACACCAACAAGAAACTGTTTTGTAACCAAGTCTTTTCTCATTATGTACTGTACGCATGTATAGCAGCAGAGAATCCCTGCAGCTCAGGAGAAAGAAACCAAGAGATGAGATTTTTACATACATGCAACATAACTGAAAATCTAATTCTTATGAACAGTAATTTGCTCTGTAACTTTGCTGCTTTTTGTTCACTATGTTGTCACCAGGGTTATTTTCTCAGACTGTAAAAAAAAAACCCTGTTTCCACTGCTGGGACTCCACCAAAACTCTCTGCCTTGGGAATAGTACTTTCCAAATTTTTAGGATGCTTCTGGATGGGATTTGTGGCACTGAACGTCGCTGATTGGTCAAGGAGATTTTCTGCAGCATTTTACAACCAACATTTTTAAAAACCTCTAACTGCAAACACATTTACGTTTGCTCAGTAGTTCATTGTGCTGAGAGCAACAATAATCAGAATGGAGCGACAGAAGAGATTTTACTCCCCATGACTAAATATTATTGATGTGTAAAATCTGTGTCCCTTTAATAAGAGTATTTTTTCTGATATATGTATGTATTTTGATGTGGCAAATATATGCAAAATCATACAATATTCTAACTGGTGTTTCATGCAATTAACTATATTCCACTGTTTTGCATTACATGAGATTAATCCTTTCAAACATAAAACTAAAACTGCAATAACCCACTTTGATAGTTTTTAATAACAATTACTTTTGTAAAACAATGAAAGTCCAGTAAAAGGTGATAATGTAATGATGTAATTTTGACTCACACGTCAATTCAGTCCTGTACACTTCTCATGTGGTCAATTCCTCTTTCTCCCGCCTACTTGTTCTGTCTCAGCTAAGCACCCTCCAGCTCACCACTGCTTCCCATCCTGCAACAGTATCCTCTCTGCTCTATGCTTCTCCAGAAGGGGGAGAAGAGCGGGACTTCGCCTCCTCTGCACAAATAAAACTGTGTGCCAAGCCGCATTAACCCTGCATCCTTATCGCCTTTCTGACTTGAGACATTTTATGAGCGGGAGCTGTCAGCCCCCTCAGACTCCAACAACAAAAAGAGGCATACTTTATGCACTGCTGCATCACCGGCAACACTGTTTACTAGACATCATTATCATTTCACTGCATGTACACTACGAAAGGTCACATTTTGGACTTCAATTTATCACATCTCATTATATGATTTATATAATACAGCTTTAAAGCTGTTCCTGAGCTGGGGGCAGGTAAAATTGAGCAAAGTTGTGGTAAAGTTACTCATAAACACAGCTATGTGTACACACGTAGTTGAGGTAGAGGACCTGCTGTGGCCTTTGCTGCCGGCTTAAACCAGCTCTCTGGACTCTCATAAAGTTTCTGCCCACACAAAAACTGACCGCACTGGCCCTTGCTGTCTCTGAAATAGGTTGCTTACTGAGGAGAAAATGACTCAATAGTCTGTCTTGAATGTGTGCATATTTCCATAAATATGTCAATAAAAGCGAAAATAATGTGAAAGTGTCTAATTTTAAAAACAGTGGCATGTTGTATATTGGTCAACATGCTCCACCAGGACAAATTAATTTCATGCTCCTAAGTTTACAATTTAAATGTTTGGTCTGATGGTTTTTGCTCTTCAGTATGCATCTACTGTTGCCTGAATCAACTTTCATTTCAGGAACATCGCTCTGGCTTGCACTCGACTACAGCATTAGTATATGCAAAACCTCATAATCATGCTGTGGTTTTAGCCCCTTGTGGTTTCTTTAGCAGTGACTTAATTCTGCTCCACTAATCATAATAATTATAGATATTACAGTAGCCTTGGTAATTACTGTAGAGCACTGGCTCCTATCCTTTAATGGATGCTTAAACAAACAGATTTCAGATAAGTTTGGGAAGAAAACTAATTTATGGCCTCTGAGGGGAGATCAATCAGGTGACGGGGGTTGGGGTAGGGAGGATGTAATAGGGTGGGGTTCAGTAATTAATACAAAATGCAGTAAGAGATGGAACCTGGCTCTTCCTTTTTTCAATTCTGTGTCCCTTTAATCCCTACATCCCTCCTTCTCACCGTGCCTTTGCCACATTATTTATCTCCGCTGTCACACCATTGTTGTGATTATGGATGTCATGCAGCTGTAAAGCGCTCCACGATCAATAGGCCTGAAATTAAACCAAAAAATGAATTTCCGCAGTGTCGGCCACATGCACTCCTGAGCAGGAATTACCTTGCAGGAGAATGGCTGATTATCCCACTGAGGAGACAGCAGTAGAAACACAGGAGGAGGGATAGTGCTTGACTGAAGCTCGCAGCTATGGCAGTCAGTACAAGGACAGTTTTACAGATACAGAACACATGGCTTTTGCGTTGAAACTTTGTTGGACCAAGCCCTCAAACACCAATTTTAATTCTATCACCTGAGTTTTCGTATTGGGAAGAGTTTACATCATATGACCATAAATCTAATAGGTGGAAACTGTGTATTAGTGAATGCTGCTAGTATCCCATTGTACAGCATCAAAAGGTTGAAAGATTTTATGTAGCATTTCGTACCAAATGTCTGTAATGCAACGTAACAAGTCTGAGTTGTTCATAATGACACGGGCCAACTAAGGAGATGATGTAGTAATTTCTTCCAGTCTGGGATCAATACACTATTAGGCATGATGAGATGAAAAAGTGCTCATTACTCCTATCATAAGGTCATTTGGAGACGCCTGTAGATCGAGAGACTTTAGTCAAATGGCAAGACCTCCAGCGATGAAAAAGACAACACATTAATAAAATGAAAATGTGAGCTGTAGGAGAAAGTTCATAAGAAGGAAGGAAGAGGAAAGCAACAAGCACAATATGAAACCTGCAGCTCTCTTTGTTTTAGGACTGTCACTGTAACCAATTTCACTTTCCTATCTGTCTTGCGCTGTCCATAGCAATTGCTATTAATCCTTAGCAACTGACATGGAGCTACAGAGAAGACAGGGATGTCAGGTTTCCAAGCTTTTAAAATACCTCCTGTTGCACTCTTAAACCAGCCTGTCTTCAAGCGTCTTTGCCTCTGCACATCCGTCCACCGGAGATGGACGCATCCTTTTGTTTTTCACTTGTTTCCCTTGTCCCTCATTTAGAATCGATTTGCTATTAATGCCAGACCATCACAGAGGGAGGGTGACAGGGGTCGGGGGGGCTGCAGCCGCTTGACAGGCTTCTTCATCTCCGAACAGGAAGTTTGGTTTACATCAGCCATGGGGCGGGAACTGTCATAAAGAGACCTCAGGGCTAATGGGCTGGATTTATGCGCTTCTCTCCTCCTCCCAATGTGGACCAAGTTGGAAGAAGCTGAAGTCACTGATCTGAGGTCTTTTTACTGTTTTCTTCTGTAGGTTATGACTGAGGTTTGGAGATAGAAAGCTGATGCAAAACCTATACTACAGAGAGAGAGAGAGCAGTGAAATCTGACTTTAAACTCAGGCAGCGTATTGACTCTAATGCACATAACATGGTCAAGTACTTCACTTAAAGTCATTTATTTTCTTTCCCCTAGCTTTACATGTCAAGACAAATGTCCTTCATCTCTCCAGGAGTCCACAGTTTGGTTTTCAAATCAATTTGACAAATCCTCTGAGAATTGTAAAACTGTCTTAGAGCAAATAATGGCCTGACACTCTGCATTAACAGAGAAGATATGACTCAAGACTGACGTCTTACATGTGGCTTCTGGGTTTACAAAGAAACACCATGTTCTGTCACTTGGTAAGACGTCTATAAAGGTTAGCATTTTGAACACACAAAGTACAGCGATACCTGGAGGCAAAGTGTATTATAGCTCAATGCAGCCACCAGCTTCATCTAAACGTGATGAAAACATCATGTGACTTGTGCCCTGGTTTCAGAGTTGAACTCTGAAACAAAAGTGAAAATTTCATTCTAGTAATGAATTATTTCTGTAGATAAACTGAATTAACTCTCTGTAAAAACTCCTCCTTTTCCTGCTGTATCATTCTTTTTCTATTGTTTTCTATTCCTGTTCTTTCCTCCTCACTCCGTCTCTCCCCCATCCTCGTGAACATCCCAGTGACTGAACTCATTCTCAACTATTCATTTGCTTTATTTCCTGAGATCAGCTATAAAGAACAAACACTATTAAGCCAGCCAATCAATAAGGGAACATCAGCGCTCTTATTCCCCTCTCTCTCTAAAAAATAGATTTATATCTTCTGCCTGAGCAACATAAATCACATATTCATATGTTAAATTAAAAATGTGATTGATAGCAATGCAGAGTGTGTACAAAACCTTATGATGTAAAAAAAAACAAATATTAGTTGGGGACTGTGGAGGGTGAAGAGAAAACAAACATTGTTTTTTAAGTGTAATTCTTCACAGTCTTGTGAGGACGTCCAAGTTCAGGAGATGAGTTGTTGCTTTGGAAAAAGGAAAACTGAAGAATGTAGCTACAGAGGCAGATCATGTAAATAATTATCAGCATCTAAGCTCAAATATAAACTCAGTGTTACTGAACAGTTTTCACAATAGAAACACTAGCTGTAAGAATTGCTGAAAGGCTAACTCGGGGTCCAAGAGACATTTATCTTGACTTTAAAGGAGCTGGTCAGCTTCCAGCTTCCATCCTCTGTATGCCATTCTGCAAGGCGAACTGCGCGTGGAGAAACAGGTTCATTCACAAAGTGACACTTAATGGGATATATACAGATTGTGTCATGCATTACAGGGCCCAGTGGTTATAGGAGCATTCCAGAGGAGAGAGGCAGAGAAATATGGCAGCATCCATCAGAGGCTCGGCCAGAGAGAAAAAGGTTCAGGAACAGAGAGGGAACGAGAGCTGGGGGTTGGGGGACTGCCAAGGACATTTAAGAGAGCTGTCAGGGGAGGCTGATCTATGGAGGACCCTGTTGGCCAAACCTATATCCCAGCATGTGAGGATGTGTGTGTGTGTGTGTGCTGTCACACCAACCCATGCAGGAACACATGCACTCACACCCTTGAGGCTTAAGTACAGTAGAGCAGTCTCAGTGCACAGGTTCAAAGATCAGAGCTGGCGCTCATCCACCCAGAAAATCAAATGATGAAACAGATGAAACAGAAAATAAAAAACAGTAGGACGGTAAACAACAAGAGAGAAACTATGCCACTTTTTCTGGGGGGAAAAATATATATGTAACTAAAATCTGGAGTTTAGTTTTAAGCAATGGCAAGCATGCATGACACAAAAATGAATAAAATAAGAACAAACCAGATATACAATACAGGAGATACATTTTCAAATGATGCCACACAAAGTCCAACAATAGGGGTATCAGTTCAAGCATTTCAATTACATAATTGGAATTTCTGACATTCAAGCCTACAAAAAAACTCCTAAATGACTAATAAAGCATAATTATAACCATCAAAATTAATTAATTTTATGCAAAGTAAACTAACCTTGAAATTTCAGTTGAGACTGAATACAACAGAAAACAGGTTTCACTTTCCACTTCTCCCACATCAGACAGCTCACACAATCTATTTTCCTCCTGAATATTGTCTTTAAGTTTGTGCTATTTGAGCGTATATAAGTATATCTTGAATTTTTTTTTTTTTTTTTGGGGGGGGGGGGGGGGGGGGGGGGTAATTAAAGCTTCAGGTATAATATTAAACCGATAAGAATACATTCTGGATCCAGCAGCTTCACTAAACATTGCTCCTGCAAGCTGACTCTATATCTGAGGGAGCCCTACAGTGGCAGCAGCAGTGGGTATCTGTATGTAGCCAGCAGGCCTGTTAGCCAGAGGAGTGAATGCCTGGCAACCCTGCCAGAGGGGACGCAGCACTGGGACCATTACTTAAGCTTAATGATATGAGAAGTGTTCCCCTATCCACCGCGGAGGGGATTCATCATGATGCTGTAGCACTATACATCTTTCAACAGCCCTTAAAGAGGAAAGGGGACGTTTTCTTCACGCTGTAGTAAAAGCCCCTTCCTTCCTCTTTCTTCCCTTGAGCTTTCTACGCGCCTCATCTTCCCTTAAAGAAGCTCTATTTTAAGACCATTGCGTCTAAGGAGGGAGGGGAGGCACGACCTTGGCGACGAGCAAGGGTTAAATAAGGTGGTGGGACGTGCCGGATGAGTGTGTGGAGCTGATGGAGACAGTCACAAACCACAACATCTTGTCTGGGATTTGTCCCAGTGCCCCAGGGGAAGGAATACAATTCACTCTCCGCCTCAAAGTCACACTATACACTGTCACTGGCTTCAGCTGAGTGCTGATAGATGTCTCTTTGTCCCCTCATAAATAAAAACACTCTGGTCTCCGCTGTGAGAGACTGTAGATCAGGGAGTAAATAGCTGAAGGTATCATGCGCTGCAGTATGTCAACCCTGGAGGATTTTCTCTTTCTCTAACCCCCTTCACATTTTGTGACCATGTCAGGGAACTCTGCAACCTGTAAATCAAATGGGGCGGATAAACTGCAACACATGAACAATCAAAATAAGTAAAAGCAGTGTTGACTTTGGGTGTTTAACTTAATTTTATAGCCTGGAGCCAATATGCAGTAATCACAGCATGAAAAGCTTAACGTTTCTGTCCTGGTATTTGCATTGTTTGAGTCACAGCCACCTGCCTGCAGATTTACACCAGTAGATCACAGACAATAACAGTAAAGACAGAAGTGCACTGGTTTATGACTTCAGCACTTTCAGTTTGAAGTCTTCCAGCACCAGTGAGTTTAAATTATGGTGGGAGACGTCCTTGGGATGTGAACATCTCATTTCACCAGGCTGTGCGCTACCACACACACACACACCAACACACAACTCATTTCATTGGGGGTCTCTGGGAGGCTGGACTCACTGGAGCATGACATAAGAATTATACATCTGGCAGCAGTAAACCTGCAAACTCTCTCTCTCTCTCTCTCTCTCTCTCTCACACACACTCTTTCTCTCTCTCTCTCTCTCTCTCTCTCACACTCTTTCTCTCTCTCTCTATTTATCTCACACACACACACACACACACACACAGACACACTTGGGACTGTTATGAGACAGAACAATAACTTTTTGCTCATCACTCTGAGAAAGAATTATTTATTATTTCTGAGGATCATTGCTATCGATGCTTGTAAATATGCAAATGTGATACTGTTGTTTCATTCCTTTTATTCCTCAAAGAGAGCAGAAACATCCCTCTGGTTCAACTTAGATTACATCAAAGAGGCAATTTAAGAGTTTCATTTTTAAGTATGCATTTAATTACTTTAATTACTTGCTTTTCTTCAGTGGGGTTATTGATACATCAAACCCAAACCTTAACAGGCCAGTAAGTCATTTATGGTCTATATAAATACAAATATTGAGATATAAAATTGAAGATTTGACTTTCTGAGGATGAAAACAAACATTTTGCATTGAGATGAGATGATTGTTACTGAAAATGTTGTTCTGTTTAACGCTGTGGTTACAAACCACAGAGTGACTACCCGACTACTGATGATATAAAACAACACAGGTTGCCAAACGTGTCAGTAACCCCCTAAAACCAGACTTAGACCACACAGCTGCACATGCAACAAAGTTTTCACCCCAAGGACCCCGATGAGTTTTGACCTGAAGTTCTTAATGACATCTATTGCTCAGATAGCTTTTATTGAAGCTTCCTATTATTTCTTATTCTTATTTATTTTATTTATTTTTTTTAAATGTGGGGCTTTGGTAAATTAAACTGATTATTATGATTATTAACAATTATTTAATCAAACTGGTAGCCAGTCCACATGTGCATTACAAAACCTTAATAAAAAGAAAAAATAACAATAAACCAGAAAAAAAGCAGAATGCATGGTCGCACGTGGCTGGGGCAGGAGTCAGAGCATCCCGGAGGAAGGGAGGAAGCTCCGCATCCTCATCCCCGCTGCGCCCTCCTGCCATACCACAACGAACACCTGGGGATACGCCCACACGCCGCTTCCCAGCCCTGTCATTGGCTGCGTGTTTAAATATCCTGCAGCCTGTGCGGTGATTGGCTCGAACGTCGCACAAGTGATTTCATAAAGCAAATCTTTTGGAAGTTGTGTTAAGGGGATAAGTGGGAAAAACCCTCGAGATAACCGCGGCGTCCACCGCACAATTAGCCGACCGTCTCTCCCTCTCTCTCTCTCTCTCTTTCTCTCTTTCTCTTTCTCTCCACTTGCCGTCGGTCGCCGGAGGATTTGTCGGAGTTTCCGAGCGTCTCTGCATCTGTGAGTACCTGAGTGTGCATGCTGCCGAGGCTGCCGCAGGATGACCGAGGCGCTCCGCCGGGGTCCGCTGCAGGGAGCGAGACAAGAGACAAAGTTGATTTCGCGTCCTGCTGTGAACGCAACTTTGTCCGAAGGTCTTAACTCCCGGTGGAGACGCAGCGTTCCTCAGTTTTCAGCCGGACGGCTCGTTTAAACTGGTTTTATGTAAACTACAGTATCCGCTCCACACAAAGTGGATTCCCTAAAAAAGCAGAAAAAAAAAAAAACAAAACAAACAAAAAAAAAAAAAAACAAAACAAAAAAAAAAAAGAAACTGCCCATGAGCAGAAAGAAAAGACGACCGCCGCTTTCTTTTGAAAACAGACTTTTTAGTATTTATTATATATTTATAGCAATTATCCCTGTTTTAAAAGATTTTTGAACATTTTTCTCCTCATTGTTTTCCAGTTTCTTATTTTTAATAATTGGCTTTTTTGCTTTTGAACTTGGTATATTTAGACTTTGCATTTTATCATTTTGATCAAATTGGTATCTAAAAATATATAAGAGAGATATAGATGGATAAATAGATAGATACTATTATTATACAGTATCATACGTTCAAAAGTTATTCAGTGCCAGGCATCATATTGGTGATTAATTCAAGAGTGTAACTTAATAAAAAAAAAATGTCATCAGAAGTTTTGTTCATTGCATAAAAAATATTTTAAACTAATGATGCCATTAATGTTTTGTTGTAAAGCAGATGAGGCTTTATAGTGAGTTGCTGCACTGTGTGTCTTTGCTGAAATGAGGTGTATTGTCTGATATTCACTGTGGTAAATGATGGATGAATTGGAAGCTTAACATTAATGGCAATTGTTGATCGCTCAGTGACTGCTAAGTGTAGTTAACTGGGACTGGTACAGCACTTGGTTTGTGTGTGTGTGTGTGTGTGTGTGTGTTCTGCAGTGAGGGTGTCCTTCACAGAGAAGAGCTTCTGGAAGCGTGTGCTTGAAACTGAAGATGTTGCTGGCTCTTTGTCGCAGTGTTATCAGGATCAGAGCTGGGCTTGAACGCTCCAGAAAGCACATGCTGATGTTGCACGCGGTGGTAATGGCCTCTTAATGCCAACATAAATAACGAAATTGAAAAAAATTCTCTGCTTCAAACAAATATTTCCAAAGCTATTTCATGGTCTTTGACTGTTTTACTACAAATTACTTCATTTGATGCTTCCTATTCATATAGTGGGATGGATTGTTGTTGACCCTGCAGATGTTAACAACCTCAAACCCCAATGAGTGAATACATTGTTTTGTGAATCCTCGCTTGTAGAAAAGTCACATTGCCACTTTACTTGACAACTCAAGTGGGGCGTCTTGTTTTTTTTTTACTGCAGTGAGTGTATGGCAAAGCGACTGTACAGTATGTCCTTGACTGGATAATGTAGTCCCCCATTTTATCAGGCCGGTCCCCAATGGTTTCAAGCACTTATGTCTTTTTTCTACATCGCTTTTCTATATAGTTATCACGTAGTATGGCTGAATGATTGGGAATACTTGACTTTTTCCTTGTTTTCAGACTGGTGATAAACCTGAAATATGCCCGCTGTCCTGGTGCAGTAGCCTACCATGGGAATAAAGCCCTGTCTTATATTTTATCAGCTGCCCACCTGTGAATTTGTAGTAGAAACTGTATCATCTAAAAGTAGTGGTTTTGTTCTCTAATTTTAAAAAGATTCTCCGAGTGCATCTTCTCATAAAAAGATATTCCAAAAGAGTTTACCCTTTTCCAACCCACTTTTCTTTTTTAGTGATGAGTTTCCTTATCCTCTTCTCTTTAATTTATAGCTCACTGCCCCTATCTAACATGAAGTATATGAGCAAGTCTGTAAAACTGCCTTCTGTAGTCTGGAACTGCTCAGCTCATTTGTCATTACATCCCGCTCTAATGGGGAGAAACTGCCTCATCTTGAGCTCCCGGTGTTGTTAATTAACCCCTCCTGCTAACAGCCACAGTCTACCAGCAAGCGTTATCACTGTGAGAACTAGCATGAGCCCGGGCCATATTCAGCGCAGGTGCTTCCTCTCATTGCCGATGTGCTTCTCAAAGTATTACTCAAACGGCAATGTGGTTTTATCTTAAATTGAATTGTTGAGGGAGATGTTAAAGGGCCATACATCACCTGGACACTCGGAGCCGAAAGGGAGAATCTGCAGCAGTATGGAAGCAGAGATGGGAACGGCTCAATGGCATTACAGGTGGAATGAGTACTATGACGAAGGCTGCGTTCATAAATCCACAGGCAGAGCAAATCAAGTTGTCAGCTTGTAAATGCCATTTAGTGTGTGTGTGTAAAGTTTTGCAGTGCTGTTGATTTTAGCCTTAAGGAGGTGACCTTCCCCTTTCCTTTCTCCCTTCAGTCGTGTTTCTCTTCTCTCTTCTCCGTTTGAGCATCAGAAACCGCACCTCTACTTGCCTGCACTTCACAAGTCGATTGGATCAATTCCTCTGTGTTCACCTTTTATCTACTGACCACTAAAAGGACACTTATACATCACACAGCCCTTTTATCCCAAAAAAAGCTTCACCAATTTAGAGTTGGTCACTGTCTTTGAGGAAACAACACCTCACGTCTGTTATATCAGGTCATATTGGTTTCTTCTGTGCTCACTTGGCCCCTGGCTAATGCCCTACTCCATGTATGGATTTTCTGTCCTGTATTTCCTCAGCCTGTCTGCCGGTGATAGGTTGTTCAGATCTAACCCTGCAGAACGCTGCTGATTGCAGTGGTATATCTTCATCTTTATGTCTGAGTATAGCAGAAAGCTCTGCCAACGATCTGCTGATGTTTGCCTGGCGATGGATTTGTAGAATTAGCAACAAGGGCATGTGTTGCAGTCTGCAAGTGTATGACTTACAGTTTTATTTTGATTCTCATTTGCTGCCAATGCCAGGACAAATGTGTGCTGTAGTTCAGTCGAAGAGTGTTGTGTGTGAATTGGTTAGAAAGGAGTTTTGATATTTTCATAAGTGTACAATGTGTGTTTTTCCACAGAAGTACAGTAGCATTGTTCTACTTTTTAGATCAGACTTATTTTAGTGCTGCACTTGCACAAATAAAGTCTTTGAAAAATTAATGAAAGAAGAATTGGTAGAGGCTTTTGAAGCTGCAAAAAGATAAACAGTGTGATGGTAGCTTTCTTCAAATTCAGCTGTAAATGGTGTGTTTTTTTTCCTTTAGGTGAGGATGTTGTCGTGGCTGATCTTGTTCCTGCCTGTCCTCTCCTTGGCTCAGCGATCAGAGCCCATGTTCTCAGCTATAACCAAGACCGTCCTTCCTCCTGACTATGACAACAACCCCACCCAGCTCAACTACGGAGTGGCTGTCACTGATGTGGATGGAGATGGAGACCTGGAGATGTTTGTAGCTGGGTGAGAATGGGGGAGGCAGGTTATGTAAAACAACGTTTTGTTACTCAAAGTTTCATGAATCCTAAATCCCCAATGTCTCCTTGCTCTTTTCACAGTGTTACAAGTACTTAATTTTTTATGATGCACAATTAGAGCCATTAATTAACTGTCGAGCGATTTCTAACACTAATCTGGGGCTAAAATGAAAGTGCACTGTCATTTTCCCAGCTAAAGGTTGAAGACAAAGACTAAAAGATGAGAGATCGTAAGGGTGCCCTGAGGCTCACTCAGCAGATGAAAATGGATGTGACTGGATAGAGCGCCATTGATGAGAACAGTTTGGCAGGCCTGCCTCTATTCAGTGAAGCAGCAATGAATTTTCCAATGCTTAACAGAATATAGATGGACCAAAATGGCCCTGCTTAATAAATGTCATTTAGCTAAGACATCCTATTCAGCAGGTATACTGGGCAGGAGGGCATCACAAAACCTCATAGAGGATGCAGTTTCATTGGGAGTTTAGGATGGACTGTTTTAGTTTATATTAAAACAAATTTGTGTTTATATGACAGCATTGTTATACAATAAAATGAAGGTCACGTGAAGTCACTGAGGTGCCACTTTTGTTTGCTTATTCATTCATAATCAATGTATGGACATGTTGACAGAGAAGAGTGTTTAAAATGTTGATAGACAAGATTTTTGTTCTCCTTGTGGACTCTTTTCTGTGTCACTCTTATTGTCATTAATAGACTATGTCAAAAATATCTCCAGCAACATTGGACAGACCTAAATATTTAGGCAAAATTTGATTTTGACTGCAGCTGTTGCTTCTCCTTCACATGGTGCAATAGCAGGATGATTGATTTAATTGGCACCCTAAAGAAAATCTAGAATTAGTGGTCAATAGGTTATAACTACACCAATTATAGAAACCTGTTATAGGCCCTGAAAGCGTATTTCCTCAGCCAACTTCTTCCTGAATATGGTGTTGTTTAAGTTATAGCTTTTTTTATTTCACACAATCTTCTTCCTTGTCAAAACTTGGTGCCCACTTTACCCACGATGCAACAGTTTTTTAGATATTCAGCAGGCGGTTATGCAGAGATGATGAGCAGGCTACAGAAGTCTGACCAGCTCACTTCTATCTAACTGCACACCTCCAGATCTTTGACATTTTTAAGCTTGTAGACTTCAGCCCCATCTGATGTCTTGGTTGCCTGAAGTGACATCACTTGAGGCAATTTATCAGACTTTTACACAAGGCTTTCACATATGCTGTTCATAGGGTTCTTTGATGTTTTTTCTGCATGACAGACTCTTGAGCAAATTCAACTACAAATGAAGCAACATAAACATTGTTTTCAGGATTTTTCGGCAGCATCATTAGTTACAACTCATGAATTGTAGAACAAAAGAAATATCACTCAATGAGTTAGGCTTCAAAAATCCTGCTGACAGTCTTATGTAATGAAGATGTAACAGCTTTCTGCTGGTGCCTGTTGACAGCTACAATGGCCCAAACCTTGTGCTAAAGTACGACAAGCAGAAGAAAAGGCTTGTCAACATCGCTGCTGACAACCGTAGCTCCCCGTTTTACGCCCTGAGAGACCGTCAAGGCAACGCCATCGGAGTGACAGCGTGTGACATCGATGGAGATGGTCGGGAGGAGATTTATGTCCTTAACACCAATAACGCCTTCTCTGGTACAGTACATTCTTTTACACACACACACATACACATACACTTTCATAAAAATGCATTTTTTACACACACTCACACAGGGGTTATACCTCTTTTCTTGTACAGAGACAAAGCAGGAGAATCAGTATGCAGATATTAAGCTTATCTCATCGGAGTGTTCATCAGATAACAGTTAAGCTTTGTGCTGCTATTAATCAATCTGAGAGCTATTGCGCACACTGCCAAAACTGCAACACCTCACCTCTATCATTTTTATAAAAATTATAGGGGTCACTTTCAGCCACAGCGGCCTGCTCTTCTGCTTCCAATCACCCACGGTTCTTATATTGCATAATACCTCTTTACTCTCTGTACAATCCTGAACTCTGCGTCTCTCCCCATCATCAAGGTCGGGCAACATATTCTGACAAGCTGTTTAAGTTCCGTAATGGACGCTTTGAAGATCTGCTGAACGATGACATTAACGAACACAGAGACGTGGCCAACCGTATGGCTGGGCGCTCAGTGGCCTGTGTGGACAGAAAGGTACTGCACACACACACACAAACTCACTCACACACAGAGTGGAGTATATGCAGATCCACACCCCCCACACACACACACACACACAAACTCCCCAGAGCATCTTCTGTGTACATGCATGGGTGCTTCTGTTTGTTTACCAGTGATAACTCATGCCCTGCCTACGCCGCCCTTCTCAGCATGTGCTATGACAGTTCATTTGGGGGAATGGTGTGCCATTTTCTCTCTTCTGTCCATCGCACCAGTGTAATTACAGAAGCCAGGGCTCGTTTGTTTTATAGAACATCGTTCGAGGGTAGGAGTGATGACAGCACACTACTGTTTTCTGCCCGTAGCATTTTTCTCTCTCTCTCTGTCCCTTTCCTGTTCTTTTCTTCCCTCTTTTCCACCTCCTTTACTCCGTTTTTTTCTTCTCTTGGACTGACATGCTCACACTCTTTCTTTGTCTCTTATCTCACACACACGCATACACTTCTCACTTCCAATCAGGGGATGGGATAAAGAAAGTAATGGTGGAAAGAGGACAGTAGGGATTACAATAGATTTTTTTAACCACAGTCCCATCTCACTGAGCACTGATAGGTTGTGCAGCTGCCAAACCGATTGGAAAGATATCTGCTTTTAATAGCATAATGCTTTTAGAGGAAGCCAAAACCCTGATGTGTGTTCTTCCATGCTAGTTCCAGAAGACTGACAGAGAGAGAGAGAATTAATTTTCCTATTGCTGAATAAGTTTTATTAGAACAGATTTGGAACAGCAGAAGGTTACACAGGCCAAAACCCAAAGCATGCTGTATAGTCGGCTAGGTAGTTAATGTGTTTGGTCTTGTTTACTCGTAAATAAAGTGTTATCTTTCAGAAAAGAGAGCCATAATTAGTCATCCAACTGTTTCATCCCTCCCAGTCTCCTTGAATGTGACGTCCCATCATTAGTCTTATACAAACTGATTAAGGTGACACATTGAGGGGTTTCACATTGAACTGATTGATTGTTTCCTTTCGCGCTGGCAGGAAGGATGGAGCTTCTGAAAATAAGTGGATTTTAAAAGCCAAAATAATTGAAAAACGTTTGATAAAAAGCACAATATACATTTCCTTTGAAAACCAAATTAGATTAGAGGTGGTAGCTTATTCAGGCTTCTCAGTGATAGCTGTAAAGCCTGATGTAAAGGGCATTCAGTCTCCACACCAACATGCACTTTGCAGGCATGCATGTCACACTATTCAAATGTGATCCCGGTGACAGAAATTAGCCTTGGGTGAAGACTTATTGAAAAATCGTTGACTTTTAAGTTTGTTAAGTAACTGCCAGTGGCCTTCAGGTCTTTCATTGTAATTCATTCTCATTTTGTCAAGTTCTGAGTGTGTGTGTGTGTTTGTATGAGTGTGTAAGTGCAACCCACTCCTCCCACCTCAGCAGGCCATAACGTGACGCTTCATGACATTTACATCAACTAGACTCATTTACTTTTCTTGTCTTGTGAAAATACAGTAAAGTTAACACAAATGGTGAAATGGCGTGTATGTGTGTGCGAATGCATACGTGCACGTGTTTGTATTGATTGAAATATGTTGGGCCTGGTGGGAAAGCTCATTGGAATTGAGTGTGTAGTCTATTAGTGTGGTTCCGTCGGTGAGTTTGTGTCTGCAGGGACTCTGACTGATAATGGAGTGTGAAATTAATCTCCAAAGGGAGGCAGAGGAAAGAATAGGGAGAGAGGCAAGAAAGAGAGGGTAAAGGATAGGAAACAGGGGAACGGGAAATAAAGAGGAAGAAAATGTTTGATTGGTAGAAAGCAAAACTGTGTATGATATTCACAAAGATAGCAAAGTAATAAAAAAAGGTGGTTCAATGATAAATCTGGCATTACAAATAACCGATTTAATTCCTTTAAAATGATTGTCTATCAAAATAGATTTTTTTAGAATAACAATGTATCAAATGACAATGTGAAAACAATTTGATAATGTGATGAACCTATCGAGAATCATCAACTGTATCTGCAGCTCCTCTCTGCTTTGTGGTGCTTTATAATGAATTTGAACTTATTCTTTGGCTGTTCGACCCACAACTTTACTGTTTATGTTTTTGGCTGCAGCAGACACAGATAGAGACTAACTGGGGAACATAGTGGAGCTTTTGACAGCAAGAGCGAGATGTTTCCCTCAAGAGTTGGTGGAGACCAAATACAGAGCTATAACAGGGTGACTACTGGACTTCATTTCAACCAGTGGCCAGAAACACGACTCCAAATTGATGATTACGTTTCTCCTTGACTGCTGGATGTTTACATAATAGCGGTGTAGCGGTACACAAAATTCACGGTTCTGTATTTACCTCTGTTTTAGTGTCACAGTTTGGGATGTTTTCAGTACAGCAAGGAAAACAATATAATTTAATGCATTTTTTGTCATTTATTTAGAACAATTTTAACATTTGGTAACAGTTAAGGCACACCAATAGCATATTGTCTTTAAGAAAAAATAAAGAACACATGCAATAAACCCAGATGTCAGTAATGCTCCATCATAAGCATCCTCTGACCCGTTGATAATTCCTGAACAACTGCCACCGTACTGCTCCCATGCAGTGGCTCTAAATGTCATGGGAGGATCCTCCAGCTCTGGTCTCTAATTTGTGTTTGCCATAGGGATGGCAGAAACACTATATGAGCTTGGCTAAACTTACCGGGAAAAACTTGTGCTGTAGCATTTCTGTTTCCTGCTTACGAGTAGTAGCTATAAATAGTGTATTTTGACATTCATTTTTTGGATCATAGGGTGTACTCAACCGAGGAAGTAGCATACCGAACCGAACGTCTTGTATCGAACAGTTCGGGACGAACACATGTACCGTTACACCCCAAGTAAATAAACAACTGTTTGCTAACAAGTTCGCCATATCAACTTAAAAGGTGATAATGTCAATGTTGTGTTCACAACTTGTTTCTGCTGCCCCCAACGGGCCAAAAAATCAGTTATTACATGTTTAAATTAAAGAATATATTCCTGACCACTTTTGAAATATTTACATATGCAGGTATTGAGGGAAAGACTAGCCGTTGGCTTTATTGTTGACAGTAAGAAAAACCTAAAAATATAACTATCCTGATCCTTTAAAGGGTTAGTACATTTTGTCACTGGTCTCAGAGATTTCTGACTCCACTCCAATACAAAAGAACAATTCAATTTGATAGTGGTGCTGACTGC
The DNA here is from genome assembly GCA_031216445.1 of Lateolabrax maculatus. Classification (NCBI taxonomy): domain Eukaryota; kingdom Metazoa; phylum Chordata; class Actinopteri; order Acropomatiformes; family Lateolabracidae; genus Lateolabrax; species Lateolabrax maculatus. The sequence continues at coordinate 12,756,009 of CM062209.1, read as the reverse complement.
AATGAAAAAATAAAAAACAAAAAAACAGTCCGCATCAATGTGAAACAGTCTAGAAACAGTGTCCTTGTTACTGTGGTAAAAGGAGTTCCAATAAAAACTGTTACAACACTAAGGTCTGTGATTTATCCAGACACAAGAAATTGTTTCTGGGAAAAGATGGTGCTGTTGAAATACTATTTTCAAATGCTGTGAGAACCACAAATTAAATTGCGTTCACCTCCATTGTACTTGGGTGGCAGCAGAAATCTAAGAGACAGTTATCTCAATAAACTGTTGAAGTGGCTAGGCACCACAAAAGGGAAGTAAAAAATATGTTATTTTGCAAATTGGGAGACCTGACCCTTTAAGAGGTTCTACTGAATCAGCAAATGATTTATTAATTCACATCTAGCTACACATGCCGGTTCTGGTTTCTTATAATGCTGAATATATTAAATAGTACAATTTATTAATAAATGTAAACCATATTTGTGTTTTACCCAGGGTACAGGCCGTTATGCTATCTACATAGCAAACTATGCCAGTGGAGACGTGGGTTCTCATGCTCTCATAGAAATGGATGAGGCAGCGAGTGACCTTTCACAGGGCGTCATTGCCCTCTCCAACGTGGCAGAGCAAGCCGGAGTCAACAAGTTCACCGGTAAGTGTAAAGAGATGACTGTGTGTATGTGACATAGACCCTCGCTTTAAGATCATCCAGCATCACTGGACCTTCAATCTGATTTATACAGACATCTGCAGAGGAGCGTGTGCTTGTTGTACCCATAGAGCCTGAAATATAGTACAAAGACGGTGCCACCGTGTATGGGAGGTGAGTTAGGGAGAGTTGGAGTGGTGCCAGGTGAGAAAAAAAGAAAAAGCGAGAGAAATAAGGGGGGCATGATGAGTGTACGCGTGAGAGAAGAAAGAAATGACTGGAGAGCGAGAGGGGGAAGTGTTGTGGGCTCTTTTGGCCCTGTCAGCTATTTACTCCAGTCAAAGTCACAGGGAGGCAAAGGGGAAGGGCGACACACACATACATCAGAGCAGCTCACTGGCCCAGAGATGGTATCTATCACAGCCTGGTATGGTTCCCCAGACTTCTGACGATGTGAATATAAGTACGTGAGTGCCACTACAGCACAGTGTATTCTATGTGCAACCAGCTCAGTCATAGTCAGATCTAAGTGTTGCTGTACATGCCAGACGGGAAAATAAAGACTGTATTTTCTGCAGAGGTTAAATGTTTGACAGGAAGTTGCTGGCTTTACAGACTGATCAAAGAATCAGCCCTGACCCTACTACTGATTGGTTTGTAAGAGGATTTAAGTGTGCAAAATAGGAAGGCACAAGGCAACATTGTCAAAGTGGCCAGGAAAAATCACTGGTGAGAAGCAGCCCCCCCGTGTCAGACGTTTTTCTTTGGTAACACCCACAATCACCCAAAGAGCAAAATCCATCTTAGTAATTTCATCCTCTCAAAAATAAGGTTTAACGGGTTCAAATTGTAATTTATTCCATGTGCAGTAATTTAAATGTATACCATAAGCTGCTTCTAAGTTCCCATCAAGAACCGTCTAGCAATTTATCTTATTCTTATTTTCTGCTGTTTTATCTTATTGTCCATTTGATGTTTTTGTAATGTCTGCACTGTGTCACAATTTTAATACCTCCTATTGCCTTCAATTTTGAATGTGTCTTTATTGTTTTGTTAAACTGCCTTGCTGCAAAAGCTCTTGTTTTTGTGGGACAACAAAGATCTGAACTGAACTGAGCAAATGAATTCTTCTGAAAAAACTTTCCATTTAAATGCTTATGAAACTGAATGGATGACCTTGACATTGATTTTTTGAAATAAAAATAGCACTGTAATTTATCAACACACCTCATCCCACTTCCCCAGCTTGCATCAACACTTCACTTAACCCTGTGATGGATACCTACTTTGGTATAGAAGAGGAGAACAATAAATGCCAAAATGAACAATTTCACCATGATCTGTCTCTTTGATAATAGAGACCATCGTGAGTAAAAAATGCTGCCTCTATGATACTTTATTGTAACCACTGAAAAGTCCTTGAAGCTGATGTCCAAGTAAGTTTTGGAAATGGGACACGACTTTGTATTTGAGCGTAACAGAATCAATCTTCATCATCAGTGGGTTTTTTTTGCGTGCAGGATGTCATCTGAGTCATCGGGGGGCAGAGTGGGCTGGCCCAGAATAGGTGTGAATGATGTACGGTAGACGGCTTTGTCATCAAACTGCCGTTAATCAAAGCAGAGGGACAGTCAGTGAAGTTGTATATCTAATGGTTACATATCTCAGGAGAGACATTAGTGGTTTATGGCCATAGGAGGCAAGTGATATTTGTCTGGGCTGATGGAGCTGGCCAGTAAATCAGGAATGGTTCCTGACTTACAGCTCTGACTCTGCATACTGGAAGGGCAATCAAAGCCCTTTCAACTCCATAATTAGACTCTGCTGGTCTCAGATGGGACACTTGAGTGAAACACTATACTTTATAGAATGTCATTGGAGAATCCTGGGGTGATATTGAGAGAGTATTCAACAGTCACAAAGATCCTTTCATAAGGAAAATTGCTGTTAGTTTTTGGTTAATGCAAAAGAATCTCAGTGTGTGTTGCGTCTTTGCGTTTTTGTATTTCTTTATGCCTAGGTGTGTAGGCCATCAGAGTCAGTGTCTGTGTCAGCAGAAAGACCTGCCCTGCTTAGAGGAAATGGCCTGGAAAGACCGTAATGATCTCTCGCCGTTCACTTTTCTTATGGAGCTGGTCTCTCTCCCTCTGTTCTCTCTGTTGTTTCACCTATCCTGCTTTTCTTTTCTTTCTAAAATTGTCTGTTCACCCTCTTTTAACTGCCCAATTCTCTCTTACCACTAAGCCTCGTCTCTCCGTTTGTGCAGGAGGGCGAGGAGTCGTGGTGGGGCCCATTGTCAGTCAAACCCTGTCCGATGTGTTTTGCGACAACGAGTACGGACCCAACTTCCTATTCAGGAACAACGGTGATGGAACTTTTACTGATGTGGCGCAGCAGGCTGGTGAGAGCCACATGTACAGTTCAACAGATCATAGCCTTGTAGACCAGTTAATTATCTACATATCATTGGAATAGGGTGCAAAACAATACACAAGGTAGGCTTTATTGTATAATAGTGTGTATTGCAATTTATCTGTAGGTGTGGAGGATCCCATGCAGCATGGCAGAGGGGTTGCTCTGGCAGACTTCAACCGTGACGGCAGGACAGATATCGTCTATGGGAACTGGAATGGACCTCATCGCCTGTACATGCAGCTGAATAACCGTAAACAGAAGTTCAAGGTGGGTTTTCTTGGGTATTTTATAACTTTTTTTAGTTACACTAAAAACATCTTGTATCAATATCAGCTTTAAAGTTTTGAGAGTATGAGTAAGAGTAAGAGTATGCCTCAAAAGTTCAATTAACTTGTTCCAAATGTTTACATTCAAAGCTAAGTTGAAAAGGCTGCCATCATTGAGAGATGCAAGACAAAACAAATGGGGTTATGGGCACATGCTTTCAGTTGTACACATGAAAAAGTGGAAGTAGATGTATAAATAGTGAAAAAAGGGAGCTTTAGAGAAAACTCTAAACTCTGATTCAAACTCTAATGCCTGTCACACCTCTGCACACCTGGCAAATCGCTGCAGAAAGAGGGCATGATTGTCTGATTGATGAAAAATCATAGTCAGATGCATCTCCCCCAGACAACTGATGTAAGAGAGTTTTAGAACGAGGTTGTGGTTCTCTCTTCTTCTTTTCTCACCAGAATCAATGTCTAATGAACATGCAGCACAAAGACAGCAAATCTCACCCATTAACTCGTAAGTGCACTAGTCAGTGTTGGGATTGAGTGGGATTTAAAGGTGTACAGGCGGTGATTTACTCAATCGACAACTATATACAAATCCTGTGAGACAGCCAGCAGTGTGCGTGTGTCTGTGTTGTACAGTAAAGAGCGGCACAGACTACTGCGTGTAAATCTGCGGAGGTTTTGTGCTCGGTGATCTGTCTTTCAGCACCTGCAGCTGCATCTTTTACCAAAGTAATAAACGTCACACGAGGCATCTTTATAGGGGTCAAAGAAGGGGTTAATGTGTGATGCGCAGCCCATAGACAATTCCATCAGCGTGGCACACACACACCCACACACCCACCCACACACACACGCACACGCACACACACCCACACACACACCCACAATGCGCTCTAATACACACACTGACTCACATACACACACAAACACACAGAAGACAAATTGCATTAGCAAGCTGATGTTTTTTTTAAACCAAGATTGTTAAATCACAAGCTCACAACACATTTAAGACCCCTTTCCCCCACACAAGCTGACAATCCTACTACCCGAGTTGACCTTTGGCATGCATAATGAAGCGGTTGTATCACTCCAGTAAACCGCTAATTAAATTGGGCTGAAACAGCAGCTTGCCTGGGTGGTGGAAAGTGCCGATTAGGCCTGTTTGTGCTTTAATTAAAATCTATTGCGGAGGGTTTTCCTACCAATAGGTCTAACACGCACACACATGTATTGAGAGAGACGGAAAAAAGTCCTAACTACGTTATGCTTTCTTAGTTATTGTGTACCAAATTCAGAGCAAGAATAATTTAATAATAATTAATATAAAGGTGTAAGAAGGTGGAGTTTAGAAAAACAATTTAATTACAATTATAGTCTATTATTTAAACTAGTATTCCAACTAATCAAATTTTTTTCATAAAACCATATAGTTAAGTAAACTATATTATAAGTACACGATTAAACACTTTTATAATATTATTTATAACATTTATTTAATATTCAAAAAATTATTTCTTGATGTAAGGAATCTACAAAAGTTGTAACTAATTACCTTCATTTTAAGGTACTTAATCAAAAATCATAGACCATTTTCTCTCTTTTCCTGTAAATCTCAAGTTTCTGTGCTCCATATTTGTTTTGGTGAAAGTCCCGTTCTTTTTCCTTATGGCTCATCTATTCATCAACCTAGTAATATAATAAATGAAGAAGTGTCCCTCCCTCCCTCATGGCCTCAGTTGGCCATCCCCTCTCCTTCACCTGAGAAGCAGAAGGTCACTGTGTGGCCCCCCCACCAGCGGCTTTATGAGCCTTATAATTAAAACAGGGAGTAAATACTGGAGGGAGTGAAGGGCTGCTCTATAACTCTTTCCCGACTTATCACCGTGTCACTGAAGCGAAGAGATATCCGTTACTTTCTCGTGCAAAAACTCCTCTGCTGAGGAGACTTTTTTAGGGCAGGAATAGCTGCAGTCTACTTTTCTGATACCAGAGGATATAAAAAGGGCCTTTGCCTTTGTTTATTTCTGTAGGCTTTAGATGAAACTCTTAACCAGGGTGACTTACAGTGAGATGATAGATCAGTGTCTAACTCAAGGACTGGATTATTGATGGACATGTTGTCTGATGTGGAGATTTAAATTGAGCTCAGTTTGCACCACCTGACCACATGCTGGACAATAACAGGTTCTAGTGAAAATCCTCTTTTTTGTTGTTACTTTGACAACATCATCTGCTGATACATGACAGTATCCGTGGTGTACTTACATTACGAGTTCACTTCAACTCTGAGTCAAACTGCATCTTTTTCTGTAGATTATCCGCAACAATTAAGTGCACTTGGGCAGAACACAAAAAAACAACAAACCTTGAGTATCAATTTTTCCCATTAAAGACAAAGAATATTTTAGAATCACATTTTATAGTATATAATATAGAATAGGCTTTTATCGGCACATATAGTACCAAAGAGGACATTTCCTGCATGTTAATGAGTTCTGGATTATTACTAAATAACCATAAATTTAGCTCTTACACCAAAAATGAATTAAATTAGAACAGCATTCATTCAAAATGAAAACATAAATAAACAGAATTATATAAATCATATGACAGAAAACCAAGCAGTTTAGGTGTGACGAAACTGTCCCTATGCACAAACACACGTTGAGCATGGGAATAAAGAAACATTTTGTGAATGAATACACCGGCAGCAAGATCAAGTCTGTGATCAGAATTTGGTTATAATTGATTCCATGTGCTTTGTTATCACTGCAGCTGAATTTTCTCATTTACTTTCAACTTCTTTCACTTCCCTCCCATAGAAAAAAACAACTTCCTGCATGGGTTGTATGTGTGTGAATGTTTCACTGATGAACCCTGTGTTTGCTTTTTTTAAGGACATAGCATCCCAGAAGTTTTCCATGCCGTCCCCGGTTCGCACCGTTATGGCTGCAGATTTTGACAATGACAACGAGCTGGAGGTCTTCTTTAACAACATCGCCTATAGGGGCCCCTCTGCCAACAGGCTCTTTAGGTACTCACTTAGAAATACACACACACACACACACACAGACACACTCACACTCACACATACTATCATATATGTGCACTGTGTGTGTGTGTGTGTGTGTGTGTGTGTGTGTGTAAGTTTGAATAGCACTTTGGTGATGAGCTTAATGGACTACTCTTGTGTCTTGATTTAATATTCTTAAACTGGGATTGGAAGCCGAGAAGAATTTTAAATTCCCAGCCAAGGATACTTATCTAGTCTGGCATCCCGCCTCCTCCTCCACACATGAATGAATCTTTCATTAAGACAGTTTTAGGTCTCTTTTTGGCTCACGGTTTGGCTTCCTCTGTAGATAATATTAATGAACTCAGCTCTCAAAATGCAAAATATGATACATATCAATTGTTGGGACTTAATAGGAGAATAAACCCATCCTGTCTGAATAAAAATCTGATCTGGCATATTTTTCTGAACAGGATGCAGAAGTCATGATGAATGTTGCCATGAGCTAGTGGGTCAATTCATACTGAATATCAATAATCATTGTAAGCCCCAGAGATTTCCTGGATCAGAATAATCCTGCACGCCAGGTCCTTGGAGGAGAATTTGTCTTTCTGGACACGATGATAGTCTGACAGGGGTCACTGCTCCACAGCCCATGGCTCTGCCATTGTCTAGTATGAAGATGAATCAGCTAATTTAACTCTGTTCTCTGGCACTGAACAAAACAAACTCAAACTATTGTGCTCAAGCTGATTAATTTAATACAACTAATCAATATTTAGCTGAGCTGAGGGGTTTAACAGCCAGGATCAGCACATTAGTGCAGTATGAAATTAAATTATAACTTCAGGAATATAGAAATGCGTTGTCATTAAAGGTACATGGTGGCTGGTAATGTGCATGATTTCTTCCAAACAATGTCTATCTGCAGACATTCAAGTCAAGTTAATTTATTTATATGGCACATTTAAACGTGCCATATAAATAAATATAATAAACATTAAAAAAAAGTAATGTTTTGACCCAAGTGCTTTACAGAAAGATGACAATTACAATCAGATGTTAAATGAAAATCAATAATCAATTTAATTTTAGAAGTCATATAGTATGTGTCAACAAATACTACATCATCATATAAGACGCAGTTTCCCCTTACTTTGTTACGTTTTAGTTTTGGGTGTGCAGGCTATGTGAGTCATCTATGTTGTATATAGCATGGACAATAAAAAAATGTCCACCTCATAGTTAATATTTACGCATATTCTGAATGCCATGTTAAATGACATTTGAGTATTTTATACAACAGTGGAAGAAGTATTGAGATCCTTTCCTGAAGTAAAAGTAGTAATACCACACTGCACCAATAGTCCATTACAAGTAAAAGTCACTATAAAAAATTCTAATTAAATAAAAGCATGAAAGTATTGTCAGTAGTACAGTATCAAAATTAAAACTTGAATGGCCCCTATTAGGTGTTATCATATTTTATAGTAGTATTTTCACAGATCCATTAACATGTAAGCAACATTGTAATGTTGTAGCTGGTTTAGGGAAGCTGATATTACCAACTTTAAGTGCTGTTGGGTAGTTAATATTTCTTTCTGAAATGTAGTGGAGTGGATGTTTAGTAGTATAAAATGGAAATACTTAAGTAAAGTCCAAGTACCTCAAAATTGCTACTTACTTAAACACAGTAATTGAGTACATTAAATTAGTTATTCTCCAACACTGTTTATATATTTATAGTGGCCATGGTATTAATGTTTTACAGTGCTTTGATGGGTGATTGCTGTGATGTTGATTTGATAGGGTGAGCAGGAGAGAGCATGGAGACCCCCAGATAGAAGAGTTGAATGTTGGTGAGGCATCAGAGCCTGAAGGACGAGGAACCGGTGAGTTTGGCAGAACAGACCGCTATCTCACAGCTGAGCATGAACGATAAGCAACCCAATATCTGCTCTACAGACATCTAACCATTAGATGGCACCAGAGCTCCACTATGGATCTGAGTTTCCTCTTCGCTTTATAAAGAAAAATACTTGTTCCACATCATTTGTTCTTTGAATGTTGAAACATTATGTTTTCCTGCATGGGGATAGTAAATATTATGTAGCCTGTTTCCTGAAGTGTTTAGTTGCATCGTTATTGTGATGGATCTCCAGGAGCTGTAGCCACAGACTTTGATGGGGATGGGCGTCTGGAACTGCTGGTGTCTCATGGTGAAAGTGCAGCACAGCCGCTCTCTGTCTACAAAGTCAACCTGGTGAGTGTTTATGGGACATCTTAAAAGCCTCAGTAGGTAGTGTAATGTAAGGTTTACCAAAACCCTCCCTTTTCTCATTATGTCTGCGTCTCAGGGCGCCACTAACTCCTGGCTGCGAGTGATTCCCCGGACCAAGTTTGGTGCTTTTGCCAGAGGAGCTAAAGTGGTGGTGTACACTAAGAAGAGCGGCCCACACACACGGATCATCGATGGTGGCTCAGGGTACCTGTGTGAGATGGAGCCTGTCGCACACTTCGGCCTTGGTAAGTTTTTATTTCACCGGCTGAAGGACACAAAGCTGTTGCAGAGATTTTACAGGGAGTAAGGGTTAAGGGATAGTCAGACAAAGAGAAATGGACAGAATGAACACTACAGAGAGTAGCAGTGAGAAGAAATCGAAAGCTCCATGTGGAAAGCATTGTTTTAATACCTCCAGCCTGATTAGACACCCATGGGAGACTAAGTTGTCTGTGGGAGGGAGTTAGGTGGACAAGGTGGGGAGAGATGGGGGACAGGTGCTGCAGCTGGAAGTCGGCCTGGTTTGTGAGGAACCAGCCTTCCTGCCTCCTTCTGTTCCCACAGGACTGTCAGCTGGTGGTCATCCAGGCCTGGTAACTGACCCACCACTGGTCCCTGGCTCTGCTCACTGAGCCTGTTCTGTTCTGGAGGCCCTCAATTTTAATGCCTGGTTACTCAAAACACACTCTAAGAGCAACCTCCACTCTTGCAAAAAGCGTCACTGCTGGTAGACATCTGACATACGCTCCCCACCACTAAATGAGAGGGTGTCATATGGGTGCAGAACAGGTGAAATATTATTTGGCTCTCAGGCAGCACACCTGCTGAGTAGATCACTGTCTGGCAAGGTAACTCAAGATCTGTTTGCATTAGAAATGCCATTTTAATTAAGGGCTGCAGGGGCCCCCTGGAGAGGGGCTTTTTCTATGCCTGATTAAAATAGTTAATGGAGAGAGAAGAGTGCCAAGAGTGCCACTCTTGTCTTTTGCTATGTTGGTGTCAGCGCAAAAGAGAGGAAGGAGAAAGCTTCAAGAGACAACCCATGATAACATACAAAATGTACTGACTAAAGGACATATGAAAGTTCCTCTCTGTATGTTGTGTCTGTGCTTAATGTCTGGCCAGGTAAGGATGTGGCCACCAATGTCGAGGTGTACTGGCCAGACGGTCGTTCAGTGGCCCGACCCCTGGAGCCTTCAGAAGTCAACTCAGTGCTGGAGATCCACTATCCAAGAGATGAGGAGGAAGTCACTCCTACTGTGGAAATAGAGGTACAGCAGTGCTTCATAGTAATCCTAAATTCTAAGAATATGATAGATTGTTAGCCATTATGTGCAGAATTTTCAGTTTTCCTTCTTTGGCGCTCATGGTGGTAATATCAAACAAGTAATTTTTGTAGCGTTGCACTAAGATGAAGAGGATCCAAGGAAAACATAGACTGGAGCTGGATTACCAACTGGGCAAAGCCGGCAACTGCTCTGGGGCCCCAGAAACTCCAGGCTTACTATGGTTACCTGGTCTAGTTTTAAGGCCCTGATTATTATATATTGGTGCAGTGTTTATAAACCTGAGGTTAGGTAGTATTCTACCATATAAAGACTGTATATATTGCACAGAAAGTGGGAAGAATGTGGGGTAAATGGGGGCTCAGAAGCTCATTTCATTTCTGCATAGACCTTGATGCTACAGGTAACAAATGAAAGGAAAATCCAACATAAAGTGTCTTAGTAAGATGTTGGGCCTCTACAAGCCTCCAGAACAGCTTCAATGTTCATTGGCGTATTTACAGTATTCTTTCAAATAATATTCCCTCATTTGGTGATGATGGTAGTGGAGAGTACATTCTAACACGTTGCTCTAAAACCTCCTATAAGTGTTTAGTAGTGTTGAGATCTAGTGACTGCAAAGGCCATAGCATACGATTCACATAATTTCCCTACTCACCAAACCATTCAGTGACCCCCTTGTGTCCTGTGGATGAGGGCATTGTCATGCTGGAAGATGGCACTCCCATCAGGATAGAAATGTTTCATCCCGGGATGAAGGTGATCACTCAGAATAATCGTGTGTTGATTAGCAATTATGCTTCTATCTAAGGGCGCAAGTGGATCCAAACCATGGCAGCAAAATGCAAGCATCTGTGTTAGTTACATGTTGACCTCTCCACTCATTTAATCAAGTTTTACCTGTCTGTATAGTCACATAAACGAAATCTACACATAGTGGGTTTAAATTTTTCATTTTTCATTCAAAAACATACTTGTTTGTAATTACACTGACTGTGTCTTGCAGTGTGGTCATGGGTTTGCTCTGAATGAGATTGGCCGTTGCACAGGTAAGTTGCAAAGACTCATCTGTTGACCGCTCTGTGCTTGTGTCCTCGTTTAAAATCCAGACAAAAAGTGTCTTTCCTTCCCTCACCTCCCCCTCCCTCAGATAAAGATGAGTGTACCCAGTTTCCCTCCGTGTGCCCCTCTGACCGCCCTGTCTGCACCAACACCTATGGCAGCTATAAGTGCCGCGCCAAGAGGAGATGCAACCAGGGCTTTGAGCCCAACGATGATGGTTCGGCCTGTGTGGGTGAGTGGTCCTGGCAGAGTCAGGGTAGACTTAGCTGGATTTCCAAGATCAGGAGAACAAAGGAAGCACTGCCAGAGAACGAGATGCCTTAAGCTGCCTTAATTACTCTGGTTTTGAGTAAAGGCTTAGAGGTGCTAACATTCCTCTGGCCTTGTCCCCTCTCTGCACCCCGCTGTCTTGCATGACTAACTCCCCCATGTGAATGAGCTCTCTTTCAGCCATAAAGACGCAGATGTTGGCTAACTTTTCCCTGCCCTCTGTTTTGCCTCCTTCTCTGCAGCCCAGGTGGCTTACTTTGGGGGGACACGTTCATCTGGGGAACGCAAGTGGTCGGGCCTGTCTTTCTGGCTGCTCTCTTTCTCTGTGCTACCACTCGTCTCCACCCATCTCCAGGCTGGACTACTGTAGCTGTCACTGTCTTCTCTGCTTCCTAACTCTCTCCACTGCTATATGCGGATGTACAGAAACTCTCGGAGCAAACTTTTCGCTGAAACATCTACTCCTCCTTCTCCTCTGTGGATCTGTGCTATCTTTTACCAACTTTTAAGTACAGTCTTGCCCCCTCCTCACCGCTGCTATGTGTCACCTCTTGGCTCCCGGCCCCCTCTGAACTATAAAGAAACACAAAGGGAGCATGCTCGCTGGGAGCTACGGGGTTCAGAACTAACTGTGTCACACCCGCAGAGCCTTCACGTCATCACCTGGCACTTATCTTAGTGGGACCTGAACTGAGGCCAAGTCAATAAGTGGAGCTGCAGCATATTAACCACTGCACATACAGCACACAGATCTACTGGCTCCACAGACCACATTCATTAGACACATGCTGAGGCCCCATCTGTATCTCCACTACCCCACTATGTTAATCCGTGCAATGTCTCTCTCATTCTTATTATGGGCTTACTGGGATGCTGAGGACACCAGGTCTCCAAGCTTTAGGTTCTGTACGTGTGTGTGCCTGTGTGTTTGTATGTGCGCGTATGTGCGCGAGTGTACTGCAGTCGGGTGGAGGAACATATGCCAGACCATCTGTCTCCGATGGTAGGTTACATTTTTGTTACCTATGAATAATACAATAGCACAGTGGAGAATATAAACACACGTGTATGTGTGTGTGAGCACAAGAGCAGGCAGGAGCAAGTTAATTTTTTTTAAGTACAGTAGCTAGAAGGTGTACTTGAACCCATCAGAATTTACCTAACAATTTTTAAACACTTGCCATTTAATGTACAACTCTAAGTTGTACATTTTAAATGAGCATCAATTTACAATAATTAATATTTTTCCATAACATGGCAAGTTTTTCCTATTTTCCCATTTAAATAAAATAATGGGCATGTGACAAGAACATGAACACAAAAGATGATTTTTTCTGAAATAAATTAATGTTCTTGAAAAACAAAACTCATCAGTCCATTTAATGTAGTGTTTCACATTATGCTCATGATGAATGCCTTAATATAGTGGAGTACAAATCTACCATCATTCCATACAATTTAAAATTCACACATTTTAATGTGTAAGCACAGTAGCTGGAAAGTGTTCTTGAATCCATAATAATGTATTAACAAACAAAATATAAACCTTTAAAGGATAATGCTGGTGATATTCCATATTTTTGTTACTGTCAACAAATTGCATGAAAAAAAGAAATTCAGTGATGCATTAGTCAGTTTCATAATACTCTATGTATTACAAACATATAGTTTCATTTAATTTCTCAACAAATGATTACATAACAGCTGGGCACCGTAGTTTTTAGCACATTACCCAAACAGGAGTAAATTGTGTTTCTGTTGGGGACTTTTAAGCTGCAGATTTGATGCACTATTGCCCCTCTTTCACTCAGGAACATGTCACTCAGTGCAACATTGTGGCTCAAGAGTGTGTTTTTGAAAATATTTGAACGTCAATGGAAGTGTTGTGCACAGAGGAATAAGCTCTATCAGGCGTTGGAGACACAGGCAATAATAAATTATTCTTATTAGTAGGGTCAACTTATTGTTGATTTTGGTCTTTTGTGCTTTTTGTTGACAGTAAGAAAAATATTGAATATCACCAGACTTATCCTTTAAGTTGTGAATATTAAAGGATATATTTAATGTTAATGATAACTTGAAAAATCAAGGAACAGTGACAAAAGGATGGTGTGGATATTGGGGTTGTGATATTCTGAAGTAAACTTAAACAAACCTCACTTGACTCATTACTGTAATGTGTGTGAGGTTCTTTTTGTTTTGGTTTCTCATTGGATTCTTGGTGAAGCCCTTGATATAGTGCAGTAAAATGCATAACGCCATGGAACCCTTCATTTTGTATTTAACACTTGTTGAGTTTCTTGAAACTGTTTAGGAAATTAATAAATATTCTGGCAGAGAAGATTAGCAAACAGTGAAAACATTGTCCTCCACAAGATGTTGACAGCTTGTTGACTGACAGATTTTTGCTTCCACATTATTCTACAGGGGAGCATCAGTTCTTCTCTTGGCAATCCCAGTGCAGAAACTACGCAACACAACTCCCAATTTATCCGGTGTTAGCCCACGATCACTGTCATAGCAGGGGATAGATTTATCATCAAGTGTTGGCCTGTACAGTCCTCCAGAGTAGTGACTGTGTGTGTGTGTGTGTGTGTGTGTCTGTGATTCATAGATTTCTCCCTATTCACTAGCTGAGGCAAGTGTTATATATTTGAGACATTTTTAGCCAAAAACCTCACACATTCCATTGAAGATACAGCACCAAACTCGGGCCCTTGACATCAGTCCCCGAGCCTGCTAATGACTTGGACGCAAACCACAGATGCCACCTGTAAATATCAAACATTTCAGCTGAGATTTAGAGACTGAACTTATTTCTCTCTGAAACATTTTTAATGAAACTAAAAGGCATTGGAGCATGAAAAACTAATAAACAAACGATGATGGATGTGTTAAAGCAATTAAAATTACTCACCACGGATCTCTGTTGGATCCAAGTTGACCATGTTGTCATGCTCTCTGTGTAAGCCAAAGAATCTGTGGAGAGTGAGAGTTACTAAAGGTTCAGCAAGATCATGTCAACTCAAATATCAAATATATGAATATATTTGCTCAGAAAGTTTTCACTTAGATGTGTCAAAGAGGTTCAACTGAGGTTGCTGTAAAGATGTTATTGTAAGGACAGAATGGAAACTTTTTTGTAGTTTGAATCACACTCTTGGGTCAGACTTGAACTGTATCACCAAGGACTGATATGTGAGCTCATAGTTTGCATGAACAATAAGATCCACAAGTGTTTATTAAGATTGCACGCTTTGAAAAGGACATAGTTTGTTTTTAACCCCATCGCTCACATTCTCCTACTTAATCTCCACAATCCTAATAACAATGTAGTAATTTATCGTCAAAGAAATGGTTGTGTGAATCCAGTTTGTATATTTTCCTATAAATGTGTTGAAATGGGCCGTGGTATTTCAGCTAATTCTGAAGTTTGTAAAAAAGAGAAAGCATACCATTGAAGATTGTTGGCCATTTGACAACTCTTAACTATATGTACATGCAATATGCAACTAAACATACTGTGTACAGTATTTACTGTATCTACACTGCCCATTCAAACATGTAGGGGGTCTCCCCCTACATAAATCACAGTTATACAAGACTAAGTTCAAATGTGAAGCTTTTCTGTGTTCAGTGAAACTAGTGTTTTTTCATGCTGAAGAAAATAATAATAATATTCAATAATATTCACAGTGATAGATAATTTCACTCAACCACTTTAGATATAGCTGGAAGTAGAATTACATATTTTTGGGATAAAGTGAAGTACATGACTACAGAAAAGTAGAAAAATTACATGTTTATCAGTTCTTAAAATAACAGAACAAATTCCACTAAGGACGAGGTAAGCTTTAAAATAAATTAAACTGTGCAATTTAGCTGAACAGTGTGATTGAATGATGTCCGACGACCTGCTGAAAGGATGCTCTGTGTGTGTGTGTGTTTGTCTGGCATGGTCACTGCCACGGCATTGTTTGCGCCCCAGAGGCTCCAGCTGTGTTTCTCTCTGCTGAAATGAATTGCAAGTGGGATTGTCCCTGTGAAAAATAAAACCTGGAACACAATGCTCAATGTGTGTGTTTCAGGGGAGTTTAGACCATTGTGTGTGTGTGTGTGTGTGTGTGTGTGTGAGCGTGCTGTGTGTATGTATGTATGTGTGTATGTATGTAGGTGTGTGTGTGTGTGTGTGTGTGTGTGTGTGTGTGTGTGTGTGTGGGCGTAGGGGCATGTGCTCCATGTGGAAAAATAATCCAAATGCCTTTTTTGGTGTTTCAGACCACTAATCACAAAATGTCCCACAAACAGCAATTGCACAATGTACACACACCATGATGCATTCACAAAAATTGACAGAAGATCAGATATAGTGCTGTACCAGAAAAAAAGAGCGGAAGGAGACATAAAGAAAAAAGCTGTATAAATGTGGATGTATACATTATAGTGGCCATTTCTTATTGGCTGCAGCCAGAGAGTATGTATGTTTATTTCTCTTCAGTTTTCTAAAAACAAGCTTTTCCCTGATGCAAACAACCAAGGATGTTTTTCAGAGCTTCATGAGTAGAGTAGTGCTGCGTGCAAATGTGTGTCTTCGGGCCAGTGCAGGCCTAATTCCAGAAAGGGTGCTTTGATGTTTGTCGCAGCCTGAGATAAAACTCATGCTTCATCATCCCTGCTTACAACTGCCTGAGCACACCTCAAATCATTTGATTTCAATTTATTTGACTGATTTCACCATGCCAGAACAGTAAAACACATCAATGACCTAACAGATTAAGCTACTTCAATAACCACTTAAGCATGAATGGCATCCCACACAACAGCCGGCTGTTTATTAGGTTGTAGATTATTGTAATTGCTGCTAATTTCAAGCCATTTTATTTATTAATGAAGTAAGTGATAATACATTATCAAATGCATTGTCATTCATTCTTTTTCTTTACAGACAGGGTCACAAAAGGCTGGAACACTTCACAGTATGCAATGGACAGAAGGCATACAGTTAAAGAGAAAATTCTGTTCAGTTTTTTATAACTTATTGTTATGGCTATCATTTCTATCCATTATAATAACATTAAACTTGCTAAAGTAACTGCTGAAACCTGAGGACATGGTGACATTGCTGCAGTCTGACAGGGCAAGAAACACGAGTGGTCAGATGATCAGACTGATGAACAGTTTGATTATCCTGATATACAGATAATGTAACCATCCAAAATGGTCAGTTCCCTTCCATTAATTTTCCAGATATTAATTAATTATTAATTATACGCTTTATGGTTGTGTTTCATGTTTTTTTGCCCTGATGGGATTCTTTTTAGAGATGTTGATGTTGCAGGGACATGATTCCGAATCTCAGCAATGAACTTGTAGAGTACAACATTATTATGACATATCTTTACTTTTTTAGAATAAAGGCCAAAACTACAAAAATAAGAAGTCTGCAATCCACCTGACTCACAAAGACAAGAACATGCAAACTCTGCTGCAGCTGCCTGGAGCACATGGGTCAGTCTTGATGTGAGGCAGCAACCACTGTACCAGCCCCTGAGGCTTTTACTTTATTTTATTCTAACCTAGAATATAGCTGCCTTGAGCAGAGACAAAGTATTGAAAAAACTGAGCATACAATAAAGCTTCCCTCCAGGATTTTATGTTTAATTTCAAGTCAGTACCATACACATGCACATGTATTGTAAAGCCACCCAAATAATCTATTTAGCTTGCGGTGGCATTGGAAGGGTGGAAAGTTGTGACAAGAGCCTCTTCTGCCATCCATCCAAACACCACATCACGCCAGTCATAAACTAACTCTGTAAAAACGGACAGGCATGGCTGTAGTTTTGCCGCGCCATATGTAGTCCCGGTTGTCAATGAGGTGTATTCTTTAACAGAGACAATGTTTCAAAGCTCTCTGTCAGCCGTTTGATCTCTGCGCTCTGCAGGATCCCATCCCTGGTTCTGTTCAACATTTAAAGCAGTTAATAGGGCAGTGACTGACACAGCGCCATTTATTTGCCTTGAGCAACAGATCTAAGAAGAACAACACACAATAACCTCTGTCTCACAATTGACCAAGGCAATCAGAAGTGACATTTTAATTAGAACCACACATTTCCAGCCTCGGATGCTTGACATTGTGTTCTTGTAGCATTTTTTGGCTGCACTTGGCGGAGGTCCGGTGGCAAACACAAGGGCTGTCAATCACATTGAGGTTAAATAAACTGAGCGGATATTCATGCCAAAGCCAACAGGCAGGAAAGCGGTATAGTGTGGAAAAAATCGATTTAAAGGAGCGTCTCCAAAACAAGACTAAGCTAAATAAATTAAGTGTGGCCAAAACACAAATCCTGCAGTTTCCACCATGTTTTACCTCTTTGTCTTTTCAAAGAGCATCTCAGCACTGAGGTTTTCATGGCAGCATTTCATGGCAACAAATGTTAAGAATCAGCCATACAGTCAGAAACATGATCAAACAATATAATAAGCCTAAAGCGTCTGTGTATGGGTGGGATTTTGTGTACAGAATGTCTGTGTTTTGAAGGGAGCAGTAGCACTGAATCTTTTTGTTGCATCACAGCGGTTTAATGCACAGTCATAACTAACTATGATCTGGATAGATCGTGGATAAATGTTTGGTTGGCCTGAGTGAGTTCTTATGCCTGATGAGATGTTGTGTTAGACTGCCAGAGCTAACAAATTATTTTATTTGACTGAATTCCTGCTGTTTTGTGAGTTAAACTGAAGTAAATATGTATTTGTGCATGATTCCAGTCACAGATAAGTGTCAAGAGCAGAATATGAGTGAACATCGTCAGTACAGGCCTGACTTTTCTTTGATGCCAAGAGCTTCTCCTGAGGGGCTCCATGTTTGATGCATTACATGCAAGCACACAATTGTAAACTTCACTATAATGACTGCTCTGTGTTTGCCAGGCACCGCTGCCAGTCAAAATATTTTTAGAACACAGAGGCAGTGGTGGGATACTGATTTTCTGTCATTTGTAGGAATAAACATTTTAACCAATCAATACCAGAAAGTGACTTTTTTTTCCCTTCTGGCTGACCGCGAAAAGAAATTGTGGAAAGGTAAAGCAGGCCACTTTTTTCCTGTTTAGAGAACAAGGAATGAAAGAGCAGGAAGGGCGTGGAGGAAGTACAACGGACAGAGAAAGGGTCGTGCAGCCAAAGAACGAGGAATTTTAAAACTTGGAAATTCAAGACAATTGCAGCAACAACCTGTAGCAGAAGGTAGGGGGGGAAAAAAGATTTAAAGGAACAAAGGAGGCCTGTGTAGAGGGAGAGAGTAGCTTGTTAGCGTGAGAGTGACCTTTCCCCACAGGTGTTGAGGTGTTTCTTCACTCCTCTGCTGCCTTTGCGAAAATATCAGTTCAGTCCCACCGCTCCTCCTCTGTCTCCACTCCTGTGATCTTCACTAAGCCTCAATATCTGCCAGAATGTTATCACTAATTTTTGGCCTTATGAGCAGGCTATGATGGATCTACTGTACACCTCTTATACACACATGCCCACGCATACACGGATACAAAAAGAAGTCTGGAGTGTCATACCTGCAAAAAATGTTCAATGAAACAAGTCGGTCTAGAACTCAGTCTCAAAAATGTACTTCCTACAGTACTGCCTACAGCACATTAAATGATTTGCTGGCCACTTGGGGGCAGTGCAGCATGCTGCAAACAAGATCTTGACATATTATCATCTTATAAAGTTGATAGGGCCACAGTGTTAGCAAACAGTTGCCTATTTACACATGTGGCAGAATTTAAGTTCAACATTCCTTTAGCTCTGTTACTCTCCACCAAGAGAACTATCTGGATCTTAAGCCACTTCTAAATGCAATGTCAAAGCGGACGAAAAAACAAAACAATCAGCTAAATGATACAAACCACAGCTATGAATGACACTTTTCACATTACACAGTCAAGTGATCCATTGCTGACATAAAAATGTGGATTATATGGCTTTGAAAAAGGGACAATTTTCCAACAGAGAATGCTTTACTCATTTTTGAAGCCACTTCACCCATGTTTGTAATTTGTGACATCATGGTAGCAATATTTTATCTATTTAATTTTTATTTGTTTAGGGACAAGTGTGTAGCATTAACTGATGCCACACATCACAGCATTTATAGCATTTTAGCTTATTTGCCCATCCCTAGATGGGCCTTTCTCAGGAAAATGAAAAACAGAAAAATGTAACTTTGGTTTTTAATTATTTAAAATAATTGTAACAACTTGATATAAAATAACACAGCTGCACTCTACATGCATAATGTACATTATCCATGAAAGTAATGTGGTTTACACTCCAAAGGGCTAGTTTATCTGAATGGACATTTCAAATAAATTCTGCATAAATTGAGGTCATAAAAAAAAGAAAAGAATCAATACTTTGTTCCAAAACTTTAATTAGCAATAGAACCATGGTGGTCCATCAGACTCTTAAGGTGGCTGGGTGTGTACCAATGTTGACCTCTATTTCCCTAAAAATGTACTCATACCATCAGTCAGAAGGAGAATTATTCATTATGCACATTTTTATGATCTTTACCTTCTGCTGACATCACATTATCCCGATAATGAACTTGAAAAACAACAGTTGCGATGAATAAGGGTTGATTAGTTATGGACAGTTATGTATTAGTTATGTACTCTTTGTAAAATTCATTGGTTAGCTGAAGTCATATTGTTTACAGAAATTTATCAATTTGTATATTTTTGGTGGTTCTTGATACAAAATTGAAAAACCAAAAAACAGTTTTTCTAAACATTAACTTTGGTTATCCTTAAGGTGGATATATAGAGCATCTAAACTGGAACATGTGCATGATGCATGTCTACGTGTCCAATCCAGGCAAATTTCAATGTTGAGCTTTAGTTATACTGCCTCCCTTAGGGCACTTGGAGTAACACTGTAGCTACTTGCACATAAGACACAACACTCTCCATAACTGCTCTCTTCTTTATGCCTCATCTCATGGCAAGGAATTATCTAAATAAATGAATAAATACATACAAATGCACTCAAAACTACAACCCTGTGAGTTTATAGCTGCTATTATCAAAATTTTTATTTGATCAATGAGTCACGTGTATGTGAAAGAGATTGCTTGTGGGAACAAAGCAGAGAATTATGACTGCAGTTCTCCTCAGCTCTATGGATCATTTGAGCATCTTTCAACTCTTTGTTTAAAGAATTTAACTTCCAGTACCGCCAACCTGGAGATCCTGTCCTCAGGTGATGTGACTTGGTCTCATTGTTGAATTTCCTTCTGTGGTTATCCTGAGAAATGTGTGTAAGAGAGATAGAAAGAGAGATAGAGAGAGAAAGAGAGAGAGGGATCCCAACCTGTACCTCACATGAACTCAGAGCACAGACACAGCATGGATCGAGTTTCGAAACAGACGCATGCATTGAAACTTAGATACCAGAATCTGCCTGCAGTCACAATAATTCTCTTTCCATCAACTTCATCAGAGACTTTATTCATCTCTTGGAGACAGTTGAAACTCTTCTCCCCAGGCTTTCAATAATAATCAGCTTTGAGAAAAAATACATAAATCCATTTCAATTAATATGTAAATAATCCGATGTAAACACACAAATAACACCAAGATAAGATATAAATTCCTCTCTCTTAGCAGCACAACCGAGGGACTTTGTTGATCAGGGATTTCACTTCTTGTCATCTGGTACAGGCTTTGTTTACACACACATCATGCAGCATTAAACATCAATGCAGTTTTAGTCTCTCCGGGCAGAACAGCTCAGAACTCAATGCAACTCAAAGAAGCTGATACCACGACTCTACACATCATCTTTTACATATTTAGGAAGACATCATATTGCACTATGAATAATCCCTCATTTTTCTCACAGCATAACATACTATCTGGGGCTTAATGAGGATTCCACATGTCTGAACAGACTTGCTGCATTTTCAAATGCAGTACAGGATAAATATATTATGACATGTCTGAATTTACATACTGAGATGGACTATACATCATCACTTGGTCCACAAGTTTTATATCACCGCTTCTCTTCCAAAGACGTGTTGGCACAGAGGTTTTTCTCGATAGTCAGCACGATAGAGGTTCGAGGACCACATGTTTAATCTGCTCTGTGTACTGATATCTCAATGCATTAATCAATTAATTCATTAATCAAAGAAATAATTCCTGAAAGAACAAGCTACATAATGCCTTATGATAAGGCACAAAGTGCTTCTTTTTCACCTGAGTCTTAAAGGATAGGTTCAGAATTGTTCAAATCTATCTTAATACACCACTCACATGCCCATATGTTCATTCAAAGAGCTAAAAGATAACTGAAAGAGCTTTTATTTGCTGTAAACATTCCTCCTGTAATTTTTCCTGCTCTTTCAATGTCCATATGGCATGAAGGTCTTCTTTTTTAGACATACTTAAAACAAGACTAACAGTCCACAGCCATGCCAACGTCTCTGTGTACTTAATCACAAAGGTGCCTCTAGCTAAATCATAGACTGTATGATGTCACCCATTGATTTGTGGACTAGTATTTTGAATCCTCCAATTTGGAATTTTGTCCATCGCCATCTTGATTTTTTTAGAGCCAGAAGTGAGCATATTTGGATGAGAGGGTGGACCTGGGCATCGGTAATCAAATCCATCCCATAATTCTTGATAAATTTCATTCAATACCACAAATGTTGAACCCATGGTGGCTCTACAGAAAATGTCAGGGAATCACCGAAGTCATGAGGATTCATCCTGTGGGCCCCATCTGAACCACATTTCATGTCAATCCATTAAATTGTTATTGAGATATTTCAGTCTGGAAATCCAAAGCTGCTAGCATGGCTATACATATGAACGTATCCTTTAAGAACTTTGGCCTTTGAATTTGGCACATTTCAGTTTCCCCTGAGGATCATCATCATCAACCCTCGGTTTACCTCCACAATAATAGCTGACATTGTTATTATTACTAACAATGTCATAAGCTACATTATCCACAACAAAACAAAACATTATCTTGATTTTACAGAAGATACTACACAGCAGCTCACAGCTGTACAGACGAGATGCTTTCATAGCTGCTCTGTCACTTGATGCCCAAATTAGAGAAAACATTAAAATGTGTTTACTAGGCAAAAGTGATGTTTTGGAGTTAAATATTATGATGGCGATTCCATCCACTTCTTTACACTTCACAAACTCAGCATGGAGAACGATTAACAAGCATGTACAGTACAGTTCTTCTCCTGTACAGTTCATACACACTCATTGTTTTTTTTTCTTTATACATTGTCCAACGAGCTCCTTTATTCGCTTATTGGCAGTGTTGAGTCATTTTTAAATTGGTCAGTCCATCAGCCCCAGGTTGGGTATCCATTCCACTGGGATGAAACATGAAGGCATCAAAAAGCACAGGAGGCCGAACACAAGCACAACTGAACTCAACTGCGGTGGTAAAATGTCTTTTGTAGGTTCATAATGTTCACTGTGGTCGTAAAAGGTCACATTGAAATCAGACTATCCACTGGACTGACACAAAATGTCTTCAAATCTACAAATACTTTCCAGTGAACATTTTAACTTCAACTTGACACTGCTCTGGTTTAAGTACACAAGGCTGGGTGCAAGACAGGGGCTCTGCTGAGGTTGTCGCTCAGAGCTAAGTATATCGCCAAAGAAGAGGCAAAGGGCAACACTCCCAGAATTAATAAAGAGGTCATGTTATGAGGCAAGTTTAAAGAAAACAAAATTGACAATGGTAGAAGAAAGAAGAGGACAGAAACTGTGGCAACAGAAATAAAATATGCAGACATTGAACAGGGCTTAAGTTTTTTCAGGAGGTCTTAGCTTTTGTTAGACATTGTGTGGGTGTGCTGTCTACTGGCATCAACGTTTTTGCTACATAATGATCATTTTTTGTCTCATCAGCCTCCACACATACACGTTAGTCATGCAGGAACCTTTTTCCCACACAGAGAGAAAGAATTTTGTCTTCTCAGGTGGCATTGTCTTGTATGTACTGAATAAACTATATGCAGTACAGTAATGTGAATGAGTAGGTTTCATTAAGGAAATAATTCATGGTTTGAATAATACAATCTTTGGCTTTACACTCAATCTTTGTAGTGATTTTTCTTTCTGAAGTTCAGAAGTTCCTCAGTCTGACTCTAGAGGGAGCTACAACTGTGTTTCACTGACAAAATGACATATAACCCATCCTTATATTTAAATACAAAACTCACAAATGACAGATAACACTAATACATTGAAAGACTTTGATGATAAAGACATTTTTAATCTTCATTTTCATCAACATCTGTCTTCATTTCTTAATGTTGTGTGTGCACGTAAAATACAAAAAATTCTAGATCTGTATTTTTTGATCATTGCTGTTTTGATTACAAATAATCTGCTTCTACATGGGAGCTATGAAGACATAGAGGTTCAGGTATTGAACTCTGTGTGGGCTGATTCTACTAGACACACCTATACTCACATGCAAACACACACCTGTCATTAACATTCACTCTGGTTAACATACATCAAACAGCTGTATAGATAACAACCCACGCTGTTTCAGTTTTCTCAGAACCAAATGTGTCAGAGTGTGTTCGGTCCTCATTTAGAGCACTGATCCTTGCTCTTTGACATCTCCTTAATGATCAGCAACCTTTCATCTCACGCAAGATAAGGCTGGGACTGATGGCACAGACACATGCACACCCACAACACACCAGATGCATACACACTACCAGGAAAACTAGCTGCTTACAGGGCCTGGGTTTACTTGCATTCTCAATGAGAATATCGTCTAGCTGGGTCCACTTCGACTCCATGTCTGCCAGAATATGTGTGTGTGCAGGAACGCATGGCCACTGGCCACAGGTGTGTGTGCGTGTATATGCATGTCTCTCGCGAGTATGTGTCTGCATGAGTACTTGGGCACAGTTGTACGCGTTAGTGTGTGTGTGTGTGTGTGTGTGTTTGTGTACGAGTATGACCTACAGCTGTGATGTGGATCACCAGTATCCACTGCTGTGAATGAGAAGGATAAATAATCCAAGGTGCTCTCTGGTAGCTGTTTGATACTGAAGCCAAATGCATGTGAACAAGCGCATGGAACCGAGCAGTCCCACAGCAGGACCAATCTGCCCGCATTCAAAGCAGCTTGACCCCAACCACCTGACATGAATGCGATTTCTCAGCGAGACCGGAGAGAACACTGGGTACACCAGGAGGCTGGTACTTTTCCTCCTTCTAGGTTTCAGAGCTGCTGCACGGACCTAAGACTACACTGTCAATGTGTCAGCAGATACGCATAGTGACAGTGACCCCCCCCTGAAAACAATCAAGCATTGACATCCAGTCTAATCAAGGGTAAGCCTGCTGAATCAGCTAGACGTCGGAGGCGGTGTGACTCATGGAAACAGACGTGATGGAATGAGAGAAAAAGCGAATGGAAAAATTGGAACAAAATAAGATATGATTATTTTGGTTTGGATAGCTGTTGGAGGGTGAAGGATATTCTCTCACAGACACTCTAGATGTTGGCTTGCACATGTGTCTACTGCCTATGTGTGGGTTCTGTTGCACTTGTGTTTATTCTGTTGCGTATCCAGTGTGTTTGTGTAAGCCAGCTCCTGTTCTCGAGGTGGCAGGGAGAGAGTGAAAGCTGTGAATCACCTCCTCGCCTTTTTCTCTCCACTTGTCTCAGAACCTGGTGCTCTCATGTTTCAGCATGCGGATGTTGGTAAGAGTTCCGCTGCCCCTGTGGTGGTACCCGTAAGCCTGGCGCTGCCCCTCCAGTCACCGAGCACTGCTGCCTGCCGACGACATGCTGCTGCTGGGACTGGAGCTGCCTGAGCCCCGGTCTTCAAACACACTGATCTCTAGCTGAGGACACGAAGAATGTCAAGGATCATCATGATGGAGAGAGTATTAAAATACAGGGTTGGGAAAGTGCTGGGGGCTAAAACACAAAAAGACTTTCAAAATCAACAAGTTTCTTTACTTCTCACATTACATTTTTCATCCCAGAATGTTGTCATCTTAATGTGGGGTGCACAACCCCGAACAATTGATCTCAGATGAGGTGTACTCATGAGATCTTTTTACTTGGAGAGATCAGTGACTGGCGTGAATATTTCCTCCTTCTCCTCCCAGGTTTCCTGTAGCTTTCTCATTGGATAGCTTACTTCCCACCTCAGACTCAAAACACAATCACATCTTGTTTTTGTGCAATGATAAAGTCAAACGTGTTTCAAAAGATTTGTAGCAGATGGAAAAGCTCGCCCACTCAAGGATTTTTGACTCACATCTCAAAAAATTATCAGAGACAGGAAAATCATGGCAAAAGTAATTTTGTCTGCTCTAGGCTTCGGTTGCACCCAAGTTGGACCAGTGGCCCTGAAAGGTCCCAATATGATAGGCAAAAAAAAAACAGTATACATTTACTCAAACTTGTTCTTAATAACAAAATATTATGGAATTTCAGGATTAGAGATCATGCAAACAAGAAAAAAAGGGATTCAAGTGCATGTACATGCAACTTCATGCTGTTTCTTGGGATAATGATGTCTGTAACTAGCATTTACAAACAGAGACCATATTGTATAGGAGTATATTGACTAATAAGTGTTGGTAATAGGTTGGCCCTGTGACTTGGAGCCTGTTCTTTGAGCCAGTCTGGGCCAGGCCTGTGTGATGGTCTACTGGACACATTCTCTCCCTCTCCCTGCCTTTTAACTGCATGAGGAACTGTACTGGGATCACTCTGACCAACAGTAAGAGACACACATCTGGCCACTTCTGAAAAAATGTAGCGACTTAACTTTAAAACCATACATGATGAGCCATGTGAAAAGTTTGAAACATTTGAAAAGATTGTGACAGAACATCTTATTTTTGGAACGATAACACAGGACAAGACGGCTTGAGTAAAGAAAACACAAAATCACAAGAGCATACACACCTTATGCTGCTGATTCATCACATCACCCTGTTCTTTTCACCTTTTGCTTTCAAAGGACATTTGACAGAGCATGCATGCTTTTTTCAGCCCTGCCCTCCTTCAAATGTACTCCTGGGAAAGATAGTTGGCTATTACAAAGCTCCTCTGGAGTTTAAGTGCTTTGTTCAAGGACACTATTGTGATGGTAATTTATGAGGAAGAGGAGGTATTTCTGATCCATTTTCCAACCCAGATGTTTCTAGCAGTTCTAGCGATTCTAACTAGTAACCTTCCTCTCATAAAGCCCGGTTTCTCCAACCTCTAAACTACTGCAACCTCCTATCAGTCCTCCATATGCCTGACTGTCCTGTCTGGGCCTTTATCCTCTATCTGTTTATACACACTTGAACAGAGAAAACAGCAGCAGATGAGCGAAGGATACAACCCTCATTCCTCTCTCTATGGGGTCTGTGAGCAGCAGACCTCTAGGAGCATAGATCTTCTCATTCTGCTCCTGGATATAGCCTGATATCTTCCTCAGCACCTGGAATAAAACAGGAGGGTGTGGAGAGGGGTTAGAGAAAGAAAATTTGGAGATAATCCAGATTTGATTAGAACGATTATAGGCTCGATGCAAACCCAAAAACACAAGCAGAACATATGTCTAGCAGAACATAATCTGAACTTTCTAACTTGGGATCCATTACCTGCGTATTACTTTTCTGTGTTACATGTAACAACCATGTACTTAAAAGAGGCTCAACATGGGCAGGGCTGCAGCAACTTTAACCTCCTCCTGTGCTGTTTTGTGTGGAAAAAATGAAAAATGGAAGAAATGAGTTTGCAGTCCTTCTGTGCATAGTTAGCATACGGCATATGATACTGACTCTCTCTCGAGTCATTGCCCGTCTTTATTTTTCCTGAACATTATAATCTAAACTCAAAGTAATTCTATTATGCTTAAGTACAGCAGTTATTTTTAAACATAGTTCCAAGCCACTCATGTCAAGCAAGGCTGTATGAATTGAATTACAGAAATTGACGAGCCTGAGCTTTTCTCTTTTTGAAGTTTTCCATTTGGAAGCTTTAGTTCCTAATTCCAAAGATGGCTCTCTCAGGCTAAATGTCATGCCTTGGTTAACTGTCGGGGCAATTTAGAAACACTCTACAGTGTGAGGTGGACAGTTTATTTAGATTGCATTGGCACTGGACTTCTCAGTTTTGCAAGTGAGTATTGCATCAACTGTGCAAAAACCACAGCGGAGCAGTGGAGTGAAGCTGAACACAGAAGTTAAGACCGTGCCTTGGCACCCATATTCAAACAAGCATGCCTGTATACATTCTCCTACGCATTACAGCTACACAAATAGTTTGCCCTGGAGACTATAAGAGTGTTTGAAGAAAACCTTAGCACTGTGATGTAGTCCCAGTTTGTGTTATAGCAACCAAATGACTGCTGAGTGATGCTAAATGGACAGATATTAGCTAAAGTGGCATCATTAGAGCAGCTTATTCAGCCTGAGCTATGCCTCTGTGGACATCAACAATGCTGATGTGCCATGCCTCTCCTAAGCTCTGTCTAACCATGTCAATCAGCTCAACTGCACTCCACTGGGCCTCATGTACACTGAGGAAGCTGTCACCACTCCAAAAGAGGAGATGCAATCTCTAGAACCTCTGCATGTCTACGCTCAAACAACACACATTTGTATCACTTAAAGAATATAATAATGCATATTGTATAACTCTGGTTTATTACAACTTTGGTCTTATTTTCTTAGCTTTGGCATTTGTTTCTACTCATCAAGTTAATTCCTGAGATTAAGGGACACAGCGAACCTTGCTAAAAAATGAATTAATTAACTGGGAGAGAAGGACGAGTGGTCAGACGATCAGACCAGTTGTAAACAATCAGTTTAGCCATAATATCTACAAATTTTCTGAGGAGGCAAAACCTAAACTGACTGCACCTGGAAGTCTGGCTAGCCTAGGGGTTTGTTTAAAACCTGTACGATCGTCTGACCACTTGTGTTTCTTTCCCAGTCAGACTTCTTTTTAGCAATGTGGCCTTGTTGTCAATTAACTTGATGTTGTAAGTACAATGTTAGAACTACGAAATTAGGATTCAAGTCACAAGCTACAATTATCCTTTGAAGTATGTTGTATTGGGATGCAACCACTTTTGTGTGTATTCCTAAACTGATTTATTCAACATGACAGATTCACATCCTCTTCTGTAAGTTAACTAAAGGTCACTGCAGCACTCAGCCTTGAGAGACTAAAACAATAGAGACTGAGCAACACACTGAGCAGCACACTGAGCAGTGTTCCTCTGGGATGTCAAAGGCCTGTTACAGCTGCAGGCACAGCTGCTAATATAGTGACCCCTGCTATTGGAGACTAAACTACAGAAGAATACTTCTTTCTGTCTCCCATTGGAAGAGGAAGAAAAGACTTTTGCAATGAAATGTCTGGATAGTGTTACAACCGGGGAGCAAACAAGACATGAAATTCCTCAGTGAGAAGCCATTTAAGAAGCCATCAAAAGGCAGTGGTTTGCTCCATTGTACTGCTTTAAATCAGTCAGATCAAGAATACCTAAGCAGAAAGCAATCGCTATTTAGCTTGGAACAATGACAGTTTATCCCCAAATTTCTATAACACAATACAAACTGTGTGTTTTGTTAAACACCCCATTAAAAAGAATCAAGCATCATAGAGAGGAAACAGAGACACACAGAGCAGAACCCTGACTAATAGGTTTATTGTGGTGCAGGGAAAAGGCCAAGCCTTTCACTGCTAGCAAGCTCTCAGGGCAGCTCCATCCTCTTCAGTGTAACAATATGACAGTCAAGTATACAAGCTGTGCCTCTGCTGTGCTGGCATGTGTGTGACAGCCCTTCTGGGAAAAGCTTTGAAAAGCTTGAAGCAAAGGAGTAACCGCCTGTTTTTACATGCATGTCACAAGTGTGTGTTCCTCTACTAGAATGAAAGCTGTTTATGTAACTAAGTGCAATATAAAGGGAATTACTGTATGTGTGTATACTTGTTGTGTCTGAGTGAGTCCCATATGTGCAGCCACATTCTTGTGAATAATAGAAGAAAAATAGGACATGGAGGGCACACAGTATGCACGAGGGAAGCTTTATGAATGCTTGTGCGCACATGTATCTGTTCTGACATGCTGGGAGCAATCAGTGTCCTTTGATAGGGTGAGATATAAGCATCAAGGGTTCTGGGTGCTCCAATGAATCTGCACCCTGATCCATGCTCACTGGTGTGTGGCGTCTTTATCAGCGCACACACACGCATTTGCGCATGAACGGCATCAACTTGGGTGGGTGTATTTGTTCATCGTCCATCATAACGTCATTCAGCCAAGATGATTAAGTTAAACAAGTAAATAAACAACTCTCCTGTGGTGCTGATGGCATCTCAGCATCTCAATGGAGCGGCACCCAGCTGACAGGGAGATGAAAGGAGCCGCAGACCAGGCCATTTCTGCATGGCTTCAACACAGCAATAAGTCTTCTTGTGCCTCGTGGTCAAGCTCCCAGTACCTCTGTACTGCTTGATAAAGAAATGTTTACAAAACGCAACAAGTCGAAGGAGATGAATGTGGTGGGTGACAGAGATCAGAACAGAGAGGCATGCTGGAACTTCACGCCACTCCAGTTTCATCTGAAACACCGGCAGGTACCCACACAGTCACAAAAGGATTAATCAAACTCACTGTGTGTCTGTGTCTGTGTATGTGATTGTGTTATGTATGTATGTGTGTGTTCTTGTTCCAGTTCATGGAGCGACAAGCAGCAACACAGCCGCGCAGAGGTTTAATCACCTGCCCCGTCTTAAGATGGACATCTTGGTTGCGCCAAAGGCAAATGTCATGTTGCAGTTGGCGTGCCATGCCTTGCCCACCGGCACACATGTGTGGGCTTCAGAGCGGGTTTTAATAGCTAGTGAACGGACAGCTGAGGGGAACATTGAAGGAATCAGATCGTATCTCCTATGTTTTGGCTCTGCTGGCCTGTGTGTTCTGACCTCAGAGAGCCATAGTGCATTAGAACACACAATTGAAAGCTTTTGTCTGTGAGAGAGAGAGCTGTCTTCCATAAAAATGGACAAATATGGAAGTAAATAAGTCTTGGTTATAACAACCAGATGTAAAAGAATAATGGTTGAGGTGAATTATTCAATGAAATAGGATCAAGATCCATTCAGTTACCTTAATAAATTTAAGAAGATTTAAATGATATAATGTTTGAATATTTATTATGGCAGCACAGTGGGTAAGATGTTGACACTGTCACCCCACATCAACAAAGTTCCTAGGTTCGAACCTGCTGCCCGTTGGGGCCTTTCTGTGTGGAGTTTGCATGTTCTTCCAGGGCCTGCAGTGGGTTGCAGGTGGTCCAGTTTCTTTGCACAGTCCAAGATATGCAGCATATTTGCATGATATTAAATAGGGTAGGATTGGTAAATTTCTTGTGCATTCTATATTTAGAATATTTTCACTGCTTTACCTTGCCGTCAGACAGCCCTTTTCAACGGGGAACTGAACCTGTCAGACAGCCCAGTTAGAAAGGGCTGATAGTAATTACATTAACAATGGCTCTGTACAATCTACTCTGCTTTACAATACCAGGACCCTGAAACTGAAGCAGCTACATGGAACACAAAAAACATGAGTGGTAAGAACTCGTATAACTCACAGAAAGAAAAGAAATAAGTGTATTTTCCAAAACTATTTGTTTAATTCTCGATGTGCTTCCATCTACGCAAAACCTCTTTGTATAGTTAAATGCTCTTTCTGGTTGACACGTGGTATATGGCCATTGTGTGTGCTAGCATCTCGGTGTGCACAGGTTTATTACCTTCTCATAGCGTGTCTCCATGCACAGGAAGATGATATAAGCTGTTGCACAAGCCAGACATCCTTCCAGGTATGACTGACCTCCAATTTTTTCGGCCTCCACATAATACGAGTTCAGAGTCTTCACCGTCTCCTCAAGCAAGGTTCGCTCAATCTACTTACAGACAAAAACAAACATCCAGGTAGAGATATGGAGGCATGCACACACCATAAGGACTGCGAAAGCGAAAAGTGTTCTGGCATGAATGTGGGAGCAAGCTGTTCAGCAAGAAAACAGCCTGCCAAGCCTACCAGCTGCATTCTATAATTTAGAAACACACCTTACATAGAGAATATGAAGAAACTTGAGGCTAAGATGGAAAAATGTATTTATAGGTGTGACAGTAATGGGTAGTGGTTTGAGTATCTGACAGAGAACATTTACAGTGATTTATATAAAGAAAGAAATGTGAGCAGAAAATTGGTCCCCTTTACACCAACTCCTTCTATGTTAAACCTAAAATAAATAGCACATTCTCTCCTGGTCCCCAAAGTAAGTGTAAGGTGTGAAATTAAAAGCATTAAGTCTTCTTCTTTAGCTTCTGAGCAG
Organism: Lateolabrax maculatus; assembly: GCA_031216445.1. NCBI lineage: Eukaryota > Metazoa > Chordata > Actinopteri > Acropomatiformes > Lateolabracidae > Lateolabrax > Lateolabrax maculatus. Next base: position 12,724,323 of record CM062209.1, on the reverse strand, counting down.
ACATGGACGAGTTTTAATACAGCTGTGACACTTTTATTCCGCTTTTGTCTCCTTTTGTCTGAGTTAGACCTGCAGGATATTGTAGGTCATGCTGCAAAAGTTTGCCCATATCCATCATTCACATGTGTTATATCATCCAGGATGCACCATTGTAGTGATTTTGTTAAGCTACTGTATATTGAGCCATCACTCTTACTGTGTTGGAGAGTGTGGGTGTTGTTTCAGGTGAGTTGGGATTTTTTGCCAACATATTGCATTTGCCTGGATGTGTATATGTGAGTGTGTGTTTGTATTTGTGCTCACCCTGTTGTCCAGCTCTGATGGGAACTTGGTCAGGAAGCGGCAGACGGTTCCTTCGCTGTAGTCTCGCTGTACGAACACCTTTGTTACCAGCGATGCATTGTGCCTCAGCTCCTGAAGGTTATGGAACTAACAACAAACAGGGGAAAAGCACACATTGAAATTTGTGGTCCAAAATACATGTATATTCATGTAGGTACAAGAGTGACACCTCTCTCTTAGCTTTTTTTTTGTGGCTCCACACTAGATACAAAGAATTCAAATTTTATTTAAACTGAGCAAAAAAAAAAAAAACATCTCACTGATTTGAAGTTTCTGAACATTTTTTTCACTTACGCAACTGATGGTGGTGACTTACTGTACAGTACATACTGACAGGTAAGATGCAAAAAATGGTGCGTGTTTAAAAAGGCTTCCACTGTATGTAAGTTTAGGCCTATTTCATTATCAAAGGTCCATACAATATATTCCCTGCCAGTAATGAGTTGTATTTCTGCCTGACAACACAGGTGTGACAGGGCTGAACAGTGAGGGAATCGTAATATGTTACTACATCAACAGCAGTGAGGGCTTAGTTAGCACTGTCCCTGCATTCGTCCTGCATTAATAGGCCCAGTTGCAGTATTAGTGAACACTTTGAAAGACTCCCCTTTACAGCACTTTGGTGCTGAGTGGTGTGTTTTACACCCAAACAGTCATTCCCCTGAGAAGTATACAGCAGCAAGCAAGTGGGCCAGTGTAACTTGTCCCCTGCTGATCTAAATTACTCCCCTCAAGAGGATGGCAATTAGAGATACAGTAGGAGCGTGGAGGGAGGGCGAGGGATGAACAAAAAGCGGGGGGAAAAAGAGTGAGAAACAGAGAGGCATGTTTGCATTTCAGAGTCTCAAATAAAGATGGCACCACTTGAGTGAAACTTTCTGTGTATTTTGAGTTTTTTCTGTGTGTCCGTCTCTTTCTCTCCCTGTCTCACACATACAACAACATCAACATTTGTGCAGTTTGTTGCAATATTTACTAAATATTATTCTATGGATATCACAGCCAAAGTTTGGCTAGCTACTGCAGTTTTGTTATCATTGACAGAAAGCAGAATTGGTGTTTGTTACCTGTAGGTACAGTATGAGCCAGAGAGAGTAATTCCCATGTAATCACACATAGTACAGTGCCAGCCCTTCATCTCTACACAGGATATATCACTCATAGCCAGGAATAGCATCCAAGCTGCTATTTTAGTCCGCTGAAAGCCAAAATCTTTTCACACCCACTAGATCTTTCTGTCTGCCAGAGCTTTTAATATCTTTCTCTTTGCCTTCTCTGTCAATCTAGCGCTGCCCCCCCCCCCCCCCCCCCCCGCCCCCCCCCCCCCTTCTCCCCGTACTATCTTCGGGCCATCATGATAAACAACAAGTTTCTCTATTAATAGAAGCAATTATCAGCACACGATTGAGCATCATTTATCCATGTTAGAATCAGTTGGCCAGAGAGTCAGGTTCATTAAGATTGTGGCGGTCCTTGTGATTGTGAGAATGTGTGTGTAGTGTATGTACTTAATGTGTGTGTATTGTTTGAAACAAATGAGATTGACAAGGAAAGACCTAAGGAAAGGAATAGAAACAATAGGGGCGAAAGAGAAAAGGATGAAAAAAAGTAAAGGAAAGAGAACAGAACGAGAATGGAAAGAGAGGCAGAAAGAAGGAAGGATGCCGACGCTTTAGTTGACAGGGGTTCTGGGAGGAGTCCAGAGATATCTGAGTGAAACCCGCCAGCTTGCCTTGCACTGTCACATGCACTGCATCCGGGACAGTGGGACATCACGGTATGTTTTACTGACCTCTGCCTTACTCTCTGTGCTACATGTAGCTCGCAGCTGAGCAAAGCAGGCGGGAGTCATGTGTCTCTGACCACCAATCAAACAATTTTTTATCTATTTATCCAAACCCAGGATCTCAGAGGACATCTCTCCCAGCACTCCCCTGATTTGAATTTACTTGTAAACTTGTGCTCCAGTTTAAAACTTATAAACCTGATGGAGATGTCATAGTGAAAGGTCAAACCTGATACAATGTTATTGGACACCAGATGTCCAATTTGTCCAATTTTTAACCAACACTGGAGTGCTGACGTATTGTGACACACAATACCTGCAGCTTAATATCAATCGATTACTCTTCAGAAACCCCTCTCTCCAACCTCATCTTCATTAAATATTTCTTTAGTCACACTATGTTGATGTTGCTGGCTGAGTGACCTTCTCTGTGTCCATTTAAGCCAATAAGATAAATGTTTTCTGTTGGCACACATTTTCCCGTGTGGGAGATCAGGGTTAAAATCCAGTCTATTACTGTGTCTAAATATAGTACACAAGCAGACAGCAATGTTAAAGTGTCATACTGATCACTCTAGTAAGAACGTCTGACATCTCCTTCCACCAACACACCTATTACTTATTACGCGTAGTTTAGTTTACATTTGTTTACACATTGACTACATAGAGGAGGAATAACACAGTGAAAATAAGTTACAGAAGGAAGATCACCAGTTACGAGGATCATAAAAATATATTGCATCAAGCAAACAAAACATAGAAACAAAAACATTTAACACATACATCTAATTCAACAGTAGGACAATGATGCACATACATTCAAATTATTTAATAAACTGTATATCCACATACAGTTTTGTTACCAATTTGTATGACATAATAGGGATTCAGCTTTTATCATGAATGATTTTCCTGGAAAAATTCCACTGGTGCACATGAAATATGAATTTCATATTTTATGAGTGTAAATAGCCGCTGGCTGAGCAGACAAATAAAAGACTACTCTATGTTAATTCAAACCAAAATTAAAAGATGTCACATAATGTATCAGTGACCTCTCATAACCACATTTTCTTGGTCATTTCCTTTTATTTGAACTCTGATACCCTCCGTCTATTTATTTCCTCCAGATTGGATCTGTGGGTCTGTGTGACTCTCGTTGCCAAGGCATGTTTCCTAGTTTAGTCACTCCGACTCAAGGAACACATAGCGACGGTATGGGTGAGTGCTGCCAGTGGGCAGACATTGCAAAGGGCACACACACACAATTACAACGCGCACAGTAAATGCACTCAGACTTAGACATTTCATTCTCGTCTCACAGTTCTTTCAGCATTTTTCTTACTGTCAGCTCTCTCCTTTCATCTCTTCTTAATATAACTGGTTTTCGGCCATTGGGAGCAGAATTCTTCATGTTTACTGCCAAACTGGGCTAGCATGAGGTCTATAAATCATTGAAGTTTAGACAGTGTTGACATAACAGTCAAATTTCCATGACATCTAGGTGGAAATCAGTGACTGTGGGACCTAAGCTGGAAGAGGAAATCTTTTTTGGATGAAGGTGGAGCATTGTGTCAGTAGAGAGCTGAGCCTGTGCCAACCTCTGAGATGATTACTGTGCTTCGACACATTATTCGTCAACAGTGTAATACCTAAGCCAGGGCTAGCCTACAGACTGAGAGGAGGATCTGGCAGGTCGTGGACTTCATAAATCCAGAGACCGTCCATGCAGCACAAACAGTCTGCAGTATGAGCTGATTATTACTCAATCACTTAACGTGGTAATATGCTGACTTGGCATACAATAAATGTCATAGAATGAGTTCAATTATAAAATGAGACAGGGAAGGAGCGAGAAACAGGCAGATGGATAAAAGCATGGATAGGAAGTGTACTGGGCTGCTCATCTCAAATTCCAATCACTGATGGATACAAACTGCAGCAGCCTGTTCACATTAAATATGCCATGGATAATTTATAGGCCTTGGACGTAAAATCTGTCCTGGTTCCACACACTGTATGTGTTTGTGTGCATGTTGTGTTTGTGTGCATGCTCGTGCTCGTGCATGTGTGTGTGTGTGTGTGTGTTTGTGTAACTGATGGGGCTTGGACAAGGATACTGGCAGACCACCACAGCAAATCAGGGCCACTCTGCCAATGTCTTGCAGGTTCAGGGAAAAGAAGGGATGAGAAATCATGACTCCTGACCAATATACTGTCCATCGCACCTTGACCTGCAGCGCCACTCGAATTACAACTCCACTCACTCATAAATTGGATGCTTTCGGGTATATTTAACATGCACGCACATATGAACACACACACACCCACACCCGCACACACACAACCTTGCACTCGAGCAGATATTGCATGCATGAGTGTAAACTGGCCAGAACTTGCACCAAAGTAATGGCTGTCTCCTCTAGTGAGGTCAGTCTTATGATAACTAAGGCAGCTATGTCTTCAGCTTTATGGTGACATCCCAAGGACACAAAGGGGGGAGAGAGAGGAAGATGTGCAGCTGGCCTGAGAGCTACCAGGCATTACGGAGGTTAAAAATACATCAGCGTGCTGATGCTGTTTGGAGAAACTATAGTTTTACCGTGTAACACTGCGAGGAAAATACCAAGTTGGCAATCATGTTAACTATATTTATCACAGGCGTGAAGAAAGCATGACACCAGAGATTCAAAATGCAAGGACAAAGCCTGGTCAAGCTAATTTCAACAGTATGACATGGGGAAAGACAGGGAGAGAGGCTGTCCCTGTCCATGGTGCTGACTGCTCCATCATCATCATCACCACTCTCATCAGTCTCCTGAGCTCGGAGCCTCCTGGATATGCTCTAAGTGACGTTGGTTTCTGTTGCTTCCTTGAAAATGCATGAACGAAACTATGTACGCTGAAAAAGAAAAGAAAAGAAAAGAAAAGAAAAGAAAAAAAACCTCCGTCTGCAATTACAGAGCCCACAAACAGTGATGAAAGTAAGTGAAATTCAAGCTCCTGGATGTGAAATATGTTTTTCTTGCGTGAGGACAACGTTGCGTGACTCTCTGCTTCTCGACCTCATATTGATGAGGAGCCAGGTCCAGTCGCTCGGTTTGATTAAATCAAGGCAACATTCAGCCGGACCACGATAAGCCAGGAGACACCGGAGACACGAGCGAGCAAGACACTCAGGTTACAAGGCTGAATTTCTCAAGCTGCATTTCATAAAAATACACACACACACACACGCACACACACACAAAAAAAAAAACACAAACAAAAAAAAAAACAAAAAACAAACGGAGGTAAATAATCTTTTTTTTTTTTTCGGGTTTTGTTCCGAAAATACTAAAAGAAAAAGGCAGCGAAAGAGCAGAATTTCGTACCTCTGTCGCCATGTTGCAGAGAGAGGGTGCAGGATCTGTCCCGTGCTGAAATCCACAGCCGTGTGCTCGTGCAGTGCGGGACAACGCGACCACAGCGCGCGGCAGCGAGGCTGGAGGCACGAGCGCGCGTTCACTTGCGAGTACGCTCCTGCGCGCGCTCCTGCTATTGCTGTCGCGGATGCAGGGGGGGGGGGGGGGGGGTGGTATGCTAATTGCATAAGAATTTCATAAACCGAGAATAATTTCCAGTCCTCAAGGTCAGACTTTCAAAACGCAAATGAGGAAATTTCCCAAGTATCTGCAGTTTATTTAGGGTAGTTTTGAATATCAATAATTCAAATAAAGCGCCTTGGTTTCCCTTTCCACCCCAATCCAGTCCAAGCACACAACAACTCACATTTTTTCACTGAAATGCAAGAGATGAATGACTGGTATAAACTACTGTTTTTTTTTTCAGGTATGGAAATAATCCAATGTTCTGATCAGATACAAATGTCTGTACTGTATATATCAACGTTAAGCTCCCTTAGGAAAAGGAGCTTCATTAGTGCTATAATAACTTTTGTAGTAAAACTTTTATATTGCTATTACAGCTTGTGTGCTGTACTGATACCAATGAGATAAAAATATATTAGATCCTTATTAAGTCACCAGTTAGTGCCCAGGGAAATGTTACAGTGACTTTATTGTTAAGCATGAATCACTTGCTGCTGCACATGTACTGACAGGAACTACCAAAAGAGAACATATTTCTCCAATATAAGCTTCTCTGCACTGGCTCCCTGTAAAATCTAGAATATAATTTCAAATCCTTTTTCTCACTTACAAAGCCCTTAATGGTCCATCATATCTTAAATAGCTCACAATACACTATCACCCCACTAGAACACTGCGTTCACAGAATGCATGGTTATTTGTGGTTCCTACAGTTTCTAAAAGTAGAACAAGAGCCAGAGCCTTCAGCTATCGAGCTCCTCTCCTGTGGAACCAGCTCCCAGTTTGAATTCGGGAGGCAGACACCCTCTCCTTATTTAAGAGTATGCTTAAAACGTTCCTCTTTGATAAAGCTTATAATAAGGGCTGGCTCATGCAAGCCCCTAACTGTCCCTTAGTTATGCTGCTATACGCTTAGACTGCTGGAGGATTTCCCTTGATGCACTGAGCTCCTCTCTCCTCCTCTTCCTCTCCATCTGTACACATTCTTATCCCTTTACTGCATGTTAACTTCACATCTTCCCATGGTTTTGTGCTTTTTTGCTTTCTGCAGGTGTTTCTGCCTGTTTCTTTCCTGGAGCTGTAGAGTCTGGATCTGTGACTGCAGGACGTCTACTGCCCCCATGTTCCTGCTCCACACTCACTGTTACAGTTATTCTTAGTCTGATTATTATATTGTTTCTCCTCCTGCTCACTCTCTCCCACTATCTCTTCCCCTTTCAACCTAACTCGGTTGAGGCAGATGGCCGCCCACCCAGAGCCCGGTTCTGCTCGAGGTTTCTACCTGTTAAAAGGAAGTTTTTCCTCGCCACTGTCGCCAAGTGCTGCTCATGGTGGGAACTGTTGGGTCCCTGTAAATAATATACCTACTGTATGTGAAAAGTGTCTTGAGATAACTTTTGTTATGATTTGGTGCTATACAAATAAAATTGACTTGAGTCGACTGCCAGCATGCAGTGAGGATCTAGTTTATTTAAGTTGAATCCTGTTTCTGTATTTAGGCAATGCTGTGCTCTATAGTCATCCAGTAGGTGTTTACTGTAGCCAACACTGCTATCCCTTCAAAGCAGGTTGGCTCTGGTGCAAAGTGGTCATGCTGCGGTGACTCATACTGTAGCCCGTATGTTTAATGCACCATTGGAAAGTGCTCATATTAAACATTTATCAGAGCCCACTTGGGTGACCATATTTTTTTTTTCCTTTTCCAGAAAATTTCTTCCAGTTCATGAACAGATCAAGGTCTTACATGGTTTGAATTTTTTACAAGGTTGACTTCAAATTCACAAGTGTGCCTACAAATGTAGCAGCCAGATAAAAAAAGCTCACATTTTTGTGCACTTGATGCTCCCAAGGACAAGAAAATGCTTCTGATTAGATAAAAGGACTTGGAAGAAAGATTGTGAGTGAAGTCACTATGATGAAGCTATTTTTGGGTAAAACTCTAATTTTCTTTTACTTGTTTGACATCATGAGTCATGACATGCTGAAATTAGTCCCTTTCTCTATCACTACAATACACATTCCCCGAGGTATGCTTGGATCACATTTCTGGCAGGGACACTCAGATGCACACACAGGCACGTAAACACACACACAAATATATCCGCAGAGACTCGACAGCATTCAACTCTTGTGAATTGAATCAGAATCCAAAAATAAGATGGTAGCGCTTTAACAAAATGAGAATTATACAGAATCCTGCTGTTAGCTCCAGATTGCTTGAAAAGATGCGTATCTAATCACACACTGGCAAAGATTCCTTTGGGGTCTATTTATATTCACATGTATGTGTTTTTGTATGCCTTCTCCAGTGAATTTTCTCCTCATGGCTTTCAGTCACACATACAGTATACGCTCCCCACATCACATAAACCTAAGCCTAACCTCTTCAGCAGATATAACTCATTATCGGTGTTTATTATATGTGCATTATGTGTAGGAAGGGGAATGCAATTCAATGTGACAAAAAATATCCAGAAATCATATGAGGCTCATTAAACACAAAGAGAAAATAAAACGTTATTAAAATGTTAAACCGTAAGCTTAGATTCTTGCCACAAAACAACAAAAAATGTCAGGTAATTTCCTCCCTAAAAGACCAATATGAATGTTTTCTGATTTGACTCCCACCGTCTTCAGCAACAACATCAGTGCCTTCCAAAAACACTACAAATGACTGTCACAAAAATGTTTAATATGAATGTTTTCTGATGTGTCACCACTAGGTTAAGGTTTGGTTAGATTTAGGCACTAAAAAGTACTTGGTTGGGGTGAGGAATTTCATACAATACCACCAATAGTTAGGTATTTCTTTCTGGAGCACGGCTAAGAAGGAAATATAATGTTGGACTGTGGTTTGACAGAGGAGCAGCTGGGGTCTGCAGTAAAGTTGTAGCGTACATCTCTGTGTCAGGTAATTAGTGTGTGTGTGTGTGTGTGTGTGTGTAAAGTTGTCACAGATACTTATATTTGGTCACGAGACAAGATATTGGGTCTTGGTTTGGGCTGATTATCTTTTGGGTTACCAGCGGATATAAGCAGACTGGAGAAAATGACTGGGTTGTTACATTCAAACTTCCATCATGGCTGAACATATGCATTCCTCTCCATATTGAGAATGTAATGAAAGAAGATGCTTTCATATTTGTGTGTCTGAATCTGCACTTCAGCAGAAAATAATAACTTTGCCACAGACTAAAATTATCATAATGACCCATACACACACACACACACACGCACACACACACACACACACACACACACACACACACACACACACACACACACACACACACACACACAAAAATATAGCCTTTTTTTTACATTTCAAACTTCATGAAATATTTATTTCAGTTAAACATTCTTGGTTTCAGCTGTACTCCAAAACTGCCAGTTTCTATTTGAAGCTTGTGCTGTGAAATGTTGAAGATGGTGATACTGACCATGCAATGAAAATAAAAAAGGGAACTAAAGAAACATTATTACTGATGTTTCTCTGCTCTCATGTCCTTATAGTTGCATTGCTAAGGTAGAATTTAGCACTTTGTAAGGGTTTCTTGGTAAAATTTGACTTGTTTAACAGGTTAACCAAGTCCTGTGCTGACTTTAATCTTACTTCCATCTCTGGACAAAACTAGAAACTACGTCTACGATACTATTGATGACCATTTGCATTTTTCTTTTGATTAAAGACAGAAAAAAAACTCAAATAACCAATAAATGTTACAATCCTTTTTTTTTTTTTACTTAAGGACTTTTTTGTGTGCAGGATTTTTTTAAAAATAAATCCACATGAACATATGAGGCTGGTATATTCCTGTTTACTGTCAGAATCAGTTTTGTTCTAGTTGTTTGTGACCGGGCCGAACAGATCCCAGATATTTGGGTCTTTTACACGGAACAGAGTGGAGACACAGGGACGGCTGGCGGTCACCCACAGTCTGAATGACCCTGGACCTACGGTATGTCTGTGTGAATGTGTTTGTGTGATTGTATCTGTATGTGTGTGTCCGTTCACATGTGCGCAAGACGGTTAACTTTTCTCCGACATTCCCCGAAACAACACAAATCTGTTTGTTTGTGTGTTTGGCTGTCGTCATGAAAACTCTCATCTTCATTTGTGGCTTTGTGTGTGTGTATATATGTGTGTGACTGTGCCGCCCTGGAATGTTGACCTGTCCCTCTGCTTGGCAATCAAATCAGAGCTGAAAAAGGGAAGATTATATTTCCATGGAGGTTTGCATTCCTAGAGCTGACAGTCTAAATTATCTTCTGTTGGTGAGATCTGAGCACTGGGGCAGATTTGTTTATGTAGTGCAACTTGTGTGTGTTTTACAGTGTCATCAGCTTCTACTTTCGCATGCACATGCTACCTGTACAAGAGAGTGATGCATGAGATTTGTGTTCATGCATACCGTGTTTTCTATCTCCGAGCAGTCTGGGCATTGTGCCATAGCAAACACCCTTCTCCTATTGACTTAACCACAAGTTGAGAATCTCTCTCTCACACAAATACACAGATACTGTCAGAGGAGCACATTGAAAGAGATCTTGTTCTCTTCCAACATGACAGGAAATGAGAACTCTGAAAACCAGAAAAATATATTAACTTGGAATCTTTAAAAGCAAATAAACATCTCCTCAAATGCCTTTCAACATTTTGGATACCAAAGTCAAACTACATATAACTCCACAAGTCATTTTTCAGTGAGTCTGTATTTAAAACTGTATGCCACACATCCTCATCAGTCATAAGTACAGGCTGGATTATTTGGTCTCTGTTTGTGTGTCTGTGTGGCCTGTCAAAAGTTGGTCTGGTCCTGCAGGAATGCTGATCTGGGCATTTTGCTGGCAATCAAAGCTGAGTTGAAGACTTTTCATTTTAGAGCCAGTGGATGTTCTCGTCTATCTGATATCAATGTAGGCCAGTTAAATGTTGCATACCAGCTGAGATATTGGTTCACTTTGCTCAAGACACTGTCAAAGCAGCTTCATCATCTCAGTTCACACGTCATTACAGGAAGAAATGAGAGGAAGACATTGGGAAGAAAATAACGCGCTCTGAGAAGCCACACACAGCTGCAAAGAAGAGTTAAACAAAGGAGTTGGTAAAAAGGATGAATAAATGGAAAGAAAGAGGCTAATTATAGGATATTTGAAAGAGAAAGGGCTGGACACCTGCAGAGAAGAGGAAAACCTGTGTTTAAGAGTTACATAAAAGCAAAACCGTGAGCATTGAATGCTTGTTTGTTCTTACTGAGGAATAACAAGGAAGAGTTGGCTGCAGCCAAGGAAGACAGGAAAACCTAAGAGGCAGCCTTCTCTGTATGTTTCCTGTTGTGTCGTACAAAACACAATCAGATGTGATGAAAATCTTCCGCTTTGTAATAATTTCATGATTATTCTCCAAGAACAGCTGAAATGTGAAAAAAAAGGCACTCATAGGCATGAAAGGGACAAGAGAAACTGAACTGTATGTTAGTCCAGCTGTATAGAAATATGTATTCACTCCAAGCCAGGCTAAAAAACATTACAATGCAATTGAATAGGACAGCTGGAGCGGCAGAGTGACGCGCCGTAGGCAAACAGATCTTCCTCTAATAAATTTCAGATCAAGGGAGAGACATCAGCAGGATTTAGTTCCTCTGAGCTATCACAGGCAGGGGTTGCAAAGGGAGAAAAAAGGGGGAGGGGGATAAAGAGAAACAGAAATACAGAAAGGCAGAGAGAATGTGATTTGTGTGCACGTAATCCCCTTGTGAGCGACAATATTGTTAATTTAGCGGTGAGGAAGATAATAACATGCAACAAATGAGATTCCCCTGTCAGTTTGAGGTTGTTTGCGGCTCTAGGAGGGACTGACTTTATGCAAATTTTGTGGAAATAAATAGAGTAGATTAGGAGTAAAAATGACATGCTTTTAACTGCCTTTGTCGTGAACTAACCTCAATTATAAGCATAGAAATATTACTGTAGTGTTTGTTGCTCACTGAGCCGTGAAGGCATGATTTATAAACTTGGCATTTTCACTTTAATAATGACAAATGACAAGTAGTGGTTATGACTATATTTTGATAGAGACTGACACAAACACTTCTCGTTCCAACTTCAAAATGCCCCCCATTGTATTCTTGCAATCCCATTAGAATGATGGTTCACAGGCTTTTCACTGTCGTACTGAATAATAATATTCTCACTGTACAGTAGCCCTACATGTTGTGGTGAGAACTGTGGTCCTTCAGTATACCCACTGCCAGGGGGAAGGGGATGAGAGAAATTAGATGAGCCAACAGATTCCTGTCTAGATTGTTCATATTCACACTGCTGCAGTCCCATATAAAGACACATTCAGCTTTGTTAAGAGAGACGCACAAAAAGAAGCGCTGTCCCTCCCTGCTGAAACACAATGCTAACATGCAAGTCTTGGCTCATCGATATTCAGTGCCTATGTTTATCCAGTTTTAATCCAGAGCTTTGTAAAATCATGGAGCTAAATTTGTAAACAAGCTGACAATACAGTGAAACCCCAAAGGGCTTGTTTTCTCACTTCCAATTAAATGATGACCTTGATATAGACGCAGAGATGATCAGACTTATGTTCTCTTGTGGCTTTGTTCAGTAAACAGCTCTATAAAATGGTCGACGGGTCTCTCAGTTCCTGCAGGTTTGAGATGGACACATGTGGAAAGGCTTTTATAGGAGAGAGTCTGCTGGTGCACTGAGACACACATAGCTTCCCACTGAGCTAGTGGAACCCACAGCACGCTTACATATGTATATGTCTGGTTTGTTGCCATGGTTTCACTCACCTTAGCGCCTGCTCTTGTAAAAAAAAAAAAAAAAGTGCCCAAAATAAAACTTATTACCGAGGCATGAGGGGATTTTTTCCTTTTAAAAATCGTTCCTATTGCAACGGAAATATATTTATGAATAATTAATGAGTTAACTTTTCAGAAAACATTAAAACAGTCTACTTGTCTTCTAAGTTACACTATTTTCATGAGTGATCTGAGCTAAAGAACTAAAATAAATGCTTTGTGTCTGTGCTGTCTTTGCTCATGTAGTGCTGTTTGATCAAATGCAACACCAATGTCCCTCAGAGCCAACCATCAAAGCTAACGTGCATGATTATTAAACAGCAGCCATGGGCTCACAAAACGGCATATTAATGGCTATAATGCAATGATGTGATTTCATGCTTTGGTTGGGGGATTCTTAAGCTTGTAAGTGCTAATTGAGTCTTCAGCTACATTTGCTTTTTGCTTTGTACACTGATGATGTCGGCTAAATCTGCCTCTTATTTACAAAGCAATGAAGAAGCTGTTGTATTCAAATTAGTCAGGTTGGATCTTTTTGAATTTTGGTGCCATTTGTTCTGGATCAGAGAACTAAGATTATAGGAAGCAAAGAAAAAAAGAAAAAAAAAAGAAATAAGAGTGTACGTAGAGAAAGATTTTATCAAACATACAGACATACAAAAATGCAGCTTGTTACTCTGTTACTGTATCAATATGAGTCCTCATAACTTTTACAGATTAAAAGCAGATACAATAGAGCTTTTGACTGAGTTTCCATGAACGCTACATCTGCGCCTTTCCGCCCGCTCGTATTAACCCAGATTATGCTCAGCAGTATTGATCATGATGAGAGGAAGTGAGTTTTTTGTCTTTTGTTTTTTCACACACACACACACACACACACACACACACACACACACACACAGCTCCACTCACAATGAAGTGAAAACATGACAGGAAGAAAGGGCCTTATTCTAATAATGAAGAGAGAGGGTCCTGCCAGGAGGCAGATGACGCTGCATTAGTCTTCACTGCCAGGAATGAGAGATGGGGGAGGGGGGGGGGGGGGGGGGAAAGAGAGACGACTCTGTTTTTCTTACATAATAGGTTTAGATTTTAAGAGTATTGAAACTCCCATGTCCACTCCATCTTGAATGAATGCTGGGTTGAGCAGAGGACACAAAAACTGAAATAAAAGCGTTCTCACTCAATTGATGAAAGTCATGGCTTTTAAGTATTTTGTGTACATAGAGCTCCTGTCCTGGTATGGTGCTTTGAAAATATTGGCAGTACACACAGCACGCAGTGAGACACCAGACACAAAAGGTTGACTTGTTAAACATACAGAATTTATGAGCTTTCAGGACTTTGCACAGTAAAGCCCCGTCAGTGATACTGACAGCAACGAGTGCAAAAGCTGTTGGATTGAGCCCCATGATAGAGTACTCTGTAATGTAGTGGAGTGTAATGATACCACCACCAGCAGCCGTCCCACAGAGAGAAGAAAAATGAGCCTGTCAGGGGAAAGAAAAGAAAAAGACAGAAAAAAAAAAAAAAAAAGAATCCCCCTCAAAGTTCTGATGTGCTGTTTGGCTGTAGATCTGCTTTTCGCAGCCAAGTCTCTGCACAGATTAAAATGCACTTATTCCATCAAACATCCAGCGAAGCAGCCTGCCAGTTATCTGGTTGCTTGTTGTTTACAGGGCGGAAGAATCCAGGTCTTGCCAAATGGGAACTGAGAGCAGGTCTGTGCTGATCTGCTGCTGAGGAGCCGTGGCATGCATGCAACAAGAAAGACCAGGTGTACAGCTGGTAGACCAGAAGACATTTTTCATTACTGTCACAGTAATGTTCCTTAACTTTCACAAAATGAGCCTCATAATTGCAAGTCATCAGGTTCCAGAGAAGTAGACTAATGCACATCTCCTGCATTAAATCAGACAGTAACACCGCTCTCACTCTCACCATATGAAAATGACTGTAATCATAAATGAAAGCGAGGGTTCAGGCTGTATGCCAAGTGTGCCTTGTTGTAGCCCACAGTGAGAGCAGAATTTCAGGCTGTTGGGAAGCTTATTTCTTGCTGTGGCTGAAGTACAAAATAGGCTAGTGGAGTCTATAGTAGAAGGTAAGATGAAGCCAGCCAGTTTCCTGCCTTTCAGATGGCAGAGCAGATGGCTGAGTCCTGAGGGCCGATACTTCAGCCTGTCATCCAACTCTCCATCAGCAGCACTCCCTTCCTCATCATTTAGTGGTAGCAGGTATGACTTAGCACTGCTTACAAAGTGGGTTTTAGGGTGTTTTCTCATTAGAAGAATGTAAACAAATGCAATAACGGTCAAGATCTGTTTGCTTCATAAAACACCAGGCATGATACTTACAAACTAGGTTCGCAGGTTTAGGTAAATCCTAAAGAGGTCTTAATGTAATTTTACATTGTAAGAAAGAGCCGCACCTTACAGCAGTACGGGTCAGCCAGAGGCCAAAGATCAACTGTGTCCACTGCCCCCTCTAGTGGACGTCCACAGATAAAAGCAGAGTAATGAAAATTTTAAAAAAGTTGGAAAAACACGACAAGAGGATACAATAAATACATGTTTATCCATTTTCCTTAGAGAGTCACACTAATATTTAGTACAGTGGTTTGGTTGGTCGTTAAAACAATAGTTCAGATAAAGAAAAACGTAATCAGTGATTGATTATCTGATTCACAATATCTGTAATTATTTTTCCACGCATCAGTGTTTGGGAAATGAGCAACATAAAAACAGCAGAACTTGAGACTAATAACGGAAAGAACAGAAGGGCTCATATTATTCTATCATCTGGGCAAAAATGCAGAAGGAACTTAATATATCCAGCAGGATTGTTTTTGTCTGTTTTTAATAAACCGCCATCTTCTGTTTCAGTGCCACAATTAATGTTTTAATGATATAATCAAAACATACATTTTGCACGATTAAAGGGGAACAGTGCCTCAGTTCTGAGGGAAATGCCAGAGCATGTGAGCCAAGGATACTGAATACTTTGTTTGACAAGTCAGCACATTTGTGTTATCAAACTTATTCAGAAAGGAACTTGGGATGATAGATTTTGGCTTTTGTTCTGTTGTACACCTGCATGGAGAGTCACTCCTGAAGGAGCTCTTATCAAGTGAGTCAGAAAAGGGGTTGAGAAAACAACACATCCACATCTCATCAAAGAAAACAGGAAAAAACAAAAGTATGAACCGAAGATGACAAGCACAATAGCAACGTCCGACAGCTTGCAGGCTTTTAAAAAAAGAAATAATGAACACAAGCTGCACTCTGTTGGGAGGTGAATGTCAGGCCTCATTACACACACAAACACACACACACACACACACACACACGAGCTTGTGAGTACAAATGAATGAATGAATGAATATGTGCACACAGGCACACAATAATGCACACATGAACACCCACAAGGACTCACATACACACAGGGTTTGTATTATCACAGGTACTGGGAAGCAGCCACACAGAACGGAACTCTGCCCACTTCTTCCCAGAACTGCTGGCTACTTTATTCAAGCTTAATCAGGGGAGCTGAAGTGTGAGAGAGACAGAGACAGAGGCAGACAGAAGGACAAACATGCACATTAACGTTTACAGTAATTTCAGTCATTTTCTATCATTACAAATCTCAATAGACACGAGAATAATTTACCAGAAAGCTTCTCCTAATCATATGAACATAAATCCTCACAGAGCACAAATGTAAAGAAACATAATGTAGGGATACAGAGAAAGAACAAAAAAGTGAAAGAAAGAAGATAATAACTTCAGCATGTAGTGCATTAAATTTTCCTCCCTCCCTCTGTCTCTCCTTATTTCCCTCTGGAGTGAAGTTTACAGAGATATTCTTCTTCCCTTGTTCCTCTGCATGTGCTGCCTCTCCCTCTCTATCTCCCCAGTCATCTTGCTGTCTTTGCCAGTCTTCTGTTGCTTTGAAGTGCTTTGTGCTTTCCTCACTCAGACAGCCTTCCTGCCCTGTGCTGAGCTCTGGCCTGGACCTGACAGGGAAGGGCCAAGCACAGAAATGCTGATAATTACAGCCGAGTGTGTATATGCGTCTGGGTGTGCAGCTGCATGTGTGTGTGATCATCAATTCCCTAGACTTGCTATGTAAATTACACCATGTCATGTCTTCTCCTGTCACTTCCCACCACTTCTGATTGTTGGATCATCCTAGAAAATTATTTTAATATTCTCAGTATGCTTTTTATTTATTTTTTGGTGTAGGTCTATGATGATGATCCATAAAACTGGCCGTGCCATTGTCTACCCACCAAGCTACACAGGGTGGCCCCAGACCAGATCACAGAATTTCTTGGCTTAGGTACCTTTACTCAACCAGTCATTTTTCCAAACTGTAAGCGAGCCCAAATTATTTTTAGAGCCCACCTGGGTCTCAGACTCAGGAAATTACACCTTCTCCTGTTCTCTAATTCAAAGGAACATGAGCTCTAACTGTCCTCCAAATGTCCCATCACCTCCCAACAGTGATGGAGACAAACTAGCACACTTGTCAGCCATCAGCAGAAATCTATTTGGGGAGTAAAGGAAGGGGAAAGAGAGGCAAGACCACAGTGGGAGTGAGAGGGTGAGAGTAAAAAGAAAGGGAACTATAGTGAGGAGGAGACAGATTTGTGCAATAATGTTTTGGCAGCACAGCAACAGTGTCCACATGTTAGAAAAGCTGGTTTGCAGTAGCGGGATAATGCATAGTAACTTTGGGATGATTTGACTGTGCAAGCCAACACCAAGACTATTTCATCTGCAAGCACAGACGCATACATGAGACCTTAATAAATTTGTCTGGGATCCTGCAGAATATGAAAAGAGGTGATTGAATGTTGTTCTGTAGCTGTGCAGGGGTGCACAGTCTGCCAAGATTCCTTTTAAAAAAAAAAAGGTCTACAGTGAAAGAATGAGTTTTCATAGAGGGGAATGCTCGGTTTCCAGCAGCGATGATCGATCTCATCGATGAAGGTTTCCAGACAGTTGTCAGAATAGTCTTTTTGAGTTTGTGAAACTGCAAAACAAGCAAAAAACCGGACTGAACCCACATTCAAGTTTATTTCTGGTTTATTTCCAGGTAGAGACATTTTAGCCTTAATTTATTAATGGGTAGATTTGGTTCTGAACATATGAAATTTTGTAAAGAGAGGACAAAGTGGTTACTGTATGTTCATAGCTCCACAGTACCATGGCTAATGTATAATATACCCTATCCAATGGAAACAATTAGTGCTATAAAAAAGCCATACATACAGGATGACAGCAGTCAGAAACAGGAAGGGAGGAGTCTGTTTTTTGGAAATTATTACTGTCAAAGGCACAAAGTGTAACCAGACTGCAACAATAATCAGAACAGTGACCCAGCAAACAAATATGGAGACAATCACAGAAGGATGGGGTCAGGTATGAAGGTGAAGCGAAAGACCATGAGAGCTCTTCAGCACCTGCCCAAAAGAAAAGGATGCAAAGAGGTACAGAAAGAGCATCTGTCAGCACCCAGAGTGGACCTGTATAAGTGGAGGGAGGGGAACAGCTGTCTTGTGACTCAGAGCCTGTCCTCAAATCTGCTGTCACGAGGAGGACACTTGCAGTGTCACCAAAAAGAAATACAGAATAAGAGAAAAGACCCAAAGGATACAGTGTCTAATAGCTCTTCCTTGTAGTAGATGAAACTGAAACCACTCCCCATCTGGATGGATTTAGATTAATTACAGTAAGTATCAAGTTCAGCCTGCTAATCTAAAATGACACGGCTCAGAGAGACAGTGAGAGAGAGGGAAATTCTTAAACTCTTGTCTGGGAAATACCAACAGTGCCACAATAGAAGTTATATTGTAATTCCATCCAAAAACAGCCATCTTGTATGATCTTTGGCGCTCTGGAGAGTCTGTTTCTACTGTAGAGGCAACCACAGCTGCTCAGGTTGTTTTCTCACCTCGCTGAGACAGGTCTGTTTACAACCAGCCTGCAGCACTTTCTCTACATCTTTGTATGCACTGTGACGACTGTCTTTACTGAAGGCTCAGGGATAGAATATCATACATTTGTCATTTTGGTCATGTTAAATCAACGCACATACAGTACATGCACACAGAAACCTTTTCATGCATGCACACATGCAAAAAACACACACTGTCTTGCCAACATAAATTGTTATTATTTTTTAGGTGGTTATTCTTTGTGTTCCCTACTTATTCAGGTCACCGATGCTGTCAATCAAAATGAGTGGGGCAAAGGAAAATGTGTGTCTGTCTGAATGAGTACCTCTATGTGCCCACAAAAAAAAAAAAATCATACCCTGATAGAGGGCAGTGTAAGTCACAGGGCACAATACTGTATAAAATTGTTACCAACAACAACAACAAAAACATATTATTATATTATTTGTATCTTCATTCAATATTTGAATGAAGATACTTTTAGAGATTTTAGTGTAACAGTAATTCTTACTCAACTGGGTCAAGACCTGAAACAAACAGATGGTCAGCCACATGGATATCCATATCACGATCTCATTATATTTACTGAAAATAATGTGCAGATTAAGTTTGGTGCTGGGCAGGTAGTGTGTACAGTGTTTTTTTTTAAAGCATTTTCACTGAAAACAGCTGCCTGCTGCTGTCCGAAAAATGGCGTTATGAGACAGTGAGGGTGATACAAAATTGTAAAGTTGCCGCCAGAAAGCTGAACAATGAGGTGATAATTCTCTGGAGGTTCATCAATACCAGCGACCCCCTTTCACAAAGTCGCATTACTTTTAAATTGTGATTTCATACGCTGTTGTTGTTGCCAATATGTTAACTTAAAGCAGATATAATCAATACTTTTATCTTAATTTGGTTGTATGGCTAGGGAAAGCTTTTTGGTCATTGTATAATAAGCAAAACTACCGCTACAAATAAAACTTTATTCTTAACTCAAAAAGCAAAAAAGGTTGTCAGCTGCATCAGCTCACCCATTGATATCACTTTTCTTTATGTTCTTTGTGTAGTGAGAAATTTCATGAAATTCTATCCTCATGTAATAACATGTTTTTGGGTAGAAATATAATTAATAGCTGTTTTATCCTGTTTTATTTGGCTTTTCTGTTAAAATACTGTTTTCTGTATGTAACTATATGAGGGACGCATAGGTATATCTGTATGACGCTGGGTGCCAAGTCATTGAGTGAAAACATTTAACAACCCCTGATGTTCTTTATTGCTTTTTCATACTCAACACAACAGCTTTTGGGTTTGTAAAATATACCTTTCGGCACTGCTGAATTCACCCAAGGATCATCTGAACAGTGCAATAATGTTTCAAGTTCTCCTTGTTACACATTTTTGCACCTGTGAAATTGGTTTGGTTGGTGTAGATTACCTTGAATGGGACTTCAGTGAGCAGAGCAGCAGGCACTGCCCTGGAGCCAGCCCAACACATGCCTGTCTAATGGCTGTGATATGTGAGTGGGACAGAGCACGCTCTGCACACTGCGCCTCATTGATGAAGACGGGAACATTTTCCTCAGACCAGGCATGGAATAGCCAGGTGGTCTGCCCTTGACATTTTTCATCTGTGCAAATTGGTATGTGTGGGGTAATGTGCATGAGAGAGAGACACCCAGTGAGTGAGTGAGAGAGGGGAGAATTATCCTTTCCTATTCCAAAGTTTGTGTTGTCCAAAACTAGCATAGGTGTATGGTAACCAGACTGGAAGAGGACAGATGAAGTGGTTTGGAACAGTGGCCTCACTGCCAATGTGAGACTGCTGTTCTTCCATTAACACAGTACAGTAGCATGTCTGCCCACTGGATTAATGAAAAGCACCATTGTACTTAACAATTAACTAGTTTGTTCTTACCTTCATTTATCTGGGCAGGGTTTGTTCAGGACACATGGTCTTATGCAATATGTCACATTCTTTCAGTTATGCACAATTTACTTCCCAGTCGTCTACTGCTGCTGGCCACTAAGAGCTCCAATTATGTGCTTTGCTGAAGGACAGCTTAAATATACAGTAGTTGCTATGGAAGAACATTAGTAATGGATTAATCACAGTCTAGATTGCCCACTGTCTATTAATAATGTGCACATTACTTATACTATTCACACCTTAGATTTCTGTCACCTCTGTGTATTGACTGCCTATACATGTGTACAAATCATTCACAGGTTAGTTTAAAACCGTTTATAAATGTGTTAAAAATTACTGAAGACACATGACTTTATAATTACAACTTAATTATAGAGTGAGTGTGTTATAAAACATTCCTTATTATATATATATATATAGTTATAATTGTTAACAAAGACATTAATAACACTTTCAGCTGTTGTATTTGAGAGTGCTGTATTGACATTTTTTTGATGACATCTACCTCTCTTTTTGAGTTTGAATGCACTTATTATTGTAAGTAGATTTGGACTAAAGTGTCTGTCAAATGAATGTAATGTAATGTCTATTATTAATAGTTTATATAACGTTTATAAATACTTGATCATTTCATTTCATTTCAATACAAGGAAAATAATTACTTTTTTGTTTTGTCTCCATTTTATTTATTTTAGAATAAAATAATGCTATCACTGTGTCCATAAAATTGATCACTGGAGAACATTCAGAATTTTTATTGCGATGGCACCATCAAAAGCCCTCTTGTTTTGTCAGAAATGTTCATGTTGACAAATGTGGAAGGTTGTGAAAATAAACTTGTGAGGGTCTGCTCAGACAAGTACTCATTTAAGTGATGCTGAAGTCTTATTTGAGCCAACTTTGTTAAACCACATGAAACTTATTTCAACCATGAACATTGTTATATCAGATTTATTTAGACGGTGTCTCTCAATTGTTCTCGCTTGTTTAAGAAATACACCAGCTTTCCTACTGTGGTACAGTGGGCTCTAGGTGCACAGAAGAGACTATAAATCTAAGAATAATCAGCAAATGTGTTTTACAAAACTGTGATATAGTGTTTGGCTTTCAGTAGGCCAGTGAGTGGGAGACCTTTCTAAAAGTTTTAAAAGAGAATGACTGCTGAAGGCTGACATAAATGCCAAGACCTTTTCTCCCATCAGCCAAAAATGTTATCATGTGATCTTTCACTGAGATACGGGAAAAGCCTTCCCTGTTTGTTGAAACTCCTATCTCTCTATTTCTCAACAGAGGTGACGTCTGATCCTTAACTGATGACCCCTGCCATTACAGAGACGGGCGGAGAGGGCATGTGGACACACACACACACACACATACACATAAACAAAAAGATGAAGAGATAGTGTAAAGAGGAAAAATGGGTTCTCACTGTCCTCGCTGACATATTTGGGATTACATGTTGAAAGACAGGCAGATGGATCGATAAACACACACATACACATAGGCAGCAAAGAGATCAAGTGACAGGAAAGTGTTTAACGATGAAGTCTACAGCTCATAAATCACAGCAGATCTTGCAGTAATGGCCTAAACACACAACTCACTCACACTTGGGTTCACATTACAAACAGTAGGATTTGGAACAACACCAAAGACTCACTCTAAGAGCTGTGCTAAAATACTCAGCTATACAGTAGCTCACATACAGGTTGTGAATCATATGGATGGGGTCAAAGAGGAACCTGGTGAGCTTCAAAACAGTCGACATCCTTTATTTAAATAAATCAGTTTTTCAAAAAGCCCCACGTTTATTTATTCTGCATATCCAATTATGTGAATGTAGCTGGAATTGCTGAGGCTCAGCCGGACCTGTGGTTGCTTTGAGCATTTAACTTAAGGTTAACTCCCCTTCCGAAAAAAACTCCATTACAGTACATTGAGGTTTCACTGCCTGGCTCTCGTTGAGCCTGGGCTAAACCTTTAAAACTAATCAAAACTCTTTCAAATGATTCCATCCCACTTTCTTAGAAATATACAGATCAAGAGGTTAAAACATCACGGGGTAAAAGTTACTCTTAACTTTGTCCAATTTGCTCCAGTTAGTGAAGTCAGTCAATAAGTATCTTTCCGCTTTTGGATGAGTGAAGACATCTAAATGTGCCCGGACTGTGATTCGTCAAGAAATCTGTGAAAAAATTGTATTTTCTACAGGGGGTGTACTCTTGTGGCTATTGATCTTTTCACTTTCTCTCCTTTCACACTAGCTGACTACACACTTAAGCAGTGGGTACGTGCATCCGTCCACACACGGACTGAAATTGAGATCCTAGGAATCAAACACTCAACATATGCTGCTTGAAATGAGCTGACTGATGAGACGGAAGCTGACCCCAGTTGGAGGAAACACATTTTTTACATGTGGAGATATTGAACTGGATATGCAAGCATGCTCATGCTTACACACATGTACCGATTGTGTGAATTCTAACACTGTGGTAGGAAGTTTTACCCAAAATGCTGACGAGAGCCATCACTACAATAACAGTCTGTTGGAGGTATGCTGCTGCTTGTGTTTAGAAGTGCATGTACATGTGTGTCACAAGATTCAGAGGTCTCCTATCACTCAAAGGTTTTCACTTGAAGCTGACTAGATGTTGGCCACACACACATACACACACACACTAAAAAGAAGCCCTCCGCCCTAGTTTGGGTATCCCTTTCTCCTCTCTGTCTCTTTACATTGGGTTCCATGACGGTGATCTGGTCAAAGCGCCTTTACAAAGACTCCGATTGGGGGAAGCTGAAGCCAGTTGTAAGGTTTTAAGTTGACAGAGAAGGGAGGTGTATGAGTGTGTGTGTTTGTGCGGCGGGCGGGCAGGCAGGGGGAGGAGAAATTGTCACATTGTCTGATTGTGTGTCTGAATGTACCTTCTGACCCCGTGTGTTAGCCCTGATGTCTAAAGGAAAGCATCCGACGCTGGAACAAGAACAGGGACAGATGTAGGAGCGAAGATGGAAACAGACGGACAGACAGAGAAAAAAAAAATATATCAAAGCACAAAATACTTGATAGTGAATTTGTGCACGAAGGCCAAAAAGAGGAGAGAGCAAACACTTGTCAGCATATCCTCTTCACCACTGCCCGGTGTGACAGGCATCTACGGGTTTAACACTATGTGACTGTGTGGTGCTAAAGTCTTCCAACATAATTTCATCACATTTCAGCAACTACGTGCAATAGTACCTCCTGACGAAGTCGTTCCTGGCCCAGGGCTCTGTGAACAAGCTGAACCGGGGCAGAAATCAGTCATAAGCGTAAGCCTGATATTTCCTTGTGCCACTCAAGCTGCCAGTTTTTGTGCAGGTCTGTGACATTCTTGGAGAACGAAAGCTCCGCTGATTTATTTTGTTTGTTTGTGTGTTTTGTGGGATATGTGGTCTGTGGACTGACTGACCCCACTAACACTGTTTGCAAACAAGCAGGATAAGGGAGCAGATTACCCAACAAGCCTTAATAGCTCATGGATTCCATGCTAAATTTCTGATCAGAGGTTTAACAGATTATAGAGCACACTCTTTGCAATGCTCAAAACAAATTTAAATGAAAAGATAATCGCTTAAAAGGAAAGAATCAAACAGTGGAAGCTGCTTGAAGTTTTTATTACCTTGAATCTATCCTGAACTGCTGATCCTCTAATGGAGCACTATGCCAAGTAAAATATTCACTCTGAACTGAGCAGGCAGATAAAGAGTTTTCCTTACTGAACTTTACTGACTATAAAACAATTATTTTTCCAGCTTGTAAAACTGTCTAATTTAAGAATAATTAAAATGTCCAAATAATTCCTCTTGTAGCATTATTGCAGTGGCGTCTTCAGTGATTATGCCTCTACCAAAATTTGCAGTTACAGTTTCAGTGTGTGTGTGTGGGAGACACTGGTCTGTGTGTTTCACACATGTTTTGACAGTTCTGCAAGCTAATCCCTATTGTTGCTTTGCAAGGCTGGGAGGTGTGTGACAGTGTGTGTGGTGAGGAGGTGGGGGTTTACTCTTGGAGAAAACCTGTTACTGCATGAAAAAATCCTCCTCCACAACTGATACATTTTCATGTACGCTGCAATTACACAGGTTTGCATAGATGCGTCTTCTTTAAGTCTTGAATCTGTCTACTTTCTGAAAGTACTAAACTAATTTTTGAAATGTTAAGGGATGTCTTTAAAAAGAAGTTGTACTACAATATACTGTATTTAAGAAGAATTTCAGGAAGCAGGGTAAGTTTTTTTTTTTTACTCGGAGTTGAGTAAAATTGAAGTAATAGATATGTTATATGTATAGACATGTTTCTGTACTTCAGTCATAGAAAGACATGCGACATGCTGATGTGTCTGTTGTCTTTCATATCTTCCCCTCCATCTTCTTGTGTGGTTTGGAATTCAAACTCTGCTTGGAGGGCATATCTCGGCGACTGGCCACCTCACCCACCCCAACCTTTCCCCTTTAGAATCGCCCCGACACACACACAACCGCCACTACCCACCACCGCCACCACCTCAAAAACACACACACTCACTCATACAATTGCTGAGACACTCTTTTCAAACCATGCTAAACCTTTAGGCTCAACAATACAGGCTGGACCTAATCTTAAAGCCCTTGTCCAATCACGGGGCTGGAAACTGAAGAGTGGAATTGATTGGCTGGTGGCCACAGGGGCCAGTTAGGGGAAGGAGAACAAGAGGAGACAACCATTGTTGATTGATTACCATGAAAGACACTTTTGTTACCGACTTGAAGGCAGTACACTGTGCCTGGATCAAGAGGAAACGCTAGCAGTCTTAAAATAGGTCACCACTGCACTAACTTGTATACAAAATACGTCACCGAGATAGTGAAGTGTGCACAAGACAATCTCACCACCATGAAAGAGTAAGGTCTACAGATTATTAGCTGTGAGTAATATTGATTAGCTGTGGTGCAAAGGTTGGCAGAACTTGTTTCTAACTGTGAATAACAAAACACTTTGGAGAATGAATGCCGGAGCAGAGTGATAGAAGAGAAGAGGTGAGGAAATATGGTCAATTAGCCTTGGCTATGAACTCATCAAACCAAAACAGCGCTTTATATCCACTCAACGATGCTTTTAAAAATGATGACGCCATATTAGGGGTGACTTCAGCTCACCACCATCTCATCTTTCCACATTGCAGGTTATGAAAACTGCTCCAAGAGAAGATTGAGCTTGTTTGTTCTGCTGGCAAGTTTTTGATTCCCAGAAAAATCACTCTGCGGTGTCTGCACACACCAATAATTCAAGAGGGATTTGAACTGTAGCTCGGGAAGATAAGGTTGAAACATGTTGAACTCCATTCTCATGTAAAAAATGATTAGATGGTGCAGTAATCTTATTCATGATCCTCTGACTTCAAGATGCTATAAATCTCTACGGGTGCCTGGATAATGTGGACAGTGTTTTATTGATGTGCCTGGTTGCCTGATATTGAACCACATTTTTATCTATTTGATTTCATCTTGCTGAATTAGATTTTATGGACTGACTGCTGTGTCTGGAATTTTTATCTTCTACACTACAGGCAAAGAACAATACTGTCCCTGACTCTCATCCAAGTGAACCTCCGACTGTTTGCAAAACACACACACTCACACGCTTTCCTAGTCTCCTTGTTTGTACTGCCACATACAGATAATAATAATAATCCAAAATCACATGTCTTTTTACTTCATCTTAGCGTCAGTATGGTCGATAGTATGATCGAGATTGTGTCCTGACAATCCTGCTATATCGTGATCAAATGTCAGCGTGCACCAGCAAACAAACACTTTACTATAATTTGTGTGAACCTGCATTTACAGCACATTCACATGAGGACAAGCATTACTGCGTGACATAGATCAAATAAAAGATGCAAGAACACCCTCCATGCGAGCCACATCCCACATCCTGCTCACAATGCTACAGCCCCTTGAATCTAAATCTAGTGAATTTGCTGCCAAGGCGAAGGCCCTCACTGTGTCAGTGGCACTGATAGGAAGAGACAGAGGGGCAGCGTGCCTCTATTCACAACCAACATACACATTTGCATAACTCCCATAGCGAGGGTAAACCACCTAGCCACCTGTAGCTGCACAACCCACACTCAGTAACCTCGCCTCTCCCAGTTCTTTCTCTCATTCACTTTCCTCCCCTGAATTTCTCGCATTTACATTTGTGCTTGTGCATGTGTGTACGTTTTCTCACCGCTGATGCCAGCAGAAGCCCGTCATGCCAGACTGTTCTGAGCGAATGAAGTGAGCAGGCTTGAATGGCAAGCAGACATAATTTTTTTTTTTATGTGTGGAGCAAAGTGCAGGGAGCTTGTTGGGATGAGTCAATGTAAGAGGAGTAGAGAGTGTATGATAAAAGCAGTATGACTACAAGGGTTGAGTGTTTGTGGGTGTGTTTCTGACCAAAGAATCTTGTGGATATTAGAGAGATGAAAATAAAAATACAGCTGGGGAAACCTGCCATAGTCTCTCTCTCTCTTTCTCTCTCTCTCTCTCTCTCTCTCTCTCTCTATCCCCCCCTCACCCTCTCCCCCCTCTCCCTCTCTCTCTCTCCTTCTCTCATGTGAACTTATTGCAGAGGAGGGGTTTTGTGGAGGATAAGGGGTAGGAGGAGTGTCCTGAAGGCCAGTGGGAGCCTCCCCCAGGGTTGCGATTGGCTGAGGTTGTTGCGAGTGAGTGAAGGGGAGGCCAGTAGGAAGGTGAGTGGTCTGGGAGCCTGCTAGGGGGCAGGCAGCTGCAGAGAGCAGCTACCACTGCCTCTTAAAAACCTAAGGTACTCCTCATTACAGCTACAGACTGATAGACAGAGAGCAGGGGAGGGCTGGAGACAGTTCTAAGAGAGGGAAGGACAGTGAGGAATTGTGAACAGGGAAAGTTAGAAATAAGCCGTCCTGGTTGTGTGCTCACCCTTCCTTGGCTGCTGCCTCCCCACTCCACTACCTGAGACACACATACACACACACACACAGGGAGGTGTTTCAGGGAGGCTTAGAGGGCTGACTCTCCAGGGAAGAAGGGAATTAAACACTTTTGTTTTCAATCCACCGCGTCCATACTCAGGACACAAAAAGGGATTACAGCTTGTTCGCCTGCCCCACTTGTTCCTCTCTTCTCTGCATTTTGTCTTCACTGAGTTACTTTGGAGACTTTGGATACAACCTTCCTGAATTGTTGGTTCGAGCTCAGAGAGGCATGGCACACGGACAAAAGAGCCCCAGGTGGGCATTAACCCAGGGCTCCTTCAGCTTGGCACTGGGCCTGTCGCTCTTCTCCCTCCTCCTCCTCCTCCTCACCGTCTCGGCCGCAGATGAGTACGACTACTACAGCTGGCAGTCGGACAACTTCCACAATGGCCGCTTCTACACCAAGCAGCCCCAGTGTGTGGACATACCAGCTGACCTGCGCCTGTGCCACAATGTGGGCTACAAGAAGATGAGGCTGCCCAACCTGCTGGACCACGAGACCATGCCCGAAGTCAAGCAGCAGGCGGGCAGCTGGGTGCCCCTCCTGGCCAAGCGGTGCCATGCTGATACCCAGGTCTTCCTGTGCTCGCTGTTTGCACCGGTGTGCTTGGACAGGCCCATCTATCCCTGCCGCTCGCTGTGTGAGGCTGTGAGGGACAGCTGTGCTCCGGTGATGGAGACCTACGGCTTCCCCTGGCCAGAGATGCTGACCTGTGATAAGTTTCCCATTGATAACGACCTCTGCATCCCCATGCAGTTCACTGGGAACCATGCAACCCAGCCACCAGGTAGGGCAGCTATGTGCACATACACCCACTCTAACACACACACCCTTATTCAGCATTCTCTCACACACAAAAGCACCTACACACGCATACAAGTTAAAAGTCCACAATGGTGCAATAGTGTAAATAAATTTGCTCCTAAAGAGGCAACTGGTCAAAAGTTTAAATTGTGGTCTTTAAAACCGGTAAAATCTGTTTTTGACATTTAACATGACATTTTGCACAAACTCTATTTTCAATGTCCTCTTGAAATTCAAAATGTCATTTGACAAGCCCAGTAACCACAATGCAACCAATTTATGTTGAATAAATCAATAAATACAATTTAAAAAATAAAACTTTGAAAATCTTTCCAGCGTAAAAATCATGCTTGCTGTATTGATAGTTAATATTCTATCTAAAAAATGGTTTATAGTGTACAAAGTTTAGTTTTTAATGATGAGCTATAAAACGCATATTAGTAAGCAATATCAATACACAGGTAAGTATTTTGAATTATACATGGAGGAAAAACATGACAGAATTGTCATAATAAAAAATGCTATACTATGACTTGTGCAGTGCAGACACAAATGCGAAAATAAAACACCATTAAATGAGGAAATATAGTTAAATTGCAAATTTCAGGACAATTTTCATTTAACTGAAAAATGAGTAAGGCAGATGACAGAGCCTGTAGAGTCAGAAACACTGAGAGCCTGAAAATGGCTGTGAGGCTCATATGGTTTCCCCGCACTGCAATGATGACAGATGAAACTTTAATTGAGAGGCTGTCCAGAGGAGGTCAGGGAGACGGACGAGAGCAGGAAGGCTACAGGGGAAAGTTGTTGAGTATGTGGAGGGTTCAGGACGGCTCCCTGCCATCATGCCTCAGGGAGAGACAGAGACAGACTGAGAGGGAGAGACGGGAGACTGAGAGACTCCGGCCGCCAGATCGCTCACTAAGTTAAGATTAATGGACTGTGATGTTAAACACATCTTAACTGAAAAGGTGACACACGTGCACATGCAAACACACACACACACACCTTTATCAGAAGACATCCATCAACAGCTAATCAATCAATCTAACAACTTGAGTGAATGGAGAATGTCTTATTTCAAGCTGGCATGCATGCAACTCACGTGTGTGTCACGAGTGTCAGTACATGAAGAAATAAACCCAACATGAAATAAGAAGGAACAATACTAAACTAAGGTTTCTGAGAGAGATTTGAGTCACAATTTTTTTAATTTGATGTAATTTTTCACATGCAATGAGTAAATGGACAAATGGGCCAATAGTGAGCTGTGAGAAGCCGAGTGGGAACTAAATAGAGAGAAATAGGTGTGTGCATGTATGTGTGTGCATGTGTGTATGTGTGTGTGTGTATGCACAGCGACTACTTAAGCAGCCTCTTCACAAAAGCAGTCAGTTCTGAGAGGGGGAGAGAGGGAGTTGATGAGAGTCTTTAGACGGTGGAGGGGGACAGTCCCCACTGTGTCCCAGCCTGCTAGGCCTTTGTTGGGTCTGGCAGCCAGCAGGCCAATTAGCTAGAAGGCCAATTACTGAGCTCCCACTAATTAGTCGACATGACAGGACAAGAGAGGCAGGCAGAGAATGGGAATGGCTAAAGTCTGATTGTCCCTGAGAGAGCCGAATGGAGAGGAGTGAAAGGAGAGGGAAGCGGGAGAGTAAAGAGAGGCAGACAGTGCATAGAATCGGAGAAAAGCTGCTTCCTGCCGCAGAAAAAGTGTCTGCCTCTCTGCTTTCAATAAGGCCTCAAAGAAAACGGTTTATTATTCTCATTATTCCACTTCTTGCCTTTAACCCTTTATTGCCATTTCTTATCTACTTAGGTTGAATAGTTCCTGCATTTTAATATTTCATTTGATATATATAGTAAATGTGTTTTCCCTAACTTGAGCTGTGCTTTGATTTATTATACTGATTTGCAGAAGCACTAAAAATTAAAGCCTATAATGCCAAAACATAATTTTAGTCCTGTCAGTCATAACAAGCTGTGTGACATATCTTTGCTTTTTATCAATAATGTTCACAGCATACTGATATCTAACTATCTACCCGCATAGAAAAAAGTGGTCTGGTGAATTCATGCAGAGCTGACTTATTCCATTAGGGAAAATGGCTGTTCTGTTTTTGTAGGACTGGTATCAACTATGTGACATTTTGGCTTTGCAGAGCCATAACTCATTCTTTTACATGCTCCCTGAGAAGGAGGCAGCTTGAACTTCATCTGTCACCTCCTCAAACAGGCAACAGTTTGTTGATCCTATCTAATCAAATAATGATTGGAGGCAGCTAGATTAGAGAAAGCGACGCGGGATCAGTGCGAATATGTAGAACGATCTTTGTTATCTGAATATTTTATGCAGAGAGGAAAAAAAAGATTAAGTATGTCATTTTTAAAGAATAAATATAAAAATGTAATGTTGGTAAAGTTTAACAATTAAATTTGAGTGTGTGTACATGTGTGAGTGTGTGTTTTTGAAACTGAGAGTGAACCCATATCACTTGTAGCCCGAAGGCTCAGTCACTGACATTTTGTTAAGAAGCAGAGATTCTCAGATGTGCCGATGAGGCCATTCTGAGGACAAGCTTTTGGCTCTAAAAAAAAAAAAAAAAAACCACACACACATACACACACACCTAAACACACACACACACCAACAGAGCCAGAAATAATAAAAAGGAATTTCAGCTAAGAACTGTTAAATGTGAGTTTCCTGGGAACCCTCTGTGTCATAGGACGTGAAGGATTCTCTTCACACAGGATCATATGAGGACTCTTGTGGTAATCCAGGTGAATCTTGGGGAGTTGGATTAATCACAGGAATTAAGTGCTGTTTTACCTGCTGCTTTCCCTGTCCGGGAGGCCCAGATGCTATCTGAGCTATTCTGCAATTACACGATATAGCCCGGTTTGTGGGCTCCTGTGGAAACTAACAGTACAGAGTTAGATTCACTTTCCACCTCTCTGTCATAGCCAAAACTGAGAGGAACACCACCACAACCTGAGCCCAGGTTGTGTGTGTGGATTGGCATTGTGTGTGTGCATGTGTTGGCGTTGGCTGTGTGTGTGTGTGTGTGTGTGTGTGTGTAACAGGGGCCCATGGGGTGTGATTATGTGAAACACAAGTCTGTAGATATTATACCAGGGAAGACAAGCAGGCTGCTGACAAAAGAGGGCTCAGGCATCTAGGGAGCGAAAAAGGCCAGCTGAGCTCAGTCTGTCAGGCAGAGCACAGTTAATGCCACCCATCAACTCCACCTTATGGATTTAATGATGCTACCTTTAGCTACCGTCAGCATCAGCAAATCAACAGGTATGGTAAGCGTTGGTAGGTTTCTGCACTTGAGTCTGTTCAAGTGCGTGGTGTAAACTCCATAACTAAAATTGCATATTCTTCAAGACAATATGCGCGTTGTCCAGTGAAAGTCGTTGAAATTGCATGGTGTGAAAGATATTGTCTGTCCTCGCCGTACTCATTGATGCGGCTAGTGTAAGTTACAACCGTGCTAAAGGAGACAGGCAGCACTGTCAGGTCCCCAGCAGCACAATGGGCGCTACTCATGTGGCCCTGGCTGCTATATGAAAGGGAAAATGTGATCCAATGCTCTGTGCATGGAAGACTGCCTCGGCCTTTTGAGAATGTATTTTCTCTTCTGTATAGGATTCCTACAGATGCAAGAAGCGGGCTGTGTTTTAGGGGGCCCAGGGGCTGCCTGTGGGCCATATTTAAGTCCTGCTCTGTCTGTCCGCATGCCACATTAAAACAGATGTTAGGCCCTCCAACATAAATCACACGCTGCATTTCATCTCCAGCACAGTACCGTTTTATGTCATAAGTGTTGCTGCTCGTAACTTAAAAGGCCCAAATGAGGCATGAGATAGTGACCCGCACATACTTTAAATGAAACGTTCTTCCCATAAAAGTCGCTGTGATGCTCAGGCTGCAGGGGATGAGGTACAACACACGTCAGGGGATCGGATGATCCTGATGATGATATTGTTAGATCTGGTTATCTTTTGTGTGAGTGTGTGTGAGAAAGAGACAGAGAAGGTGGGCAGAAGCATGTAACTTCTAATGCACTGCAACTAAGATTGCACTCAATTGTAAAATTGATTTTAAGCATATTAGGAAATGCTGCAAACATGAAAACCAAATGGCAAATGGGATATTTTAAGAATCAGTTGCGATTGGGCAAGGTTTTGTTCTTTCAGTAACTTTGTGATTATCATAATTTGTTGTTGAAAATTAAATAAATGCACACAGCAATGCCCTGCTGCACAAAATAATTACAACAAAATGACAATGATGATATCGTCCTGTTGTCATGTTTTAGAAGGTCACAGCAGACAAATATCTTAGAGACAACATTTCACATAGATGCACAATTACATTTCTTAATAGAAATCTTCTATTCCAAAACTATGTCATTACTTGATTTTCACATCTTTATCAATAATATCAAAAGTGCAAGTTTGAGAGGTTGTTTCTAATACCAAGGAGATTTTGTTGGATTTCGCTGTGTTCTATCAGTCTCTCTATTTTGTTAAAAATAATTAGATCGAAAACAACATTATGTGAAAGAGAGGAGAAAAGCCAGTGTGAGGGGAACAATAGACAAAAGATACATCAGGGGAGAGACACTGAAATGGAGAAAGTGATATTAACCTCAGAGCTATGACCAAGTGAAGTTGTGCAGTTAAATTACTGGAGTCCTGCCGGACGCCATTTCCACTCTGGCTTGCTGTTTGAAGATTAACAGCAGGGCTTTCCAACAGACCACCTCCCTACTCACTCTGCTCCCATCATCCTTTTCCTCTCATCCATCGACTCCCAACCTCTTCATCCTCTGAGAGACAACATTATGACATTCCTCACTGTGATTGGGAACATTAAAGTTTCTGTTATTAAGTCTATAACCCAGAATGCAAATGATGAAAAGCAGCACACAAGTAGTCAAGTCCAAAGTCAACCAAAGCAAAAACATAATTCTCATAATTTAATCACATGGCACGGTAAAGAATTCCTAAACTGCTTTGAGTTGATGGCAAAATACATTAATGACCTCATGTCAAAATATTTGCTGAGTAGAAATGTGTCCAGGAAAAAAAACACACCAAGCCACGCAGCATTGATTCCGTTCAGAACATGATGGTGATTCCCCCGACAGAGACCAGACCGTGATGAGGGCAGTCGTCGCTTAATTGATTTCTCAGCGGCATCCAAATGGTGGTTTTGGGTCCAAGCTCAACTAAGTTTCATGGAAGGACTGCTTTCTCCTGACACATGCTCTGGCATCAACACAACTGGGCCTCCTGCCAACATACCACCCCTGTGAAACCAGAATGAATTACCGTGGAGTCTGAATAAGACGTAACAGCTTCAAGGGAATCATTCAAAACAGACAAATCCAGAGTTTTGGCGTCTCTTGATCTGTGTGTGTGTGTGTGTGTGTGAGAGTGTGTGTGGTGTGTTTCTGTGCTCTTGTCCCAGTCTTCATGTCAGCACCAGACAATTAGAGGCCTGACCCTGTAGGCCTCGCAGGTCTCCTGCCTACGAAAGCATGAGAACCCTCGGAGGAGAAAAACTGCCAGTTACTCGACAAGAACATGGTTCAACTCCCTCCGACACACACATAGGAGCGCATATACATATACTCAGTGGTGGTTGGGGGGTTCACCTCCCCACGACCCGAGCAGCGAAGCATGCTCAACTTTGACCCCTCTCATTATCTGCCCAGACACTGAGGTTTGGGCTGGGTGATAACCTCTGAACCCTGACTCTTAACCCAGGGGCCTGGGTTGGACCGTGCTAGGATAATCATGTGTGTGTTTGCATGAGGGTGTGTTTGTAAGTGTGAGACACACAGGAAAAGAGAGAGAACATTTTCAGGCTTTTAGGGGAAGAGATCTGAACATATTTTGGATATTGTGGTGAGTGAGTGACAAAACATTTTAGCTCCCCTATAAGCAGTTGTCCTGAAAAAGGCTGCTTACTCAGCATAAGGTCAGCACTGTTGTCCCTTCAGAAAAAAATCTCTGTTTATTTAAGATCTATGATATTTTTCTGCCCTGTAGATGTATACATGTGGTGTGGGGAAACTTTATTCCACATCCTTCTCCTGCAGACCCTTTCTAATATTATACCTTGTTCTCTGGATAGGCCTATGGCTAAGTTTTGTGGATGAGTGGACTGATATTAGATGTGCACAGCTACAGTACAACCAGCCTCTCTGGGATTACATGGAGTTTATGTAGTAATTATCATAATAAAGTTTATATTGAACAGCCTTTGGAGAAAATTGCAAGGCAGTATGAAGCATGTCTGTGTGTGTTCGGGTCTGAGAAGGAACAGATTGAGGGCTCTGAAAGCAAGTTTTGTGAGTGGCATGGGTGATATAAGTGAGAAAGAATGTTTGATTAAGTCAAAATGTTTTGAGAATATAATCATATTTCCAAGCATATTTTGTGAGTTTATTGTTGTATACATAAGTGTAAAAGTGTAGAAACAAGCAAGAGTTTGCAGTGAACAAATAAAAAAAAGTCATGTAGGGCCTTGTGTTGTATCTCCACTGTGTGGGTACTCAATAACAACAATCACAAAGTCCCAAATCAAAGTTAGTGAGGCTAAACATGCTTCTGAGCAAAGCAGGCATGACCATAAATTTTGAGTTAAAAATAAACTGAACTTGTTGCTTTGGTTTCCCCTTGCTTTCACAATGTGTGGTTGCTGTGTGGCCTAAGTGCCGGCTGTGTCTGTGTACTGAATCACTTTTCACCCTGTTCAGCTGCTCCTGCAGCAGCGTTTACCTTTCTACACAGCCAAGACCACGCCTGGACAACCAAAATATACAAGGGCCAGAATAAAAACATTTTGTCCAGTGTAATTACAGGGCAAACATCAGTCAGCCTGCTGGACTATATATTCGCACCGCACCAAATAGCCTCTGACAAGAGGAGGGGGGCTGCAAATAAGTGCCTCAAAAGTGCTTAGGATTTAACGATTTCATACTGACACAGCTTTGGTTTTGCTGACTGCACTTGACTAACAATGACCTCAACTCAGCCAATAGATATTAGCTAATGTGGCCTTAATAGAACCATATGAAATGTGATTCGGTGTAGTTGTTAATGACAAACTCCTTTTCTGTCCCCTCAGTGTCAAAGGTGTGCCCTCCGTGTGACAATGAGCTGAAAGCAGACAACATCATGGAGCACTACTGCGCGAGTGACTTTGGTAAGTACAGTAACAGCAATTGAAAAGAGTGAGATCTGCATAGACACACAGTACAGTACAGTACAGTTGAGTAGGGGCAGTTTAATGCACAGCAGGGCCGGTCTGTCGTGGGCTTTAAGTAGAAAAAAACTGCAACAACTCATTGCCTGCAGGTGGCACATGAGTTAAAACTGCAGCAGTTATTGCTTTTTTTGCCTGTAGGTGGCGACATCAACTGTTAAACTGCCGCTGCAGCCGGCAACAAAGTATGATTGTGTTGTGCACACTGTTCATAGTTTATATTTGTTAAATCACAGGTAGAACTGTGTGAACAAAACGTTTGGCAAAAGACTTAATTAGTAAGAGTTACAAGGCTGTTTCCCATGTTAATAATAAAACAAAGGGAATAAAAAATGAAGGAAAGAATTTGAGAAGATGCAGTTTAAAGAGACACCATCAAGAACATTTCATAAAAAAAGGTTTAGGCTTTTTTCAATCAACATTAAAATTTAATGCACTCGGTTCTTTATCAATGTTAAAACGTATGCATCTACAAAAGCCTTAGTTTTAAAAGACAACAATTACAGTAACACCAGCTAACACTTAAAATGATCTTAAACAGTCATGGTGGTTTTTGGTTTCAGTTAAGGGTCATTTGTTGGTGGACATAAATCTAATAAGGTTTGGGCTTTATGTTGTTATCATTACATACCCAGTGTTTCAGTTTTGATCGTCTTTCTCTTCTAGTAAACCATGTTTGCGAGTATTTCTAGACAATTGACAAAATGAGACACAGACATAAACAAGCAGAACACACATTGATTTTGAACTATTCCCTCTGTTAGCATAACCCTTTCCTTCTCATAAATTGATAAATTAATTTAACAGCCTTCAGTCCCCAGTGTCCATTCAACACTTTTTTTCTAAACTTTCTGCTTTCCAGCATTCCTATTTCACCATAGTAATGACTTGCACACGAAGCCAGAACATAATTATTCCATTATTTCTGCTCATCGAGGCTTTTGGCCCATCATACTCCACAGCAGCTGAATTTCTGCTTGCATGGACTATTGCCCCAGCCTTTAGAGTTAATGATATACTGCTCTCTATTTTCTGTGGTCATAATATTCTGAGCACTGAACTAGAAATGGTGACAAAAAAAAAAAAAAAAAAAAAAACTCATAACCTTGGGAGACTCATGAAGAACATGGCTTATGTTTCTTCACAGATTAGAGACAATGGGGAAATTGAAAATGAAATGTGGCCAGACTGGTGCTGAAATCTCTGTGTCCCACAGAGGAAATGTCTGCAGTTTAAAAGAAACCACATTTCATAATGCATCTTCTCACAATCACCCACACCTACAAAATGGCCTAAATATGCAGAACATGACCCATTCTAATTCATAAATCAATAAACATCCAACACATCACGTCCAACAACAACAACCAAAATACGTCTTTGTGCACATTTTTCCACACTGAGCTGAAGCCAAAACATGGGCTCATCTAATAATTAATCATGCCATAACCAAATCACAGATATTTATTTGTCTGATTAATTTCAGGATTACATATCTTCATCTTCTGACATGAGGGTGTTTCGAAGGATCAGAAAGCAACACAGGGATTCTTTGTGTTCATTAGAATGAAACATGATTACATGTGGAAGGAGATAGCCAGCATACACAGACATTTTATTGGCTATTAATGTACAGTATCTCACTGGATGAGACATGAGGATGAGTAGAGAAGTCAAGATTACTATGACGCATGGATTTTGAGATCAAGGCAAGAATGACTCTACAATGTTATTCTATAGGGCGGTAAGTGATTACAGCTTGATCTCACGCCTCGTGAATGTTGTTACCTATTCATCTTCGGACACTGTTCACCCCTCAGAGCATTTTGTACATCGTGTTTTATTACCGTCTACTTTTGATGTCTGATCTCTCCAAATTCCTTGTTGTACCATCCAGGAGCAAGGCACACATGACAAGAATAGAAAAGAAAGGGGGGGGGGGGGGGGGGAGTGAGTCTGGCAGGGTAAGGATATGAAGCCCACACCTGGTTGGTAGGGGAGGTTGCTTGTTTTGGCGTAACGAAAACCTGTTTTTCCTCAAAATGACGGCACACTTCTCTCTCTTTCTCTGTCTATCTGCTTCTACCTCTACGCTCCCTCGGCTCACTTTAATGAAAGTTAAGTTTGTGCAAAGACGTGGGCACAGCTTGTCAAAAGGATACTGGCCAGGCTGCACGGGGGGGGCCCCACCGCATCACTTATGAGTGAATATGAGTGGGCATTCAAAGTGCAGCAGGGAAATTATTTTATCCTTCCTATCTTTACTGAACACACATACTTGAATGCGCTCATTCACAAAAATACACACAAGCTCAGGCATGTAGGCACACAAATGCAGCGCATAAACGCATGCCCTCAGTAAAGGAGCTGGATGTGAATCAGGATGCGGATGAGAGGCAACTCAAACACACACATTCCTTCTTGAACATGCTATCACTTTGCATGTAGTGTACACGTATCAGAGTTTATAGTGGGATGTTTATGCAAACGTAGACAAGCAGGCGAGAAGTGAAATGGCGATCTTCCAACAGGCTTGGGTACATAGCGATGCTTCATACCGACCCTGCGCCTTAGCCCCGGCCCATGATTAATTTCACCTGTCAAAATGTTCACCCAGAGAATTTCTCCTTTTAAATACTTGGCAGTTCAATTTTAATCTCTCACATGTAAAATTTGAACTTATAAACATGTGGCTCGACAGGAGATACAAGTCAGTACTTCATTAGGTTGATAAACTGGACTTTGCTATAACCAAACCCCACATATACTGAAAAGTGTGTACAGAGGTTATCTGTTCTGTGCTTTTTTGTTTTAAAAATACAGGACTGTAAGCACAAAGTAAGCGCAATACCCCAATAGAGGAGCATGAAACATAAACACTGTCTACATATGACTACAAACTGTCTTTGTGGTTCCATGTAGAAAAATGACTGCTTTAGACTTAAGACCTGAATATTGGACTTGAGTCAGAGTTGGGTCAGAAAAGTGGGGACTTGACTTGGACTTGGTCTCAGTTATGTGAAAAACATATTGAGCCCAGTTGTTAAAGGAAAACGTTGAATTGCCATATCATTTAATGGTCAGCATTAAGAGATCTGAAAGACTTGCATCTTGACTTGCAATTTTCCTATGGAGACTTGGAATCACCCTCAAGGGCTTAAAACTTGACTTGGACTTTCTTCAAAAAACCTCTATCTCCAAAAACATGTCCTCTTTCTCATTTATCCTCGCTTTTCTCCGAATTAGACATGCAAACATACACACAGGATGCAGTTTTTATACGCTGCAGGAGAGGTTAAATGATGATACTCGGGAGAGGCGTAAAATATCTTCCTCTTTAGCACAGCACAGAGCTCAGTGCTGATCTTGCAGAAAGAATAAATGTCACAGCTTCTCAAAGTTAGAGGGGAGCAGGGGAATCAGAGTGACACATTAACAGCTTCTGGGTATAAATATCTGTGTTTTATAGACGAAAAGTTGAACTGAGTTAAAATATACCTTCCTCTCTTCTTCCTCAGCCCTCAAGATGAAAATCAAGGAGGTGAAAAAGGAGAAAGGTGACCGGAAGCTGATTGCAGCACAAAAGAAGAAGAAAGTGTTGAAGCAGGGTGTGTTAAGGAAGAAGGACCTAAAGAAACTGACCCTGTACATCAAGAATGGCGCCAACTGCCCATGCTCCCAGCTGGACAGCCTGGGCTCCAACTTCCTCATCATGGGCCGCAAAGTGGACCAGCAACTGCTGCTCATGTCCATTCACAAGTGGGACAAGAAGAGCAAGGAGCTCAAGTTTGCCATCAAGTACATGAAGTCCCATCAGTGTCCCACCTACCACACCGTCTTCCAGTGACGCGGCTCGCTGTACGGTTCGCAGAATCCACAATCGCTCCCCACATTCCACCCTGTTCCACGTAGATCCTAATTCTCGTTTCAATAATGAGTCCATGAACACCAGATCACGGCAAAATCTGTTTACCAGCCCACTACATAGTCCTACAAGGGTTTGCAGGGTGGTCAAGCTTTTATTTTCTCAGCTTTAACATGAATCAGGTAGTCAAGGGGGTCGTTCTGATATGCTTAGATAAATCAGGTATCTTAATGTCGGAGAGGGGGAAAGCTGCACACTCTGCAGAACCCTCTCAATAATAACCCCCCCACAAAAAACAAATAAACATAGATTTTATAACAATTAGGGTGATATAATATTGTTTCCCAAAGAAAAACAGACATTTTGATCAACCCTATGCAATTAAATAGAATATTCCTTAACAATTCTACTTTCCTCTTCTGATATAGTAGAACCAATCACTTGTATGATATCTTACAGCAACTTTATCAATTAGAAAGTAGCATTAAGAAATAGGAACCTAAAGATTTGAGGCAACTATTGGAGGGAAAACATGTTTGATAATGTAATGATTATAGACAGACAGAATGGAAAGGGAGCTGAGTGGGAAGGCAGGGTTTGTTTCTGTGTAAAAAGAGCTGAAAGAAATGATACGCTACAGTATATGTGGGCTGTGCAATGGGCCAGTGCATACACTGGCACAGAGCTCCCAGGAACAACATCAAAGCAGAGAAACGTAGATGATCCACTTAACTGTATGTTTTAATAATGTAAAAAGTAGGTCATTCAGATGAATACTAGATGATTAGAAAACTGGGCTTTTGTCTTTTATCCCTGCTGGGAAAGAAGGCCGATGGAATGAGACAGACTGACGGACTGGATGACGCTTCCACTGACTTTGTACAGAACCGTTTTTTGTGGCCTGAAAGAGGGAAACTTGAATATTTTTTGCTTTTTCAATTGGAGAGAGAAAGAGGTTAAGGCAGAGAAAACATCTTCCTGAAAACAAGTGGAGAATAAAAGAGAAAGAAATAGAGAGAAAGAGACTCTGGACAGAACCAACAATGTTGGGTTGATAAGTCTCTGGTACTTGCTATTTTTCACTATCACTCTTCAAGTGTTTCTTTTTTTTACTTAAATTTTTGAATTTGCTTCAGTTAAACTTCTATTGTATGAAAGCAGAAATCATACATGCAGACATAGCACCTGAATTCACTGCTGCCGTAGCAATAAGAGATGACTGACAATATTTTCTAATCAGTTAACCTGTAAGTAGTTCTGTTACTGAATACATCTTTGTTTTACAAAAAAGTAAATGAATAAAATATATTTGAAATTTTTATTAAGAATACTTCTTTGAAATGTGCCATGTCTTTATTGTCATAATTAAACCACAAAGTTCACAGTCCTTTTCTGACTTTATCACCTGGACAAAATGTTTGCTTGGTTGAGAAAACATATGAGTGCATACTTACACACACGTACATAAGAAATTCTCATTTGATTCCAAACAGTGCTAGATACTTTCCTGGGTCTGTGTAATGCTTAATAGTTTAGTTTTCCATTTGAAAATATTGAGAAATTAAATAATGATTTAGACAGAATTCGATGCAGTCTACCCATTGCTTGAATGGAAAATGAAACTCCAAAGATTTTCTATTTTCAATCCAACAGTCGAAACATAGAAAATTAACAACAATAAATACAATTTTAGATTATTTAATTTACTTTGAAAAATGTGTATTA
This sequence comes from Lateolabrax maculatus, assembly GCA_031216445.1. Lineage (NCBI taxonomy): Eukaryota > Metazoa > Chordata > Actinopteri > Acropomatiformes > Lateolabracidae > Lateolabrax > Lateolabrax maculatus. The sequence continues at coordinate 12,683,202 of CM062209.1, read as the reverse complement.
CTGATTTTAACTGGAAAATTAAAAATATTTTTTTTCTAAAATCTTTGAATTTTACAATGATCTAATGAACAATAAATACAATTTTAGATTATTCAATTTACTTTGAAAAATGTGTATTACTGATTTTAACTGGAAAATTAAACTGAAAAAAGCATTACATGGACCCAATCCAAGTTGCAGTTTTTGCAAAAACTTGACAGTACAGAAGGATTGTGAGAGTGCACATGGTCTGCCTTGCACCTTCATTTCTCCTTTCAAAGGGAAAAAAGAGGTGAAACCTCAATTGTGCTCTGTGCAATGCCAAAATCTTCCAGATCCACACTGGGCCCTGAGCTTTACACAAAGCCTGGGCTACAAAACCACCAGTATTTAATGTTAAAGAGTAAAGGGGTGACGCAGACAGACAGCAGGCTGCAATGTAACAGACCAACTTTATCAAAACCACCCAGACCTTAATGACTCCGGACGCACGCATAACTAATTCACTGCAATAAAAAGATTTGGCATCTTTGTTCTCCAAAATGCAAGATGGATCAATTTTGACACTGTACAATGTTCAATGTATTCCGCCCATATTTCCCGAAATGTGGAGACTTTTGGAGACAGTTTGAAGCATGAACGCCAGTAAAGTGATGACCTATTTCCAGCTGATTGTAGAGATAGTGCACACTCTGTCTCTAGACTGTCGAATGACAGAAACAGGAGAGGACAGGGATAATGGCTAGACTTCAAAACCTTCAAATTCTCTGTGAGTGATCAAACACGCTACACACTGAGCTAGAAATTCTAATTTTATACAGGTGGAGAAGCCTTTGTTGGAAAGTGTTGACCCCTATTCAGAGTTGAATCAGCTCTCATGCAGTAGATTACATGTAGTTTAGAGGGAAATGATGAGCAGGTTTAATAAAATAAGATGTGGTCAGTGAACTCAAAGTGGAGGGAGGCACAAAAGAGGGAAGATGAAAAAAGAGACGGGGAGAATCTTGGCCGGGTCCCACGGACTGATCAGCACCTCCTCAAAGGTCACTTAGTGTCATTAATAAGGGCCTGATGAGGGACCAGCAACACACACAGAAACTCACACACACTCAGAAGACACACATGTTGGGAATAATATGACTACAAGCTCCCATTGTGTCACTTTCCTCCAATGAGACCTCAAAGAAACATCAGTTCCATCAAACATGTACTATAACACTGATTGGTTACAGAAAAGTAGTGCAGAAAGGGCATCGCCGCCGTACACACAAACACACACGGTCACTCGCACACTAGAAGAATGGCCACATTGTCCGTTTTTATTGCAGTGCGCTGATAAGCAGCACCTTTTTCACAGTTGAATAGTGGCCGTCTGTCTGGCCGGCCGTCACCTGCACACACGCACACACACACACACACACACACACACACACACACACACTGTAGAAAAGATTAATGTTAACAAGCCACACATTATCATATGCCGTACATTCCAGGGGTTTATGTTGTAATTTGCTATTTCATTTAACATACTTTCCTCAACCACCCACTGGTGATTTTCCAATGTTTTTTTTTTTTTTTGATGGGTGTGATCAACTTAGAACCACTTTTTTCAATATTTCAGTTAATATTTTTCTTGTGTGATGAAATTCATTTGGGAAATGAGCTAATGCAACCTAAAGGTGTGTACTGTAAATCATGGTATAGTTGTACACATACCCAGTGGTTGTATAATGCTGATCTTTTGATCAGTGAGGTTTTATTTGATTTCTTTACATGTTTTGGACAATAAAAAAACAACAAATATCCAGTGATCCAATATTCAATATTAGATTTTGTAAGTTTTGTAACTTCGCTCCAGTTTTTAGGATGGGTGGAGAGAGCATTACAGAGAAACTGTGAGTCTGGAAGAAAGCCCTTGCTCACCGATTCTGGGCAACTGACAAAAAAAGCCTTTAAAGACATTTACTGCTGATGTTTTGAACTTCATTGCCTTTGGACAAGGTATAATTGTTAGTGGGTAACAAACTACATTTTTCTCAAAACAAGTAAAAAGCCTATAAATAACTGAAATTGTTACCAGTTCATTTATAAAAACAAGGCAGATTCTATTGATCATTGTACTAGATAATGTTACTTTTGGTTAGATTTGTAAATCTTCTTTTAACTAAAACATTGAACAAACCAGTGAGCACATAAACACACACACACACACACACACACACACACACACACACACTAATCATACACACGTTAATCAGATTTGACCAACAGAAAGAGACCATTATATAACGTGCTGGAGAGTCAGAAGAATTCGTATTAGTTGCAGCATGCCTCTCTCTACCCACCACACAAGGTACCATTAAAACAGCATTAGACAGTAAGCCAACATCCTTCTGGTTTGAACCACTGGACCACCTGTCTGCAGGAAGGGAGAATGGAGAGAGTTGTACATTCATTTAGAAGAAACGAGTGAGAGAGGGTGGAAACAGCAGCACATGGACAGAAGGACTGTACTGGCTCCGAGCCTTGGCCTTCCTGCACAGTAAAATGCATTAAAGATGTTGCGTTCTGTTGTGTGTGTGTGTGTGTGTGTGTGTGTGTGTGTGTGTGTTTGTTGATGTGCATAAGTGTGCCGTGTAGACTCCCTTTAAAAGGCCTAGAGCAAGCCAGGGAATCATTTTCTCCCTATAATAAAGTCAGAAAAACTTTCTACATGTGGCACACACACAGTGAGAAGGCTGCTCTCCACAACATTGCTCTCATTTACATGCATACTTGCTCGAGCTAAAAGCCAGTTTCAGCTAGCTGAGTAATTTTCTCAGTCGTAATGAATATGAATGATAAAGCAGGATTGTTTCAGTAATGGCATTTCTAAACCACTGCAACGTGGAGTCTGAACCATTTGACAATGCATGCGGAATATGAAATCACTGCTTTTAAGAGACAAAGGGATAATTTGCTGATCTCTGTGACACCCTCACATTCACACAAATGTATAATTTTACATCTTGTTAAATTATTTCATACCGGGGAATGTGTGAGTGAGTGAGTGAGTGAGTTTTTATTTTAACTTTTCTACACAGTTTTTAAAACCAAATGACATTTTGGAGGATTGAAAGAAAATTACTGTGCACTTCCCTACCGATATAGCATTATTATATAGCCATTATAGCAAGATGTTTATGCGTGTGTGCTTACATTTACACTTGTCATTTCAAGTGTCTTATATCAAGATAAAATTAAGGTGCAATTTTATACGCTTTTGTTTACATTTAGTCACATATGCCGTACACACCTTCGTTATCACTCCAGATCACTTATCTAATTCTTTTCCAGTAGCTGCAAATCTGAGTAGGCTCTACTCCAGAGGATGGTGCACCTGAAGCTATATGGTATAACTCCTAATAATAGAATACCTAGTGCTAACAACTATTCATCAGTCTACATAAACACAAACGTTTTTCTCATCATCATGGAAACTGATCACGGATTTTCATCTGTCAAAATCACCGGGGCAAAACCCTGTAACTGGCTACTTCAACAGAACACTTAATGACGTAGTTACACTTTCAACTTCTGGCTAAAATACGTCTCAAACCACCTACTGCGGCCGAGACGGATTGTAAGTGTGGAGACAAATGGCAATCTGATTGCTCCAACCAACTCAGAGCAATCAGATTCCAATCTGTCTCTAATAGCTCTTGGCTGCAAATACACTTTTTTAGAATTACCTAACCATCCCATCCACCGAAGACACATGAAGTGGCTAAGTGAGAAAGGAGTAAGTGTCAAATTGTAGCCTTTCTTCTTCTTGGTACTGATCTGTGTCCCAAACTGACTCCGTGACACAATGACACTGTGACATGACATTCAAAGCCTGTCAGATGGCCTATTGCACCGGGCTGATAAGGTTAGATCCACAGAACAAACACATGAACGCGCACACGCACACACAACACCACCAGCCTGGAGAAAAAAAGGGGCAGGGGGACAGATGAGGCTAAAAGGAAAGAGTGAAGGGGGAGAAGGGACTGGATAAGAAAACACCAAAGCTGCTCTCAAGGGACTTTGCCTCTCGGAAACAATCACATTGGCCTCAGTGTCTCCTCTGCAGTGGAAAATGAATAAATTAATAGGTGGAGTAGAAGGCCTCCCATGGGCAGGGTCCTGAAGCCATCTGTGAAGGCCATCAGTGTGTCCCAAACCTGCTGTTTCCCTACTGAACCAACATGTCAGTCAGGAGATTTACAGCCGCATGGAAAGCCACCCCCCCCCCCCCCCCCCCCCCCCCCACACACACACACACACACACACACACACACACACTCACATGGCCACACACCGACACCCTCGCACACACAAACATCAAAGGATATCTTCATAGGTGCATCCAAACACGCATCCACGTGCATTTTCTACAGAAGGGAGCCAGGATGCAAATGCACAGACAAAACAAATACTGGCACAAACAAAAGTTCATACTCCTCACACACCCACGTGAACGAACAAACACTCGGCTGGCGCAGAGATTTACACCCGTTTGGAAAGACCAGCATCGGCCAATAAATAAATCTGTTTCCCTGGAGACCTGTTGACCTCCTTCTCTCTCTTTTTGTCACACACACACACAACAGCAGAGGTCAAGGTCAGGCAGGGATGAGGGAAAGGTCAGAGGGAGGTGAGAGTGTGCTGGTGTGTGTGGGCCTGCCGGGCTGAAGTAACTGCGCACAGAGTCAAAGCCCTCCTCTGTGGCTAGGGGTTAGCAGCCTCCCTGTTTTGGCAGTCGGGTCGTGAACTCTGACCCCATCAGAGCCCGAGAGACAAGGCGGTCTCGTCAGGTGGGACAGTGGCCGCTAATTGACATAATCCCTCATCTCCTGCTTGTCAGGCTCTTTTGCAAACAGACCAGGATAATCACCGCGGCTCAGGGAGTGTGTGTTTGGGTGGCATTCTGCTATTGTTACTGCTAACTCTGTCATCCTCCTTCTGTCCTACACAACTGAACATAATGGCTTCTTAAAACATACACGGATCCATTGTTTAGATTAATTTAACTCTGATTTTTATTGAGGTGAATTTGTTGGTTAAGTTGAAAACAAAAGACTTTGGTCCCCCCTCTGGAACAGTTGGTAAAATGTTTTCTATGTGTAAAGTCTGGTAGGGCCAACTGTGGGGAGGCTTGTGTAGTGTGCTGTTGTCCAAGACTTATCAAAACTGAAATGTGGGCTGGCAAAAACTACTGAGGGTTTAGCTCAAAGAGGAAGAAAGTGGATGAGCCGGAAGAGAAGTCACTTAGAAATGCAAATAGATGAAAAAAGCAAGGATAGGACGTAGTTTGATTTCTCTCTCTGATTTGTCCGCAGACATTTGCAGCCGGAGAATACACCGTTAAGCGTTGCGTTCAATTAACTGATTTAGTTTTTTTTTTGTCAGTCAGTAATCTTGTGATAAAAGACTGTTTTTATCTGCTTTTGCGCTGATAGTTTAGATTTGTTAAACTTTGATCTGAGCTGCACAGACCTCTGTGGGCACAGCCGTCTGCTGTTGACCACTGCTTGAGCTGAATTTGCAGAACGTCTTATTCTTATTGCAGCTGGTTCTGCCACAGCAGATATATGATTTTATGATCCATATATTTAATTTGGCATATGTTTTACACCAGATGCCATTCCTCGCCAGTTTTCCGGGCTTGGGACCTGCACTTAGAATGCATCAGCTTTTGCATCCCCCATTGGCTGGATTGTAACTGGGTTTTGAACCACCAACCTTGCAATTAGTGGCTGCCTGCTCTACTTCCTGGGCCACAGTTGAACTGCTCTGAATTAGCAGAACTGTACAATAATAAAAAAAGATATTTGCTTGGTGAAATATCAGCATGCAGCATACAAGGTTTGTTACAAAACATTCTGAGTCTCTGAAACATAGCGATCTACTGCTAGCGACAGTAGCATTGAAGGTGACGTCGTTTACAGAGAGATAAATATTGCACGACTAACGTTTGTCCGCTGATATGCGAATATGCCATTCGACATAAACAAATCATGTGTCAGCTTACTTTGTGTATGATGCCCAGTTACTATTTCTGTTCTACACCTTTAGGGCTGTAACTAATGAGTCCATTATAGACTTATCTGTTACTTTTGTTCTCTGATTTAGTGATCAGGAAAGTGCCCATCACAAGATGTCCAAGGTGACATCTTCAAATTGCTGGTTTTGTCTGATTAACAGTCCAAAACCCAAAGACATTATAAAGCAGAGAGAGAGAGAGAGCTGAGAGCAAGTATTTACTAAAATAAATATGCACATATTTGGCATTTTTAATTGATAAATTACTCTGTTGAGCAACAAATCAATTGATTCACTAATGGTTTCAGCACTATACACCATTTTGACAGAAAAGCTGGATTTACTTTATCTAGGCAGTCTTAAAGATCTACTTTACTTTTTACCTTCCGGTCTGCCTCTTAATCATCTGCACCTCTTTAACCTCAGGCCAATGGACTTCTCACTTTACTCTGCTTTACTCACTCTTACGCTCAGACACTAACTTTCTCATTGTTTCATTATCATTGACCCCTTTCTTCACCATCTCCTCTGCCAAGCTTGCATATAATAAATCCCAGGATATTATCACTGGGGATACTGAGATGAAAAAAAAACACACTTGTCCTGTAACTATAAGACTCAAGATACTCCTCACAGTTGGATACATCTACTGCATTCATTTAGCAACCTTGTATTATCGCTTTGAAAATAATATGCATTTTTGGTACCGAAATTGAGAAGATGTGATTGCTTCTGTTCAAGTTGACAAAACAAGGGAAATTAGACATTAATGATTTTGGGTAAGCACAGCTCCATATCTCCAGTGATGACGCAGGATTTCTCCAAAATGTGTTAAGAATTTTTAGTATGCAAATGACACACTGAATTTCACAATATATCAGAAAGACCTAAATATTTTAGTGAGATATTCAATAAATATTCACACAAATCTACTATAAACCGAAGTCCTTAAATGTTCCCCGCTGCTATTTGTCCTTGGTGTGAATACACACTGCACAGGCCTAATCATCTGATTCCTTTCCATGAGCAGATTGCTCGCACAAATAACGGTCTGTACTTTCCCCAGTTGCCTAAAACAATAACCCCACCAAATGCAGCTCCACCAAGCCAGCTTCAGAGCAATTGCTCTTCAGCGTTTGAAGTGTTTATGGACATTAATGATCCAACATTTCAAAAGAGCAGCACATGTTTGGCATAGCGGAGCACTTGGGCAAGAGGAGAAAGCATGTTTCAATGGAAAATGTTTCATCAGAAGAGTTGTGTTGTTATATAGTGTGGGATGTGAGGGTTGTGTGGTCTGGGTTGGGTGAGTACCCCAGGGATGTCAAGACATCAACTGTCCAACCGCAGAAACATCTAAAACATGCAATGAAAAACAGGTGTTTAAGTGAAAGTAAGAGCATCTTGGCAGAGAATACAGATGTCCGATGTACAGATGTGCTCCTGTCAGACCTGCTTGACACACGTCTGCTCCTTCAGGTGATATATATATTAGATATACAGATGTCTGCCATTTCTTCTTGACTGATTGAAATATAATATAATATATGAACATGCTGATTAAAAGAGCCCAAGGTGACACTTCAAATTGCTTGTTTTGTCTGACCAAAAGTTCAAACCCCAAAGACGTTCCATTTACAATGATATAAAACAGAAAAAAGCAGCAAATTCTCATATTTGAGAAGCTGAAACCAGAAAATGTTCAGGATGAATTGATTATTAAAATAGTTGGAATGAATTTTCTTTTGATCAACAAATAAATAAATCTGCAAATCTTTTCAACTCAATGAAAGGTAATTAACAACACACACAAAATGCCACAAACACATTTACTTTTTTCACAGTGAATGGCATTAGACGACTGAATAATGTCATATGATTAGTCAATTGACAGACACTGAATCGAGAACAATTTTGATAATCTGTAAATCGTTCATGGAATTTGTCAAGCAAAAATGCCCAATTGTTGTTTTTTTTTTCTGTATCATTGGGTGAACAAAAGAAGTATGAGGCTGTCACTTTGGGCCCTGGGAAATTGTGATGGGCATTTTGTCAAAAATATACATTTTTAGAATCAAATTATTAAAAACATAAGCAACAGGTTAATCAATAATTAAAAATAATTATTTGCAGCGCTAAACATTTGTAGACACGGAGTAAGCACACGGGTAAACAGATACAAGCCGCACAGGGCACGGGGAAAAGACAGCTCTGTATTCCACTACTGAGCTCTTGTGGTCGTCTAGCAGGACTGAGCCAGATGTAAATGATTTACGCTGCTTTTTTTGTTCCCTGCTCAGTTTACATGATTTTGGAAACTTACAATCCTTTTGAACATGTACTGAATGAAGGGAATGAACCCTGCTCACTGTCTGCCATAGATGGAGCGTTTCTCACATGTTCTGCATACTGATCTCTGGCCAAGACAAGCACAAGGTCAGTCAGTTCAGCCAACCGACTCTCTGTCCATCCTACCTCATTTTACTCTATGGTTGCCTCTGTCCAGATCTTCTTTTTGTCTCATCTAAATTCTTAAATGTAATCTGTTTATCTATACATCACTGTGTCTGTATCTCCGTCTCTGTTTCAGAGGTCGGAGTCTAAGGTATGACTGACACAGAGCAGGGCTTCTTGGGAGACCTTTATGAGAGACACAGGAACACATTTTCAGTCAGCCTCCATGAGTCCACACTCAAACTATGCGAGAGCTGCAGCTTGTGTTTCAAACATGCAAAAGTCACGCAACTGTCTGTTTGTGAAGGATGCAGGACTGTTGCTAGACGACAAGATATTTTTTGGACATAAATATAAACAAAAAGGGGCATAAAAGACAGTAAAATAAACAAACAGGGAGAAGGCTGGGAGAATACACCCTGACCTCTGGGTTTGTGATGTGTTCTGTCCAAGCATGTTTCAGCGATGACACATATTCACACTAGCAGTCCAAATATCGTATCAAGGTGCCACTTTAATTTACTATAAAACCATTAATTTGTATATATTTAATTGAGAAATTGTGCGAAAATCATTTTTTTAAATCTTAACAACTGAAAATCCCACTCATATGTGGTAAAAACAAACCAGATGAAACTAATATGGTGAACAGACCTTCAGCATGTCCACACTTCATGTGTAGATACAGAAAAAGCAAATGCAGCTGAAAGCACTTATATATCTATCATATGCTGATGAAGTCATTGCTCTGTGGATTGCTTAAATAACTTAAATGATATACAAAAGCATTGAAGTCTACATGGTGACAGAGTTAGTTTGAACAGCATATCAGGATGAAGAAAAGCTTCTCAAGTCATCAGAGGTCCTTCAACATGTTGCAATCTCCCATAATAAGTCATGGGACACTCAAATCACCCTGCAGCACTTTAACTTACACCATGTTCCTGGGTTTTCTTGTATAATCTCATGGTATTGTGTCTTCAGGTGGGTCAGGAAGAAGCTACATTGGCAACAGGGCTTTTGTAGCTCGTATACAATGAAAAGGCGAAGCCCTGAAGACAATGTACTGTATATGGATGTGTCTTTTCTTGATGACCGTGTCTCCTTTTTCTCTCCTTCAGTACATATTTCATTATGCTGCATGGTAATGATTTCTCTCCCTCTCACTGTCTGCACCCCACCCCTCCTCCTCCTCAGAGTGATGAAGTATTTGTTTAGGCAGACTCGGTGAGATCACAGTCACTGACAGGGAGCGGGTGCAGCTATCCAAACCACATAGTGGGACATTACACTGCTTTTTAAATTACACTGCGCCACACAATGTGAATTACAATGGATCCAAACATGCCCCACTACCTGCATTACATATACTATGATCACAGGCGAAGAACAGGAGCAGGTTTATTCATCATGTACAGACACAGCGTTAATATAATAGAGCTAAAACAGTCTCAAAGGACAGAAAACAACATCCTACATAGAAAATGGGAAATTTTCCAATCAATGGAATCCAAGAGGTGTGTAAGTGAAAGTGCCAAAAGGTCCACATGTATCAGTATATGACAGCCACATACAAATTGTATGTCTCAATTCCTATGTCATATGTTATCACTGTACAGATGGTATATGTATGTAAGAGAAACAACCTTTGCTTTCAGATGGACCACCATGCATCTTTGTGGTTTTCTAAAGGGCTTAAGGGTGTTATGAGCCTAAAGAATCATGGGATCAACAAGATCAAGGGATCTTTTTAAAAACCATGCAACAGACTATATAATCCTTCTACTTGCAACGAAGTCCTCCTGTGCAATGTTTTAAATTGATCCTTTGACAAAAAAAGTCAAGAAAAAAAGTACAAATCCAGATTAAGTGCAATAAATTTGCATTCCAATCTACAGTAGCTCACACACTTTCATTTATGTTGCCTGGATGCTTGCAGCTGCTTCACAGTAAAAGCCTTTCAGCCGCTGAAGTCTGAAGAAACAAAAACAAGGTTGTACTTGTAAGCATGCATAGACACAAGTATTGCCTGTGATGCAAGCTCAAACACATGCTAATGCATGACTTGTGAAATTTGTTTTCAGAAAAACACTTGTCTGCTAACTCTAATTAAGCCTATGGAAGTTTTTTGTTGTTGTTGTCATGTTATTTGTTTATTAGATGTATTTGCATATTTGTTTATATTGAAAAATCTATACAAAAGGATTTTGCTGTTGTGTATGTCCGTTTCGGAGTGTACATTACATAGATACACTGTAAGGAAGAACACAGTCATCTTCCCGTCAGTCCAGTCGATGTGAGTGAATGATGATGAAACCCTCGGTAGTTTTGACCTTCAGCTATCTGAGAGAGCTCCCATGGCTCCTTCATCACACTCGACACAACCTCTGTCTCTACTTGTCAACACCAGCTTATAATGAAAGAGCCATCACTGCCCGACGGCACACACAAACATACACACATTTGCAGATACACACAGCAATACCTTACGATGTGAGACACGAGCAGCTTGCTCAGCAGTTACAGAGTGGGTATCTGTAGCTACAGCTGAATGCACCATTTTTCAAGTAGCACACTTGATTTGATGCACACTGGCTGGCAGAAACAAAAGGGAGATTCCTGGGCTATGAATGTGTGCAGCAAGTAAAAGTGGCCTGGGCTGATCTGTTGTGACTGCAGAACCCACATTACCACCCCACCACCTCATCCCTTCTTGTCCTGCATTGTCCCTTAGACCCTTTTCCTGGCAGCACATCCCTTTCCCAACAGAAATTCATCATCTAGCCCCATCCATCCACCTTTCATTCCCCACTCTGACTACCGGGCACTGACCAGTAAGTCTATGTTTACTCACCACCCCGTGCCTTGGATGAGCTGTCCTTGCTGCATGTGTCATTGGCCCTGCCCAGGGGACCAACCTTTTGCCTGGAAGGCATGGCGTCAGGTTTTTGATCCATGCTTACACTCATTGCTCAAATACTCAGATGTGACCTGATTCTTAGAAATGTCATTGCCGTGAGAAGTTTCTTTCATGTGTTCTTGTCCTCTGTATGGCTACGAGTTTCTGATGAGTAACATTTACAGTTCAGTGAAAAACATTTTTGTCTCACAAACCTACATATAAAATAGTGTGGTCAAATATTTAGCTATCTGTGTGGCCCACCACAAATGGATGATAAATTGTGAATTTTGACAGTGACTGTTGTCTGACTGTGTCCTAATTGGGGCCAGTGTGTGTATGTATCCTCAGGTCACAGTTTGCAGGAGAATATGATCAGTTCGGAACCAGGACAGCTATGTGGTCCAGCCCAGCCTGGGCACCCCTCACCTTCTCTTCTCCTCTCTCTCTGCCATTTCACTGACTGCAGACCTACTGCTGGCAGCTCTGTTGACGTAGAGGGACTAGTCAACAAATCAACGGCTTCCTGTGCCAAACTCATCAAACAACGCTCAAACTGTGCTGCACTGGCTCATCCACACATAGACAGATATAGACATGAGTTTGCACACATACATGTCCATACAGCATTAACACATACATGCACTTGTACACGCCTGTAATTAACCTCATGGTTACACTTGAAACACACAGGTTTGTCGCTGATGTGTTTGTGTGTTTTATCTATATTTACCAGGCACTAACATGATACAGTCACTCAGTTCACAGCCAGCAGCTTGGCGGCTGCCTGATTTAATTTTTCAAAGACTAAGAATAGACTTTTACAAGTTTCCCCACGCCAAAGCAAACACCCACACATTTTCACAACAACAACAGGGGCTCTGAGAGTCAGTCAGTTCAGCCGGAGACGGCACCTCAGAAGAGGCCAGAACTAACTGAATTAGTTTCTAGCAGCAAGCAGAAAGATTCTTAAATACAAATAAAACATGCTTAATTTTCTCTATCGTCTAATTCTTTAACTGCTTTACTTTCTGAAACATAAAATACAGTGCGAAAAACCAACAGGCAGAGGAACAGCAGTAGCCTACTCCCATAAAGCAGCCCCTCTATAATGTGGCATGTAAATGTCTGATGTATTTAATCGGTGGGCAGCACATTTAACTACTTGTGTTTTATTAGCCAAGTCAAATGTTTAAAGAGAGCTCCCCCGACATTTTTTCCAAGGATTAAAAATACTTAAAGTAACTGAAAAGGAAAAGTATGCTTGCAGTGTCTGTTAACAGGATGGAAGAGATATGCAAGTACCATGAAAAAGCCAGTAACGATAAAGGCCTGTTGCGGCCTTAAGGATAAAAACTGGGTCATGTCTTTGTCAAAGTAACTACAGGGGAGACCGACGTGAAAGAGTCAGAATGGTTGCAATAATTCATCGTGTAGCTTCAGAAAATTATGGCTTTATTGGCTACCTGTCAACAAGAAATGCCTTTGGAGAAGATATCGTATCAGAAAGGGGCGTTTGTGCATGTATATGTGTCTGTGTGTTTGTGTGTTATGATCGGTCATGGTCAATGACAAATAGCAATCAATTGGGGTGTGTGCTGAGGTTTCTGGGTAAAGGTTCTTTCTTCAAGACAAGGTCAAAAACATAAGAAAAACTTTAGGCAGGTGTCACAAATCATCAGGTTACAATGAACTTTCCAAAAAAATAAATGAGTAAAGGATGAAATGCCTCTAATTTTTTGAAATTTGTGGCTGAAATATTATTAAATACTCCTGTGTGGTGAAGCATTTGGGCCTAACCTTGAGCAATAGCCTGTGCTGTGTCACCTGCGTGTGTGTATGTGTGTGAGAGTAAGAGCAGGGGCCTCTCAGAGCACTAATGACAGCTGATGATAGGCTGAGAAGAACAGCTCTATGACTGATGAAAGCTGCTGTGACGCTAAGGCAGAGAGGGGTCAGATTGTGGTGAGGTGGACCACAGCGCACAAAAGATAACGCTAATGACACAGCTATTTCACCATTTAACACTTGCTTGGCCAGCACATTGAAAAGGAGCTTGGCCAGCACATTGAAAACGAGGGTGGCTGCTAAAATAAAAGTTGCACATGACCAAATTACATTTTAAAGACCCTGAAAACATATTTTCTAAATCAGCTTCTTACTGGGACTGCTAGGATCCTACCTGATGGGCCCAATCGTAGCTGAGTTTTGATTGTTAAACGCTTCATAAGTAAAACCTACAGATGTTCTTTACCAGACCTTGTGCTTTTGCATCCATTGAATTGCTACAGGTCCTGGGAAATGTCAATAAATGCAAGGACAATCTGGGTGATCCTATTTGTCCCATAAGTTGACGGGAGTGGTTGCCTGCAGGATGACATTGGTCATATCCATTGGGCCCTGGTGGTCACTAAAAACATTTTGATGAGAATAGAAATGATGTGAACCATATGCCATAGCCATGTCAGTCACATCTTAACACTTATTAAATGGGACATTTTGAATTGGTGCCTGAAGCGGTGCTTTCCACCAACTACCAACAGCAATTAAAAGCCCAATAATGTAATCTCTCATGGAAGAATGCTGTCATATCCTTCCAGCAGAGTTGCAGACACTCACAGAATAAAGTGCCAGAGTTCAAACTGTTCTGATGGCTCAGGAGAGGTCCAACACAGTAATAAAGCTTAATATTTTTTCTACTTTGTATTTTGGCTACCTGTATAGAACTTGGTTTTAATGGAGTAGCTTATTAAAATATTTATTTGAGGACCCAAATTAGATGGATCACCAACTATAGGCCAGAAAATGCTTAAACTCTTAAAGCACGATGTAGGACAACTGAAATAAGGCTGTGACTGATGATGGCTGACTTCATCAACAAAGAACTTCAAAAGCCAGCCGAGTCTCTACTGTATAGCCTAAGGCAGACTACTCATCAATCTGGAGACAGCAATGAGGTGGTGCTATACATCCCCAAGATAGCATCATACATCAAACAAACTCTGGAAATACTACCCTGCTCTTCAGCCAAGGCAGAAAGCTATTTGGATTTAGCCCACACATGGCCTCCCATGGAAAAAAATACATGTGGAATGCTTAAATACACTAACAATTTTGTGTTTTTTCTTTTAAACTGTGGACTTTCAGTATAAAAATCAGTGTTACAATCTTATATCCCAATCAGCACACTGAACCTACATATTGGTTTTAAACTCATATTACTGGGGTGTAGTGTAAAATAAGATTTGACAGTTGATCCTTCTTTACATATGAGGGTCAAATGTGCCCCGGGTGCAGTCTGACTGTGAATAATATGGGAAACATTCAATACTCCCCTATTCTGATATGTATTTATCCACTCATTCCATTGCTGAATAGTTGGAAAATGTTAGAAGGGAGTAGGTGCTACACCCAAAAAGTGGCAAGAGCCATGGTTATCATCCTCTTACTCAATTACACCTGATAAGAGCTGGTTGGAGTTGATCTGTCAGATCTTATCTGATATTAGAAAAAACCTAAACTTCTGCAATGTGTGATTTTCTGTGTGTGTGTGTGTGTGTGTGTGTGTGTGTGTGTGTGTGTGTGTGTGTGGCAGTAGAGGGCAGAGGCGTACACATGATTAGTTACACGTGTAGATAGAAGAAACGTGGAGCTGATTGGAGAAATAGAGCTGTACACTCTAACGCAAACCTCTCTTCAAACTCATTACTAAGTGAAATAGTGCCCACTATTAATGTCCATACAGCGAGCACTGTGTACAGTAGGTGACAGCATGCAGATGCTCTGTTGACACAGTATACACAGACACCAGACACATCCTGTATGTATTATAGAGAACATGGCACCAGGGAGCCCACACACCACACACAGAGTCTTCAGCCTTAAGGCTGAGAGCAAAGAATCCTACATGGTGAAATGCTGTAATTGCAGCTTAACTGTCCAGCACAAACACAAACAATTTGGTCATATCCTGCACATATGCAAACAAACAAAGTAAGGGGAAGAGAAAAACTTGAGCAACATTAAATATCTGATGCTGTCCTTACAACTACGACTTTCTGGAAGCAGTATTACACCAGTCCACTAGTACCTTTACAGACATTTACAGTAGGATAAATAAGACGAGACGTGTAAGAATTGCATTCAATGAGATATTTGATTGCTAACAGGGCTATTAGGAGAATTATGAAAGGAGCAATAGACTAAAGTAACAAGCAAAGGAGTGAAAGTGGGCAAAAGTGTAGAGAAGTAAGGGAGAAAGGGGGGGGGGGGGGTGAGAGACTAAACAGAGGAGAAACGGGAGGGAGAAGGGCAACGTCTGAGTGTAGGAGACCCAGGAATGTTAATCCTCTTTGTATGTCTCCCAGCAATGATTAAACTTTTCTAATATCAGGCATGACGAGAAAAAACAGGTCATAAATGGGTCAGCTGTGGAAGAAGAGGAAAAAACAAGACCAAAGCCAGTGGTTACGCTCACACCAGCATAGCTTTATAAATCACCCAATGCAAAGCCACAAACAAGCTGGTGTTGCTGGCTGCAGGCATTCATGTACAGCAACAGGGGCCTGTTGTTAGTTAACATGTCTCAGCTACACTGGGCTGGGTGTGCATCAGTGGTGAAGTCAAAGTGCATATTAAACACCCTAAATGAAACCAATCTACAGTGAACTGTAAAATGCCAGCCCGGTTATCAATTAACCACAATGGTCCGGACCATGTGACATATTAAATACATCATGTTCGCTGCTACTGTGTGAAAATGGGCCCGAGGAGCTGGCAGGCTGAGCGGAGGAGTCAAAGAGAACCACTTAGCGGCTACGCAAGGCTAATCAGAGGTGAGAGGTCAGTGCCAAACTGTGTGTGCTTAACCCCTACACTTCCTGGAAACTGTGCTCTCTGGAGGAGGATGAAGAGACGACGAGCGCACATTTTCCACAGCTCGGGAATCCCTGAGGCTCTGGGGACTGGACGTATCCCTCTTTTCCTCTTCATTTTTTTCCCCTCCCAGTCTCTCTTTCCCCTGCTCTCACCACCTTCAATGAGCTGCATCATTACCAGCAGATTTAAAGACAGGGCAGATGAAGAGCAACACAGGGAAAGTGAGGGGGCACGGGTGGGTTAAGGGGGGGCATGTTTGTCTCTGTTACGCACTGGTGTCAGCAGGGAGACAGATTGGAGAAGTATTTCCTAGCCTGTCAGAGGAAAGGCCCTCTCACAGGAGGGCTCAGACATCATAAATCCTCTGTGATTCTTTCCATGCCTCTCTCTCTCTCTCTCTCTCTCTCTCTCTCGCTCGCTACGCCTCTCGCTCGCTCTCTGAGCTCAAACTCTAGTTGTAGTGTCGAAAACAATCTGATTCATAATTTCCCCTGAGTGGCTCTGTGAATTAGCCCCTCACACAGCTTAGCAGGCCTCACATTCACATGGTCTCTATTCATCAGTGTCTGTGGTCGCACAGTCTAAACCTGCAGTAACCTCCAGGCTTGTCCAGCACCCGGAGCAGCCTCACTGGACTGTCTCCACTGATACTTCATTAAGCTCTAACAGTGCCATTTATCTCTGTGATTCTGTCACGTATTACTATGTTAAGTATTATGTTCAAGTGCTGTTTTATGGGGCCTTTATTGTGAAATACCATAGACACCCATACACCCACTTAGGCTCTTTCACACGCTCTCACTTGGCTCTAAATATATTCTTCCATCAAAAGCAGCGCAGCCCTGATCATTAACATTCTTACATTGAAGGGCAGTTTTATCGCTCCGACCACACGAAGGAGCCACTCCCTTTGAAGTTGAGTTAAAGGCAGCATCAGCTCTGTGTTCGTGCTAACTGCACGTCTATCTGCAGGATGCCTAACTACTGCTAATCTAATGAGGACTGCGTTCGGTAGCCACATATACAAGCACCGCAGTGGACTCTATCTAACAAGGATGTGCAAAAATAGTTGAATCTGGTATCTGCTAAGTATCTGACAGAAGGATTTACACCCTCACTTCTGGACCAGTTCACTCATCAGGCCATACACGTTCCTCAAATTCTTTGCTGGATGGGGAAAACCCACTGCACGAAACCTCCCACAACACACGCAATGTGTATGTACGCAGTAAGCACCGTTCACACACTAAATATAAAAACTTTATCTAAAGAGATACATGGGTATCAGCCCAATATATATTTATACTGCACATGACTGCCCTCTTCTGGTCTCACTGTAGTCATTTTAAGTGAATTCTAAAAATGTGTTTTAAGTTTTTAAGCATAAAAGGGAGAATTTTGCATGTTATTATTCTTGTTGTGTATTGTAATGCATACAACAGTTTCAATCCCGATAAGCATTTCCCTAATTTTTGCATTAAAATTACTTTATTTGACATATGAGTTTTATGAGAGGGAAGACGTGTGTTTATTGTGGTCAGGCCTAAAACGGCAGCTCAGTGGCAACAAAACCCTCTCAGCTCTTTACGCTCTAACAGGGAACGACAGCTATTGCTCTGACTGCAGGGGCCTGGTCATTCAATGGCACACCAGCTCATACACATGTGGGTATCCTAGAAATCCTACTTTTCACCGAAGCCTTTCCATGCAACAGTGCACTGGCGCTCTGCGGATCTATACTGTTGCTCCACACCCAACAGGAAATGTTTTCAATTTCAAAATTGTGTTCTCCTCCCTGCCGTCAGAGGGCACGGAGCTGATTTTGTAATTATTCACAAAAACACAAGATTTGTATTACAATAACATAACTCAGCTGTACGTTACAGGGCATACTTAAGAAAAAGCCAGAGCAGCCGCTGCCTAACACAATGCACAGGTATGCCTGGGGGAGGTGTAGGGCTAAACACGCTGGTAACCCGTTTATGTCACACATCACCGACATTTCAGGTGTAGATTAAGGGTCAGGGGCTATGAAAAAGTGCTGGTCTTCTGTTTGAGGACTTACTGCCCTTTAGTTTCCCCCTCAACCCCCCTTATTTGACATACTCCCCTTTCAGGTGCCTGCAGAAGCAGAGAGGGTCCCATGTGTTCGCTCATCTGTCCCTTGACACACATTCCCTAAACAAGCACTCTCCAAAACACTGCTGGTTGCCATGGCAGTGCTACTGGCCTGAGTAAATAAGAGAGGGAGAATAATGTCCTTAGAGGAAGGGAGTGTTGAATGTGGTGGGGGCAGTAGTGTGTGTGTGTGTGTGTGTGTGTGTGTGTGTGTCTTTGCCACTGTACTGCCGACATGGGAAAGCTGCCTGGCAGAATCATTACGGCCTGTGCAAACACATACTGACGTCTCAACTTAAGTAAGCCCTGCTACACGCACACACACCCACACACACACACTTACAGATATGCATTGACACATGCATATGTACACACACATTTTGCCTGTGTCCACCACAAATGTTCAGTTATGTGGTGTCAGTGTTGTGCAGATGCTCACTACTGGCCACTGCAGCTGAGCCACATGTGCTCATTATTCTAATTGCATATTTCCTCATGTTTGTTTACAGAATGGCTACTTGTAGATCTGAAATAAACCACATCTACTGTTTCTGACTCTTCATCTTGTTTAGTCTGACACACACATGTAAACACACAGGTAAAGCATGTTTAGTCTGGTTCATTATTTCCCTTTTAATTTCCTCTAAATGCTACATCACTTAAAAGGAGCTTGGAGCATCCAGTTGCTCAAAAACAGGTTATGAGTCACCGTCAGGTATTGACTAATTACAATGCATCTAAACCAGGACACACGCTGGAACCCGTTCACCCATGACCATCAACACTTTGCCAGTCTGAGGCACTGATATTTAAATTTCAAATTGGGAGCACATTTTTTGTAAAAAAGGGAGAAATGGTGCAGCAGTGTGCACACAGAGGCACATCCATGTGCACATAAACACACACATTTGTACTATACTTGTGAGGGTCCTTATTATGAAAACTGTACAATAATTCTAATTAATGTTAAAAAAACAAAAACACTCCACTCAAACTATTCCTCACAAAGATAGACATTCGAGTTCATACACACACATTCTCAGTCACACATACACACACACAGATCACCAATGACACATCTAAATGCTAATTAGACACTGATGAGAGACATGAATGGAGCAATGTAGAACTAAGTTAAAGTTTAGTCCTTACTTGTCCAAAGTCCTGTGTGGTTTCCATTTTTCAGTCTCAGACTTGGAGAACATACTGTAACCTGCGGACCCTCATGTTTCCCCTCAACCCCACTGGTTGCATATCACACAGTCCAGCAGTAAATCTTATTAAAGTTTTTTGATGTATCCCTGTTTTTGTTGGCACTGCTCTATATGCATATATGTCCATGCACGTGCCCTTATATTTATGTGTACACGTGTGAGTTCAGTAGGTACACATCGCATGCAAATACTGTACTGTATGTGTACTCATGGCTTTGTGATTGCATATATAAACCAGTGATTAATGGAACTCAGCACTGCAGATGAAAATAAAAATGTCTCTAGTCTTTTAGGGGATTTAGTTAATTTGTGATGTTGCAGTATAAAAGCATTCTGCCAAATACTAAGGTTTCATCTGAAATAATCTTTGATTCAACTTGGCCTGGTTTTCAAACTTTTCATTATAAGGTCTCTTAATCTCCTCAATTTTCTAAAGTCCCAGTTCTTATGCCAGCCGTCTTTAAACTTACATGAATATCATATAATTTAAAAATGTCAGCTTCATCAAAGTAGGAATGATGATAAAGAACACCTTTAAAAGATTTGCGGCTTTTACAGCACATGTGAGATGCCTGTGCAGTTTTCTTTCCATGCAGGACATACAAATGGCTTCCACTAGGTACCTTAAAAACAATCCATAAAAACACACCTCAGTGAACTTTACAGACACATAAAGTACGGTCGGAACACCCATCGGACCAATTCACTTGCATGGCAGAACTACCCATTGCATCATCAAAAAGCAATGACACCCTGGTCTATCTAAATCATAGGACCCAGCCCAGCCCCCATTTCTGGCCCAGTGGGGCCCCTGGGCACTAGCCAAGTCCAGTTGGCCCTCCATTACGTATCTAATTATCCAGGGTCCAAAGACCACATCTGGAGCTAACCAAGACCTGCAGGCCCCAGGCAAGCCAGAGTGCAGCCCGTCATGGTCAACACATGCTGCGGCAGAACAACTAAAGCACCTGGGCTCTGGATACCAAAGCCTGGAGGCGAAAGCCACGGTACAGAGTGATGTTTCAATCTGCATCCTAATTGTTCTGGACACATTGGTAACATTTTAACCGTCCAACTGCAGCTAATAAATTAATTAACTGTATTTCAACCCTCCCTCTCAATGTCAGTTAATTTAGAATGCGTTATCGTTGTGTAGACAGAAGAATGGCAAGGCTGTCTTCTCTAAAATACATGTCTCTGTGTGTGTGGTCATATGTGAGTGTGTGAAAGCTGTATTTGTATAATTTGCATGCACGTGGGGACAGTATATATGTATGTATTGGCCTGTGTATTGTAAGGTTTTTGGCTCTAAGTGTTTACGATTATTCTTTATCTCCAGGTCTACATGAGCATTAGCAACATGAGTAAGGCTTGTGTCAGTCTCAGCACCCCATAAATCTCCTCCCCACCCTGTCCCTGGCTGATGACACATGTCTCTGTCTCGCTAAACATCTTGTTCCAAAACGTTACTTGTTCCAAATGCCACGTCAGTAAGGAACACATTTTCATTAGCAGACCAGAACACACACATAGCACTTTGCTTATATATACACTATACCCACACGGTGGCACACACAGAACATGTCCGTGTGCAGAACACACGCGCACACACACAACACAGGGAAACAAAGCATAATGGGCACAATCCGAAAATCCCTTCTTTATGTAATCAACTTTTTAGAGACGTTCACAGTAGTTCAACAGTTAGAGCAACTACTCAGAGTGGACAGGCAAATGAGGCTTTCTGCTGCATTATATAAAACACATTGAGAACTGCGTCAGAGGGGCAGAAGTGAGGCAACAGGACACGCAGCAGCAGAGAGAGCTCATGTGATGGTGTGGTCAGCAGTCTGCTGCATGATGGATCTCCAGGTGCAATAAAGCAAACAGCTCCTTATCAGCAGCTATGATGGATGTACAGTACATTAGCAGGAAGGCAGGCCTTTCCCCCGGACACCTTAGATCCACACTCACCTGAGAGACATCATTGAAGGATAAAACACACACAGAAACTACACTGCTGATCTCTGTATCATCTGACATTCTTCCCAGGGTGCCTAACTGTGCGTCTGACTGAGAAACATAAATCACTGACACTGGACCTTTTGTGCGAGGGCCAAACACACAAACACACATCAGAGAGAACTGCCTTGGCACAGCTGTCAATCATGTCTTGGCAAAACACACCAGAACTGGAGGAAAGAACTGTAGGAAATGATGGATATTAAATTAGGGGAATAACATTCTTCGCACTCACATAAATGGACATGTACACATTCGTCATACAAAGTACACGTACAGTGAGGTTAGCGTTGCCCTCACAGGTAACTCTGCTAGATGGCTTTAACAAGCCACCACTTCCATTTCTCTTAGACTGTCTTTTTAAACACTAGCGGTGTAATATTAAATTTTCTGTTTGGTCAGGCCAAATTGGCCATTTGGCTAACCTATATGAAAAAGGTAAGAAGTATGCACAATCAATTGAATCTACACCAGATGTGAAAGGAAGCATTACATGGATGCATCTTATTGACACATGTTGGTACTTTAACCTGTTTGGTTGTGATGCACACATGAATTTGGCACCAAAGACAGGAACCGGAAATAAGCCACTACTCTGCCAAGGTGAGTGTAGAAAGGTCATTTTTCTACCTGTGTGCATTGTATTCTCCTTGATGCACTTTGCCTAAATATTGATGCTTGCAGCTGTATTTGTCAGTATGCTGTTGTTGTTGGTTTTGAGTGTGGTAAGTACAAGTGGGTGGGTGGCTTTGTAACATGAATTTACAGACTTTTTCCACTGTATTTTTCTGATTTAGATTACACAAGTTTCCCCCCTTACACATACACACACACACGCACACACACACACACACAAACACAAACACACACACACACAACGCTCACATACACACTCGGCCCCTGGGAGCCCTGGTGTAGGCCCACGGTAGACCCTAAAACCGCGACTGTAATCTCATCATCTACTGGACCAAGGGACTGCCGGAGAGGAAATGTTGAGCACAGGTCAAAACCTCAACAAACACTCGGAAACTGCCATTGCACACACACATATACACACATGCATACGGTCGCCCAGAGTTACACACACGTGCACATGCATGGTTGTGACTACACAGAGACCCTGCAGCATACGGTCCCTGTAACTGTTTTTGTTCTGTTTCAACCGCAAAGACCATGAGTTGAGTCTCGTTAGCTGGAAAGCCGAGGCCCTTTTGTTTAGAAGAAAGAGAATAATGGCTTGTTGGAAAGGGTTACCCTGCTTTACTTTCATGCCGGTGGTTGTTACGGATTTCTGGGGATTTAGAATAAAGCCATTTGAGGATCATGTCATTGTTCGTAGCGGCATGGATACACAGGGAATGGAAATTCACAGAATTTAGGTAGAGCTTGCAGTTCAAGATGTTTGGAAATTATGATTGAGAGATTAATGTGTAAGGTCAAAGTCAACTATAGGCATGCCTATATACATATTGTACCCCGCAAATACATGAGAAATGTATTTCACTGTGTGTGTACGTACGGGCATCTTTATAATCTGATGCTTGTGGGAAAATACATAGCCTCAATACAGTATCCTGCTTTAATATATATAGTTAAGATCCCTCGGAGCGAAAGGAAAATTTGGGAGTGATTCGGGGAGCTGAGGGCTGGGATGTGATGAGGTAGAAAGTGTGGTTTAAGGGATTAGGATGACCCCCCTCCCAGTAAAAGCCAGAGAGGAGCTCAATCATGAGTCACGTAAACTGTTGGCCAGGGAGCAAAGTACTGTATGTGGCTGAGAACACAAGTGACACACTGCAAAAGCATGCTCAGCAACCAGCACAGAGAAGAAGACATACCACATTTTACACCGAATGTAAATGGATGTATGTACTATAAGATAAGATAATTAAATTCCTCCAGGCACACACACACACACACAAACACACAAGCACAGGCAGATGCACAGCAAGTCAACACAAGTATTTAAATTCCAGAGAGACAGATCTGTAATGAGGACTGAGTCATTCGGATCTAATTATGGGCAACCAAGTGAAAAAGATGGAGCAAATTAAGTGTTTTCAGTAAAGAGAACTCAATTTCAGTGTGTAAACTAAATTCGCCATAAATGTAATTAATGTTTGTTTAAATGAAAGCACTCAGCTGATCAGAAAACATTGGTGAGGTTTCAACTTCACTCTCTTTGTCTCTCCTCTCGTCTCAACCCACAAGCACGGAGTAAAATATCAGTGCTCTAGTGCCATCTTGTGTCTTCTAATGCCTCCCACAACAAGCGAGACAGTCCACTAGACTTGTTTTGAATATAAAACTAAGATGCTGAGTAAAGCTTAAAAAGTACGTTATGTAGTTCTTTAATATAGCCTACTGAGTAGCCCATCTATGCAATATATCAACTTGTGTTTCTGGTGTTAGTTAAATCCAAAAACTGTTTCCAACTATGGGCGATTATGTGCTGGACTGACACATCATGAGATACATTTAAGGGGGTGTGAGATGATTGACAAGATTGTCAAGAAGAAAATACCTGTTTTTGCTACTCAAAAATATGTTTCTTTTTCTTCTCATCTTTGTGTTGTGTTTTTTTTTTAATTACTGAATATTTTTGCCCCTTTAGGCCTCTTAAAGCATTCAAATAAAGCAATCTGAGAGGTAAGAGTCACACATAACTTGTAGAAATATATAACCTGTAACAAGAGGTTGGAACTAGATGCAGCTTTCCTTAAGAGGCTCACAAGCTTATAAAGTTTGGGAAGCATTAGCATAAAACCTAATGATGAAAATTGCACTGTGTTTAGCTTTCCTCTAGATGGCCATAGCTACCAACTGCATACCAGAGAGTTTGAGAAAGGAGGACAGTATTTGCAGCGCAGCAGGATACATTAAAAATGCTTGGAGGTCAACGAAAGTCATTGCTCTCCTAAAGCAGCATCCTATTGATTATTTACTAATGAGGAAAGTACAGCATTTCAATAGTTAGAACTTCAAACTTCTGCATGCTATTTTGCGAAGGAAAAACTATGCAAGATATACTTCATGTTGCTGTGACATACTAAATGTTGCCATGAATGTGCAGAGTTTAAATTATAATCAAGTTTTGGTAGAAGAATAAGATAGACATTCAAATTAGTTGTGTGTCACACATGACACACCCTCAAACAGATTCCGATTCTGGAGGTGTTGTTAGTGTAAAAATACAGCTCCCGACATCTGATGACTAGTATCATGTTCTTACAGTGGGGCTGACATAGATTTGTCTGACACCTCACTACAAATCATTTTCACAGTAAAACAGTTTGAGGTCACACAAAGTCACTTTCCGGCCCGATTTCTTGATTTCTCATAATGAGAAAATGGACGGGTTAAAAGCTAATGACTTGCCACTTAATACGGACAGGGTTTGCATAAATGAGTTGACATGGTCTGTGGAATAAAATGAAGTTTAAGGAGAGCGGTTCATGAATAAAACATGTTCCATAATTGTGCTTATGTAACGCTGAAGGCATACATTTATTGCCATCTTTGCAATAAAATAAGAGCAGGGCTTAATTTTGGAGTTGCTTTAATAAGTTATGGATAATAAAGGAAGAAGACATCAATCACAAGAGTGAATCTGTGTTGGAGTTGACGCTGTAGATATCAATTACTCTTCTGTCCTCGCTTTCTCTTCCTTCTCCCTCTGGTGTTCAGGGTGGTGACAAG
Organism: Lateolabrax maculatus; assembly: GCA_031216445.1. Lineage (NCBI taxonomy): Eukaryota > Metazoa > Chordata > Actinopteri > Acropomatiformes > Lateolabracidae > Lateolabrax > Lateolabrax maculatus. Next base: position 12,657,870 of record CM062209.1, on the reverse strand, counting down.
ATCACGTTAATTTTGATTTAGCTCCTTCTGTGCACTCTGAGTGTCAGCTGTCCTCTATATATGGCTGTTTGCAAGCGATCTGAGCTGTAAGTGTAAGAGTTGCTGATGCTCCTGAAATCAAATCTCTAGCTCTGGATTACCCCTCACCTGTTACCAATAAACACTACATTGGAGAGAACATGGACCCACATTTGTCCGTATCCTCGTGGTTGTGTTCTTCTAACTCATTACATACACATGCACTCCACACACACTCAGGCACTGTCTGTGTCCCAGTAGTCCATGTCTATTTCTGTCTCCCTGACCTGTAGTGGAGAAACAAAGGCATATCAGTTTTGTAAATAGTTTTGGAACCATGATTCTTGGAGCTGGCCTTACTTCTTTCCCCCCCTCCAACTATAATGGGCAGCTCCCACCCAGCTTGGGCTTGCCACCAACTGGCAGTGCCAGCAGGCTGCCCCCGGACCTTGGAGCAGTATCAAGCAGGCCGGGCCAGTATCTCAGCAGCCAAAACCCAACAGATGCATCGCAGTGAAGCCGACATCACAAAATCAGGGGACTAACATTTGAAATGTTCTCCCTCACACATAAACACACACATATCCACATCTAAATATAAACACTCCCTCGGCTAGGGAGTTAGAGGATGAGTGGAAATAAAATCTGGTGTATCAATTTAATCTCCACTGATTTCCCTTTGCCCTTGTAGTATCTGTTTTTACATGGCATTACTTTTCCACTTAAAGTTTCACTTGTAATGGAGTACATAAAGTTCCTGTCAGAACTGTACGAGGTTTGGAAGGCAAATGTTAACAGTAATATTATCCTTAACTTTCCCAATATTATTTGTAATATTTAAGACTGTATATGCCAAAAGCTTTCTGTATATTCTATGCTGGTACTGAGAATGGTTACAGTATGCTTTGGGTATTATTAATAATGAGTGCATCCTCAAGATTTGACTGAAACATTTACACCACTGTGTTGCACTTAAACTATTTATTGAGACCATAGTATAGAAATCATTTCAGGTGGATAAGCAGCTACTCAGGTCATTGTGATCTAGTTCCACCACACACATACTGCAGCATTGAAAATCTGGAAAAGTTCAGTTGTGAAAAACATGAATTATTAATTCATGAAAAAAAAATCAATGGTTTAATGAGAGAATGTTTTGCTGTAGCTGTCAGGAAGCAGGAGGAGCCTCCACCATGTCTCGATCCTATATTAAATATTGGCTAATATGAGCTCACACAACACATCTGCCACTGTTAAATATCAAGTTCTGGATCAAATTAGATTTTTTTTTCTCTTTGTGTCTGTCTCTATCTTCCCCTCTCTGCTTTGAAAGATGAACAATTTTAAGACTGTACAACATCCCACAACTGATGAATGTATGTGAGGATGTCCTTACACTAACCCTGTGAGATGTTCAGACAGAATATATACAGAAGTTAGACACATTGTGGTGCTGTTCTTTTTTCATTTGAAGTCAACCTCTTTTCAAGCACTGGTCTGTGCCTTCTCTGCAGCTCTGTCATGCAGCTCTCTAATAGTGGATTAGTTTGGGATTGTAAATGCTGTAAAGCACGGAGAATGAACATCGATCTTGCAGTTTAATGAGAAATAACATGGGACAGACCCCAGAACCCTCTCTCCCTCCCTCTCTTTTGCTCTTCCTCTCTTTCTAACAAACTAACACACGCACACACTTCCTCTTCTTTACACCAAAGCACCTGACATTCACAAGAACTATAAATTCTCTTGTCATGCAGCCACGTCAGCCGGCATCAGCACTTACGGTGATGCATTTTACTTATTTTTCTTGGGAAAATTACCCAAAGGCAAAAGTGCATGTTATGTTAGGAGGAACAACTTAACTGTCAAGGCAAAAAAAAAGAAGTCACACAAAGTTACACACACACACGCACTCACAGGCACATCCTGCCCTCTTTCTCCAGACCAATGCTGGCACTATAAGTCCTCAGGCCTGCCTTGGCTGGTGGTTTGATAAATTGGCCCTTTCATCTCGTCGATGTGCATTGTGTCAGCGGGTTCGTGTGTATTTGGATCTGCGATTGCATGCTGGTGTGTGTGCATGTGTGTGCGCCTGCCTGGGTACATTGTCTGAGCTGTGAAGTGTTTGGCTTCCTCACTGAAGGCTGCTGTCACAGCCTCTGAAAGCGTGTAATAGGCGCCCATTCTGCCGGAATGAATACACATCCATACACTAGTGAGAAAATGTGGCATTTCAAAAAGACTTGGGATAATTGAACAGAAACATTATAAAAAGGGGCATAGCAATGTCATTCTGTTCAGCTAAGCTCTAAATTTGGTGCATATGATTGCTTTAGGTGTTTACGGTCGACAGTGAAATAATGCCATTCTGATAGGTGGTTATTGTTGGCTGTGCAAAGCATTTTGGCACCAAATATGCTCTTTCTGTGAGTTAGATTGTGATTCATGGCTGTCTACCATTGTCTTGATTTGATTGGGATTCAAAGGCAACTGTTTGTTTATTCAAATTCCTTAGAATTATTTCCTCCTGAAATATGGGTTCATTTGTAGCAATTTGGATTTGCTAAAATAATGATTTGTATAATCTGCCAGTTTTAACACAAGTGCGCTCTGTTCAATGGGTCTGTGGTTGGAAGCAGACCTACCGGGATATACAATCAATCATACCCATATTGTAGCTCGTCTGTTGACTAGTCAGCATCTTGCTTTCAGGTTGTCAGTGTAAAATGAATTGTTAAGTCTATAAAAAAAAAAACAGACTACAGTGACAATGGCCATCACAAGTTCCCCGAGCCAAATACGGCATCTTCAAATTTCTGGTTTTGTCTAACAGTCCAAAGCCCAAAGTATTTAATGTTCAGAAACATAAAACTGAGAAAAGCAACCAGTTCTCATTTGACAATATGGAACCTGCAAATGCATGGCATTCTTGCTGATAAAAGACTTTGCATAAACAATCGTCTGGCACATTTTTTTTTGTCAATGGACCAATTGTTTCAGCACTCTGGTAAACGGTAAATGGATTGCTCTTACACCGCTTTTCCACCTTAGCAGACCAAGCAGCGGAGAAGCCAGACAGGGCACACGGTGGAGGAGCAGGAGAAGACGAGGATAGAACCGCCAAGCAATCAGTGGACGACCCACTGTACTGTAGCTCCTGAGCCTCCACAGCCACCCTGATAATGCTCCAGTCTTAAAGATGAACTGTACTGTTCACCTGATTGTTAAAGGAAGATACAGCGGGATAAATATTAATCTAACAGGTTGGATTATGTCTTTGGGCTGTTGGCAACGTGACCAAAGAGTGACTTTCCCACCCTGGTCTGTTTGTATTATTTCTAGAGGTTTGAAAAGGTCAAACCTTTCAGTGTATCACAATTTCAAAAAAAAAAAAAAAAAAAAAACAAGGATTGGAGAAAAGCAGCTGAAAAATTGCAAATTTTCTGTTGCAGAAATATAGATTTCTTTTCTTACTCTTATTTTAATAATCCTCTTGACACCCCACAGACTTACCTGGGAGCATGATCTACAAGTTGGTCAGTATCTTGCACCGCAGATACATCACTTTAGGTCCACGCAGCAACAATGTAGGAATATCATAATAAATCATAGGTTTCTAAAATGCCATGGCGTGTGACAAGGACCTGACCAGCATAAACACTTACTGAGGCTACTACAGCGCTGCAGAGACGCTACATCAACACCTCCGTGATTACACGCCGGGGGGGGGGGGGGGGGTCTGGGCGCTCTTACTGTCTTTCATCTCATTTTTTATTTATTTATTTCTTCCTTTTTTTTTCTCTTTTTTTTTTTTTATGTAAGATGATATCCATGTGGGTGCACTGTGCGGAAAACCTACTCACTCGACCAGTGCTCCCACTCACTCACTCACTCACTCACTGTGCACAGCCGGCACTCAGCGCAGACCACCACGCAGCGTCTTTCATTCATCCCGGCGCAGGCTGCTCACACTTTCTTCTCCTCTCCCCCCCCCCCTCGAGCTGGATCAGCTTTGTTGTTTTTTTTTTTTTTTTGGTTGTTTGTTTGTTTGTTTGTTTTCCCTCCGTGGTGCATTTTTTTTTTTTTTTCCCCTAACCGTCGGAGTAGTAGTGGATGATACCAACAGAGCTGCGTTTCTCCTAACCTTCCGCGATACTACGGACTAGATAGAGAGGAGTCGCCGGAGGACACGCGCATCACGACAGAGAGTAGCGAGAGGGAGGTTTTTTTTTCTTTTTTTTTTTTTTCTTTGGAGGGGATTTAAAACAAAGAAAATAATAATAATAAAAAAAAAAGATCTCTACTCAACATCGGCGCACCCGCCAAGTCTCCCGTTAGGTTGTGACGGATTGCAGGGGCTCAGGTGCGGTGGAGGTGGAGGACCACAGACCGGCGGCCGGCGGATGGTGGTCGGGTTCGCGGAGAGGAGCCGCTGCCTCCGCGCAAGGTGAGACACGGACTCCGGACCGGGCGGGAAATACCGGCGTGCATCAGTGTTGACCGGTGTCGACCCCGCTGTTTGACGTCTCGAAAGTTTCGGCGCCTTAAACCGCTCGGCGGTTCCCGCTGGGGCAGCGAGTGTGAGCGGAGTTGGTGGGAACCTCTGCAAACTTTGTTTTGCAGGTGACTCTGAGGCATGGCATTGATCCGGCCTGCACTCCCCCCAATGCACAGGATCAACTGCTGCATGCTGTTACAGTTTTCCTTCAGTGCTTGTTGGTTATCTCGGGGGGGGGATTTATAGATCAATTAAGCATAAAGGCAGCACTTTGAGTTATCTGTTAGGTCGATGCCTCCGGTGTTTCTAGATTGTCTCAGGGTGTTGACCGTGAGGTGTTGGACTCGTGTATAGGGCTGCAACAGATGACTGCTCTCATTTTCAGTTGGTTTGGGTTGTTTTTTTTTTCTTGACTAAGCAATGCATTGTTTGGTCTATGAAATGTCAGCAGATGTCTGACTAACTGTGCAAAAGCCAAAGATATTCACTTTACAATGACACAAGGACAGAGGAAGGCAGCTCATCCCTACATTGGCAAAGGGGAAGCCAGAGAATGGTTGCGGTTTGTTTATTCAATTAGGCTACTTAAATGATTACTTCATTGTCAAAATAGTTGCATATCAACTATTCAAATAATTTACTTGTCATCTACATCATTTCAGCTCTAGTGTAGTTTGAATGAATTTAGAGAAAGTTGGCAGCCTGCTATGGTTTGAACTAGGTGCAGGGATTTCCCTCATGATTTAGACACTTTTCACAGCAGTGGAAATCCAAGCTCTGCCTCACCTTCAATAATGACTTTATGTGGAATATGAAAATGAGACACAAGTCAAATATAATATGGATTAGGTCTGATACTTGCTGCATCTAGTTTCATTGGCTCCTGTCCATCTCATTGGGAGCCCGCTCATTGCAAGTATTTGTCACTTGGGGAAGAATGTCCAGTCAGTCTCATACTGGGTGTGTGAAGCTGGATGATCCCAGCTTAGAGCCTTTACACAGCACTCGCCTGCCTGTCACCATGACCGACCCACACACACGCACACATACATACAATACAGGCTATCCCCAAATATCACTCATTCATGAAGTGTCATGAAGTGAAACATTGATGCAGCCATCAATTCAGTGCTCTGAGAAGGATATTTTATTTACCCCAAGAGGCACTCACTGCAGATTATACTCTGCCTTTCTTTTATTTCCACTGAGTTGCACTGGGTCTATTTTTTCACATGTAGCCCAACCGTCTGAGATGAGCTGAGGCCTCATGCTCTGTTTACATACAGTTATTGATCAGCATGCACTGACTTCTACTGTACTTCGGGTCCCTGCAGCAGGCAGGGCGGCAGGGTGTCTCAGAGCTAGAGTATAACAGAACAGAATAGAATATAACTGAATAGTGATGCACCTTACACACCATTTTAGAGCTGCAACTGACAATAATATTGTGAATCTGCTAAATAATCGATTCATTTTTTGGTTTACAAAATGGCAAGCTTGGCATTGCCAGACTGAACCTCTCAGTTCATTTTTGATTTCCAAGCGGCGTTATCAATAGGCGGAGACAACCAATCGAAGCAACGAACCCTAAGTGCTGTTCTTTGTTCTTCTTTTAGAGAAAATTTACCGTCTAGTCTGTTTAATACTGCTGCTGTAGCCGGCCATTGAATGTTCCGCATCTTGGATATTTACAAAGGTACCTGAACAGCGCTCCTCTCTGTCACTCATCGTAATAAACCCGCCTCATACTAGATAAACGCTTGTGATTGGTTAGCCCGATAAATTGGCAGAGAAGTCAGTTTGAATGGGAGAGGGGCCAGACATATCTGCCAGAGCAAATGAAACATGAGCTCGCAGATTCGTCTGGTTCCCAGGCTACAAAATGGCTGGGATTTGACCTAAATTTGAGATGCTTCTTTTGTCAAAATAACAGTTTTAAGCTAGAGCTGGAAGGATTAGTCGATGAATCGATTAGTAAACAAACACAAAATTCATAGTCTACTATTTTAATTTTCTTATTTTCTTTATCCTGTGTACCCTGGGATTCAGGACATTTTTCAGTTTACTCTAAAAATTTTCAGTTTACTCTATTATCATGGATACAATAAAAAGGAAGAAATCACATTTATGAGACTGGAACCAGCAAACTTTGTTTCCTTCCCCCCAATTCTGTAGATCAACTGATTGCTAAAATGACTAATAGATTCAGCTCTACACCAAAATCCATTTAGTTACAACGGAAGATTGTTTGTTTCATTGTGCTGTCCCCTTTAAGTTTTGTAAAATATGTGGTAACACAGTAAAGGTAGTGTTATAGATATAAATATAATTGTTTTTGTAATTGTTGCTTGTATTTAAGCCAATTCCCATGTACTGCACTGTATGTAATTTCAGGGCTAATACTAATACGATTTTAAGAAGAGCAAAAAATACAATTAGCATGTTCATAATGTGGAACATATAAAATGTAGCTCTTGCTAGCTCTGAGTCATCTAGAAGTACAGGAGCCTGTTTCTTTCTCCCTCTTTCTGTCTCTCATGAGGTGCTGAACTACATCTGGGGGAGAATCTTATCAACCGAATGGCATAATTTACCCAGTCCTAAAGGAATAAACAGAGAAGCGATGTTGTTCTTGAAAAGTGCTCGCTTTTCCTATATAAATAAAGCATATGCACACTTGCACACACAAAGAAAGACACAAACACTGAGACAAACACACACACACACACACACACAGAGAGTCCGACAGCAATAATTTAGGCAGTGATGCTCTTGAAAAGTAGCTGCTGCTTCCTCTCTCTTTTTTAATAGGACAGGGATTGATTGAGCGAGTGTGTATGTCTGCACGTTTTGATCACAGGCATGTGAATGTTCTAGTTTCTTTAAGATTGATAGAGCATCACGTGTAGGTGTGTGTCTTTGTGTGTGTATGTATGTTTTCCTCTAGGAGTGCTCCATAGCAACAGGCAGCATATCCTCCTCAAATTATTTTCTCTCACACACCATATGCCATGACCTTTCTGCTTACTGTGTGCATGTAAATCTTGGCATGGGTGCATCTGCATCTGTGTTAATGTGTGCGTGTGTGTCCATGTACATCAGTGTGTGGGCCATATGAACTTTTTTTACTGTACATTCATTAATAGCTGCATAATAACTAATATGGAACCGCCCGCTGTGCCTGTCTACACGATCAAGATATTGAATCTGTCTGTCTCATAGCAGAATCAGTGCACAACCTTTTCCAAAGAGCTTTTTGTCCTTCTTTTTCTTTCAAACAAAGCAGATATCATCACAATTGTGCCGTATTGATGATTTGGCATGAACAAGTGGCACTTTATCATTTTTAGACCATTTCATGTATCTCTCAGCGGAACAAGAGAGACATCTTTAATATATATCTTGACACGGTTGTCGTGTTATGTTAATATCAGTGTTAGACTAATAACTGGTTGCATATTTCATATCCGGGAATAGCAGACAGAGCTCTTTAGAAATCAATTTTCTTTTGCTCCATCACCATGTTCGGAAACTGGCCTGCTGCCAGTTAGGGAGGGAATGAGGGAAGGAAAGGGGGATATTGTGGGTGCATTAGTGAATGAAGAAAGAAAAACATGCTTATCAGATGTAGATTTCATTCTTTTCCTTTTTTGAATTCGTCTAAATAAGTTATTTGCTTCCGCAAAACTTCATAACCATTCTCACAAACACTACCAAGGAATAGATGCAAGTTGAAGAAGCATGGACCCTTGATCATAGCTCATAGCTTCCTATTTATATAGTCTAGGTGCTGCAAGGTCATATTCTATTTAGTCCAGGCCAGTGTGTGCATGAGTGTGTGCAAGTGTGTCTGTGTAATGCACAGCATGCAGTCATACATATCAATAGCATATTATTTTGTGCGCATGTGTGTTTGGTCATAATTTACACAGCACATGAACACAGCACAGTATGAGATTTATACGCTTGCATGCTATCTTTGAAGATGGGGGTAGTGTGCATGTGGAGACTACAGTATATATAACTCATATAACAAATAACTTACTGCTTTATCGTATAATCTTTCCTGCATGTGTAAAGACCTCTCTTGCTTTTCTTAGAAATATTTCTTGAAGATAAAACAAACAAACGCTGCCTTCCCATTTTCAATTCCCTTATCAAACTCATATTTAGAAAACATATTATATTCTGTGAATTGAATGGCAAAGGAGGCAGAGTTCATGTGACTGAAACAGGCAGTAGTTTGTAGGGTGGTGTGTGGGTGAATACTATTATTTGAAACTATTTAAAACATTTAGATTTTTTTTGTTTAAGTTTTATTCACTTTTCTTTTCGGGTTATTTGCAACATAGCCTTTATTTCCTTTGTGCGATCATTTGACTGTTGATTGCTATGATCAATGCAATTGATTGCTTCTCTTTTCTTGTAGCTTCAGTTTGCTGGAAGCACTGTTCTCTAAAACGCACTCAAGGGCCAAGCAAGGTCTAACAGTTAAACCCAAAAGCTAAAATCAATCCTTTCATTGTAATAACACTCACACTGTCTTAGAGAACACAGCTTCCAGCAATCTGAATAAACAAAAATCTCTACAGCGTGAAAGTTAAGTACAATCAATCCCAAGGATTATATAGTCAGCCCAGGATGAAAATAGCCACAATTGTGCTTTAAAACTTTTGCAGTTGCCTTATTTTACCCTGACCTCGACCAGCTTAATTATTCCAGCAAATTACACAATAAATTATGCTGCTTGTCATGCATACAGCAGAAATCAAGGGTGTATTTGTAAGCTTTCATAAAAACACTGTGAAACAAAACATTGCACTCACACACCTGCAGAGACACACACCGCTTACAAAAGGTGCATTAATAAGCTGTGTTTTACCTCTGAGGGGATCCCTGCAGGCATGGCAGCTTACATTAACTCAAGCCAACATACACACACACTGACAGCCCCTTAAACAGACACAAATATATAAAATAGGAGCTCTGTGATTGACAGTTGGTCCTACAAGTATATTTGTGTACATGTCCCCTTAGGACCAAAATACATCATCAACTCTCAGCTGTATTGTAATGAAACTGTTTATATACCTAAAAGGACCTCAAACCAGCAGACTTGCTGTAGTATTCGTATTTTTCGAGCCTTTTTTTTTTTTTGCCACAAAACAAGTTTATTTTACTAACTAGTAAGAGGAACTGTCATATTGCTAATTAGCTGTTTGCAGTCATATCAGTTCAATAATGGAGACAAAGAGAGGGCGTGCCAGAGAGAGCTGAGAGATATGGAGAGAAGAAAGTCATTACAAAGCATTATTTGGCTTGTGTCACTTCAGTTGTTCCACTTATTGCAATTTTATGCCTGATTTATTTTACACTTCTCATTTTTCCATCCAATATCTTTTGAATGTATTATTTGTACGTCTCACTCCAGCTCAGTCTCTTAGGTTATGCATGTCTTTTGTGTTGAGGTGCATGTTGCCTCGTGGGAAATCTGTTTGCTCCCCTCTCAGTTTCACTCTAACCTGCTCACTGGTATAATACATATTGCACTTGGAAATACAGAATAATATTGCTCATGTATGAGTTTTTGTTTGGGTATAGTTAAATTAATGAAAATATTGAATTATGACATTATTCTTAGGTGCTCTGATCCCAGTTTCACTCACTGCCTGCCAAAGAGGCTCTGTGTATAGCTGTGTGTGTGTTATACTGAGACAACCACGTGCTCCCAACAGCTAAAATCCTTGAAGCCTGTGCTTTTGTGCACCAATACCATGTTTGAAGAGCCTCTTTCTATTGATTATACCATTTTCTTGCTTTTGTTGGATTGTCAAACCATGCCTTGACATCACTGCAGTCTCAGGTCTAATACACTCAGTATTGAATCTGGGTGTTTATAGCAAGAACCAAGATGAAGTTTAGTCTATATTTTGCTCTACTGCTTTCAAGGGGAAAATATGGACATGAAAACTTTGCAAGGAAAGTTATACAAAACAGGACAAGAACGTTTGGACAAAATGTGCTTAAGTATCAAACTGTGCAATTAGTTGCTAATGGAACAGTTAGACCCCAACAGTTTTGTTGCCATGCAGCATAGCATCCCCCATATGTTACAGTAACATAACAACCCCTATTCAAACTTCAGGGCGCCTTTTGTCTCCCCCCATTAACTCAGTTTGCCTAAGAGTCTGTTACTGAACACATACACACAGATAGGCACAGGGAGGTGGAGATGTGCTCAGTTAAACTGGGAAATCCTAACTTTTCCCAGGATAATAGTCTTCATTCACCCTCTAATGAATCCATATTGTGGCCCAAAGCAGTAGATCTGCTATTAATACCATTAACAAGTAATGGCCCAGAGAGAGAGATTTTCAGAGAAAAAAGCACTACAGTACGCTGATGAATAAAAATGTGTAATATAGGCAGAGGGGTTATAAAGTCTAAAGAGAGCACTAGCAGGGAATCTCATTTATCCCCTGATGGACACAGGTTCTTTTGAGCCGTAGAAACTCAACAAAGAAGAAGAAATTTAACTTGGGTCAATTTCATCTGTGAAAATGTCTTATTTGTGCTGTGCTTTTTTTGCTGAATATCCCTTACAACTATGAAATTGGTGGAACAAAATAAGTGGTATTCAAGGTTTCCCCCAGAAAATTGTTTATTTGAGGTAGAAAACTAATGTATTTCATCAAAATCAATAACTTAATTTGTCTCTAAGTGAAATTGCTTGGGCAGCAGCAAGAAGTCTACAGCCATGTTAACGGTTCTGTAAGCAAAATGTGCCGATTAGCACTATGCTCAAGTACAGTTGTGGCTGACGGTAAAGTCAGTAGATTTGCAAGTATTTGGTCATAAACCAAATTAACATTGGACAAATTAAAATGTATACCTAGTGATCAATCCATCCAATAGTTTTGTCTGTAAAAAATGTTGTGCCAATCCATCAAGTACAGTCTATGTTGAGATATTTCACTGGAAAAGAGAAAACTTTGACCTGCTGGATCAAGTCATTAAGATTCATAGCAGGTATACTGGTTACCATGTTAACCATCTTAGAGTAGCCTAGAAAAAGTCGGGGGATCACCAAAGTTATTACAATTAATCCAGAGGGGGACATGAATTTCTGAACAAAACTTGCTTGTTGGAATATTTCAGCCTTGAATAAAGTGGTGGACCGACTGACACTGCCATCAATAGAGGCACGTCTTAGCATGCTAAAAAGAGTCTGACCACGCATCCAATCAGCAGTCGGTTCCTCAGTAATTTTTCAACAGTTCAATACCCAGTCCTTATGGTTTTAGAAAAGAAGAAATAGTCTACAAGGCCTTTTTCTTTTTGTTGTGAAGCTTTATTTATTCAGTAAGTTGCACTCAGATCATGATCTCATTTGCATGGGAGAGCCAAGAATGAACATGAATATACACCCATCTCAAATATTAGATAGATATAAAAAATATCTGCAAGTATTCCTAAGGGGAGTGATTCTCTCTAACTTCAAGTTGCACTCCAATTTATTCCAGTAGTAAGGTGCATAATACAGTAGTTTTTCAGCGCTTCTTTTGTAAAGAGCAGATGAAGTCTAGCCTACACCATCCCTCATGAGTAATCCTGTCCTCAAGGCCAAATTTCCACCACTTGGAGAGAAAGGAGGTAGAAAAGATGGGAAAGGGATATAGAGAGTCAGAAAAGCATAGTGTGAATATATGTGACTGTTTTTGACTGTCAATATCAAGATGCTCCACACATACCTCAGACAGGAGAGTTATGTCCAAAATAGAATTTGGGGCACAACAAGCAGTGAGCAAAGGGAGAGACAGAGTCACAGAGACACACACACTGACTCAGGGGGAGGAATGTGTGACCCGACCTTGGCATTAAGTAGGTGTTTTTCTGTAACACAGTCCACATTCTGTCGGTTCCCATAGAAATTTGTTGAAATGACCAATGAGGGACAGACAGGAACATTAATCATTTGTGTCACTCATTTTGGTTGTTAAGCTTTTAGCTCTTAGTTTTTTACTCCACAGTGAGACCTCTGTCCGTAGCTTGGCTGGATTTGACTTTGTGTATGTTTGCAGTATTGAGAAATAATAGTACAAAGCGAGCTTCTGCAATGCAGACAGAATGAATGTGGATTTGGCTTTAGACTCGGGCTCCGACTCTTTTAAACACTTTATTCCCTCAGTCTAGTACCTTTGATTGCTACTGTACGAAGGGGAGGGTTGTTAATCTTGGAGGTTTGAAGGGGGGCACGAAGGAAAGATTACATTACCAAGAGTGAAACAGGAAAAGAATTGTAATGTGGAACATCAAAGTGACACGGCAGAGTGCCTTTGCGATATAGGGTTCCATATTATTAACCCTGCAACCCTTTTTTCTTGTTATTCCCACTAAGGACTCATTAGACAGGTCATTGGCTCACAGGCTGATGTCAATATTTCATCGCCTGTATGCATAATTTGACAGTTAAATCACAGCAGCACTTTATTTCAAATGAGATAGAAACACTATAAATGTGAGTGCAGAAAGAGGAAAAAAAGGAACAGACAGTCCAGTTCAAAGCGGTCACTCTCCGGATGGAGGAGAAATGGAAAGACTGAGGAGAAAGGAAAAGAAGGAGGGAACTTAAAAGAAGCCCTGCTGCCCCAACCACCTGCTGTTCTCTCTCTCTTGATCCCTTAGTCTCTATCGCCCCTCTTTAAAGTTTTGCACATTTTTCTGTCTTTCAATAGTTTATCCGCAGTATACATTTAACCAATAAAGGTGTGTTTTCAGGCCATAAAGAGAACTGAGAATATTTTTTATGTAATAGAAGCAATGCCTCTGAAGCTCCCCACTGGTATAAAACATTACACCATCTCTGTCGGTACAATACAGCCCTCATTAACAACAACGCTATCTAACTTATTAATACTTGAAGCCCGGGCGACAGAAAACAGCCTAAGTAGTTGCATTTATTAGTTAAGACAACAAACAAGCCACGTCCAACTCAATGCCAGCTTTATAATGAATGGTGGACCAGAGGCTGAGATTAAAGGGAGAGCTCAGAGTTCACATTCATGGGAATCCCCTCAAGGTTCATTCTGTCTTCAGATGCCTCAGGCTTTCATGCTCTCGTTAAGACTTATCTAGTTGTTGCAATGCTGTTTCTAATTGAGTTTAGGGATTTTTCATTTTTTATTTGAGCCACTGTTTCAGTTTCTTAATCACCTCCATCCTCACTTTAACTCTCTCTATATCTATCCATCTATCTATCATATATACACACACACACACACACAGTATATATTTGATTGACAATGACCTGGTGTCATAAGCAGATGAAGGCAGTATGTAAAATGGCCTTTTTCCAACTGATCCCCACCCACATCAAACCTGTGAGAAAAGCACAGGCATGACAGCAAAAACTAAAGTCTCTCTGTGAAATAACCAACAATTAAGCGTAACATTATAGGAAGAGCACTGAAGTTTATTTAATAATATAACACCACAACTGGCTTATTCAAAGCTTTGCGGCTTGTTACACAGCCATCAAACATTATACGCTATAATTTTGTTATTGTTGACTAACATTAAATAATCACATTCTCCCAGCAGTATCCCAGAATCCTTGTTGCAATGCGGATTCTTTAACACTGAATGCACAACATGCTCGGCTATTTTGGCGGATTGTTTTTGTGGATGCAATCCCCGCCATTGAAACAGCCCAGAAGAGCTCTTTCCTTGATGGAATTAGATGGACAGAACCTTATCATGACCAAAATGCAAAGCTTTAATGATAAAATTGTTTCTTTTGGTTAAAATAAAGTCAGAATATTTTGTTTACAACTACAACGCCAAAGACGCAAGGGGGCAATGGATGACTTTCACTCACTGTCAATCCGACAATATATATATATATATCACCTTTCAACTATCCCCATATATGTATATGTATATATCACTTTTCAAAACAAAGTTACAAAGTAAGAACTAAGAATACAAGTAAATAAAATCCAAAGAATAAAATATAAAACAACTAAAAGTGATTTTTAAGAAGAAATTTAAAAGAGGAATTTGAGTTTGCCTGTCTGAGATCCTCAGGTCTAAGAATTCTCTCAAATAATCTTTACTGTAAATTGTGAACTCCTTGACGTAAGTGTTTCTGATTGAAGAAAGAACTGAAAAATGTTGTTCATGTAGGACCCACTACTCATAGCAAGAAGATAATTGAAAAAATTGGTTTTCAGGGCATTTACATTTCTCACTGCTGATTTGAGCCTAGCCTCCACTCGCACATACCATCTATATATACATTTTTGTTACATATTATTACTATATGTAAATAATTGTTACACACCTCCGTCATCATTGATTACATTGTTTCTAGTGACCCCTGTGTGCATCTATGCAAAAAATAAGATGCCGATCATACTGTAACTTTAGAATGCAATACTATAAAGAAGGAAGTAGAAGATGAACTGAAGTTGAACTGTCCGCTGATACTAAATATAGCCTAACACATGCCTGTTTGTGGTTCATGCTGGTTTCAAAATTGATGCTTACGTTGCAATAATTTAGATTCTCATTGAACATAACATACAGTAAGAGTCCTTTCATCTGGTCTGGAAATGAAATCACTTTTCTATAAAGATCTCTACACACATGTAACACATGAAGATATTGCGCTCAGTGCACCCCTCCCTCTCTTTTTTTCCTCTCTTCTGCCCTCTTTAATTATTTTTGCCCCACTATCTGTCTTTCCATCTTTTCGCTTCATTGGGCCTGCCATTTCATTAATCTCACCAACAGATTGCCTCTATTAATTAGTCTACATCTCCCATCTTGCATGTAGTAATCAGAGGTAATAGAGATATTAGGAAGATAAGAATATTTCTGCAGTCCCAATCGCTTTTAATTAGCCCAAAGATTTAAAGGATAGATTCGCTTCTGCCTGGCTGACGTCCAGACAGACAGCGCAAGGTCTGTTTCTTGCCACATAATTCTGCCGCAGATCTAATGTGTCAGTTTGCAAAATATATCTGTTCCATCATGTCTCATAGGACACTTCACATTGTGGAGGTAATAATGTGTGCATGCCTCTAGACAAAACAAGTTTCCAGCTTGTCATCAGTGACAATTTAGAATGAACATTATACCTCACAGACACGCATTTTACGTTAACTGTATCTGCAGTTCCATTTAATTTTAATGTATGGGGGTCATACTGTGGGTTCAATTAGATAATGAGGAAATGTCTGTACAGCACGTCTGTAGTTAATTGAAAGGTCCAAGGTGCACTAAACAGACAAGGAGAACAGACAGTGTGTGAAAGTGTGTGTGTACACTCACGTGTGTGAGTGTGTGCGAGTGTGTGCATGGAAGTGAATGTGCATTAGTAATTACACACTAGGCTTGAAGTAAAGAATACCGATTCCTGTCACCACGTTTCTCTGCTGACACATGGAGTGGATTTTGTCCAGTCGAATCACTAATGTCGCGAATCTCTAGATACTATGCAGGACAATAGGCCTTATTCTTTTAAAGTTACAAAGCTTACCTCTGCAGCATGCATGTATCTTGCACTATGGCACACTTTGCCCGTGTAAGCACCCTGTCCTGTCGCTTCCTTGGGGCAAGGAGATCATCCAGTTTAATGGTTGATGTTCCTGGACCATTCCCTAAAGACCCGTTATTTACCATAACTCTGTCACAGCAGTGCCTAGTGGGCACACATAATGAAGAGAATTGAAAATTGAACACAAGACCCCAGAGCACATCGTTAAACCATTTTCTATTACTGTACTCAGTATAAAAGCGAAAAAAACACTGTTGCCAGGTTGTTAAGAAACCAGAGTCACGGCTCCCAGTAGGATGCTAAGGTCTCTATGGTTTTACTGGTTGGGCAATCCCAGCACCAATAAGGTTTTAAGACACTGTTTAAAAGTCTCCAGCAAGATGAGAAACAGTTTACTTCAGAGACTGTAATCTTTACCAAAGGTGCTCTTGGCTATACTGTTTGCTTTGCAGCATTATTATTTCCTGCCTGCGTTCAGAAATTCTTGAAAATTTATGCAAAAGGTTAGAACGATGGGTCCCTGCTCAAATATTTCTTAGCTTGAAAAATTTAATGCCAAATTAAAATCTTCAAATTTAGGTTGGCAAGACATGCTATGTGATTACTCACGTATGTTACTCACTAGGGCCAAGTGCACCAAAACTGTTGAAAACTTGTGAGTGGAGCCACAGAGTGGAGCTTAAACTGAACACTCAGTATGGAGTAGAAGAGATGAAAACATTTATAACAAACAAAGCAAAAGATGACTTCTTCTCTTTGCTGTAATCATATATATGCCAACACTATGATTTCAATACTATAATACTGTTACCATAAAATGAGAGTGATTGAAGAGAGACAAAGAAAACTCCTAATTAATGAACTGCTACTTCCCATTTCCAACTAAGAGAGCAAAGAAACAACTGATAAAGATGGCTGACAATATTTGGTCAAATGGCCAAAAAGCTAAAACCAAAATTTTCTTAAACTCTTAGACAATGCTCCTTCACTTTGTTTAATTTGCTTAACTTATGGCAGAGGTGGAAAGTTTACTGTATTTTTTACTGTACTACATTTATTTGTTCGTTGTTGTTGAGTTGCTAGGTATATTGCAGATTATGATTTTAAATACCAAACATCTACACTGATAAAATGTAATGCATTTCTATAAATTGTAGTTAAGATAAGGACCACATTGACCACCTACAACATTAGCATGCTTACCTGGAAAGGGGGCATTTTATATTTTTGGTAATTAAATGTGACATTGCAATGGAATATATTTACACTTTGGTTTTGAAATGATTTAGGTTTCCCTGGTCTTTATGTTATCAATAAAGCCATAAAGGTTGTATTTTTGTTTCTAACAGCATGTTCAGTGTTTCTAAACGATTTAAAAATGTAACAAATATATATTGAACAGTTTATTGCTAAATAAAGGGAAGAAACTCAAGCCAGAGCCTCAGGCCATTGTTTTCAAGACTGGAGCCAAAATCATCCATGAGAGGATGTTCTGACAGAGAGGATCAACATATTTTGGGCTGAACTGTCACGATGAATCTGTCATTCTGAAAGAAAACTATTTCTAAATTGAGATGAGATACATGCATGCTCATGCGTCTCTAACACACACTGTAAGGTTCACTGGCATCTTATTCCGTTCTGCATTTTAATCATATTCATATTTGCGTATGTTGCGGGTGTGTGTGTGTGTTTCTGTAGTCTCAGATGAAGATGAAGTCTGCGGGCGTCGTGGATGGAGGCTTGTTCACAGAGAGCTATTGTAACATCTGCAATGCCCAGCTCATCTCCGAGTCCCAGCGCACCGCTCACTATGAGGTGAGTCCGTCTCTGCTCATACAGGAATGTCCGCACAAAAAACAAACCAAAAATGTTATGATGCCACAATCACTGCTTTGACAGACACATTCTTGCATTGTGCACTTTGCATCAGCCTTATTTGTACCAATTTGTGCTTGTGCCGTTCAAATCAGTGCTCATCCATTATACATACAGACCAAATGCAGTATGGTAATGTTAGTCACTGGCACACAAACAAACACACATTTTGTTTTAAAGTTGTCTGCGTCTCAGCAGACTCTAAGAGTAATTTAATGAATGGCCATTAAATAATCAGCCCTGTGCATTATTTAACTAGGATGTATATGTGTGTGTGTGTGTGTGCATATGCACGGGTACATATGTATGTGCGTTTGTGTGCATGTACTGCATTGAGGTCATCCTTGATTACAAAAGACACAATTGGGATTAACAAGAACACTAATCAGGACAAGGCCCTTATCTGGAGAGAATCAAGCAAGGACAATGACAGTGTGTATGTGTCTGCACGCATGTGCACCAACGACATTCACTTGAAAGTAATCTGTCTCTCAACCTAATTCTGACAAAAACACACAGGCTTGAATTGTGCAGACAAATGTGCAATCTGAGCCATTGTGTGTCCTCAGTGTCACCCTTTATCTCTGTAGAGGTCAGTAGATCAAGGAGACAAGACAAGAAATAATTTGAAGGCAGTTGTGTTAGATTCAATACGGATGAAAGGCAAGGACAGGCAACTTTACTTGTATTGTATCATACACAGGGTACCTGAAAGTGTTAGGTTAAGGCTAAAGAAAGGAGTATTATGATGGGTGTTGAGGAGTCCGTGGTTTAAAAGGTGGTCCTGTCCTTTTTTGGAATGCCATTTAATACATTTTTTTATACACTTTATTACACATACAGTATATGCATCTCTATAGGCCTGATCACAAATTGGATCGCAATCCATCTGCAAAAGAACAGCAGAAGAATAGTTTGTGCACTTCAGTTTAGTTTCAGCAAATAACAGTCTGCGATAAAAGCTAATTAGTTAACTACTATCCATAAACACATGCACATGGATTACTCACATAGACGGACTGTGAGATAAAAGCTTTAGGGTCTGCAAGCTAAACAGTTTGGTCGTTGAATAATTTGTGAAGCACCGGTGTCTTTAATATTGTAACAAAGCCGTGAAGTCTCTTGGTGTTAAGGATGTGAACCTGATTGTGTGTAAGTGAGATAAATTCTGTATGTATACACAAACCCACAAGGATGATGTGGCAGAATTTTTTTATAGTCGTCCTCTGCCCTGTCTGTCTCTCCAACTTGATTGGAAAACAGAGGAAGAAGAGACAGAGACATGCATAGTCCATTAGAGCAGGGTGAGTACTGAGGGTCAGTGCAGGGTAACCATGGTGACAAGGTCCCGCTTTTAGCCCATATCCCAGAGCCATCAACTGCATGACCATTTATACACCTATAAACACAAGCATACACTCAGACACACACACATACACACACACAAGCACTGACAAAATGCATTAAAGTAGTCTGACAAGTGAGGAGCCATGTGAGGTAGTGGAAGGGGGGGCCTTTCTTGTCCCGGGGGCAGAGGATCCAATCTAAGCACTGGAGCAGCAAGTACAGTGTCTTGTCAGAGTCTCACATTTGCCTTCTTTGTGGGTTCTTCAGCCAGGATATACACTTTAACTTACAAGTACATTTTCATCTACAAATGTAATTCCACAAATCATATGCATTAAACAGTATCGTGATTCCCTCACAGGGAATTCCACTTCTGGTTAAAGCCATCTTAAATAGTCTCATTCTGATTTAATCACCTCCATCTCTCATTAATTCAGAGTTCCACATGTTTCTCCCTTGATGCTTTTCATAATCACAATCTTGACTTATCCTGCACTCCGTCGTACATTAATGTGTATTTGACTGCATATGTGGCAGTAAAGATACAGACGCAAGTGTTGACAGTGTCAGCAAAATTGCACCAGCAGTGGAATTTATAGATAATAATAATAATAGACATTATAAAGTAGAAAGGAGTGAAGGTCAGAGAATGCCAATAAAATGATATGTATGGAGCAAGATAGCTGTGTCAACCTTGTATACAAATACACAGTGCTGTCTTAACACAAACACAGGCACTAATCTTTGCCCTGCAGCATGTCCAGTGATTTTCATTGTTCTTCATTAAAGTGACAGTTAACAGCTTTGAGGACAGCCCACGGCCCTTTCATATAACCACTGCTTTATATTTCAGATGCTTATAGTTTAGTCTTTATAGTGTATGCCCTGTGAGAGGCAGACAAAAACATAGTCAGGTGGGGTGAAAATACAAGAATAAAAAATGAGTAAGCAGCACAAGAACTAGTACTTGAGTACTTTGTTTTCACCAAAAGCGTTTCATATTATGCAGATTCTTTTGCTGATATATTAATCTCTATAATTGTATTAATCAATGATTCCACAAAAAGACTGCAGTTCTTATTTTTAAAAAGGAACCAACTTTACTGCAATCTTAGCCATCCAAACTATTCCCTCACTTCCTTCAGCACTTGACAGTGCCAGTGTGTACAGGTAATGTAAAGAGTCCTTAACCTCCCACCGTTTCCCCTACACAACATCTTACTCAGGTTTCCCAGAAAGCTGAGGCTGGCCCGGGCCATTAGTCACCTAGCTGGGGGCAAAATGTCTACTAGCACCATCAGCTGACACAGAGATACTGTAAAAGCTCGGAGAGAGTTGCCAAGGTGGAGTGACAGTCATTGATTTTTTTGTTCTTGGCTGACTTGATAAAATAAAACTCAGTTCACTGGCTGACACTTTAACTCTCTCTCCCTCTCTCTCTCTTTCTCTCTCTCTCTCTTTCTCTCTCTCTCTCTCTCTCTCTTTATGTCTCTCTCTCTCTCTCAGAGTAAGAAACATGCTAACAAGGTACGTCTGTTCTACATGCTTCACCCTGAAGACGGAGGACCACCTTCCAAGAGACTGAGGCCAGATAACCCAGTATGCTCTCACTGAGTGTGTGTGCTTCTGTGTCTGTTTTGCATAACATACAATGTTAGTGAGATTTTCTCACCTCAAATTAATATTTGTAACTTCATTCCACCTTTCAAGCTTTTACAAGTTTTTAATGAACTCAAAGATTTACCTGTTTTGCAGTATAATCACAAACTGCAGTAACTGTGAAGATGTTTGTGGACGGACAATTAAATGCATGCTGAAGTGTGTGAATTTGCAGCATGTTTTCATGTATGTATATGACAGAAATCTTGACTTGCCTCAGTGTAATCCCCTACTACGCCTGTCCACTCTCAGGCTTGGCCATTTCAGCCAAGTGCTCATGGGAATATTTGTTTGATCTGTTGTGTGCAGTTGTTGTGCTATAATTCTCCCAAGAGAGGTTATGCCTTAGCTGTGGTGTTCCTGGTAAGATTTAGTGGAGGCAGACACCACCAAGCAGTTCTAAATCTCACTATTGCAGGCCATGTCTAGGGAGGTCAGTGCATTACCGATGGTTGTGTGTCTCTCTGTGTGAGTGTGCTGTAGGTGGGACATTGTGCCCGTGTATTTCCACCACGTTCTGCAATTGTAGCAAATACTGAGGTTGCATTTGCATCCACATTGAATAGTTGGAAATAAAATTTGGACTGTGTGTGTGTGTGTGTGTGTGTGTGTGTGTGTGTATAAAAGAAATGTGAACGTAATAGACGTGAATATTGTGAAGAGGGAGCTTTACTATAGTACATTGTGTGCCCCATTTATCCGGGAAGCCTATAAGTCCCAAATGGCATAATACACACACACACACACACACACAGAATACATACAATACACACTTTGAGGACACAGCTGGTGGAAAAATAGCTTATCAAACTAACTGACAAATGTAGCTGTGCCAAAGAGAGAGAGAGAGAGAGAGAGAGAGAGAGAGAGAGAGAGAGAGAGAGAAGGAGGGGAAGAGGAGCAGCTTCTGCAAAAACAGTGCAGTGCCACATCCAAGACCCTGGGCCATAGAGCAGGGCCAATTAGCTTGGTACAGCAGTGACCCTCTGTCCTCCACTGACAGAACTAAAATGTTGGCAAACGTCCCCAGTGTAAGTGATTTCATGTTGCACTTGACGAATGAGCAATGCAAAGTTTGCAACCCTGACAAATAATGTTTGGGCCTGCAAGCAAACATCTTCAAAGGAACAGATTAAAGTTACTTCCATCAACTTTCCATCAAATCCAGTAAGGCTAAAGCATCAAAACAGATCTGGACACTTTTAGATAAAAGGAGCCAGAACAAGTTCAGTAGGAATTTTCCATTTTGGTCACATCTTTACGGACCAATAACATGTATGCAGCAGTACCGGGTTAATGCTTTAGACCACGTGTGTTGATTGATTGATGGTCTTTATGGGTATGTGATACCTTGACTTGGTCTTTTATTTTTTACTTACCAGAAATTCCACGTGTCCATGGCTAGGTTTGTCCCATCACAGTTCATAGTCATATATAGTGTGCCTCAAAGCTCCACCCTCACACCATTTCCTTTATCTATGTGTATCCATTGTGAATTGTGAGACATTACAGGCCAGGTTATGCTTGAAAAGAACTAGTTTGCCGTCAGAGAGAGAAGAGCCAAGCGATAATCACTTAAATGTGGGTGCAATGCAACATTTTGGAGGTGTCAAACTGAACTAAAATTAGCAATTGCCATTAAAACTATACCAAATTGAAAAGTCAGAAAGATAAAACTAAGTAATTGGGAATCATTTCATACTGTAAGACTCTTGACTTATCACAAACTGTACAATAAGATGTAAAAAAGGTAATAAACATGCACCACACTACAGACACTCATGAAAAAGGCATGTCATGGGCACATGGGTTTACAAACACACTCACACATACTGTAGAAATGCACACACCTGTGTCTCCATCTGTCTCCCTAAGTGAATAAGACATGACTCAGCCCCTCCTGGCTTTCCCTCTAATGGGACACTGAATACACACAAAAAGACCATGTGCGCACACACATACACACACTCACCTCATATGCCATACTGTAACGTACTGTGAGCACCACAGTTGGCACTTTGTTCATACCCTTTCACACAGAGGTGTGCCATCGATTATCTGACAATGCCGGAAAATTGATGTAAGATGAACAGTTCTCTAGAGATGAATCTCTCACCATTCAATTTGGGATAAACTTTGCTTCTTTCATATCTTTCATCTTTTTTTTCTCCCGGGGGAAGTTTTGCACATCTTTTCTCTGCACTTCATCTTAGTGTTTTTGCCCCTCTATTCTCGTCCTGATTGACAAGGTGCAGTCCAATGGGAACAGCAGACAAGGATTTTCGCAGAGTGAATGAAATGCCAGTATCTACCCAGTGTAAAATGCCATGCCTTCAGGTTTGTGTGTTTGTGTGTAGGTGAAAATGTTTGTCACAGAACAAACAGAGAAAGTAGGTCGTAAAGGTGCTCCCAGATGAAAGAGGAGGGGACTTAATCCGTTTTCCTCCCCTATTCTCTACCCTGCTCTCTCTCCGTCTGTGCAGTTTTCTACTTGCGCAAAGGGCAAGAGATAAAATGTTTTTTTTTCCTTGCCTTTTATTCTCCTCTAATGCTATATTTGCACCGTCGCTCCTTTCAATTTACACTTTCAGCGCTTCTTCAAACTCCAAAAGAGAGTGTCTGTGCTGCTCCATGTGTATATTTAGCAATGTTTCCCACAGCGCCTCGACACCAAGCAGTAGGAGAAGTAAGGAGGAGCAGAGAGAAAGCAAAACAGAAGGAGAGGGAGATTAACACAGCTAATTAGAGTCTATTGTTAGATGCATGAGCATGGTGAAGCCACCCAAACACAAAATATTCTGCGATACAGACGTCTCTGTCAGGCAGCGGATAAACAAGCATACATGCAGCATGTGCACGCACAAACAGAAACACTCACGGCAATTAGGTCGCGTAGAAATCAGTCTCAACAGATGTGTGAGGTACTAAAGGTAGACACAGGGAGGGAGAAAATAAAAGAGGAATAATGAAATCAGCAACGGTAGAAGTCTAGAAATCAAAAATGAAGAAACAGAAAGGTTGATGACTTTCAGCGGAGTGGAGGAAAACAGTGAGTCAGAGATGCTGTTTATTGTTTAAAGTGGTTCAGTAGAGTGGCAGCTGTAATGAGCTGACAATTATTCATATGTCATTCACCCACACACACTTGAGATTGTTTAAAACTTTCCCCGCACTGTCACTAAATCCCTGGTGTAACATCTGTCATTGTGTGACAGGATTCGCGCTCCCTATTTCTTTCAAGTTGCTGCTTCTTTGTGTGTTCAGTCCCATATCTGTCGTCTGTTTCTTTTACTTTTCAGTGTGTTTTGACAGGTGAGACCAATGCAGGCTGCCACAGAAAATCACCTCAGCCTCTTTGTCCTAAGTCAAAAACCACGCAGTCGTGGGACATCTGCTCAGATTGATTTTCCTCATCCTGGTACAACAAGATTTGGGTAGAACAAGATCTCAGTAGCGTTGCCCATGGGAGGGAAGAAGTAGACAAAGTAGGCGAGGGTGGGGTGGGAGAAGTGGAGGGAAAGAACAACAGAATAAATAGTGAAGGAGACGAGAAGAGGAGCAGAAAGTACAGTCGAACAGAAAGAGGAGAGTAAGGTAATGAGGGAGCGGGGGAAATGTAGGTAACAGGGATGGTTGGAGTGAGGCAGGGAAAAATTCCTTCTTGCGGAGAGGAGAGGAAGTGATATTTGTCGTCATGGGCATTGTGTCGCCCATGTTACAACCATGAATAAAGATAATGGGATGAATATAGATAAGCTGTTTGTACTTTACATGCAAACACACTCACACAAAAAAAATATGCACACACTTCCTTTCTGTTCCTCTGGCAACACGAGACAATGCTAAATGCACTAATAAAGTACAATGAAATTAATTTGTACCGACTGAGAAGGAGAAAACCGAGTTACTGGTGGAGATGGAGAGGGGAGGTATGGGGCAGTTCAGAGAAAGCCTTTAACATGATCACAGCAGGGACAGACACGGGGGAGGAGAGGAGGCGAGGCGGCAGAGGGAGAGGAGGAGAGGAGGAGAGGGGATGGTGAGGGCCTGCCAATATAGATAAATATTTCATCCCACAACACACAGAGTCACTGAGACTGGTGCCCAGAGGGGAGGGGGGGGGGATGCAGGGAGGGAGGGAGAGGGAGAAAAAGGCTGAGAGTGAAGGCAAGGCAAAAAAGACAAATAGCAAAAGAAGAGAGTGAGAGAGAAAAGAGAGAGAAGAGGAAAAGAGAAAGAGAGAGAAGGGACAGCTGAGAGACTAAGCTAAGCCTGGAAGGTAAAGGTGTCCTTAACTCTCACATCCGCTGTCTGTGACGCTAACCAGGGATGACACAAGACACACACACAAGCCACACACACACACACACACACACAGGCCCACATGTATCCACAGAGAGACAGTGCACACCTACACACTCAGATATTGTGTCGCAGACACTTTTCTATTATTGTCTTCTCTCTCTGAGGTTTCTCTCCTGCAGCTCGACTTGACACCTGGACTAGAGAGAGCGCTAGTGTGAAAAGACATGAAAGAGCGAGAGAAAGAAAGGAAGAAAGAATGAAAGAAAGAAACAAGGACAGAAAGAATAGATGTGCAAACAAATAGATAGAGTTCAGAAGAGGCAGAGACAGAGAATAAATGCCTGGATGAACAAACAGCAAGAAGGTGGAGGTCCACTGTGAGCAGCGAGAAGACAGAAGCTTTGAAAGTGTAAAATTTAAATGGTTGCACTAAAAACAGACAGAAATATTGCCACTCTTAGACACTGAAAAATTTGATCAATTGTTTGTTTATTTTATTTTATGATGTCCCTGTTTTAATCCATATATTTAAGCATGTGGGCTGCCGACATTACACCCAGTGTGATTGTTTGCAGTAAGATGTCATTGAAACCGTCTTTAATATTCTGCTATAACAGCCTCCACTCCTCTGGCAAGGCGGTCCACAACTTTTTAGAACCTGGCTGAAGGGACTTGCTCCCATTCAGCCACAGGAGCATGAGTGAGGTCAGGGACCAATGTTGGATGGTGAGGCCTGGCTCACAGCCTGTCCTAATTCATCCCTACGGTGTTGCATGGGGCTTGAGGTCAGGTTTTGTGCTCCAAACTCAGAAAAGCATGTCTTTCTAAGCCTTGCTCTGTGCATTGGGGGCTCTGTCATGTTGAAACAGGAATGGGCTTTCCCACAAAGATGAAAGCACACGACATAGACATATCATTGTGTGTAGTAGCATTTTGAAGTGCCAAGATTCCATCAATCATTACAAGAACATTTTGGGTGAAAAACGACTGGATTGGTGTGATTTTACATGCAGCCTACAGTATATTTTGTTTTTTCCTTTAGTTTGTTTTTTTTTTCATACTGATGGGAAAAAAAAAAAATTCTCTGGCTTTTTCTGTGCGTGTGTCTATGCATAAGAGTGTGATCTTGTGTATTTGCATGTGTGAGTATGCGTGTTTGTACATTTGTGTCAATCAGGCGGTTGGTCTTTTTGTTTGTATTCCCTCTCTCCCATGGGGAGCAACTCCCCCTCATCATTAGTAATGAACCAGCAGCGGTGAAAGGGCCAAGCCACAGCCTCAGCCCAGAGAGACAGATGAATATTTGATCAGCCCTCTCTTTGCTTGTGTGTATGTGTGTGTGAGAGAGAGAGAGAGCAAAAGACAAAGCTCAGGGAGGTCAGAGCAAAGTCTACATCTTTCCATTTCTTATCCCCCTGCCTCTCCTCTTCTCACCTTCACCCCGCCTCCCTTTTCACATCACTCCTTTCTTCACCTCTACCAATCTCTTCTCTTTTTCACCTCCTTTACCCTCTCCTCCTCTGTTTTCTCTCATAACACCTCTCCTCTCCCATCCGCCACTACTCACTTTTACCATCTCTCCCTCCTCTCCTCCCGCAGGACTGTGCAGAGACAGAGGTGGACAGAAACAAGTGCTGTACCTTGTGTAACATGTTCTTCACCTCCGCCATCGTGGCCCAGTCCCACTACCAGGGCAAAACCCACGCCAAGAGAGTCCGCCTGGTGCTGGGGGAGAAGCCCAGCCTACCCACAGCCATGACCAGCCCCACAAACACAGGTACCTCACACCTTCTACCTGTCTCTCTATCGGGGGTTTGATTTTATCAACAAGATCAAACTTAAACATGCAATCACGCACTGTTGGAGCCATGCATATTGCAGTATTTGAACTGCAATATACAATGCAATATCAAAGTCAGATTACAGCAGGTATATAGTATAGCAGCTAAACAAGTCAAGGGAGTGACCAAGTGCCAGAATATCTTTGAGCTAGTGTCACACGGGGGGGGGGGGGGGGGGGGGGGGCAGATCATGACAGCAAGTTGGTTCAGCTGGTTCAGGTCAAAGGCTTGACAAATCCAATATACCAATCTTCTGACTATTAACTTGTACTTGGTGATCAACCCTTTCAGCCCTAGCTGATCACACCCTCTATTGGATTCCAATCTTGATGTTTGCACACAGCACCTGCCCTCACTGAAGACCAAGGTAATTACCTTGGTTGTAAAACACACTCTCACCTCTGCCCACACACAACCATGTAATCCAAACATCCACTTTTTGCAACTGTATCGCTGAACTGAGAACTATTTTTAGTTCAAAGCATATATTTTTATCCGAAGTGGATTTGGAAAGCTTTAGTCATGCTTCAGTCAAACGTCTAGCCTGGGTATCAGAGGGAAAAAAAGTGTCTGAAAATGCTAACATGCCGGATGCCCAAGAAGTAAAACTTTTCAAGGTCTTCAATTTAGAAAGGTCTGATGATTAATGAAAAATCTCCTTAACAACTCAAGACATCCACAAATTGATTTTTGTTCACGCTAATGATTGAGCAAGATGAGCATTTTTTTTCAAGTGTCAACGCTGGTGAGTCGTCTACGGGGGAGCTTTACATAATGTGATTCAAATTGGATTCAAAGTGAACATTCAAAGAGCTATAAACACACAATCACTGCAAAATTGAGTGTTATAATCAAGCCCCTGGGTGACTTTTGCTAAACTTTGGAAAAGTGTCACTTCTGTACAGCCACTGCCGTGGAGTTTCAGGGGTTTTGTCACAGTGGGACCTGGAGGAAAAGAAACAAGAGAACGAGAGCAAGAAGAGAGGAAGAGTGACCTGGGAGAGAAGAAGATTTCAGGAGCGATTAAAGTCAAAAGTAGCCTTCATGATCACTCTGAGATGAGCGCTCCACAGAGGATGCACAGTCAAGCTGACAGTCTTGTGCGCACAGAAACGCACACATGCACACACACAATCATTAAAACCACACATAGGCAGGATGGCTGATGCCTACACATTAATGCTAGACATTCCCTTGCATACACACATGGTTACCAACATACATACATACATACAGGAACACACTCAAACATATACATGCACACAAACCACACAGTGAGGAGAGAGAAAGCAAGGGCCATATGTGTTGTAGAAGCCCTTGAGAGGTGGAGAGCAGAGATTGTACCTGTGTTACCTCCCCTTTCACACATCACATCCCCACACACTCCAAACCACCGCCTCCTCCTCCTGCACTCACTGTCACGCACACTCCCTGTGCCCCATTCCGTGAAAAACACTTACTTCTGCTCCAGTGTGCAGAGATCACAGTCATGAGAAAAGAAAGGGTGGCAAAACAAGGGATGGAGAGGAAAAATACATCCGAGGATATCTCCCTGTTGCTGCTCAGCACGAGCTGTTCCACTGAGCTGTCAGAGCTTAGGAGCTTCACTCATGCAGGGGCACACGCTAACACACACACACACACACACACACACACACACACACACACAAATGCTACACCAGAGTTTTGAGGATGGTCTCGTCTTTGAGATTAATAGCAGAAAAATGAAATGACATCAAAAGAGTTACAGGGTTGCGTTCTGTAAGTGAGATGATAGTGCGGCGAAGGCAAACTCAAGCGAGGGGAATGTGAGTGGGTGTGGTTGGCGAGATGAGCAGAGACACAGCCATAGATACAGTAACTATGTGAACAGAGCCCGAAGACACATCAAGGTATGAGCAACCAATCAGCTCACAGGGCTAGAGTCAAGTCAACACAGGCACACACACACAAAAAAAAAAAACACACATAAACTAACATACCTCACACTCATGGTCACTGGTCAACTATTGATGCACGCTCTTCATTTGTTATCAGTGAGCTGATGGTTGTTGTGAAAGAAGTGATATGACTCATTTTGGCTTAAAAGCATGTGTGAGTGGGCTTTTGTTCGTGATATAAAATGTTTAAACGTGCGGTATTGTGGCTGTGTAGTCACAGTTAGTATACTTCTAGAGTCATTGACACATTGTAGATGGCAAATCGGCACATTTGGACATGCCATCTGGCATTAAAAGCTTTCTCACACAATTTGGCTGTGGACCTAACACCTCCTCCCTGTGTTCAAATAAACAGTTTGAACAGAGATGATTTCTTCTTACTGTACCTTACACACACACAAGCAGCCTATTCTGGAGCTTCATTCATGCACGCACGCACACACGCACACACACAAGCCATCACACATTTTCTCAAGCATGGATTATACATTCAATCCGCCACCCAAACACCCACATGCACACACAGACACACGTGTGACCGCACGCACATACACAGTCTTTGCTGCGTGAGCTACAACCGTGTCCTGTGGACATGTCAGTGCCTGTTGGCTATTAATGGGCAATCACCATGGTAACCAGTGTCATGTCACGAGTAGCAGGTCACCTGGAAGTCTGCCATTTCTTTTTGTTTTTTTCATTCCCTGACAGAGGAGAGGAGAGGATGTAGGCAAAAACGATAAAGCAGCAAGGCTCAGAGGCACAGTATATATTAGTAGAAAGCCAGTTTCTGGCACTTGCAGACTGGTCCCTGGAGTGCTGATGGCTTTTTCCTGACCCTCATCTATGTTCCACAGATGTGGCCTTCAGCAATCAATTGCCCTTTGCTCTCAGTGGGATCCAAACCTAAAGCTTTCAAATGTACACATGTGAGCGTGCAAGCAGGTATTTCAGATCTCATAAGAAAGAGCGAGTGTGTGCATCTGTGCGGATATGACTGCATGACATTTTCATTTCATTTTCGTTTATGTGCTCTCGTCCTTGTATCCTCTCTTCCTGCGTCTTCAATTCCTCGCCCCTCACTCCTTGTCTCTATCTCCTATCTGTTAATTTCTTCCTCCAGATTCCTCCCCTTCTACCCCGGTGCACACAGACCCCGCTGCGTGCCCCCCTCCTCCCCCTGCCCTGCCCTGGGCCATGGCGGTGGTTGGCGGAAACGGCGGAAGAGAGGCAGGGAAGTATTGCTGCTTGTGCGGAGCCTGGTTCAACAACCCGCTGATGGCCCAGCAGCACTACGAGGGCAAGAAACACCGCAGGAATGCAGCCAGAGCACGCCTCCTGGAGCAGCTAGCGGGCAGTCTGGAT
Source organism: Lateolabrax maculatus (assembly GCA_031216445.1). Classification (NCBI taxonomy): domain Eukaryota; kingdom Metazoa; phylum Chordata; class Actinopteri; order Acropomatiformes; family Lateolabracidae; genus Lateolabrax; species Lateolabrax maculatus. The sequence continues at coordinate 12,627,462 of CM062209.1, read as the reverse complement.
GCCACGGAGAGCACAGGTCAGCTTCTTGGCCCCGAGCCCGACACAAGTGACAAGTGAAGGGTGTTGCGACTTTGTACGAGGAAAGACGATAAGGGGGAGATCACATTCAAGATCTGTGGCAGTGAGGGTGGACTTCTGAAATGTTCATATGCCTTTCAGTGTGGTGTACATTTCACAGATATTTTACTGAGGTAAGCCACAGCAGTTATTCACAGATAGAATTAGCACCATCAGCCAGTTACTGTAAAGATCGGCTTATTTACATTCCCCATGCATTTGGACACCAACACGGTTTCTACAGTATATGACTGACTACCTCTTCCTGTGTCCTTGAACCAAATGTATTTCCATTAAATCAGTCTCCCCTTGGACCAACCCCCTCTTCTGTCCCACTGCTGATGCTATATATACACACACACACACACACACACACATATACATACATACATACATACATACATACACTGTAAACAATTAATGTCCTACAGATGGTTTAAATACCTTCTTATAGTTACATTTAGATGTAGAATTATAAAGTTTTATAATTCTGTAGGAGGGCCATCATAATATAGAAACGTTCCTGAATTGAAAAGGCACTCCACAACTATGTTAAAGTCTGTCTGTGAAAAATGTAATTTATGGCTCTGAAGAAGCTTTGTCGAGCCTGAGAAAATCACTCAAGACGTTGTCCAGATATCTTGGCTTGGGCTTGGAGGCTACAGAGGAGGCTTTTTTTATTAGAGAGATGCTATCGAGTTGCATTATTTTAACTGCTCAACATTTTGGGAGCTTGACTGACACTAGGGACACAACCCGGCCTCGGCTGAATCAACTCTGACCATTGCTTTTTTAATCAGCCCCCAACTTTATGGAAATGTAATAATAAATCACATAGAATCCTCTTTGATAGAGTAAATAATCTTAAGGGTTGGACTGTAACCTCATCCATCATCCCTAGCAAATATTTATCTCTACCTAATTAACTGTGAATCTTAGTCCAAGTCAGATTTTGACACCTCATATTCATCATCGGTTTGCCACAGTCTAACCTTTCCATGTCGGTTGTCTGAGGTCACAGTCTCTTCATGTTACAGCATAGCCTTTGCACTTGTTAGTGCTAGCATTGCAATGTGTAAAACTGTCAAGAAAAGTCAGGGGACCTCTGTTGGCATGCTTCATATAGCATACATCACACAGTGCAGAAGCTCAGGCAGCTAAATAACAGTACATTACACACTAATGTTTCTGTTGAGGGTTGAAACACGAGTCCCACATAGAATTACATATAGAAGGGTCAATCAGGAATGACTAAACTGAAATTATTTCTCAAAGTGTATTATAAATTGGTAAAACTAGGATCAAATTACAGTTACCGTAGCGAGTCTTCGGTATTAATTATTATTCTCTCTTCCCTCCCCCTTTATTCCTCCGTCTCCCACACAAACAATTCCACACACAAACGTAGCCGTAAGAGGACGCTGATACACACGCTCATACACACATTTCTGCCAAAAGGGTATTCTAATGAAATTATTAATAGAATTTCACATAGAAGGCTTTTCCTTTTCTGGTTCCTTTGAGCGATATTGTCCAACATTATCCTACTGCAGCACGCAGCCCGTGAGTGCGACACCTCTACTGCACACACATACAAGTTTGAAGCACGCGTAGCACACGCACAGCAGGCAGACACCAGCGCACACACATACAAATCCTCTGTGAGCCAAAGCCGTGCCGTTCACTTTGTGCTCCAGGTGCCATGACACAAACCATCATCTCAAGAAGCCAATCATATTAAAAGCATGAGTCATGTTGCCGCCTACACTGGCTCAGAGGCTTTAAGAGGTGTCATGTTGGATATCGTCCCTCGTCCACACACTGTGACCCAGATCCCACAACCTCAGCTGTGTTTTGGGAGATTTTGACTCCAAATCTCAGCATGTAACTACATAACACATTTAAAACTGTAAAAATATAATAGATGTACACAAAAGTCAGATTTTCCTTTTGTTTAATCCAAAATATTTGCACTCAGTGAAGAGTGATGCTCTATTGCAAAATCTATTACCCATCTTCTTTTCAAGGGCAATGAACGGGTCTAAGATTTCTAAGTGAGCTCGCTGCTGACGTGATCTATTATATATGCCATCAATCAAGTGTTTGTTCCGTGCCTTTAGTCTGAAACACTATGTTCGTCACCATGCAACTCCATTTTGAGTAGTCGTTTCTTCATCAGTTAGACACATTTCTATTGGTGCAAGATTCTCACATCTGATTGGCTTTTATCACCACTTCAGGTGTGAAGTCACAGGTGTGCTGGGTGTAATCTCACTGGGAGGGACGAACGCGAGGCAGCAGCTGAGCTAAGAGAGAGGGGAGGGGGGCGAAATGAGGAATTCGGTCTCAGCCAAGTGCAGATTCATCTCTGTCCTTTTGTCCTCCGTTTTCCTTTGTTGAACTGTTTTCTCTTTACATTCTTTTTATCTTTTTCCCACCCCCTTCCTGCTGCCGCTTTTCTGTCTTGTGTCCTTGTTTGTTGTTGCTTTGGTTGTTTGGTGTGTAAATGTGTGTGTGTGAACACCACTAGGGGCTCCGATCTCTCGTCATGTCTCATCTGTCATCCTCATTAGCTCCCCACGAGGCACAGGTGAATTATTTACACACCAATACTCCCTCTCTCCCCAAACTATGGCTACAGAGTCTGCCTCGCTTTATTGTCTGGTTGTGTCCTATTGATGATACTGACCTTTACTTGTACTTGCATATTCTCTTTTTCTCTCTCCCCCATCTCCTGCCCCCCCACTTCACACTCTCACAACTGAAACATATCACAAAATCCCCATGACATTTCTATCGACACCGTTACTTACTCTTGGATTTTTCTGGTGTAATTGCGCAGACAGGGCACAGGGGAGAATGTCGTTATTTTCTACGGCTAGGTGCCAGACAAAACCCTTGGAGATGGATTACAGAGGTGGACCAGGGAGTTGCAGTGGGGGTGGCTACTGACGAGGGATGGAGCCCGCCTGACTCAGCTGTGTCTTTACATAAATCACAACAGGGTTAGAAACCCCTCAAGACAGAGCCAGCACCGTCTCTTCTCTCTGGAGACTCAGTAGAGAATTAGAGGCAGTGAGATAAGCGTCTAGGACTGGAGTGTGTGTCTACGTATTTGTGTGTGTGTGTGTGTGTGTGTGTGTGTGTGTGTGTGTGTGTGTGTGTGTGTCGGAGGGCCCGAGAGAGGGTGAAGTACCAAAGCAGAGAAAACTGTGTGTAATTGATGACTGTGCCCGAGTTGGGAGACAGAGCTGACCTCCTCTCCCATGAGACAGCACGCACTGTGACACAGTCGCACAAGCTTAGACACATGCACACATAAACAAGATATACTGTAGGCATTGTAGATCCACATACGTAGTACGAACAGATAAAATAGGTCTGCATATTGAAACGTGACACTTTGATATTTTATGTTTGTGCACATTTTGCTCGCTTCTTAAAAAGTAGTAAAGTAATGAAATTGGCATCAAATTCAGTTTGTGAACTTATACTTTGATCAGATATTTCCTGATTTAAGTAAAAAAAAAACTGTATAAGTATAGACAATGGTCTTATTTAAAGCTGTACTCAGTATTTTTATGTTAACAATGGTTCAAATGACTATGTGTAATGTGAAAGGAGTGACTCGGGTAAAGAACCTACAGAGAATTGCTGTCAAATAGCCCTTTCCGACGGAAGAGCTATCCCTTTAAGCAAAAAAGCTGTGTTAAACCTATAGCCTGTTAAAGCCTGTGCCGGCTTTGCTTTTTTACACTGAACCAAACAGCGCCGGCATAATGCCGCCCCAATTGGGATTCGTGATAGCATGCCAGCATTCCAGAAGCAAAGGAGGCGTGATGTGTAAGACAACAGCATGGAGTCCCATCCTGCCAGCTCCGATGTTTACACCATAGATGTATAAACAGATGTTGGCTTTGTTACTAGCTCCGCAGCCGGCTAAATGACGGAACAACATTGTCGCCCCCGATCTGTGTTCGTACCTTTTATACAGAAGGTGAGGCGGAATAACCGCGCATCATTCCCGCCATGAACAGGCTGTGCAAAAGGGGCTTACGAGCAACCAGCAACTAGCTGGTAAACAAAGTGGAGCACTTGGCAGCAAAAGAATCACATATTTCCCTCAGGAATTGGTAGAGACCAAAAAGGAATATTGGATATTGAACATACGACTGTGAGGTGGGCAGAAAACAAACTCTAAATCAATGCTTGTGTTGTACTGTGTACGCTACATTTGTAAATAAGCGACTGTTTTCTAACATGTTCACTATTAGGACTTTTCTTATGTCTGTTTTGTATTGACAGCTTGTTTCCACTGCTCCTAAATGGCAAAAAAAAATAATTATTTCTGCTTTGATAATGGTGAAAATAAGGTTTTGATATCAGTCTTGAAGCCCAGCCTGAATATGGATACATTCTTATCAACTACCATTAATAATCATTAATTGGCTAAGATGAGACAGAGGACGGACAACACAAACAAATGAGCTGTAGCATCAGCCTGAAAAATGTAAAATAATCTGGTCATTTAACTCAAAAGCAATAGTTTAGAAAGATAGTTTGTTTTCTGTGTATGATTTTGTTTAAAACAGATAGTCTTTCCAATTACTGTCATATACGCTGCAAAACTAATTAGTCCCTCTAAAAGTCCTTCAAAGTTTGTTGCTTGGTAAAATTCCACTTGGATTCAATCTGACTCTCGCCCAATGCTCAACCCTCTCTGCTATGGTATTTGTGATATATTCCTGTGAGACGTACTGTCAAGCCTTTGCTGCAGACTGTAAGGTTTTGATTGCATCTCAATGGGCTTCTTTTTGGCTCCAGTTCCTTTTTAATCTTGCAAAGCACATGGTAAACTAACTGTACCACAGCACAAATGCTCTTGGGTAGCAAGAGCTCTGTAAACTATTATCCTGCCTCCACGGTGAGTAAAATTACAGATGAATACTTTACACTGAGATACTCAGTTGCAGTCGTCCCATAGGAAGGAAGCGAAAACATATGAAACTCTACCTTTAAATTATCCATATGGAACTTGATATTTACTGGTAGATGTATAGATTGCTTAAGGCAAATTTTTCTTCCCTCTGCGTCTTAAAACCATCGCACCATTTAAGCAACAATGTTTATGCAAGACTCGATTTCACAATCACCAGTGCTGACCACTGCCTTAAAAGCCTCAGACTGCCTGAGACTCAACCATGAATATCATGCTCCAAATGGGTCATTAACATTACTTGAGCTCAAGTTAAAATACCTGAAACTGCAGGAAGATGTTTAATTTCTTTGTAACGAGGCTCTTGAAAAGAACAGAATTTTCTGTGCACAGAATGTAGCTCATTACTTTTTTGACAAGTATTTAGGCATCTCCATACCAGAGGTGCCAGCAATGCCAGAAGACTCTGTGCATTAAATGACAGCAACAAACAGCTCCACACCCACTGCCTTAACTCATCTCACCACCTCTTTTCTCTCTCCCTGGCATGTCTTCTTGTGTAATTAACAAGGCTTAGAACACCCTCACAAATACTGCTCATGCTCACAAAAAACCCACATTCACCCCCCTGTGCTGCATGCTGTCACATGCGTTGCACACACACTTTCTCTGCATGTAATTAACATGGATTAGGGTACAGTGTTGTCTTGTGCCATAACTGCTTTATTATCCAAAGCACAATGTCTGTGCATGTGGCCATGTGTGTGTATCTATATATATGTGCGTTCAAAAGACTGACACAAATGCACATTTCTGGCAAAGAAACAAACTGCAGCATATTGTACATCAGTGCTACTTGGCCAGGCAGTGGGGAGGTGACATCAATCAGGCTAAAAGCAGGGAAGCTGCCTTTGTGTGTGTGTGTGTGTGTGAGCGCGCATGCACGTGTACACATAAAACACACTTAATCGTGTGTACAAGAAAAGACCTCTTTGTGTAATCCTTGCGGCAGTATAGAATTACAGGGAAGAGAAAGGGATGGAGAATGAGAGACTTATCATTCTTTTCTTTTCCAAATTATCTCTTCTCCAATTAATAGACTTTTCATTAAGAGAGAACAGAAGTAATGACATTTTGGCAGAAGAGGATGTACTATCTCTCTTTTTTTCCCTCTGCTTCACAAACACAGAGTTTGTTATTATCTCCTAATAGATGCAAAATATCAACATTTAAGCCAAGACAGCGCTTACTCCAGGCAACTAATTCAGTCGTGGCGTTCTTGTAAATGACTGCTTGTCCTAATCACCCCTGAAACAGAGCGACTCTGAGACAACAGGGAGTAGATATGCCACATTATGCAGCCCTAGCCCAGTCCAGATAAATGACCTCCCACCACTCCTAACTGTATTACAACTTCATCCCCCAACATACTTCACCAATTACTTCCACATAAGGTCAAAAGGCGATGGAATACACAGACAACTCATAAATCTCAAGGACAGTAATGACAGCAGAGAAAAGGGCACCCACACACAAACAAGCCCACCAGATTTCAGCTACCACACCCAGAATTACACATTCATCGTCAAAAAATGAACATGAAAAAAGCACAGATAAGGGAGAAGCATGGACAGGTTGGGGGTGGGGGGGGGCCTTCAAGCAATTAATTTTTGACGGCCTTGTCATACAACCCTGAAGCGTCAAGGTTGTTCATCTCTGATCTGAGTTGAGTTTTGCAGTGACTGCTCTGCAGTGTGCAAAATGTGAGAAAACAAAAATAGTACTTCGCTGCATCTCTGACAGAGACTACACAGCCGATTATGTCATGTTGCTGATTGCCCTACCCTCATCGACACAGAGAGCATTTCCCCTGCTTCCTCTGCCCTTGTGAAAGAAAGAAGATTTTTAAAATGAGTGGTGCCATGTTGTAGTTACCGAATGTGCAAGAGGATTTTCTTGCATTAGAACATACACGTGTAATGTTTTCTCCTGTGATCATTAAACCCCAGCATGCATTTGACATCACTGCTGCGGTGTGACAACTCATGATCCACGTCTCTATCTCCCGTCCTTTATCTTTTTATACACATTATTTTCTCATTCGGTCTACCTAACCCCACACACACACATACACACACACACACACACACACACACACACACACAACCTCCCTTCACTGCAGTGTCAGTATCTCCATCCTCATCCATCTATTTTTGGGTGTTAATCTCGACCACCTGCAAACCCTCTAATTACTGCACATCTGTGTCTGAGCCACACCATCTCGAGCACGCATTCACCAATACAATACAAATGTGCATGCATTCACAGCCATACACAGTACTACACATGTACACAACCTATTGCACTGTTGCTTTCTTACCCCTCGTGTTCTAATTCTTCTTACCCTGTTGAAGTTAAAGTTTCAAAAGGCATCTTCACACAAGGGCACTAGAAAAAAAGAAGGCACTGATCTAAGGATCTAAAGATGTAACTGGCTTTCTGCTAATGATTAGTCTAATCAAATCTTTTTCCAGATGTACTCTAATTAGGAAAATTACCCTGAACTGCAGTCTAAAAATAAGAGTTATTTGGTGTCAGTTCAAATTTTTATTGTTGCTCATGTTAGCCTCACTGCTACTGATGCTGATGATCCAGATGATGACGACAGCTTTTAAGGATTTTTATGAACCAAACTTATTGAAAGCGTCCTCACAGTAACCCATTTATCTGTGTGGTTGTGTCTCCCCAGGGCTGCGCAGTAGTTACTCCTGCAGTGTCTGCAGTGTGGTCCTCAACTCCATCGAGCAGTACCATGCACACCTCCAAGGCTCCAAGCACCAGAACAAGTGAGTTCAACAACTTAGCGTCGTGGATGGATGGATGGATGGGTCGATAGTTAGTCAGATCCTAAGACAGAGAGACAGTGTGTAACTCTCTGAAACAGACAACAGTGTCCATTTCATGCAGAGATTGGCCAGATGTGAGGACGTGTGGGAGTAGGCAGGGTTTGAACTTCTCTGACTGTCCGAAAGTGTGCACCTTTATTCCCGTTTGTTCAATTCATTGTATTGAGACTATAAAGACACGCAAACACACAAGCCAAACATTAGACTATTATCAACATTTACATTCACTATTTAACATTTCATACAAGAACATTGTAGCCTAAACATTTATGCAGTGTTGTTTAGTGGATGATGAAACAGGGCAAGAATGACGGCTCCACTGAGCAGCACCACTTGCAAATTATAGTACATATTGTTTGTATTAAAATGTGTTTGATGTGTAAGGGCTCTAAAATTGAAAAATCTGATGAGTGAAGTGGCATAGCCGATTTTTACGGGATGAAATTCATTAATTATATAATTTTAGCAAACATAAGCCATGTAAAAAGCTGTGGAGCAGACTGAGGCAGCATAATGGAAATAGGGTTATTCATTATAGAGAATGACAATGAAGTTTGGCCATTTTCATTATTGATTTTAGAAAATGTAATCACAGCCAATGTGGGGGAAATTATATCCACCAGCAGGAAGAGAGCGTGATATGGAACAGTTACATTTCATGCATTTACCATGAGAAAGCTGTGAGCATGGCTATAGGCGACTTTGTAGTGTGTGTGTGCATGTACGTGTCTCTTTTTATTTAAAGCATGTAATGGAAACGAAGTGTGATATGAATGGAGTATTTGTCAGATAAAAGGGTGCTTGAGGATATAACTGTGTTGTTGCGGCTGTTTCTTCCTTTCTTTTTTTGTATTTTTTTTTGGTGGTTGTTCTTTGAAGTTGAGACACTTCAGTTGAAATGTTTGTATTTATCCACCCTAGAGCATAACTTGTCTGGGCTGCACACACCCAACTTCTGGAAACAAGTTATCTCTTCGACAGAGTTGTGGGTGAAGTGAGGAAAACAACACCAATAATGAGTATGAGAAAGGCAGAGGGGGAAGGAGGATGAGACAAAAACAGAAAGTAAATAATAGGATAGATTTTATTTTAGCCAAGGGTGAACTCCAAATGCTTAAATCCACTGGTCACTATAAAGACTAAAAGATACATATTATTTATTATGGGAATCATCATGTATGCTGTGTTAGCTACATAGACAGTGTGTGCTATAAATGGACACTAGTTATAATGATCATGTTTCTCTTGTCTGTACAGTACACTTAACTCACATACTGCAAAAGCTTCCATCATAACAAGACACTTAGTGGTAAAGTCAGTTTCAAGAGTTTACGTTGATACGTGATAGATTGACCTGTACCCAGTTCAAACTTTCCTAAAATTAGGGTAAACCTCTGAAATATGCAGATCACTGCACAATTATAAAGACAAGAAAGACATTTTCTTGAAACAAGTTGATTTGTATTGGAAATGTGTCGAATAATCTCCCCCTTTATTGACAGCTTTAAATGTAGAGCATTTGTGGCACTATCTTGCCATGTTTTTTTTTAAATGGTATGTTTAAAGAAACAATTTCTGATATGAAGAGAAAATGTTAAAGCTTGAGACATGAAAGCATTAATTTAACCCAAAACCCAACAGTTAAAACTTATTTTTCTCTTACCCAGAGTGCTATCTGTCCATACAAAGAGCTTCATTGTGTGATTTGCTGAGGTGCAGAGATAGCAGCTCAGATCAGTACAAAAGAGCTGAACTGGAATTTGGATTATGGAGGTCAAAGCACCAAAAATTGCAAACAGAATTGAAAGGTTACTTGATGTACTACACAGATGCTGATGTGATTTTTCCTTTCATTCTTAGCAGAGATACAGTAGATATTTGGAAGGTGTAAATTTGTAGAAAGTTGTCCGCCAAACTTGACAACAAGGATCGGGAATTACCATAAGTAACTGCATCATTATTTTTGGAAACAGATGCTGTTGAGTATGGAGGAAATATGTTTTGTGTTTTCAGATGAAATTAAAGAACAGAATTGATGTTTGCAGAAATTAAATGTCCATTAACTCCTACATGCCACTAAGCAACATGCTGAACACCTAATACAGCTCTTCGCTTACTCTAAGTCAGCCTGGATGAGAGCCTCAGCTAAACTCCTAAAAAAATTGTTGAGATGTATAATATCTCTGCACAGAGGCTGTAAATCATGGAAAAAATGGAGGCTCATAACTCTGTCCCTCTGTCACTTTCACTGTCGTAAAGCATAAAAGAGGGCAGACACACTGAAAGAGTCATGTTTATGAGAGAGAAAGAGAGAGTAAGCAAGACTGATAGACACAAGAGAGACTCTATGCACCACAGACACAGAGAGACAGATGCGAAGAGAGATGCAGAGAGACAGAAAGACACATCGTGTTTGAGACACAAAACCAAAAAAAGGGCATATAAACGGCAAAAGATAAAATTGATAAGGAGAGACAGACAGGCATGGAGAAATGTAGTAATACAGACAGAAACAGGATGTACTGGAGACAGAAAGCTGCAAAGAGCAGGAGAAAGTAAAACAAAACTGCAAAAATCTCCTTAAATTGAACTTAAAGGTGGAGCCAGAGAGATAAGGATCAGTTTTGGAGTGTACATCGACATGAACCCAGTATTGCTGACAGCTGCAGGGCTTTACTGCTTTGGATGGAGAGGATGGATTGACAGGGCATCGACGGATAGAGGGCAGTGAGAGACAGACAGAACAACCAGGGAGATTTACAGAGGTAGTACTGATAGGTCACTGGATAGAGGGGAGAAAGTACCTCATCTACCTTATCAGACAGGCTTACGGGAAGTGGACTGAAGTTTGGTGGAGAAGTGTGTAGAGCTGGGCTACAGCCTTATTTCAGAGCAGTGGTTTATGCAGGATTGCTCACAAGTATTTGAACAGAAGTAGTGGATATAATACTGACATTCTGAAGCACAAATGTTTGGCCCCTTTTTTCTGGGAAGTTTGGTGTGGTAAGGTAAGGTAAGGTAAGGGACCTCATGATGCCTCTGTGGGAAAAAGATGGATTAACAAACGGTTTACTGAAAAAGAATGAGAGCAGGGTTGTGAGACAGATAGTCAAGTTGGAAAAATAACTTTACGGCCCAAGCTCAGTGTCCACTAAACTCTAAACACTGAAGTCACACAGACTTTTGTCAAGAGCTCATATATCTAAGGGTCCGATTTTCACCTAAATTTTTCGTAAGGAGCAGATTGTGTGAACTCCTTTACACAGAGATTTTAGGGTCCCTACCCATCCAAAAGTCCGTCTGTTTCCTGTACAGTACTTTATAGTAAACAACCCTTCTTCTGATGTGCAAAGATGCTTAAAGACAGACTGCATGAATTACATTGCAAAATCAAACTTTTTACCTAGATGTTTGTATTATTGATTTGTTAAATATATAGGTAGGTATATATTCATAGGCAAAAAGTTTAATTATATAATAAATTCCCTGATTTAAAAAAATATATAAACCAAAAATAGTGACACATTTATCCAGCATACTGGGAATGGGACAGTATTCTGTCACATATAGGACTGAAGCCTTTCTAAAGATACAATGCTATGGATTGTGTGTAATTGCCTTAAGCAGAGTCTGCAGAACTGCGACTTACAGTGTGCATTAAGAGTGAAAAAGTCCGTGAGAAAGCCCTCAAAGCACAAGCGGTTTTACAGTGCGGCAGCCCTGAGCCCTCGCAGACTTATTGCGAACGCGCACTGAATTCTGTTCAGTCCGTGAGAGTGAACACTGGTACTCGAAATAAGTCTTGCCAGCTCAGTTGCACTGCTGTATCGATCCTCTGGGAAACGTAGAACAAGCCCGAAGGTTCCACCTCATTGACCTCACTTCCTCTGCCTTCACCCAGTCACTCAGGTGAAACACAATACGGGTACATGAATGTGTTAGACACCACTTTAGGCTAAGTCTCTCTCGCTCACAGACCCTATCCATTCCTACATCAATGTGCATTAGGGGTTAGCCTTTGCAACACAGAGCAGTATGGGACATGATATAATAGCAAATAATGCCCCTGTCACACTGTATTGTGCAGCAGGTTGTGCAAAGTGTCATTTTTCTGCTGACATGAGAGTGTACACACACACACACAACACAACACACTCTGGTTGCAGCATAAATATGAGACTAGACAACCTCTAAGGCATAAGAAATAAAGGCCCATGAATGAGGACTGTGCGTGTGTGCGCACGCGTGTGTGTGTGTCTGTGTGTGTGTGTGTGTGTGTGTGTGGGCATGAGAGCTGGTTTATTTTAGAAGCACATGGCATCAGTACAAATGTTTTTTTACAAATCTACTTCCTTTAAGAACAAGCTGTCTGATTTTGGAGTGTTGCACAAATATGTTTTATATTTGTTTATAGCTATGTGTATATGTATATGTGCGTGCATGTGTATTAATGTAGAAACGTGTGTGAGTACTTATGGAAAAGAGGCTATTGAGATTGTTCCGTTCTTATATCTCTGGGTTGTTTACAGGGTGGACAAGGCTTTGCCAAAGTGACGTGAGATCTTCCACCCTAACTTCGAGAGAGTGTGTCTGTGTGTTTGTGTGTATTTTTGGTATTTTTGTGGGTCGTGTGTGTTTTTTTCACACTCAGGATGAGCTTTGGCTTGTGTAAGGAGCTTTCCGGAGGAGACGAAAGCACGGCTGACAGCGGCAGGGGATTAGCACTCACCGAAGAAACATCCATGAAAACTGTGTATGTGTATCTACGTCTATTTGTGTATGTGCGCGTGTGTGTGTGTGTGTGTGTCTGTGTGTGGTGTTTGGCATTAGGAATGTGTCATCATGAAACAACAACAGATTTCTCTATTCTTTAAACATCTGGATGCATCTATCTGCCAGCTCTCCTTATCTGTGCTGTGCATCTGCTTCATACACAGTCAGCTGCAGGTCATTTGAAACGCCGCAGACTCCGCACAGCCGCTCCAGACTGGCAGCTGTAATTGGACCTGTACAGGATGATAACAGCAGAGATATAACTAGATAAACTTGGCAGAACATTTTCACAGTTTACATGATGTTGCAATTATCCCAATGCACTTAGCTGGCCAGCAGACAGGGACACAAGTGGACAGCAGGCAGAACTGAACCAGATAGATGAACATTAAATCCCCATGTTGGTTCTTGACTCGAGTACCCCTAAAAAATGAACAGCTAGTTTGGAAAAATAGTGAAAATTAAAAAATGAACATAAGGCTGTAAGGAGACAGGAGCTCAATTGTTTTTTTCCAGCCCTACAGCTGTGTAAAAATCTGGAAAGTGTTCTGATGGTTGCAGGCTGTTCCCAATGGTGACTGAATGCCTGCGCTCATACAGTAGGCAATTTCTAATTAAGCTGTATATAGTTGTGTATGTATATGTTTATACAGTATACACACACACACACTCACACACACACTGCATACTATAAGGCAGTTCCTTAGCTTACAAATATACTGTATAATAGAAGGCCATCTCCAAAGAACAGTAAAGAAGCAGGAGTTGGCAACCTTAAATCTTTTCTTTGGAGAAGTGCAATTCAGATGTGTTGTGGTTGCAGCAATTTCTTTGTAAAAACTTTGTGTGTAAGTTTCATTTTTCTTTTTTTTATTATGTAGTTTTGTTTCCATGGAAGCCAGCAACAGTACAATACGCCAACAACTTGATGTGCAGATGTGTTATGTTGTGCTGTAGCACAACATAACACATAACACATACTGCTATTGCTTTTGTATATCTGCCAACATTAATACCAAAAATATAAGCTTATTGGCATGCTGATTATCACTACACTATATAGATCCTTCTCTGTCTGGTTCTACATTGTCCCTATTAGCAACACCCAGTAGTCTGAACCAGAAAAAGTGTTGTTAGAGAGCTCGTAGTCACAGTACAGAATATCCTCAAGGCTAGTATGGCTTTTATGCAGCTTAAAATTTTTTATCGAAGAATACATGCATTAAAATAAAAACATAAAATAAAAAACAGAATAAAACACAGAATAAAATAAGAACAGGCACTAATTAGCCCATTGGAGTCCATAAGAGAAAACAAGGCACCAGTAATGCGCAATTTACTTGATGGGAACTGTCAGCAGGGTTGAATCTCTGTCCAATGATAACTGCTCTGCTTTAACTACCCGTATAATATTATTCATGTTCACATCGCTCACTAGGATTGTATGGCCTTTGCTCTCTGGGCACTTTTTCGTTATACAATTCCGACCTCTGGCCCGCCTTAGTGCGTTTATGTGCATAGCGTGTGCTTGTGTATGAGTGTGTGCGTGTGTGCTGTTGATGCTGATGTTATCGCAGGCCCTAAGGGTATGATGGTGAGGTCAGGGACAATCCATTTAGCCTACTCACCCTGGTAATTATTCAGCATCAGTATCACAGAGGACACATACACACAAACTGCAAAACAAACTAATGCACATTGAAAAGGGAAAGGCGCAGAGAGGGTGACAACGAGTGTGAGAGATTACAGTGCTTAGTGTAAAGTAACTCTGAATGCAAATGGTTGAGCTATCGACCTGCTAATAGGGCAGGCTTGTTGCATGTACGTGCGCGTGTCATGGTCTGAGTGTGTGTGTGTGTGTACACATCATCTCTTGCTTGAGGCAAGGTGAAAGGTTAATTCAGGACGGACATTGGTGAGCTCTCCTCTCAAATGCCCCCTCGGTCACACTTGATCACACAGACACACAGCACAGGCTCAAGCATTAGGCCCTCCCCATCTCCCCTAAAGGCACTTGTCCTTGTCTTTCCTCACACCTTCCGCCCAAAAATCACACAAACATACAGTCTGTGTTTACACACACACACACACACACACACACAAGCACACACACTGAGCACTGCTTTATGGGATGTTAATAAGGTGAGGGCTGTGTGTGTCATGACTCACAGCTCTGCTCCCTTAGCAACTGCCGGACTGCGCTCACCTGGCATGCGCGCGCACACACACACACACACACACACACAGCGTGCAAAGGTGACCTTCGCATCCTCACAAACACTTCCCTCGGACACTTTTACTCTCTCTGCTCTCTCTCACGCACACACACATTCTCATCCTCATAAATAGTGGGTATGTAGGCAATGTTCACTATGGTGTGACAAAAATATAGAGCTGAACCTAAAGGCAACGGATTTCTTCTTCTGGCACTATGAAGGCTCCCCTCTGCTTCTGGAAAGTTAGAAACAATTAGTCAATTGATTGATGGAACGACTGACAGAAAATGTCTCTGCAACAGTTTTGACCATGTTGTAAAAATGTGAAGATCTGCTGAATTGAAAGTTGATTAATCCTTACAAGTCAGTCATAAAGAAATACCCAATCATGACAATTTGCTGATTTTGTCCATTGTGCGCTGGATATCAGTGGGTTTTGGACTGTTGGTTGGTCAAAATAATCGATAAAAATTTGAGTCAAAAATTACTGAAAAAATAAAAAAAATAAAATGACGGATTAATAATGAAAATAATTGTTAGTTGCAGACAAGAAGCAACCTTTAAATTAAGCCAATGTGGAAGTTTCAAAAACTGCAGTTCCTTGAATGGCCACTTGAGGCTCCAAAAAAGGGTCATAAAAAATAGCAAAACTTTAAGAGGTCACAAGCTAACAGACATGGGAAGCTCTGGACAAATCAATTAATCCCAATAAATAATCAGTACTGAAAATAATTATTAGTTGCCACCTTACCTCTATGTGAAAGCCTGTTTAAAGGTGCATGGGAACACATACTGCAGTCTGCGTATATTATGTCATATACATGTAAGGTATGTATAATGAACTAATAATTCGGATACAACTGCTGAACTGACTTCTTTCTTTCTGCCATGAAACCCCCCCCCCCCCCGAGAATGGGGTGCCCAGCCTGGTTCTCCCTCCATCTTTGACCCCTCTTTCTGCCCCACACTGTTTTATCTCTGCCCCTCTCCTCTTGTTGCCCCTTCCCTCCCTCCTCATTGATACCTGTCCCTTCCCAGAGAACAGTACAGGCAGCCGGAGTAGTGCCCCCCCGCTCCCTCAGAGAGTCCAAAGTGCTGGAAAAGTCCTGACAGAGGAGACTGGGTGTAGAGGCCACTGTTTTAACAGCCATTACCGGGATAGGTGCTGACAGCTAGGGTGCCTGTGCATCCCTCCCTCTTTCTCTCTCTCAGTCTCGGCGTTGGAAGTCTCCATGTGGGGCAACGCTCCAATTAGCACAGGAGGAGTGGCATTTTAACAAGGACTGTGATGAAAATGGTGGAGTTTTTTGTGCTGTTTGGGGCTCAAAGCATTGACCACATATGGACCAACATCTTATTCTCACTTTATGTGTGTCTGATTGGGTTTGTTTCATGATGCAGTTTTGAAATGTTTTCCCATCAGTGTGACTTCACCCGTGTCTGCACTTACCTCTTTCTTCAGAGAAATAAAGATAAGTCATGACGAATAATCATACAAAAAGCTGCAGAGATTAAAAAGGTATAAAATTCAGGCAATTGAATAACTGAGACAAACTATGAATAATTTGTTATTGTGATTTCAGTTATACTTCGCAAAGATCAGCTGCAGGATTACTGAAGACTTGATTTTAAATCCCCCCTGTTCTTTTTTTTTTTTTTCGGGGGGGGGGGGGGGGGTCCAAATAAATGTCACTAAAAATGCTTACTCAATTAGGGGGGTGTTGCTTTGCATGAGCTTCAACCCAACTTATCTCTTTGTTTTAATTAAATGTGGCACGTTTGCCTGTGGAGTTGCTTTGTTTCATGGTGATAAAGCTACAGAATGCAGCCACAGCGCCTGTCATCATGAAAAACAATCAGCAGCTCAAGATAAAGACCAAATCCACAGTAATTATTGCACATTAAACACAAGGGTTTATGCTCCTATCTTTCTCCTCTGTTTTAATTTGGGGAACAGTCTGATAGAAGGCATTATAGACGACTGTAATTATGAGAAGATTGTGAAACAGGATTATTGGTTAATGCTTCAAATACAGTAAAGCTGTCAGTCCCGGTAAAAGGAAATTCTTTCAGTGCAGCAGAGGAACAAAAGCTTTGCAGGGTTACAGTGTTGCATCTCTGCACATTTGTCTTGATACGTTACCAATGAAGACTTGTTTTGTTATCTACGCTATATTAAGAATGGCATGAGACATATTTTTACAGGTAAATGAGATTACTTCCCGGGGACTGAGCATGGCAGCAACAAAATATCTTTCCCCCAGTGGGCTTGATGTTCCCTGTGGTTAAAGAGCCCTGTCTTATCGGATCTGCCTGTGTCAGAGACAAAACAACTCTAACAAATTCTTTCCTGTGTTTTGTTTGCAGCCTGAAGCAACACCAGCAGTAAGCCACGAAGACAGACCACTCTGGGAAGAAGAGGAGATGAAGACAGGGATTACTGGAATAAACAACTTCAGAAAAGAGGACTTGCTTCAGAAACTGAAGAGTATAAGAAAGTAGTGCAGAGTAACTTCAGCGTGTGTGTGTGTGTCTGTGTGTGTGTGAGTGTGCATGGGTGTCACGGGCATCCATGCATGCATCTGCAGTATGCACGTGTGGGTCATTATGAGTGAGTTAATTTCTATCTTTGATCTAAAAATGTATCTCTTAGATTTATTCAGCACCCAAGTGTTTGATATGAGTTCTTGACACCAACAGCTGTCCAGAGACTTAGGGTTGCATATTGCCATATAACTTCTGTGTGAACCACAATCCTAAAATTGAACTGATGTCAGTGCGTTGCCCAGAGTGGTAATAACAACTACAATGATCGTCATAGAGCAGCAGTAATAATAACTCGCCGTCCCCGAAAGTGCTCTGAAAGTGATCCAAGTCTGAACACAGTCTTCTGTTTCTACATGCATTTCATATACAGCTACGCTGATGGTGGCACACGCATGGCTCACTTTCAGACCACTTGAAACCTACTCAGGCCCAGACTTTCAAATCCAAGGACAAGAAAACTCCCAACAACCTCAGCCATTACAGATTGCATGAATTTCCATACATTTACAAAAGGTATTTTTGGTTTGAATCCTTTGTGGTTTACAAATGTGGTGGATTTGTGTCATTTTTTTTCAAATGGTGGATGTGTCATTTTGAAACCCATCTTTTCATATATTCCATAATCAAAACGTGGAGATGTGGCATGATTAAGTTACGGAAGGCAGTGGAGAAAAGCAGCACAAAGACTTTTAAACTGCTGCTCTGAAGTGAAGGTCCGTGCAACTTTGTGAATCATCTACTGTTGAAAACATTCCCACAGCACTGAATACTGATGTCAGATGCAATCTGGAGGTGACAAAAATTCTCTTCTCTATTGAGACGGGCGACATGTAGATAATATATTTATTTATTTTTCTGTTGCTATGGCCAGACAAAATACTTCACTCCCAGTACATGTAGCAGCCAATATACAATACAACTGGGATGTAATTCAATGCACGCAAGATGTAAAACGTTGCATTCACTTGCCTTTTTGAAATCTATTGCTTGCGCATTTTGGCAATAGCGCTGCTTTCTCGTGATAGCTTCGTAATGCATTACTGCACATGCTTGCACCTGAACAAAGGTCACCTTTCAGTACTGACCTGGCTTCTTTTCAACATTTAATTTATTCATCAAAAAAGGAAAGTCTTTTGATACCTAGAAATAAGACCAGTCACCGCTGTTCAACACCCATCTGTAGTGTCTTCAGAGTGTCTGTAAAGTGAGTTTCAACAATAGTTTGTAGCATCATAAGATGAGAAAAGAGAAGACACGCTCCACTTTCATGTGCTGGCACTGAGATCATCCCTGAGCAGCACTTCTCGATAAGCTGGGTAAAAGGACTGAAAAACACAGCACTCAACGCTAAGCTAAGCTATCCTCTGTTAGTTCTTGTTGGTTCAAGCTCTGTTTTTTTCTGTGTAAACACATTAAAAATGATTTTATTTTGTGCTTTGTTCGTTTCATGGTTAGGAGAGGGAACTACGAATGATTAAAATGTGTTATTGTTCTGCAGACATATGTATGAATAATGGTTTTATGCAATTGCACTGTAATATGAACAACCATACAATGTGGGTTTGAAGTGAAATAGTTTAACAAAGCAAAAAAAGTGATGTTATGTAAATAAGCAGTAGCTGCAGGTGACATTTGTGTTTTAAGAATTAAAAGAGTTTTGTATTCACAGTGTTTATCCGCACTGAGCTACAGGGTGATAAGAGAAATTTGTTTCTTATGGGTATTATTTAAAAATACATATATGCTGGCACTGAAATGAGAATAAATTGTCTTTTGGTGGGTCATGTTTTTGAATGGATAACCATCAGTGATGATGGACCAAGATCCAGTGTATGGAAGACAGTGAGTGATCATACTCCCAAAGAGGGATTTTGATAACTGCTGTTTTCATGAGGACAACCACAATCACCACAGACACCGTCCATCGGAGAAACCTCTGATATGTGACTGTTTTGCCAGTGGATTCATAAAACAGCCAAAATAACGATGCAGGACTACAAACTGTTGGATTTTAACATGACGTCTAAAATGACCATGCCCTCTTTTGTCAGTAATGCCATAAGAAAAACACAAAAACAAGAAGTCATTTGGCATTTTTGATGTGCATCATGACTGTTTGGATGACTATTTACACTCTCCAGCACGTGTATTCACAATAGAAGCAGTGTCTGTGTGTGCTGATATCACAGTCTGTGCAGAGGATGATTGTGCCATGAGTCACATATTTTAGCAGATGTTACATAATATATGACAGAGATGTATCTATGGGTAGGAATTCTGTGATATGATGCTTGTAGGTGGGTGTCTGTGTATGTGAAGCTGTCAACTGCACTGGCAGTGGGAGAATCGCTGTGTACCATGAGCACATTTGTAAACACACCTGATGATGAATACAAAGAAAGACGACAACTATGTCTATATTCTCTTGCAAAATCCAGACCTCTGTTTTTCTTTGCCTGTTTGTTTGCACCACCATGCAAATGTGTGAACTTTATTTTTAGTAGTGTTCATCTGTTACCACACATGCACAACCTCAAGCTTTGCAGTATCGCCCACACAATAATATTTAAATTATTAATCTTATTAATTAATCTTATTTTACTTTCATTTCTCTTGTCATTTCCTTTCCCAAACTGTATGCTAGAGATATGAAATGGGCAATATAAGATAGGAGATATCCAGTGAAATCAATGAATACTTGTTGTGAATTTGGCAGATACATAATAAGGTGGACTGACAGTACAAAACAACTTCATGCTGCCAGATCTCAATGTTATGAAAATAATCAGATTTTGAGTCTCAAAAAAAATCTGATAGACAGATAATTTTAGTTGTACATGAATAAATACGAAAAACATTTCATTTATGCAAAAAAAAAAAAGGAACACTCTCGAGCTGGTTTTTGCCTTTTACGAAAAAGAGTTAATGCGCAAAATCGGAGATGGAAACACCTTTGTCAAAATTGCTGACATATCGAACATTTAATTCACATGACTGATCAGCTGTTTCCGCTGTCGGGGGCTTCCCAGATAATCCCATAATGTGCGAAAACATGGCTCCCCACAAATAGGGACTTTCCAGACATGAATACATGAAACAAACATAAATGTCATATTTCCATTGAGTCTTCTAGGGCTGCCCTCTAATTGTCGACCAAACGTTGGTGAGAAGAGTCTTGGTCAACCAGGTTTTCATTGGTCGGTAAGTCGCAAAATAAAAAAAACAGCAACTCAAACTCCATTCGGGGCCTGTGCTTTGTCAAAATTAGGGTCATGATCTATATGGCTGGACCATGTATGAAACACTAGAGGGCATTTAATTTGAAATGGTCATACATTAGCATTTGCACA
The DNA here is from genome assembly GCA_031216445.1 of Lateolabrax maculatus. Taxonomy (NCBI): domain Eukaryota; kingdom Metazoa; phylum Chordata; class Actinopteri; order Acropomatiformes; family Lateolabracidae; genus Lateolabrax; species Lateolabrax maculatus. The sequence continues at coordinate 12,606,677 of CM062209.1, read as the reverse complement.
ACTGGCCCCCGCGGTTATTAGATTGTTATTTACAGATAGTTATAGGCCAGAAAATCCAAAGTCTCGGATCATTTCAAAAAGGTAAATGTTCAGTCTCTTGGCTGGTTTTTCCAACACATTCAGAATCATTATTGACTTTGCAGGAGTCGCCACGGCTCACTTCGTGCGTTTGTAAAATTTAAAAAAAAGCTCATTCTAAGTTATTGTGTTGGTGTTACAAGTTCATAAGTTGTGTGATGTTTTGAAATAAATCAACAAATGTTCAGTCTCCTTGCTGGTTGTTCCGCTTTTGCTGGTGTCATTAACAGGCGGCTCGCTTCATGCGTGCACTTGTAAAATTTCTATTTTAAAAGGTTATTATTACGGTTTTGAATTTCTCTTTAATGTAGCACAATGTTAACAATGTTACTTATAACAGTCTTTCTCAATCCTGGAACTCAAACTATTTTCTAATTATTTCTTATTTAAATAATTCAATTAATATCATAAACTTGCGACGACTGGTCGAATAGAAAAATATTTGGTCGGGAGCAGCCCTAGAGTTTGTTACATTGTTTTACAGTTTAAGGTTTGACTGACACTCTTTTATTTACATCATCTTGTGGCGCCCTCTTTTTTGGTAATGGTATAATGGTTTTCTGACTGGAGAATTCGATCCACTACTGCTTACCTCGATTAACCAAAACCTAATAATCGCGTAACAGTAGTGAACTGAAACAAGCATTCATTTGGTTTCTTTTCTGCTGATTATCTTGAAATTTGGTTGAAACTTGCGAAATATTTGGATGGAAATACATCTATTGATTGATCGATGACATCATACATTTGCTTCAGAGTATTTTATCAAAGCAACACATGTTTTGGAATTTAATAATTTACTACCAATATATCGTTTAACAAGCCAAAATAATGATAATATCAAAAATGTTGATGCATCCTTCATGCTCTAATGTATAGCAGACCAAAAGTATTGGATGTTCTTTATGGCCACTGCTGCAGGTAGTTTCACAGGCAGGTTCATATCTCATATAGATTGAGATGTTCTTGCTGCTGTCAAAACACTGGAGTGTCTTATACACACACAGACCCACACACACACACACACATACACAGTATATAATATAGACTTTCTCCATGGTAACAACTCATCATTAATTCATAGAGGAAGCACAGAGAGCATGGAGGTTTGAAGTGAGCTGTGTTTGTGTTGTTTGGTGAACATTGGATGTGACTTGGATGTGTTGAATAAAGAAAAGCAGATGAAAATGGTGGAAGATAAAAAGAAAAGTAGAAAACAGACCTTTTGTTCTGATCAAGCAATTATGTTGAAAGCTTAGTTCTCTCAACAAAGATTTCATAGTAACATTGTTGTTCCTGCTGGATGAGGAAAAAGTTTGGGGTGAGTTAAGAGCACCATCAAAACAAGCACTGGCCCTTCTTTCCCGTCTGGTTGAAATAAATGTGCATAATAACCCACCAACTTTCAACATGAGATGAGCAAAATGTTTATCATCTCTCTTGTAATTTCCTTGAATTGAAACCAAACTCATTATTTACAAATAACAGTACAGTAAATGCATGAAAAAACAAGTGCAAGAGAGAGAGAAAAGAAAGCGGCAGGAAAGGAAGGAAATCAGTGCGAACGGGAGATGCTGTGCACGCTTAATGGCCTGCTGTAGTCAACAGGAGATGAGCTAAATAAAACATTAAAGCTGGTATTATGTCATTTCCACTGCGCCATCCAACCTCTGTGTACCATAAGCCAGTGGGTGTGAGAATACTAGGCCACCACTCCATTTATCCCACAGTAGGGCACGCTATCTTGACTCATCCATATTCATGACCCTATCACTGTAACCCCACGTTCTGCTGGGATGTGTTTCTGCAAAGGTAATCTCTCCGCTGTAGGTGCAGTTGACAGCTCAGCTTCTTGAACTCCTTCATTTGAAAAACGTTGGCGTGGCTCTGCCTCACTGTAGAGTTTACACTGAATTAGCTGAGGTAATTGGTTGTGTAATCGTTCCACGCCACGTGAAGGAGTATCAGTGAGCCACAGTAATGGTACCCAGAAAACCAGTAGATTGGACCTCTGTGCGACCTCATACAACTGCATCATTATGAGAAGCATTTGTGAAAATGTCAAGATAGAGATATGTCTTCAGTTGACATTTTAAAGGACATATGGGGCAAAGGGGTTGCACAGAGCAAAATCTCTTCCAGAAAAGACAGCGGAGTGATGATTTCATTACTGTACAGCACTGTCTCTTAGTGTGAAGCAATTGTAAACACTGAGTCACCCCTCTTGACAACTGGTAAATGAACAAACAAGAGTGACTTTCAAGGGAGGAACAACACTCGCTGTTAAAATGTTTGAACTTCTTTGATTCATTGTACTTTAATTTAGTAATTACACTGTCTGCCTGATGGAAAGGTTACACTGATGGTGTGAGTGTAGAGATACACAGTATATTAATTTATTAAAACCTCTAACAAACCTTTCACAAGAATCACAAAGAACAAGACAGACAACAAGCACACTTAATGAGACACTTTTTGTCTCATTACATATATACACAAACTTTGTGTGCACCGTTCCACAAATCAAACATAACAGATATATAGTTTAGGCTTCTTTCACTTCGCCTGTCACATGCTGTGTCTGCATGCTCCTAACTCACTGTTTCCGTCAGCAGTGGTGATGTGACCCCAGACAGCCCAGGAGCAACAGATTTCCGATCCACCGCTCTGCTCCATGCAGCAGGCTGTTCATTGTCAGAGTCTGTCAGAGCTCCCACGTCAAAAATCATTGTCACCATCACAATACTCAGCCCCACAGCCCCTGCTGGCATTTTAGATAGTGGATCACAGGCTGGCGGGTGACACAAAGCAGCCAGGCAAATATGCAGCGCACAGCACTGAATGCATCTGCATCAACACCAAAGCACTAATGGTGTTAATTCTTGAAGACAGAGATGGGATGTTAGTTATCAGCAATCTAAGATCTATGCAGGGATACCTGACCTGTCCGGGCTCATGTACTCTTGCAGGGCCACAAGCTGCCCTTAGACCTGGCACCCATTAACTGTCCTTTTAAAGGTCAAGGCAGCGGTACCAGGTGAGAAGGACCAAGCCATGCATGCACAGAGAGACAGAGAATAAAATATACAGTTCTGGATCACTGTTGTCACAGATTAAACTTTATTAAACTGAATATTTGGTACTATCATTAGGTTGAGCACATTTTCTGATCCTACTGACAACATCCTTTAAAAACTCCTGCTAGTTTAGAAATAAATAAGGTTCCAGGTTGGAGGGAAAGCTTTTTGTATTAATTACTTTAAATTCTGGAAATAGAGTTATAAAGTCAGTAACAACATTCTGGTATGACCTTTAAAAAGTAGTTGCACAACAAAAAATAAATCTTAAGACATTTAAATAAATAAATTAACTAACAATTTTTGTTGATTATTTTTCTGAATGCTAACATGCTGATGTTAAGCAGATTTAATGTTCATCATGTTCACCATCTCCGTTTAGCTCATTACCATGCTAACATTAATGTTAATAAGCACTAAAAACAAATTAGAGCTGAGACTGATGGGAACATAATCATTTTTGCAGTACTGGACAAATAAAAACGTTGATGGTGATGGTGACGCTGGATGAAGAGTTAAAGGATCGGAAAAGTTATTACAGTTTATCCTGAGGAGGACAGAAGTGTATGTATCAGTGCATCAGTTAAACAGCTATTTCAATCAAAATCGCATGCCAACCTCATGGTGATGCTAGAGATAAAGTAAGGGAATCCCTTAAATCAGTAAGATTCAGCCTCTGGGGACCATGAATGTCTGGAAAGAATATGGCAATCCATCCAAAAGTAGTTGAGACATTTCAGTCTGGACCGAAGTGGTGGACTAACAGATCTACATTGCCATCCCTAAAGCCACGTCAAAGGCATGACTAAAAATAGTTTTAAAACCAGTATTTATTAGTCATAGTTTCACAGTTTCAAAATATTATCTCTTATCACCCCAAACTAAAATTAAATGTGCAATTTCTTTCCTCCACTTTTTAAAAAGGAAAACAACATTCATGACTCAACAGTAGACCAAATGGTTTGTGTGATTCATACTATTTTACAGCCTAGTTGTGTTCAAGGTTAAAGAAAACAGTAAAGCTTAGTAAAATAACAACACTAATGTCAGATACAGCGTTTATATGGATGTCCATGGTGTAAATTTGTGCTATATCTGCTTTTATGACCAAGGCCAATAGTTGCATAATAATGAAATTATATCATGACTAACCCTGACAGATTACTCCAGTATTTTTAACCTTGTTTTAAGCTAAAGACAACAAGGCTGAAGCTCCAGTCAAGCAGAGACATTGTTTTGGCTTCTGCTATAATCCAAATCTGTCGCTTGCTGTTTTTCAAATGAGGAAACTATGCCAAGTGGCAAACACTCCTCCAGTAAAAAGCTTTTTGCTGTTCCTGCTCCACGGCTGGCCAGAGAAGCTTTAATTAAAACTCTGATCCGACACATTCACTGTTTCAGGCCCTATCTGCACCAGAGGGATGTGTTTTGTGTGTGTGTGTGTGTGTGTGTGTGTGTATGTGTGTGTGTGTGTGTGTGTGTGTGTGTGCGTGTGTGTGTGCAGTCGTTTGTGTATGTGTGAGCACATACAGGTGTTTTTTTTTTTTTTTTTGCAGATTTATGTATGTATGTAAATGTGTGCGTCCGTGTTGAGATTTATGTGAGAGTTTTGGCAAATAGCGATTGCATTGTGCGTGCATCCTAAAAAATTCATTACAAGATGCACGCTCCATCTAGAATCTATTTCACCATCTGGAGACTTTCATGACAAATCAATCTCTTTAGTTCAAAGGAAAAGTAATTCAATTTAAATAAAAAATGGAACTCTTAACAAACTGCAGACAAGTTAACATTTGATACAAAAAAATACTTAAATTTATTGTCGACCAAAAACAATTTACCTTATTTATTTGCCACATTCTGGCTTACATTAAACACAAGGGATTGACTGAAGGAATGTTACAGGGTTGTCCCACAGTAGCTACATTCTTCCAAACTAGGCTATGCAGAAACTGGGCCAGTGAGGCAGCATTTGGCCTGTAATACTGTGTATCTGGGCCTTGACTCTGGAGGGGGACAGACAGTGTAATAAATCTGTCTATCAGCTGACGGCTACATCTGATGGTCCCCCCCCTTGTGACTGCTGTCATCTCAACATCCTGCTCCCAGCCTGCAGAGCACAACCCAAACCAGGGATCTAAATCTGTAGGCCTCGCCAGCATGCAGACATATACACACATGCACAGACAGCCTGTCTACGGCTGAAATTAGGTTGTCAAAGCTTACAGGCAGTTAGTCAGGTGCTTTGTCTCCCTGTCAAGCACCTGTCCCTTCATGTCAATTTGTAATAAATAGATGAAAAATCAATAACCATCATTGCTGAAGCCAATGTGCGATGGCCTGAATGTATCTATGGATGTAAAGGAGAAAAATCTAACATCATTTATTTTTAAATAATTTTTCCATTAAGGAGATACTAACACTTTAAGAGAGTTGTGTTTGACAGGTACTTGTTTACTCACCGCTCTTCAGCTCCATTTAGTTTACACATCATTGCCTAAATATAGCTTTCTGCCTTCATCTTTGTGACAAGATGGCAGCAAGACTGTCTATCAAATCAAGGCTATACTTTTCAGTCTATACTGCATACTAATATTTATAGTTTAATGTTTTAGCAGTTAGTATCGAGGAAATGTATATATTTTACCAATTCTTAAACAAATAGGATGTGCACCAACAGATGCTAATGAAACTGCAACTTTAATTGCATCTTGGGAAAAAAGCACACCCAACACCACAAATGTCAATCAAAATTGAGAATGCATACTGACCTCTTTAAGTCAGTTAACTTAAGTACACTTCATTTTGTATTTAGTGTGTTAACACCTCTATGTAGACACTAAATACTAAAATACCTCCGGCTAGAATTGGGTTGCACCTAGAAATTGGGACACAGCTCCAACTTTAAAACATCCCTTTAAAAACATATGGGTAATGTCAAAGATGCAAATTATACACATGCTAAAATACATCTACCTAATGAAGATTGCATCAGTGCACATCGGGGTGAGGTGACTTTGTTGCTAATTGTGTAAGATGTCAGACAAATCAGACAAAAACTGATTCTTAAGCAGAAACACCAAGAAATCCACTGTTTTAATTAAGAGTTTCAGCTAAGCAGAAAATTACCTTATAACCATGACACAGATCAAATGAAAGGTGTTCACAGTAACAGAACAAGGCACCAGCATTTTTAACATATCAGCAGTATGTGTGTGGGAGAGAAAAAGAGAGAACCAAGTGCAATATCGCAATAGTTGTGACCACATACACTAATGCAGCTATGCGTGGATGCATTCACACACACACCCTCACAAACACTTGACCTCCAGAGAAAGACCGTGAAAAAAAGCAAGTAGTAAAGATGGCCTGCTGATGTCTGTGTGTTGTACTCTTCATCGGAGGATCACTTCACTCAAAGGATTTGCAACCAAATTTGTAATTACTTCATGTTGTTTATTCAAAATGTGTCTAATACATTTTGGTGCTCTAAAACTGGAGGACTGTTTATTAAAAAGAACCACAAAATATTAAAAAGGGCCACAACTCCTACTCATCTGAAGTGAACGTTAACACCCTTAAATTAAAGCTGAATGTCTGCACTTTAACATCAGATGTATAATCATAAACCATAGGACTACATGGTAAGTTCTGAAAATTTGTATCTGTTACTTGATTACAGCCCTTCCTCCTTTCCAGAAGGAGTACTCCCATTAGCTGTTAATGACGAATATTTGCAGGTTGTGAAATACTCCAAAACACTCCAGTGGCCATGTGACTCAATTTGAAGCCCTTTACTATATGGTTCATGTGTTTTAAGGCCTTAAAAGTTGCATGAAATGAATAATTAAACACTGAAATGGATGAACACTACTCACCCTCGAACGATACACAACCCTTCTCCTCTTTAAAGCAGAATATCAGTGGGTCTTGGCCTTAATCAGCCACTGTTGTATGAACAGGATGAGACAAAAGTATAATGCAGAGCCATTAAAACAGTAAAACGCACTTATCCTTCATTAGAGGAGAAAAAAAAAGGGAAGTGACTGCACAGCAAGCAGGCTCATCTTTTGTGCTGGTAAATGTAAAAGGCTGAGGAGTTAACTGGGCTGAGCCCCCCATGAGGAGAGATATATAATCTTTTAGGTCACAAACCAGAGGGCGGCTGTCATCACAATCACTGTGGGATGAAACACTGCAAGGGTTTGAATAGACTGCTAATATATCTCAGATCCCTAGGGTGGATGAAGTCATTCCCAAAAATCTGTGGCTGGTTTGACGTCCGTGCGAGGCAGTTGACAGTTCGCACATGTGAGTCACAAGCGTCACTTCTTGCGTATCAACATGAACAAGCCAAAACAAGGATGTTGTTTCTGTTTGTGTATCAATCCGAATGAAAATAACATCATCAAGCAAGAAAGAGTTGTTGCAAAAGATTTTCTTCTTTCAAAACAATTACAACTGATATGAATGCAAACCTGCAAATTGGTAAACACATTGCTCATGCACTGTGCAATTTCTGATGACAGGAGTGTAAATGCCACTCACACACCATGACAGGTGCCATCTTTCTGAGTAAAAAGATCCTCGGAGACTAAATCTAAACCTGTCAGCTTACAGGCATTACGGCCACCTCATTGTACAAAGCTGCAGCAAGGTCGCGCTGACCTTGAGCAACAGCTGCAGTAGTATTAATGTAATTTCTTACTATGATTTGTACCATAACAAAAAGGTAAAACAGCTCATCAACGACAGCATGTTTATGCGATTACACCCTCTTTTCAGCACACAAAGGACTAATTGCGAGCATCTTTCGCCAATCAGGCCTTTCATTTAAAAATAACTGTTTGCCAACAAGCAGTAAACAGACGCATTCATCTGAAAACTAAATGAGAGGCTCGTTATCAGGGCTTTGCAAATGCGGCTCAGTCTGAAAATGCATGAAACAACTTCATCCCAAACAGCCCCCAATCAAACTTCTCAGTCACAGCTTACTTAAGATTCTGATCACAGAATTGTACGAAATTGCATCAGTACTGCATATGTGACAGGTGACAGAGCAGCAGAGAGACGCAGAGACAGGTGGATGGACGGGGACAGCAGAGGAACTGTTACTGATTGGACCGGTTACCCTGTGGGTACAAATTGCAGCAGACAAGCATGAGCAAGCACGAGGAGGGAAAGGAAAGTATGTTTTTGCATTCCGGTTTCGGCCACACACAGGTTTTCTATTAGATGACAGATGACACGCTTCACACCCTGCACACTGCAGATATCACTCAGCACAGCCCGTACCCTCCCCCTCCCTCCCTCCCTCCTACCTCACCTCTCCATCTGGCTACTGCGTCATCCCAATTTTACCACACACGCACATGCATCCATACATTGTCTATTTCTCCATCAGCATGTCTTCTTTTCCAGCACTGAAGCCCTAGCCAGGTATGTTAATTAAGTTAATCGGATTGTCGCCTGCGGGGAAGCAGCACAACTTTCACAAAGTTCCCAGATAATTTTACCTTAATTCAATCAGCAGTTGCCTGTCTTCCTGCATTTTGTGTGTGTGTGTGTGTGTGTGTGTGCGCGTGTGTATGTGCATGGAGGCGTGTGAGTGTTTGTATTTCTGTCCATGTGTTTGGAAGTGTTTTCCTCCCTGAGCCGCATTACCAGCAGTTTGGCAGAAATTAGCCATAATCATATTAGCCGCTCTCCCTCCTCGTCTGCCGCGGGCATAAATGTGAGTTTCCTCTCCCAGTTATCTCACGCCCGCGATCAAGCCTCCTGAGAAGGACAGCAGCTTAAGTGTTGACAAACACCACTCTTAAAGATTGTGTTAAGTGCTGATAAAGACACTCTGAAACTGACACTAAGATGTAATGCCACATAATTGCCGCTCAAGGTATTTGAAATCTCAAATGTTGCCACCTTGTGTTGGCTTTTCGCTCAGTAATGACATGAACCAGGTGTCAGAGGTTAGTGAGACAGCAACATTGGCTCCAGCATGCTGCCATGCTTTGCTCAGAGGAAACCCCCCCCCCTCCCGAGGATCATGTGGCCCAGAGAAAAAGGGTATTACATATTTCACTCGCTCACAAGTCACTAACACATCCACACTGCATACCATTGTCTCGCCATGGTCCTTCACCCTATGGCCTTGGTCCCCACTGTGTGTGTGTGTGTGTGTGTGTGTGTGTGTGTGTGTGTGTGTGGGTGTGTGTGTGTACACATGACTAAGGTAGTTCAATATGTGCCACAGATTTTTATAAGCCCTAGCTGGACGCTCCATATTTATTCTCCCCTGACAGTGACCTTGCTGTGCTGTCTCCACCTCCGAAATCTGAATGCCAGCGCTGTCAATCAAACACAGTCTCCTCAACTCCCCCCAGCGCTACCTTAGGGACTATTCTAATGAGGCGCATGTTGGCATTATGGGACAAAAGGCTGCCTGTGAGACTGTTTTGTACAAAGGCAGTCATTACCGTGTGTGTGGAGAGAAAATAGAGACAGTGATAGCAACTTTAGTCCAGCTGTTTGGTAGAAGCAAAACAAATGAAAAGAGAAACAACCTGTAGTAGTGCAATTCAGCATATAATGCAAGTGAGTACAGAGTTTCAGTAGCATACAACACAAAAACAAAGCTTTTCTCAATCAACTTATTTTAATAAATCAAAATATGTTTTTCTGCAAAACCCTTTTTTCATTTAAACAAAAGGAGTCCAAGTTCTCAATTATTAAAGGTTGTCTAAACACAAGCAGCTGTACAAGAACTTTGCCTGAATAAAATATGGTATAAAATTGATTTAAGTCAGGAAGTATCTGCTCCCAACAGTTGACAGTTTTCAATACTCAATGCTACGGACACATTTTGGTCATCCATCAATATTCAGCCCCATACATAAAAGGTAAACGTTTACTTCAGCTGTCCATTTTTAACCATGCAAAGCTTCATTTGTGGTCACTTTGTCTCCTTTAGACGCAATTTCTGTTGCCAAAAGTTGTTTGGGGAGACTTGGCATGAGTGTGTGTTTGTGGATTTGCATCAACAAACGGTGAGGCAGTAGTGCCAGCTGTTTGCATTCCAGGCATACAGAAGAACAAGCTTCCCGGGAATTAGTGGTCACACTGGTATTCTCACACGCCCAAACACATGCACACACACACCAAAGCCTGAGACAGACAATCACACAGGATTGCTGCATTTTTAAACCTGCTTCCCATTTCCCTTTTTTCCTGGTCTTTCTAAACGCATGCACACACACGGCTCTCATGCATGCTCACACACACACATTCACTATAAACTGCATCTTAAAGGGTGGTCGATCAAACATTTAATTTTCTCCCAGTGCTGACAAAGGCCTCTCACCAAGACAAGCCGCTTTTATCGACTGGCGTCCAGAGGGCCCGGCAGCTATTATAGCAGCAATGAGTGACTGGCCCAGTCAATAGACTTTCTATTAGAGAACTGCTCCCTGAGCCCCGCGCCAGCAAACACAGTGAGACTGAGAGAGAGAGAAGGGAAGAGAGACATGGGAGCTCTCTGAAGGTCAGGGAAGGAGCAGTGAACCCCCTGAGCGAAATGCGTTGTGTGGGAGCGGGTGTGTGTGTGTGTGAGAGAGAGGACCAGTAGTAGATCAATAAGAGGAATAAATAGGCACTGACACTAGGCTCTGCTATCAGAGATATGGATACAGGCAATTCCTAAATATCACGGACAAGTCATGGTTCATCACTATTGCATGTGAAAACAAACAGATCACTCGGTTATTGACACATTAGTAATGAATGCATTTTTAAGCCACCCACAAAATCCTGTTTATACTGTAGCACTCCGACACAGTAATAAATGACCTTTAGCTCTTATATATAGTACACAGTATGTGAATGTGATGGCAAGGCTTCAGTGACCTTGGTCCTGCCTGCCCGAGGCAAATTTAGACTGATCTAGATGAGCTGTGAGGTGCTCATGCTGCTTCGCTCTAACAGAGGGAGTAATAGCCAAGGCAAACACCCTCATTCATCTTTGAGCATCTCACATAATACCACTTATCATTAATGATGCTACACTGCTTAAACAGACGAAGATTAATCTGACAGACCAGGAGACAGAGAGAGAGAGAGAGAGACAAACAGAAAAACCTTAAAGGATGAGGAGCACTTCAGACGTTGACTCAAGCTCCACGCAGGGATTTTTTTTTTCTTCTTCTTTTTTTTTTTTTACAATCCCAGCAGTGGAGTTTAGTCCATGATGAGATAAGTTAACTACATTGCAATATGCAGTCTGAACTGAGTCTCAAAATAAACAGCTAAACAATGTCTGAGAAAGGCAATAACTCATGACTAAAACTGGCAAAGGCTAGTGAAACAAAATAGATGTGAGCTTTCGGAGAAGCACAGATAGACTGAATCACTGTGAAGCTGCCATCTCTCTAAAGCCTCTTGATCTTTCAGTGTTCAAGACAGATGACCAAAGTCTGACCAACGCTTTCAGTCAGTAGATATAAAATGTCAAGGGGATTAAAATACAAAGAAACAGACTGTTGCATTTCAGCCTAAATCTTTGCTCTCTCTGTGTTCCTCTGATGTAGTGCTTCTGTGTACAGAGCAAGGAGCTCTGATGTGTCACTAAAAACTAAGACAAAAATCCAACCGCTTATGTTTTTATGCTTAGAAACTGCTCCTTACTATATAGCATGTGCAGTATTCACTTTAATGCAAATGGGAGCAACGCAACATCCTTGTTGCTGATGTAATTGCAATGAATATGCATTTACTTTCAGAGGCCATGTATATCCTTTTATATATAATCAGAGGGGGCAGCAGTGTGGCTGAGCACAAGGACAAACTAAACAGGGGCAAAATTTGAAAAGATGTAGAGGAGAATTATCACTTTCATTTGAATAAGTTATGACAGTCACCAAGAGCTCAGAGGCTGTGTACATACAGCTGTACACTGCTCACTTGTTTACTATCTACTCCCACAGTGTAAATTCCACTGAAGTTCATAAAACCGCTAAATAGTGCTTTGATTCATAAGATTTAATCACAGCCTACTAATGTAATGATATAAAGAGGAAACTATAAAATTAGTATACATATTGTAAAAAAATGTTTGTTTGTTACTAAATATGAAATGTTTGAAGAAATTGAATGAGCATTTATTTCCCCACATGGGAAAAGGCAGAAATGGAACCTAAGAAAGTAGAAAAACATGGATGTAGCGTATTGTAAGACACCTACTGTAGATTTTCTATAGGGACATTTTAAACCCTGAAGTTTAGCTTTGTGCTTGTCAAAGTCTTGTCACATATTAGAGCCAGAAAACCCAGAGGAGCTCCTGTGTGCACAGTCTGAAGGGAGCTGAGGTAAGACAAATAGCAAGAACAGATTCACGACTGACTGTCAGTCAAGGTAAACACAACCTGAAATGTTCTTCTTTCGAAGTAGAATTAGAAGAAGTGAAATTAAAATTGAGTAAATGGGAATATTTTTCGACTGAAAAGTCTAGTTATATCTATATTATTTCTAGAGGTACTCCAAATCCCTGTTACCAGTGGAATCACATTTGGGTTCAGAGTTCAAAGCCTGCAATCAACATGAGATCAATAAATGGACTGTTGTTGTAAAGGTACATTACCTCACATTTTGATTATCTAAATTTCACAGTCCACTAAGTATTTTTTGAAAAACTTTGAACTGAAATCACAATGCAAACATACAAACAGTCAAACTAAGCTCCAGTCCTCACCTTATGAGATCATGGTAATGATCAAAAGAAATCACAGGTACAAACAGTTATAATAAGCTTCCCGCACATGGTGGCTTGGCTTCTCGTAGGGACAGGGTCCAAGTGTGGACTAAGAGAACTAGTGAGCACAACCACTACTCCTTCACACTGAAAGGTGCCAGTTTGAGGTGGTTTGGGCGTCTGATAAGGACATAGAACAGACGCCTCCCTCTGGGGGTATTCCTGAGACTCTGTGGTAGGCCCAAGAAAACACTGAAGGGATTACATATCTCATTTAGCCTGGGAGCACCTCGGGATTCTCCAGAAAGAGCTGGAGGATGGGGCTGGTGAGGGGGACATCTGGTCTACCCTACTTAGCCTGCTACCATCATGACCTGGATCCAGCAAAAAAAACTGATAAATGGACGTACCCATATCACGACAGCTGTTTGAGGTTTTCTACTGACTTTAGCACAGTGTTCGACAGTTTTAAATCTTACAGTTCATTTGCTCTTGTCTCAGTCAGTCAGTGAGTAAGTAAAATGGTTGCATTTTCCTCTTGGTTTTGTTTCTTTTTGCACGGAAAAAAATGGAAGTGAGAAAGTAAACACAGGAAAAAGGTCCTGAAGAAGGTCCTACCTGCCCAACTATCAAGAAGACAACAAACTCTGTTTCTAGTCCAGGTCAGACCCTTGCCAACAACTGTTTATTTTGCCAGTAGAGTTGTTCTGATACTGATACCCATACTGATACCAGTATCAAAAGTGCCTCCTAAAATGCTGGATCGGGGATCGGCGAGTACGCTAGTCTATGCACCAACCTGATATCATGTTATCATATCATTTATCAGCTCATTTACACTATACAAGAACAAAAATACGTGTCACTCGCTATTCGAAACTGTGCATCCAGCCTGATCGGTACTGTACATGTGCAACTCTCAACAGAGATGAGAAATAAGCGGGATGGCTCAATCCTTAGCTAATCATCAGCTCCAGAAAAAACAATCGCTTCTTCCTCATCTCTGTTGAGCGTTGCACATGAGCAGTACTGATCGGGCAGGTGCTAGCAGATAGTGCAATGTGTCAGCAATTCACATGTCAGTTTGTTTCTTTTTGAACAAATCCCTTGCACATGGGAGCCTGGATTAACTCTGTTCCCAGAGGGGAAAATAGAGCAGTGGTAATCTACTGAGGAGTTTGGTACTGTCTTTGGTACTGTATTCAGCTAATCACAATAGTGCCAGTTGGACCGCCAAGGCTCAGAAATATAAAAGGGTAGAAAGCCACATGGGAAATGAGAACACAGCTGGATATCATGCCACTGAGCACTGGTGAAGAGTTTCTGTGGGAGGAGAGGAATGGAGATGACTGACGAAGACAACTTTTTCCTCAAGGTTTTGTTCATTCACGTCGCACTTGGGAAAGGTGGTGTGATTGTCAAGACATAAAACATTAGCAATCAGAATTCACACACCCATTCACAAGAATAATTTAAAAACTTACAAACACAATGCAGCTATAACATTTTAGACAGATAGATAGATAGATAACTTTATTCATCCCCGAAGGGAAATGAAGTCGTCATAGCAGCCGGTATATTTGAATATAATAAAATACAATACAACAATAAAATACAATACAATAAGATAAAATAGAATAAAATAAAATTAAGAGAAACAAAACAGATTTAATGTTTTGTTGTCAGTATATTTACCAGCACTCTGCAGATAAAAAAATTGTCCAAACTCTCACTCTCTCTCTTTTTCTCATGTAGACACACTTTCATTCTACAGTCTGTTACTTACTAACAGCAGCACTTCTGTGTGTGCATACTCCTGCAGGCGAAGACATTAGCTGCTACCTTCTGATAGCCTAATCATGCGTACAAAAATGTGACGGACTCAAATTAGAGGGACATGTCAGGAGCAATAAGTTCACAGGACTTTTCAACATGTCAGTTCCTTCTGCTTCATTAACACAGGCACCTTATCTCACACTCATTATACAGACATTTGCACCCCTCACTTACTCATTGTGTGTGCTCAGTATGTGTCTTGACATTTCAAGGAAGTTGAGCCCAGTTTTCTCTGCTTTAAGTGGTTAAGTTAAAATAAGGTCTGAGGTTTAGAGTTAACAAAGAAATGTAAAAAAAATCTGAATATACATATAAAAAAAAGGAAATTATAATTTCTTAGTAGTCACAAGTAGTCACAGGCTCCTGCTGCTCTTGCTAGAACATCATCTCATAGCACACCTCATCACTTTCTCCTTTTAGCATGATGCAAGGTAGCACAAGTCTTTCTGCAAGTTCTTGCAAAGTCATCATTTTAGGTGCAAAGTCAGTTCACGAAAATCAAATTCAGTAATCTAAATTTGGACCATTTTTGGTTATGTGGTAAAATAATATCCAGCCGCTGCATACAGTGCAATGCAGTATTACTCCTATTTTAAACAGATCTCCTCTTTCATTAGAAAGGAGTCTCTTGATGCCCAGTATGAACAGGAGGGAAATCTGGTTTAATATTCATATAGGCGCCTGAGTATTGTTTTGAAGCAGACTTGAAAAAGGCAAAACTCCAACTGAGACCACTCTGTCATTTGTAGGCTGCACTGTGGTCAGTTTCCACTGCTCTTGCTGAGTGTTGTCCACTGATGTGCTTGGACCTTGAGCACAGCTGTGTCTGGCTGATGAGATAGCTGAGCCCACCCACTGCTCGATCATATCCGCTTTCAGCGATTCGGACACAATGACGATCTGAAAAAATGAACAACTGCGAGGGGTGAGGGGTGTCATGGAAATTAACCGTCACAAGAATACAAAGACACGAGAGAGTGCGTATTGAAGTCCTGAGTTTAAGAGCAGGGAGCCTTTTCCTGAGCTCAGCTGTGACCGCAGCACAACTCACAGCATTGATAGTGGTTGCCTGTGCTGCCCCCAAGAGCCAGAGTACACCATCCCTAATCGTAAATCCCACCTCAGCAGCTCAGCAGCTCTCTCATTATGGGACACTAGTGGCTGTTGTGCCCTGCTCAGGAAGGTTGGGGGTAATCCTTGTGCTTTTGAGACAATTTCCAAAACCCAGATTGCCTTGGCAAAGAGATAGAGACTCTGGGAGCAGCAGGGATTGTGTACCAGTCTATAAGTGAAGGCGAGAAGGAGTGGACAGGGAGGAATAGAGATAGATGGATGGAAGGAGAATGAAGCATAGGCTGCAGAAGAAAGAAAGAGAGAGAATCTTAGACAGGAATAATGGAAGGGCGAGCCATCAACCAGATGGAAGGGAGAAAGAAAAGAACGAAAGCTATAAACAGGAAGAGCGAGCACACATGCACGTGCCAGTGCATGTGAAGTGTGTGCATCTGTGCTCCCTTGCCCGCTCTAGTGTGTGTGTGCACCAGACTGAGTAAGCCTCCCTTTATTTGCTGTAAGGATTAAGAGGACAGCTCCAACACATGCACATTCTCGGGCTTAACACGGTGCCAGACTCCGAGGCACACTCACAACTGGGGCTGTGTGAAAAAAAAAAAAACGTGCACACGGCTGCAGAAATGACGGGCACATTCAACAACTCTTGATGAAGGCTCAACCACAGGATCTGAAGTGAAGACAAAAGACAGTTTAATACATGGAGTGGGACGCTTTAAAGGCCAAGACATACTGTTGACACTCCAAAAGGCTGGGATGTGATTAGCATTGGCGTCCTGCAGACATTTCATATCTCTAATTTGGAAATTGGGGGCTGTTGAACAAAGTTTCTTCCATCTGTTTCTGTTTCCCTGAGGCAGAGTTGTGTGCTCCTGCATGAGGAAGCTTAACCCAGTATGGTCACGGGGGTCAAACACTATCATACCAATTCCCTGGGTTTGAGTAGCTGCTAATCTCCTCTGGCTCGGGACTGGATTATCCAATTAAAAAACCCTGACCCCTGAAATGACCCACTCAGCACCAAGCACAGAGGCACATACGACTGCCACTACCAAAGATAAAAAGCACCACAAGTGTTTTTTTGGATAACAGGTAGATATTGGAAAGATTTTCAGTAATTTCTTCCTACACCATGTTGAAGACAAAGTAGGTAAAATTGCACCGAAATTTGTTTTATTGAAAGGATTCTTTTTTTTTGGCTTCCACTTAAAAAAGGTACACTCACTGGTTGAATTATAGTGCCACTTGCACTTCTAAATCCCAAACGTTGAAACAAAGTTCACACTTAAGTTTCAAAACTTTATGAGGTGACACGGTAAATTGATCAACAGAAATTAATTTGCAACTATTTGACAATCGTTTGGGTTTATAAAGAAAAATATACTGGTTCCAGCTTCTTCAATGAGAACATCTGTGCTAAATGTATTAATTCTTTTATTATATGAAACTGAATATCTTTTAGTTTGCCAGACAAAACAAGACATTTTCTGACATTTTATTAGGTCCAACAATTGATCAACAAAATAATCCCTGTTGGTAAAGACTAGAAATTTCCACCTCGTGGATGAATGAATCCACCAAACCAGTCATGCTGCAGTTTACATCAATGTCTGTCCAGACTCATATAATATATGTAGTCTTTTGAAGGAATTTAATAAAAGGTATGATGATATGATGGTATGGTTCCGGTGAGAAACATACTGCCTTCACTTAGAGACTATTTTTACAGAGGAGTATAAATTCATTGAGAGAAACAAAAAACAGAGTCAAATTCCTTGTATGTGGTCACACATGCTTGGCCAATGAAGCTGATTCTGTTGGAACTAAAGTTGCAGCCATGACAGTAGACAATGCTGCAAATATGGATGATGCTGCAAAAAAGCTACAAATTCTAAAACGTGGATGCTTCACACACATCTTCAACCCAGCAGCACAGAGGATCTACACAGTAACCCCACTTTCAAGGTGGGCACCCAAGACTAGTGTCACCAATTTAGTATCTGACCAAATGTGAAATATGGTCACAATCTCCCCATCTGTTCCTGAGTTATGGCGTTCAATATTGGCCAGAAAAGTGTGTTTGCTGAACATTATGACGTCACAATGAAGTTGACCTTTTGGATATAAAATGTCATCACGTCATAATTTTATCCTCTTAGACATTTGTGTGAAATTCTGTCATAACTGAATTATTTTTGATGTTTTGTGCATACAACCGCTAGGCAGTGATTATAGTTGAACTTTCACTGCAACTCCTTGCACTCACAAAGACTTGATTCCTGATGTTATCAGTGTACAGCTTTACAGAGTGTGGAAAGATTAACAAAGAGAAAACAACGTGCCGGCTGACTTTGTGGATGTCACATCTGAGTCTTGAACTTTAAATGTAAAAGCCATTCACTCCTCTGTTGATAACTTGTGAAGACAAGCTGCAAAAGTGGTTAAGGATGGAAGCAGTTATATCCACCAATGCTCTCTTCAAAGCCACCAGACTCCTTTGGTGTTTTAACACATTGGTTTGGATCCGAACTACAAACAATAACACAAACAAACTAACCGATCGAGGCAGCGGCAGAACAGCAACTCCCGTGTTCTGTGAGGTAAAATGACTGTCGTTGTCAAGGAGTCTGGTGGCTGTGAAGAGAGTGATATAACGGCTTCAGTTCCCAGTCGGGAAAGGTTTGTTTGACAGCAAGGTAATCGCTGAAAATATTCTAAATATAGCGTACCCTTTACTGATGTGGATTTTTTAGGTGGGCCTCTTTTTTTGAATACGTTTTTTCAAAATACGTTTTGCTGCTGACCACGTCTACGGCAGTGCTTAGCTGCCTGCTTCCCCAAACTGGGCACGAAACCGACCGCCAGTAATACACTGACTATGGATAAGTACCTCATACAACCCCACTTCAAAATATCCGAACTATCCCTTTAAAGCCTCTACTTGGATGAAATACTAAAATTCTATGCAGTGACATCAACTTGACAGCTAATAAAGAATTGCTATACACCATCTAATCAATATTTATCAGGCTGCACATGAATATTTTTAAACATTTGGAAACTTGTTTTATATGTTTGAGTATAAGTTTGACTTATTTTTTGCAAAATTTTAAATTCCACCTCCTCTTGTTCATTATTTTCTTTGGCTAAGTTGACAGCATCAGTCATCTATGCCCTCGCTGATTTCATCAGAGGAAATTGTTTTCATTTTAATAATCAAAAACCAATTTCAGAGGCTTCCAACAGATTCACGTCTGGGCTGCTGCATGCCTTCACTGTGCACTGATGTTTGTTTACTGCATTCACTTCACAGTGCATGAGATTCACCCCATAAAACTCTGTCAGACAGGCATAGAGAGAAGGGGAGAGAGGCACTCACATCATCTTCACATAAACATGAACACAAATGTCCCTGACCTATATTTGTGTAATATTGCAATTCTTTCACCTAATATTCAAACAGACTGAGCCTCTATTCTGTCTTCTGGAGCAAAAACAATGCTGTCTGTAAAATCTTTTCTGATACTATTGTTATTGTTGATATTATATGAATCGGTTATTCATTCAGAAATACACAACAGTAACGGAGACTTGTACTTCACTGCCACCACTATGGCACAATGCCTCTTCTACAAGGTGTTGTACAGCATAAAACAAAACAAATCAGTTAAAGAGGTTTTCAGAAATGTTCAGCCTGCTGCCATCTGCCTACAAATTAGGAATAATTGTGTGCATTTATATAACATGTGCAAAATGTTAGTACAGTGGTGTAAGGTTTTTTTACAATCTGATTCTTATTTTCATTATACTCCTCACACATGCAAATATCAACACCCACATATTGTACACCAAGCCCACGCATTTAAATACAAATTAGAAAGCACTAGGTGGAGCGCAAACCTCCGCCAACGCTGAACAATTCTCTAACACAGCATCCCCTAACAATTCATGAGTATTCATTTTGTTTCTGACAAAACACTGGACTGAGACGCCCCTTAGCAGCAGACTAGAAAACTCGAAGTCAAACTTTTTCCTTAGCATGCAAACACAGCATAATAGAGATGGCTACAAAAATTATATCCAGGTTGAGCACAAATAGAAACTCAACTGAAAAAAAGGTATCCACTCACTCTTCAAAAAGACTTGGTCCTGTTCACAGTGTGAGAGTGAGCAAGTTAAATATGTGTTTGAGTGCATGTATGTGATGCAAGCAGGATGCAACCCGAGCTGAGAAGTTTCCTTTAACTCAAAGGATCATGCTGGCTTCTTGTCCCACACCTTCTTGCATCAAAGACGAGCCAAGGAGAACAGACGCATGAGAGGGTAGGGACGAGAGCCAAGCTGCAGAAAAGAGAAATGGGGGAAAAAAACGCTTTTTCTATGATGGATAGCTTAGTCCTCTTCCTGTCTCTACTGACAATTTTAGAAACACAGTACAAATAGAGTTTTGCTTTATCTTCAAGGTCATCGTAACCGCAGCTTGATAATAGATTTGAAAATAAAGATTTCCTTTGATAGTTTTTTCAAGAACTGCTCAAATACAATATAAAAAGAGAGAAAACATTTTTGTATTTTGAAACAAACAGAATATTTGATTAGAGAGCGGGTCAAAAACTCATAGACCATCTTAAGGTTCTCCTGTGCCTATGATTTTGCACCTTTATAATAGATAGTATTGTAGTGAACAAAGGTTGGCATATGCTTTCAACATCTGGGCACAACTGGAATATTCCTTCCAGCAATACTTGTGCCATTACTCCCCGACTTTCACTGAAGGTCACACCACTTTCATCCACCTCACAAAGCCCCCAAATAAAGACACAAGTTATGGTTTCTCTATTTTTGGGGTCAGTGCTTTTATGAGCGCAGGTATTTGGCCCGGAGAGAAATAGAGTCAGTTGGTGGACGGGGAACAAAGGAACCGGAGAACCAATGAATAGAGGAGCTGAATAATTTAATTTGGAGAGCAGAAATGTCATCTCAATTAGACCGTGAGATGAACTCACCAACTGGCACGCACGCGCACCTACACACACGTGGTGAGTGGATGGTATGTTTTGAGAAATAGAGGTGACCTGAGTCGGAGGGATGGATGAAAACATTAAGAGAGAAGAGAGAAAGACATGGAGGAAGCCATCTGCCGCTTGCATTAGTGCATTAGGGAACGGCAGACAGCAGCGCTTGAAGATAAAACAAACCTCACACACACTCATCACTCTCAGCTGAGCCGCCTGTCCGAATCGACAAAGACAAACACACGCACACTAGCACATGCATGTACACAGACACACACACACACTGAGAGACCTATGAAAGCATGTCCAGCCCTCCAGTAATAAGCCTCTATTTGACAGCTCGGAAACCACATTTACACATCTCAGTCTCTCTCCACCTCTCTCCTGGCTTGCAGAGCTCGGTGCAGTATATTTAGTCAGAGGGATGAGAGAAGCAGCACAGGCTGAATCCTCTGATTAATGCAACTCTCATCCCTACTCTAATCCCTAATTCAAGCACCTGTCAAAACAGGAGATTTCACATGCACTTGTGAGAATCACCACTTTAATCACACACACACACACACACACACAAGGTCTGGCTGCGGCATACTTACTCATCCAAGATACAGGGTTGCACACCAGAAGACACAGGCCTAAGATTAAAGGCTTTGTAGTACAGAGAAGGAGATACCATGGATTCACATCTTGGAGCTACAGAGTTCAATACAGATGTCCAAACCACCTGTTTCGCCCCCTGACCTTTCAAACTCGTTGGCATCGCTTTCACTTCTCTACAACACAAGGTGCCTTCTCACTTCATGAATATTGAATATGAAGTATTGGCATCTTTATCTCAATAGTCCGTGTCTCATTTACTTACCCCAGGAGGTTGTGTGTGCAGAACACTGTGTAAGCATGGGGCAAATCCTTGGCTCCAGGGCAGATTAGTTGCAGGTTAGCCGGCCATGAGTGAATCATGGTCTGGCATCGCAACAAGCAACAGTGATGGGGCCTACTGAGCTTTGTTGCCCTCTCCATGTGCCCTTTCATTTGACAGAGATCAAGGGGAGAACACAGGATAGGCAAGCCAACGGAAAGAGGACTACAGAAAACATGTAGTGTACTTTCACATAACCTGGTTATTGTCAGCTTTCTGTTCTAACCTGATTTCCTTAATGTAATGTAAATGAAAAATTCAGCTCCATTTTATTAGGTTAATTAATCAAGAGTTAACATGGATAGAATCATGGTCCAACATCCCAGAACCCCGTTTCACAAAATTTGCAGCAAAGTGTTGGACCGACAGACTGACAGATATTGCCCTCTCAAGAGCCATGCTGCTGTAGAGATTTATCTATCAAGATGGTTGGAGCAATAAAGCCAAGACAATAGTAAACTGTGTTACAATTCTTATTAGTCAACTGAGTAGATAAGTGAGAAGAAAACTCATGTATTATTTGTAAAAACTCAGAAGTGATATTAATTTTGCAGGTTTTGGGTTATTAAAAGAATGGTCTCATTACAAAGACGATTGAAATCAAGGTGATGACTCTGACAAAATGGGATTTTATACAGAATCTCAAAGAAATAAATGACAAAGTAGAATTTCAAAAGCTTCTGTTCTGTGTTTTTTCCAGATAATGCGCTAAAGAGTTTCCAGAGCGGATGTCGTACCCTGTGTGAGGTGTTTCTCAGGGAGGGGGATAGAGAAGAGAGGGGGGTTGATTTCAAGCCCTGAGGCCTCTCCAGATGCCTCATCTGAATAAATGAGTGCTTTTAATCAATAAGTCATCTACCCTCTGTGAGGAGTACTGAGGCTACACAATTATCCAAGATAAATACGCAACACATCCATAAACATGCTTGCATATACGCACATTCGTACTTGCGAGAGAGTGAAATGCAGACTGTTTTTATCCTGTCAAAAACCTCCAAGATAAAGCTTCTATTTACATGATGGAGAGCTGTGGATATGGAGGTATTTTCTCAATGGGAATATTTTTCTTCTGATGATTTTAATTCTAACCACACTATTAAAAAGACAACTGAACAACAGGCTTTGTCAGTCAGAGCTGGAATTAGATGCAATACACAGTCAGTGAATACATAGACAGAAATAATTTGACTGTTCAAGTTAAGGCGGCCTATGGACTTACAGGAAAAGGCAATAAAATCATAAAATAGAGAAATCGTGTGTTCTTTGCATCCACTTAACTACATAAGCATGTTCATCTATGGTTGATTTGTGGAAACTTTTCTGACTTTCTGTTATTCATTTTGTCATTGTAATAAGACCAAATCACTACATGACCAAAATTCTTATTGCTGACGACCGATAAGTAAACTATGTCTTATGTGTTTGATCTGTTTTTGTACTTCATTTCCACTCGCGTTAGGTTACAGATGAATAAA
Organism: Lateolabrax maculatus; assembly: GCA_031216445.1. Classification (NCBI taxonomy): domain Eukaryota; kingdom Metazoa; phylum Chordata; class Actinopteri; order Acropomatiformes; family Lateolabracidae; genus Lateolabrax; species Lateolabrax maculatus. The sequence goes on along the minus strand of CM062209.1, from coordinate 12,583,464 downwards.
CATATTAAACATTTAATGCATAATATACAGTAATTTTCCCATCAATTTATCATCGATTAAGGACATTTAGGTCTTACAAATGAATGAGTGAACTACAGTAAATAAACAATTTTGTTAATAATTTGATGCTGGTGTTATAGATAGATGTTATAGTCCTCATAAACATGCATTATTATTTCTATCTCCACTGGATTAAAATGGAGGCTCTGCTCTTAATTTACCCGTTGCCATGGTGAATCGTGGTATCAGAGCTCAACTGATGATGGCTTTTTTCATTCACCACGCATGGGCTTAACTCAGAGTGCACAAAGTCAGAGTTGTTTGAACTTACTCTCATCATCTTTTCTGAAACCCAAAACTCAGATGGTTTCCCATCTAAAGAGTCGCAGTAAGTCATGACAGCATGCACAAGACCAGGACCCTGAAACTGAAGCAGCTAAATGGAATTCACTCATCATTAATGTTTATTATTTACCCCTGTGTATTTCCTACTGTGACATGTCAAAATGTCTGCTGAAAAAGCAGCCTGTTTGACTGACAATTGCCACGGGCAGGATCTCCAAAATAAACCAGACTGAGATGTAAACATGCCAAGAGTTATTCAATAGACTGAACAATAATCCAGCCCTGTACTAAATGTAGTTAGGTGGGTTGTTTATTAATATTTCACTATACGATCCAATACGATCACCTGGTCGTTTACATGGCAGTTGTAATAAAAGAAGCATTGTGTTATTAAGATTATATGCAAATAATTAAAGTGAATGTAAATACACTGATTTATACTATATTATTGGAGTCACATTGACCTTGCCCTTTAGTATCTGACTAGTATTTGTCATAACTCATTTCTAAATAACCTTTATGGAAGAAAAAAAAACACATTTACATTTGATTATCATATGTTCAGCAAAAATAGGTCTTGCTTTAGACATTTAATCTTGGCTACTCAGTGTATTGAAGGTTTTTTCAGTTGTTATTTTTCTCTGAAACTTAGCGATACACAGTCCTCCATGTAGCACCACCCCGAAATGCAGCAGCTCCATGACAAATGCTCCATGTATTTAATGCATGGAATTCACCTTCAATTTTATCAGCTGGGATGAAGCCAAGTCTTTTTTACTCGCTGCCATAGAGATATCGGCAACAGTGCTGAAGTGACAGCCGCCGGAGGAACAACGGAAAGAGAGAAGAGAGGAGGAGGAGGAGGAGGAGGAGGAGGTGAAAAATGACAAAATACAGACAGTTTGAAAGAAGGGGGGGATGAGATGAGATATTTTTTCACTGTCTGTTCTTTAGGTTCAAAGAGCCAACAGGTGCAAGAAGAGTGCAGCTGTCCTGAAAAAAGGGTGTGGACACAATGTGGATGGAGGCTGGTTTCAAAATGACAACTGTTCTTCTCCATCCTCTTCTCTCTCCCAGATAGCTCTCTATAGTCATGAATATTTCATTTTCATACTTCTGAAAAAGAGAAGTGTGCCGTTTGTACTTCCACTGCTCTGCATACTAACGAGAAGCTCTTCCCTTTTTGGGGAAAAAAAAAAAACATATGAAGTAAATGGATGTGATGAGGATAAGGGATGGAGTAAGGGAGAGGAAGCGGGGAGCCTCATCAGTGAAATCAGATTTGCGCTTCGTACCACTGATTTAACAACTTTGCAGCATTAATCTCACTTTATTGTAAAAGGTAGCCCTAAGTGAAGGCCCTCGTTGCTTAGCAGGGTTAGAGAGTTTAAGATGAGAACTCACACCTCGTAAATCTCCCAGGCTATAAACAGTCTGCCAGACTACGATTGGGGTCATGCCCCGTCTGTGTCGTGCACAAGGACGCTGCGCTCTCTCTCTCTCTTTTTGTTACTTTCTCCTGACAGCCGTACTTCACTAAAATTCAGGGAGAGTTTTAACTTTTAAAACTAATCAAAAATTGCCATCCAAACTTTTGTGTGGAGTGAATCAATTATATGTCAAAAAAAAATGTGGCTTTCATGTACTGTAAATCCTAGTGCTGAACATCCCACATGCCTTCCAACACACTTACAACTCAGCACAGCCTCGATTGGTTACGACCTACTTCTCTGGGTCAAAGTCGTACGTTCACAATGGTCCCAAGGCCCCACTGGGCATCCAATGTGTTTTATTCTTGCAAATCATCACATTTGAGAAGCTGGGGGCAGATCGACTTTGGCATTTTTGCTTAATTAATGGCTTAAACAATTAATGAACAATGTTTGAATAATACAACAATAGTAACAACCAAACTAATTTTCTATTGACCCGTAAATAAACTAGCCTAATCATTTTAGCACAACCAACACAAGACAACTCTTCTGTTGCAGGACAATATAATCAATCAATATCAGCTTAAATTGGGTGTGTGTAGACAGAAAGTGAAACTAAGTTCCTGTTCCACTTTAAATCTGTTTATCTTTTGCCAGTCGCCAAGCGGATGTCAAGATTGATCTCTGAGCTGACTAAAGGAGCCCTAACTAAAAGATACATCTCAGCGTGGCCACATTCTCTGTCACAGGCCATAAAAATGTGATGTAAAGATTTGTTTTTAGTGCTAAAATGATTTGTTACGGTTTTGAAGCACTGTTTCACTGGTGTGGCAAAAACTGCTGCAGCTTTATGAAAGTTTTTGACAGCACATAGCTCACATTGGGGAGTGTCCGTGTGTGTGTGTGTGTGAGAGAGAGAGAATAAAAGAAAGAAATAGAAAGAAAGAGTTGCATTAACTTGTTACACCACTTAATATTCAATGCGAAAAGGGTCACTTTGGATGAGGCACAAACAACAAAAATCAACACTGTCAAGAACAAGCCCTACTCAAGAGTATTCAAGTTTAAAGCATTGTACTTTGAATGTTTGATTACATTAAAAAAAATCCAGCTCCCAGTGGAGGAATGTAACTACATTTACTCAAGTAATGTACTAAGAACAAATTCTTGTTCTTGTACTTCCCACTGTATTTCCAGTTATTACTTCTACTTTTTACTCCTCTACATTTCTCCACAGATTAAGTTACTAGTTACTTTTCTGACTGAAAACTATCATACAGTATATAATAGTAAAACACACAGACATTTTTTCTGCAGAATGAGTACTTTTACTCCTGATACTTTTATGTACATTTTGCTGACAATACTGAGATACTTTTACTTAAAGCTGGAGTGTGGGACTTTTACATATAAATGAACGTCCGTTACATTCAAGTCCTCGCCAAGCAAGTTCACACGATGCTGATGCTGCTCGCCGCCAGGTAAATCTCTCTGTATTTCGCAGTATACAGGAGTTGTTAAATCTGATGTCTGTGGTGACATTCCCAGTGCACTGATGTAGTAGTGATGGGTTTTAAGTCAACCAGCAATGACTTTTTTGGAGCCATTATTTGGACGAGAGGGTAGTGCTGTTAGTTGTTGGCCAACTGTTGTATGGAGTTTAAAAGTGAGTATTTTTTCATTTTTTTTATCCCAAAAGAGTTTTGTTGAGATAAGGACTCATACACTGGTAGTTGAACTGTGTGTTTTGTATTGAGCACTGACTGTAGACCTATAATACACTGTGGGGACCTTTGAAATACCTCATTGTTAGTCATTGTTGAGGGGCCATTTACTGAAAGACATGGGTCTTTTGTAGGGTTGACTGGTACATAAAAATATTATCTTTGTCAGACTTGCACTCTGACTGGCACCTAATCTAAGTACTACAAGACGTCATAAGCATGAGTTGACAGTGTTTGTGTTTACTTCCACCGCTGCCAGCCCAAAAATATGCTAAACTCCTGAATTTCAATTACATCAGATAATGAAGGCTTTCAAAACCTCATGTAAAAGGAGCAGCTTTAGTTTCAGCTTCATCCCACACTCGTTGCTGTGCAATTCTGTACTTTTACTTTGATCTCCACCTTTTCACCTCATATGTATTGCTTTAGGAAAACAAAAATAAAATTCAAACATAAAATTCCAGCTGAAAAAAGGGAACAGAGGGGCCAAAGAGTATTTTCCATATAACCATAAATCTTTTATAATTGTATATTTCAAGTCTCAGGCATCACACTGTGGTTAAGATAAATAAACCCGGAGTTCCTCTATCAGTCTGTGCTCCTCATTATGCTTCCATAAATCCTCAGAACTGAATAGGCCAAATGTGTAAATCTTTGAATGTAAGACATTGCTGATGTGATTTTACATCTGCCTTTGTCCCCTCTTTCTCTACTTTAATTCATTTAATTCATTCAATTCTATCCTTTTTTCTAAATCATGTCTTCTTTTATCTCTAGGATCTACCTCTTTTCTCTGTACACTTTTCGTGCAAAGCACCCATCTTATTTCAGAGGTATTAAGAGAGTGATTCATAAAACATCCAAGGACATCCCTGTTCCTGCAGAGCGTGTGTGTGTGTATGTGTGTGTGTGTGTGTGTGTGTGTGTGTCCAAGGAGAGGACCAGCATGGTACTACTGAGGTCTAAATCTGTCTCTAACTCTTAATTAAAACCCTGGGCTCCAGTGGCCCTAACTTATTAAAGACCAAGAGCATGTAACACACACACACGCACACACACACACATGCACACACACGTGCACATACACGCACTTCCTTTAAGCTCACAACATCCCACCTTTAAGCTACCAATGATTTAATGCAACTCAATATTTCACCTTCTGCTGCTGCTTAGTGACCCACTTGCAGAGAAATAAATTATTTCCTGGACTCTTTTAGCATTCGCTCGAAAGTACTGAAGAGGATTCCGCAGGAGTCGAGTTAACAGTTTTAAAATTAGTTTTAATGCTTAATGCTTTATGCATGTAAGTATACGCAGCTAGAAAACTGGTAAAGAAATTTAAAGAACGAGAACAGAGATGCAGAGTGTGCAACAACCTTAACTTGTAGAAAATTGCTAAATATGTTAAGGGAGAAATGCAGCGCTGCCTGGATTATGTTTTTGAATGTCACCCTACTTCCTGCTCTGGAACTGAATATTTAGGCAAATCACAGCAGCAGAATACCTACATATGACCAAAGCTCCTAGGAGACCGTTTTATTAAGTGCCCTCCATAATACACCTACATGAAACACACATAATGGACTTACTGTCATACACTGTACATGGAATGGTTATTAATAATTTCCCTCCAGTGTACGTACATACACACACACTTATACATATACACACACACACACACCCACACACACCCACATACACACACACACCCACATATATACATACACACACACATAAATACATATATAAACAGGAAAATTAAAAGCAGTAACACCTATTCAAGCAGTTACTTGGAAATGTGGTGGAATCAGTTGAATTCAAATTAGCCTGCTAAATACTACAACTACAGCTACAACTACTACAGCTCTAAAATGAGGCAATGGGCCCCGCTGCAATGCAATCGCATGCTGGTGAAAGGAAACCCCTGGCTCTGCTCTGCTGGTGTCATCGATCAGAGCTTGAGGACTCGAGATCACTGTGATAGTATCAAGACTAACTGACATCATACACAATCACTGACAAATAAAGGCTGCAAATGCTTCGTTTTGTGTTTCTTTTCTTTTTGACTGACGTACAAAAACACACAAACCCCAGCTTCTCTAATGCCCTGATCTCTGCAGCGTCCATCTTTCAGATCTATATTATCTTATCTTATATATATATATATATATAATATAAGACACGAGTTTACCATTAACCAGCCAACACACATAAACTCCTCAACCCCTGACATTGAGAGCCTGTATGAAATGCATGCAGTTTGCCAACAAAAACACACATATCAGAGACGCTGTGCACAAACACGTCCAGTCATGCTCCAGATTGGGTGCATTGTAGGCAAAGCTTCACTCGCGCACTTTATGTATTTAATACAGGGTTTAATTAGTAAAATGAATTCAGCTGCATGGGGAACATCAAAGGAAACTTCTTCTATGCACATCAGTGAACTAATCACCCTACATCTGTCGCTGACTTTCAGAACAAAATGCTCTATTTTCCATCCAAGTCCAGCTGTGTGACACACCTGAGTTACACTGACAAACTTTACCACAGACGACCAAGCAGAAACACACATGAACACACCGTGACAGAAGCAGCTGTCTTAGCTGAAACAAGGGGTTTTCTCAGTTGGTTGCGTCTTGTTTTTTCTTCTTGTGTACAGTGAAGGAGTCCATTTGGTAGCCAGCACGTGGTTTCCATCACCTCTGGCTCGGCCGGCCCGCCATCTCACGCCAACCGGAAACAGCTCTGTACTCGTTGTTCACTCTGTGAGCTGCAGCGCCCCCCTCTGGCGGAGAGGGTAAAAGCAGACATTTTCACAGCAGGAAAAAGAAGGGCGTCAATAATTTAAATTAATGGTGGCTGATTGCTTTGGCTAAATAGCTTACTGGGACACTTAAATAGAATGCAGCCATTGTTAATGCTATAAGTAACATCTGTGCTTTTTCCTACAATGACAAGTCAAAATGTCTGCTGAGATAAATGCATGTAAAGAGGGGTTTGAATGCCATTAAAGAAACAAATATAACGCGCACTTTGTGCTTTTTATTTATTTATTTATTTTTATTATTATGATGTGCAGCAGCTTGTGAGTTACTGCGAGGTATATAGTGCATTAAAGTCTATGGAGGCACATTTAGTCCCATTTTATGGCACGCACCACCTGCGTAGACCTCTCGACTATCACAGCATGTACATAACTATCATAGCAAGCACAGGTGTAATTAGTGACATGAATGATGGCGGCTTTGCAATTGGGTGTTTCAGGACCCTGGTTGTGAACGCTGCCTCGTTGACATGGCTTTTACTCAGGCTTGAGTGGATCCATGCTATTATAGTAACACCTGTGCCACTATAGTGAATATGTCTGCTGTGAAAAAAAGTTTATACAGTTACAGAGATCCATTCAAAACTATCAGTATTACACATGTTTATCTATAAGTTTCATAATGATGATTACAGTTTATTACTGTAGTTAAAAATATAATGCAATGCAAAGGTATTCTAAAGCTCCCCATTCACTGCATCTTTCTCTCAGCCAATACATTAATGTCAGTGAATTTGCATGTGATTATAAAGTCATCCATGAACTCATGTCAATCAGCATCAGTCCTCACAGAAATCACATTAGTATTCATTAAACTTCCTGTTAGTTTCCACTTTCTTAATTTAAAAACAGACTCTCCAGAGAGAGCCGAGCAGCAGGAGGGAGAACAGAGGAGTGTCAAAAGCGGGACAGGAGACAGAGAGACAAGGAATGGGTCCACAGGGGAAACTGACAGACACCCAGAGATGAATCATCTTTGCACTAAGAATGAATTGGCCATTTAGCTCCATGTGTGTGTTGAGTGGGGAGGTTGTTTGTGTCTTCATGTGCTGAAGTGTGTGTATGTCATGCCAGTGCTAGAGGAGACAGCAGCGTTTGCCCTGTGACGAGGCCATGCAGATTGGTGTGAAGTGAGAAGCCAGTTCAGATCTGCGTAGCAGCACTGTGCATGTCACATTGCATCTGATGGCCCTGAGGTTAAAGGGGAAAGAGTGGGGCGTCACACAGAAAACAGTGCCTCTGTTCTGCTGATGATGAGTAGGGAGGGTTGAGCCCAGCAGTACGCACTTTCCATGAGGACAAGACGACGGTATAAACCTGGTACTTCATACCACAAGGTAAAGTATTACAACATGAACTGTTGCAAACAGTGATGTAAGTACAGTGTGGTACAGTTACTCAAGTAATTTTAAGTAAGTTTTGAGGTGCTTGTACTTTACTTGAGAATTTCCATTTGATACTACTTTATGCTTCTACTCCACAACATTCAGCTGGCAGCTATAGTTACTAGTAACTTTGCATCTTAAGATATTACAAAAATCTGATCAGGCTCTAAAATCTACTACAACAGTATAATTCTGCTAATACTAATCTATAACAAAAATAAAAAAATGTAGTATACATAATAACACCCTGAATGGGGCCATTCTGCAAAATTAGTACTTTAGATACATTTTGCTGATAATATTTATTTACTTTCATTTCAGAAGATTAACGGCTGGATACAAGATGTCTCCTCTTCACTGAAAAGTCTGAAAAAACTTCGAAAACTAGTTGTTTTGTTACAAAAACATTCTTGTATGTTATATTTCACCTAAGTGGATAAATGTGAAGACAAACTTTTAGTTTTAAACTTAGTACTCCCACTTTCCTGCATTGTGATTGTAATGGGTGGTGTAAGGACCCAAATGCAGCACACAGGGCCCAGGGATCGGTACGTGGAGAACTTTTATTTCACGTTCAGCAGGTACAATTGGAAGCACACAGAAAGGACGTCGGGCAAGCGGACTCTCAAACTCTCTTAGCCCAGTCTCTAGCTGAACTGTAGCGACAGCAGACAGAGTCACTCCGAAAGGGAAACAGAAGGCAGGTACGTTTACCGGGATTCAGGCAGAGCGGAAAAGTCCAAGGCAGGCGGGGTCGGCAACAGGAAAGCAGGAGCTAGAAAGCTTGAAAGTCTGACATGAGCAAAGAACAATCTGGCAAAAAGTGTGTGAAAGGCAGGAGTATAAATAGGGACTTGATTGGTGATTGCCGGCAGGTGAGTGGGCAGGTGAGAGGAGTGAGGCTGATGAGGAGGGAGTGGCTGACAGGTAGAGTGGAAGGTGTCTGGAGGGTGTGGCTGAACTGTGACATTATAACTGTATTGTTCTCTTGATGTGTAGGTGCGGTAAAGGATCCAACAGAGAGGAGGTGTTAACCAACCTCTCCCTGAACCTGGTACCTGGAGGTGGCATCATAGAAAAATAGATGCTCCAGGATTACTGATGTCAGAAATCAGGCTGATCTTGAGAAGGTCATTTATGCTTTTGTATAATCACGTTTTGATTATTGCTTTTCATTGTATTTGTGGTAAAGCAAAAACACAATTACATAGTTAATACAAAAGCCTGCTGCTGGGTTTAACAAATTCAAAGAGACAAGATCATATCATATAGAAATAAAGTACAATTATTACTATATTTTTAACAGCAATGCACATGGGCAGATTTATTTTGTGTCTTTGACGTCTGTCAGTCGTCCATCTCATGGAACAGATATGTTTCCATTTTAACAAATCTAACAATCCACACTGACTCTCTGAGATGTGCAGGTGAAATCACAACTGAACCCCCCAGATTTTTTTAATGCGTATAGTGAAGTGTAATATTCAAATCACGCAAATCCAATGCCGTCTGTATGTTGTGAAGATGTTTCACCGTGGGCCAATAGAGCTATAGCGGGTGAGGGGAATAAAATTAATGAATCAATAAAACGGAAGCATTTTTTTCCTGCATACTTCTTATGTATCCTTTAATAAGGACACTCCTCCAGTAACTTTCTGATGTTCCTCTGCCTGGAAACGACATTTTAAATTTTTAAGTAAAGGACCTCAATATATGTTTGACCCCTGTAAACTAGCTCAACAACTCTAGGTCCATGAGAAATAATTAGTTTAATGTAGCCCTATTGTAAAATGCACATGTACAAACACTGAAAATCTCAGTTCTGAATGTTCTCAACCATAAAATAGGGGATAATAATAAATAATAATAATAATTCCAAATGCATTTCTACACATACTGTAGAGTTAATTTACAGTAAATATGTATTTTTATAAGATCCCATTGCAGCAGGTTGCAATTGGGATTTCTGAAGAAAAAATGCACTTGTTTGACTTTGTTTTGATTTGAATAAGTTTTTATACACAGTCGCCTGTATACTCCTTGTTTACACTTGGAGTGGAATAGAGTTGGAATATGACGTCACAATATAACATAATCGTAACAGTTCATATTCTAGAACATAGTTTCAGGTGAAAAGCCTCAGTTTTCCAAACCTGCAGGATAGAAGCAGTTTACTGTCGATCTGAGTCAAATCCAACGTTGATAAGAGTTACAAAGATGTTTTGTCTTAGTTCCTGTTGTGGAAAGGTATGTCTTCTACTGTAGATGTACTACACATTTCCTGTAATTTTCTGTACTGTTAATGTAAACTTATTTCCACTTCACAGTTCAGTGTTGTAGAAAGATATTCATTAAATTTCCATACATTTTCATCTTGTTTATTTTTATGTACAGAAATCAACAGCAGTTGTAAGTTTGGTGGCAGATAAGAGCAAACAGACACGCAGCTCTCAGAAGAGGTAAGGACATTTGTAACTATTATTATAGTGTTATCCTGACTGTTTCTTCATCTTCATGATGGATGATGATTTAACTGAAAGTGAGAAATAAAGTTTCAGTAAATGCAGTGGATGTAGTTGGTCTCAGTAATACTACTACAAATGACCGCGTGTTGTGATTCAGACACCTGAAAGACCTGAATCATGAACATTTTAGACTTGGAAAAAATTGGCTTGACTTGAGACTCATAGAATTGAAATTTGACTTGGACTGAAAGACTTAAAACCTGTTCCTGTTAGTGCAAAAAGTAGTGATTGATTCCTTAAAATGATTGCTCTAAATGACGAAAAAAAACCAAAATCACTGTGTTTCTCTGTATCACCAGTCTTGCAGTCCCAGATGCTCCTTCTGCCTCAAACAAGGGGGAAAGGACACCATGGAGGTATCGACTCTTTGGTCGTCCTATGGTATGTTTTGACAAAATGTGTCACAGCTTTGCATTAAACAAATTTTGGTTTGTAAGAATTATATTTGGACATATTTGTAAGATATTTGATATATTGCATTCTTATTGTTATTTTTTTGTCTACACCACCACCTAAACGTTTGACACAAAGTGCAGCACTCAACACGAACCGGATCTTTATAGGTTGATGAGTGTGTCTTGGCATGATTTAAACAGTATTTGTTTACTCCAACAGAAAAGACGTCAGGTCGAACCAGGTCGTACCGGACAACAGAGCCTGGTGTGCCACTCCACCACTCACAGGGAGGAGCAGTGCCTCTCCACCCTTCACCGGGCAGAGCAGTGCCACTCCACCCTTCATCGGGACGACCTGTGCCACTCCACCGTTCACCAGGACGAGCAGTGCCCCTTCACCCCTCAACGGGCAGAGCAGTGCCACTCCACCTCTCACAGGGACGAGCAGTGCCACTCCACCCCTCAACGGGCAGAGCAGTGCCACTCCACCCCTCAGAGAGACGAGCAGTGCCACTCCACCCCTCAACGGGATGAGCAGTGCCACTCAATCCCTCACCGGAATGAGCAGTGCCCCTCCGCTCCTCAACGGGATGAGCAGTGCCACTCAATCCCTCACCGGAATGAGCAGTGCCACTCCACCCCTCAACGGGACGAGCAGGGCCACTCCACCCCTCACAGAGGCGAGCAGTGCCCCTCCACCCCTGAACGGGCAGAGCAGTGCCCCTCCAACCCTCAGCGGGACGAGCAGTGCCACTCCACCCCTCAGCGGGACGAGCAGTGCCACTCCACCTCTCAGCGGGACGAGCAGTGCCACTCCACCCCTCAGCGGGACGAGCAGTGCCACTCCACCCCTGAACGGGCAGAGCAGTGCCACTCCACCCCTCGACGGGCAGAGCAGTGCCACTCCACCCCTCAACGGGCAGAGCAGTGCCCCTCCAACCCTCAGCGGGACGAGCAGTGCCACTCCACCCCTCAGCGGGACGAGCAGTGCCACTCCACCCCTCAGCGGGACGAGCAGTGCCACTCCACCCCTGAACGGGCAGAGCAGTGCCACTCCACCCCTCGACGGGCAGAGCAGTGCCACTCCACCGCTCGACGGAACGAGCAGTGCCACTCCACCCCTCGACGGGCAGAGCAGTGCCACTCCACCCCTCGACGGGACGAGCAGTGCCACTCAATCCCTCAACGGGCAGAGCAGTGCCCCTCCAACCCTCAACGGGCAGAGCAGTGCCACTCCACCCCTAGACGGGATGAGAAGTGCCACTCCACCCCTCGACAGGAAGAGCAGTGCCACTCCACTCGTCAACAGGACGAGCAGTGCCACTCCACCCCTAGACGGGACGAGCAGTGCCACTCAACCCCTCAACGGGCAGAGCAGTGCCACTCCACCCCTAGACGGGACGAGCAGTGCCACTCCAGCCCTCGAGGGGAAGAGCAGTGCCACTCCACCCCTCGACAGGAAGAGCAGTGCCACTCCACCCCTAGACGGGACGAGCAGTGCCACTCCACCCCTAGACGGGACGAGCAGTGCCACTCAACCCCTAGACGGGACGAGCAGTGCCACTCCACCCCTAGACGGGATGAGCAGTGCCACTCCACCCCTCACAGGGACGAGCAGTGCCACTCAACCCCTCACAGGGACGAGCAGTGCCACTCCACCCGTCAACGGGACGAGCAGTGCCACTCCACCCCTCAATGGGACGAGCAGTGCCACTATATCCCCTCATTTGGGTGAGTACATCTGTATACACATACATACACACAAAAGGCTGTAGCGACATGAATCCAATGACTCAAAGTAAAACAGAGAAAATGAGCTCCAGTTTGTGAACATGTCATTGAAGAAGGGATGATATTGACATGTGTTTGACTTAATGTGTTAAAACTTTTACCCTGCTAATGTTAATACAACACTGTATATGCTATTTACCAGACAGTAACTCAAGACTGACAAATCTTTGTGTTTTTCTCCAGCCAAACATTAATTAAGACAAAGGCTAAGAAGCCTTGGCTGTGGTGCAAGGTACGTATGTTTGACACAAAGTGCAGCACTCAACACGAACCGGATCTTTATAGGTTGATCAGTGTGTCTTTGCATGATTTAAACAGTATTTGTTTACTCCAACAGAAAAGACGTCAGGTCGTTCCAGATTCTGGACAACAGAGCCTGGACGAGCAGTGCCACTCCACCCCTCACAAGGACGAGGTGGTGGAGCTTAAAGGCCCCACAGAGGAGGAGGAAAGAGTGCTGGTGGAAGACAAGACGGTTCTTCAGGTTGTGCCCAAAAAGTGGGTAGAAGATGCCGTCTCCACCAAAAAGACCATCAGACAGCAGCAGGTCAAGTGTCTTGGGTGAGTACATCTGTACACACACAAGGCTGTAGAGACATGAATCCATTGAATCAAAGTAAAACTGGGAAAATAAGCTCCAGTTTGTGAACATGTCATTGAAGAAGTGATGATGTTGACATGTGTTTGACTTGTGTTTGTGTCAGGTTCCCCAACCCAGCACAGATCTGCTACATCAACTCCTGCCTGCAGAGCCTCCTGACACTGGAGGACTTTGTTAGAGCCATCAGCTGTCAGGAGCAGGTCTGGGGTTTGTTTGAAGAGTCTGCACTCATGAGGTACAGCACCCCTTACACACAGCGAGTCATTTTATCAAGTTTGCCCTGAACACCAACATTTTAAACCCTGAGACAATGTTTCCCTTTGCCCCATCTCCAGATCGTTTATGGACATCAAAAGGTCTCACTCCTCCAGGGATTTCAACCACAAAATCCACCTTCTTGGTGGATTCAAGAAGGTGGTCTCTGACTGGGCTCCAGAGTTTCAGGATCCCCACCAGAAAGTGAGTAAACTGGTTTCATGGTTTTGTTGTTTCACCTTTTGCTGACAGGTTCCCCAGTGTGTAAACCTCTCTGTATGATTGTGTGTGTGTTCCGGCAGGATGCCCATGAGTTCCTCACCTCCGTGCTGGAGCATATGAGGTGTTTGGGCCAACAGCTGCAGGTGATGGCAACCAGCATGGGCAGATCCTACAGCTGTCCGGTGGAGGATCACCTGGTGTTTAAAATGCTAAACACCAGGACCTGCAAGAGGTACAACTACATAGTTATGCACAACACCACCACAGCCTGACATTCAATTTCTTAAAGATTTGGTTTATCCAAATAGTATTTCCCAAACTATCACAGATATTAAGCCATGCAGATAGTATGAAAATATGTTGTTTTGTTAGTTGACCTGATCTTTAAATAGTCAATCAGGTCACAAAAGAGAAGTCAAATACTGAACCCTCCACAATAAGTCTTGTCATGACCTCTGCAGCTGTATTATAACTGTATTGTTCTCTTGATGTGTAGGTGCGGTAAAGGATCGAACAGGGAGGAGGTGTTTACCAACCTCTCCCTGGACCTGGTACCTGGAGCTGGCACAGTGGAACTGATGCTCCAGGAGTACCTGATGGTAAGGAACACTTCTCTTCATTCATTCACATTAGAACCCACTGATATAATGTGATAATATGATGTAGAAAATATATTTCAATCCTACCACCACTGCTTTTGTTAGTATTGATAGATAGTTGTTATTCTGATGTGCATGTAAATTCAGTATAGAAGTTAAAGCATGTTTGTCCTGGGCTGTTCTGCAGGAGAGCGAGTTGGAGTACAACTGCAAGTGCGGAGGGATCACGTCAGGCCAGCGCTGGTCATTTGTGACCCTGCCAAGGTGAGACATCACATTCATCACAAACTCCTGACCACAGTGCTCAATGATGATACTAGTTAACCCAGCAATATCAAACTGGGCCCCATTCATACTAAGTAGTAACCGTGAAGTATTTAACTAGACAATACCAATAGAAATAGTTAAAACTCCATATTTTATCTTTCCTCCCCTTTCTGTCTGCAGAGTGCTGGTCTTGCACCTGAAGCGCTTCAGGTTTACTCCGACCTTTCAGCTCAGAAAGGTCCACGACCCCATCATCATCCTTAGGGATCTGGTGGTGTCCTCCAACGAGGTAAAGAAAAACTGAATGACCTGATAACAAACTAATTCATCACACTTGGGATGATATAAGTAAACGTGAGGACTAACTCTGATTGACTGTGTTCCTTCTCAGGATGGTGGCTGCTACAGTTTGATGAGCACCATCAGTCACATCGGCCCCACAGCAAGAAGCGGTAAGATAATCAATTATTTTACTTATTCTCACACTTAATATAATCCAGACTCTTTCTTTTCTTTGTTTGACAACATCTTTCTTAAATTCTGCTACTGTTAGTCACTGTAGAAAAATACAAACTGTAAAACATGCCTTATGTAGCTGTTGTTGTGACATACATTCAATCACAGCCCATGTAACAATGTTTCCTCACCTGTTAGGACACTACGTCTGTGATGGAGTGGATCCAGACGTAGGAGTTGAGGATCCGACAGACCGCTGGTTCTGTTACAACGATGCAGAGGTCACTGAAACAAACGGGGCCTCTGTATGTAACAGACGGGAAAGGAACGCCTACATCCTCTTTTACAAAAGACAGGTAAAGAGGAAAACACACATGACACAAAACAAACGCTGATGTTCTTTACATTTCCTCAGATAACACTTCAGACTGATTACAGTAGAGAAGAGGGATTTAGAAATACCACTAACTCTGTATTTATTGTGTTTCTATTTTCAGGATTAGGCGTTTCTTAGGGGCCTTGGTCGGACACCCATCGGCCGCACCAGAGACCTGAACCCACCGATGTCCGTAGCAGGAGTCCAGGTAAGTGTTTTCTACCTTTATTAGGTGTCACTGCAGGGTGTGGAGGAACACTGGGGGTGGCAGGGGCTTAGTGGGTAGGGGACTTTGGTTGGGAGTCGGAGGGTCGCCAGTTCAAGTCCAAGCCCAGATGTAAACACAGAGTGTGGATTGGTGGTTGGAGAAGCACCGACCCCCCACCCAACTGCTCCCAGGTGCGCTGACGTACCCTATGTCCTTTCCACGCATGTTACGGGACCCCTATATATATATGCATGTATGTGTGAATTGGGGGGCCTGTATGTATGAGGTGTAAAAACAAATTTGTTGTGTGTGTGTATAGTTGCATGCCATTTCAATGCCAAATAAAGATTTCAATATCGATTCTTCTTCTGAAGTTGGAGATGGCCGACCAGCACATCCAGTGGAGGATGGATGAAGATCGCGTCCAGTGGAGGGTGGACGACGAGGACATCCATGGCCAGGAGCAGCAGGAGGTCCCCCAGCCCAAAGGAGGATGGGCTCCCCCCAGAGAGCCTGGTTCCTCCCAAGGTTTCTTCCTCTTAAAGGGAGTTTTTCCTTGCCACAGTTGCCCAAAAAAAGAAAAAAAAAAAAATTGGCTCCGGCTTGCTCTCTGGGGAAGATGGTAAACTGAGAGTTAGTAAATACTCTTCTCTCAGTTTACTATATGTATATATTTTACTGTATTTGATTATAAAATAAATTAATTATTAAAATTTAAGTTAACAATTCTTTGCTTTTCGTGTTTTATTTAGCCTCAGCATTAGTGTAGTTGCATCAATTTGAGAATTTTCAAACAAACTGGTAAGATTGTCTATGAAGCATATTGGGTACATTTCCACTAAAAAACACCTACTTCTTTTTCTCATGTTAAAAAGCAAACAAAAAAAAGAAGGTTGAACAAATATTCAGTTAATCATAGCTGTGTGTGTACTTCTAGTACTAGGCTTCAGTGGTTGCAATAACACATTACATTTTAAATATGTAATGACAAATCAGAAGATACTTAAAAAATAAAATAACTTTTTACACTGCAGATGACTACAACTAGTCCTCCAATGCACCCCCCCCCCCCCCCCCCCCAACACACATTTTTAATAAAAGAATCGGCGCTGTGCGATATGAAGTATAAAGAAGACTTCTAGACTGAAGCCAAAATGGCATTTTATTCCAGATGTTCAAGGTAAGTAAGAAATGTGTGTATTGATATATCATAAAGAGATAGAGTACATAGAATAAATATATACACAACACACGCCCTTATTTTAATTCAGTGTGACACACACTGGAATGGGGATAATCCAGTGGCCGAGCTGATCAGGGAGTTGTGGGCAAATTCAACCCACATGAGTTGCTGGGACCAGGACGAAGGGTGCTTGGAGACTAGACATCGTAGGGCAGTCTCCATTTCTTGGTTCTTGCGCTCCATCTGGCCGTTAGATTGAGGATGGAACCCAGATGAAAGACTGACTGTGGTCCCAATGAGTGTGCAGAACTCCCTCCAGAACACCGACGTGAACTGAGGTCCTCTGTCGGAGACTACGTCAGTGGGAAGACCGTGGAGCCGGAACACGTGGAGGAGCGCTAATTCAGCCGTCTCTTTAGCCGAGGGGAGCTTGGGCAAGGGAATAAAGTGAGCCATTTTGCTGAACCAATCTACCACTGTCAGGATGGCAGTGTGTTTGTTGGACGGTGGTAGACCGGTAACGAAGTCCAGAGAGATATGGGACCAAGGACGATAAGGCACGGGTAGGGGTCGCAGGAAACCAGCCGGAGCTTGGTGGGATGGCTTGTGTTGGCTGCAGATGGGACAAGCGTTAACAAACTCTCTGGTGTCCTCTTCTATAGTCGCCCACCAGAACATCTGCTGCAGGACCCCAGGCAGATGCGGTGGCAAGACGGGCTCCAAACCAGGATGACTCCAGTAGACCAGTCTATGTGGGGGTTATGGCGGCAGAGCCAGGGGTATCCTAGAGCCAAGGGAAGCTGGGGCGACCGCAGGATAAGAAACCGGTTGGTCTCGTGATGGTTCCCAGACAGGAGCATGCGAACTGGCGTGGTCTGGTGAGTCACTGTCCCCAGTCAGTGACCATCCAGGGGGCTGGCAGGAACAGGGCAGGGCAAGGGAACTCTGCTGATACCCAGCTGAAGGGCCAGGTCCTCGTCCATGATGTTGTCATCGGCACCCGAGTCCATGAAGGTGGCGAGGGTCTGCGGCCCGTCAGTGAGCAGGAGCTGCGCATGGAACATGGGCCGCTGTTTGGAGGACAGTCTAGCGGTTCGGCTCACCAGTATGTCCCCCACTACTGATGAGCCATGCCTTTTACTGGGCACCGGGATATAAAGTGATCAGCCTGGCCACAGTATAGGCAGAGATTTCCCCGGCGGCGGCGCTCGTGTTCCTCGGGCGTGAGGCTGGTACACCCCACCTCGGAGCCCCCGGTTAGAGGCCCTGGGGTGCGCACAGGTGGAGAGACAGGGATTCCACTCACCCTTGCGTCGCTCCAGTCTCCTCGCCTGGATGCGCCTATCCAATCTGGAGGTGAGTTCCACTAACCCATCCAGGGAAGATGGTAAGTCGAATGATACCAGCTCATCTTTGATATATTCTGCGAGTCCTGCCAGGAAGGCATCACACTGTGCTGCAGAATTCCAGTCACACAGGCATGCTTTCGTGCGAAACTCAATGGCATAATCAGCAACAGTCCGGTTTCCCTGATGCAGGCCCATGAGTCCCCCGGTAGCATCCGGGCCCAGGGAAACCACCCCGAACACTTTACGTAATTCCGCCGAGAAGTTCGGGAAGGAGGAGCAGGCTGGAGTGCGTCTTTCCCACTCGGCGGTGCCCCACCAGTTAGGTGGTTAATAGTGAACGCCACTTTAGCCTCCCCCGAGGCAAATGTGTTGGGCTGCAGGGAAAACAGGATGGAGCAGTTGGTGATGAATTGGTTGCATCCCTCCGGTTCTCCAGCGTAGCGCTCCGGAGTCCCCACCCGTGGGCTCAGATGCAGGTGTCGGGGCCTGGCGCCTGCGGTGGAGAGGCAGGCGGGGGAGCGGAGACAGCCTGCTGGGTCAGGGCTGCGGTGAGTTGTTGCATCTGAGCGGCTAACACAACCAGGGCCTGTTCGTGGGCTGCTGCCCACACTGCTGTGAACGGCGTGTCTCGACAGCAGTGTGGGCCATCATCGCCTTGTGCTGCTGGAGGATCCCTTCGATCCTCTTGAAGCGGGACTGCGATGACGGGGAGTGCGCTGGGTCCATGACTGGCCAGATTGTACTGTAACGGGTGGTGTAAGGACCCAAGGATCGGTACGTGGAGAACTTTTATTTGACATTCAGCAGGTACAATTGGAAGCACACAGAAAGGACGTCGGGCAAACTGCGGCTTGCAACAGAGTCTCTTAGCCCAGTCTCTAGCTGAACTGCAGCGACAGCAGACAGAGTCACTCCGAAAGGGAAACAGAGGGCAGGTACGTTTACCGGGATTCAGGCAGAGCGGAAAAGACCAAGGCAGGCAGGGTCGCATCAGGAAAGCAGTCCGGGAAATAACGCTGGAAAGTCTGACATGAGCAAAGAACAATCTGGCAAAGAGTGTGTGAAAGGCAGGAGTATAAATAGGGACTTGATTGGTGATTGCCGGCAGGTGAGTGGGCAGGTGAGAGGAGTGAGGCTGATGAGGAGGGAGTGGCTGACAGGTAGAGTGGAAGGTGTCTGGAGGGTGTGGCTGAACTGTGACATTATAACTGTATTGTTCTCTTGATGTGTAGGTGCGGTAAAGGATCCAACAGAGAGGAGGTGTTAACCAACCTCTTCCTGAACCTGGTACCTGGAGGTGGCATCATAGAAAAATAGATGCTCCAGGATTACTGATGTCAGAAATCAGGCCGATCTTGAGAAGGTCATTTATGCTTTTATATAATCACGTTTTGATTATTGCTTTTCATTGTATTTGTGGTAAAGCAAAAACACAATTACATAGTTAATACAAAAGCCTGCTGCTGGGTTTAACAAATTCAAAGAGACAAGATCATATCATATAGAAATAAAGTACAATTATTACTATATTTTTAACAGCAATGCACATGGGCAGATTTATTTTGTGTCTTTGACGTCTGTCAGTCGTCCATCTCATGGAACAGATATGTTTCCATTTTAACAAATCTAACAATCCACACTGACTCTCTGAGATGTGCAGGTGAAATCACAACTGAACCCCCCAGATTTTTTTAATGCGTATAGTGAAGTGTAATATTCAAATCACGCAAATCCAATGCCGTCTGTATGTTGTGAAGATGTTTCACCGTGGGCCAATAGAGCTATAGCGGGTGAGGGGAATAAAATTAATGAATCAATAAAACGGAAGCATTTTTTTCCTGCATACTTCTTATGTATCCTTTAATAAGGACACTCCTCCAGTAACTTTCTGATGTTCCTCTGCCTGGAAACGACATTTTAAATTTTTAAGTAAAGGACCTCAATATATGTTTGACCCCTGTAAACTAGCTCAACAACTCTAGGTCCATGAGAAATAATTAGTTTAATGTAGCCCTATTGTAAAATGCACATGTACAAACACTGAAAATCTCAGTTCTGAATGTTCTCAACCATAAAATAGGGGATAATAATAAATAATAATAATAATTCCAAATGCATTTCTACACATACTGTAGAGTTAATTTACAGTAAATATGTATTTTTATAAGATCCCATTGCAGCAGGTTGCAATTGGGATTTCTGAAGAAAAAATGCACTTGTTTGACTTTGTTTTGATTTGAATAAGTTTTTATACACAGTCGCCTGTATACTCCTTGTTTACACTTGGAGTGGAATAGAGTTGGAATATGACGTCACAATATAACATAATCGTAACAGTTCATATTCTAGAACATAGTTTCAGGTGAAAAGCCTCAGTTTTCCAAACCTGCAGGATAGAAGCAGTTTACTGTCGATCTGAGTCAAATCCAACGTTGATAAGAGTTACAAAGATGTTTTGTCTTAGTTCCTGTTGTGGAAAGGTATGTCTTCTACTGTAGATGTACTACACATTTCCTGTAATTTTCTGTACTGTTAATGTAAACTTATTTCCACTTCACAGTTCAGTGTTGTAGAAAGATATTCATTAAATTTCCATACATTTTCATCTTGTTTATTTTTATGTACAGAAATCAACAGCAGTTGTAAGTTTGGTGGCAGATAAGAGCAAACAGACACGCAGCTCTCAGAAGAGGTAAGGACATTTGTAACTATTATTATAGTGTTATCCTGACTGTTTCTTCATCTTCATGATGGATGATGATTTAACTGAAAGTGAGAAATAAAGTTTCAGTAAATGCAGTGGATGTAGTTGGTCTCAGTAATACTACTACAAATGACCGCGTGTTGTGATTCAGACACCTGAAAGACCTGAATCATGAACATTTTAGACTTGGAAAAAATTGGCTTGACTTGAGACTCATAGAATTGAAATTTGACTTGGACTGAAAGACTTAAAACCTGTTCCTGTTAGTGCAAAAAGTAGTGATTGATTCCTTAAAATGATTGCTCTAAATGACGAAAAAAAACCAAAATCACTGTGTTTCTCTGTATCACCAGTCTTGCAGTCCCAGATGCTCCTTCTGCCTCAAACAAGGGGGAAAGGACACCATGGAGGTATCGACTCTTTGGTCGTCCTATGGTATGTTTTGACAAAATGTGTCACAGCTTTGCATTAAACAAATTTTGGTTTGTAAGAATTATATTTGGACATATTTGTAAGATATTTGATATATTGCATTCTTATTGTTATTTTTTTGTCTACACCACCACCTAAACGTTTGACACAAAGTGCAGCACTCAACACGAACCGGATCTTTATAGGTTGATGAGTGTGTCTTGGCATGATTTAAACAGTATTTGTTTACTCCAACAGAAAAGACGTCAGGTCGAACCAGGTCGTACCGGACAACAGAGCCTGGTGTGCCACTCCACCACTCACAGGGAGGAGCAGTGCCTCTCCACCCTTCACCGGGCAGAGCAGTGCCACTCCACCCTTCATCGGAACGACCTGTGCCACTCCACCGTTCACCAGGACGAGCAGTGCCCCTTCACCCCTCAACGGGCAGAGCAGTGCCACTCCACCTCTCACAGGGACGAGCAGTGCCACTCCACCCCTCAACGGGCAGAGCAGTGCCACTCCACCCCTCAGAGAGACGAGCAGTGCCACTCCACCCCTCAACGGGATGAGCAGTGCCACTCAATCCCTCACCGGAATGAGCAGTGCCCCTCCGCTCCTCAACGGGATGAGCAGTGCCACTCAATCCCTCACCGGAATGAGCAGTGCCACTCCACCCCTCAACGGGACGAGCAGGGCCACTCCACCCCTCACAGAGGCGAGCAGTGCCCCTCCACCCCTGAACGGGCAGAGCAGTGCCCCTCCAACCCTCAGCGGGACGAGCAGTGCCACTCCACCCCTCAGCGGGACGAGCAGTGCCACTCCACCTCTCAGCGGGACGAGCAGTGCCACTCCACCCCTCAGCGGGACGAGCAGTGCCACTCCACCCCTGAACGGGCAGAGCAGTGCCACTCCACCCCTCGACGGGCAGAGCAGTGCCACTCCACCCCTCAACGGGCAGAGCAGTGCCCCTCCAACCCTCAGCGGGACGAGCAGTGCCACTCCACCCCTCAGCGGGACGAGCAGTGCCACTCCACCCCTCAGCGGGACGAGCAGTGCCACTCCACCCCTGAACGGGCAGAGCAGTGCCACTCCACCCCTCGACGGGCAGAGCAGTGCCACTCCACCGCTCGACGGAACGAGCAGTGCCACTCCACCCCTCGACGGGCAGAGCAGTGCCACTCCACCCCTCGACGGGACGAGCAGTGCCACTCAATCCCTCAACGGGCAGAGCAGTGCCCCTCCAACCCTCAACGGGCAGAGCAGTGCCACTCCACCCCTAGACGGGATGAGAAGTGCCACTCCACCCCTCGACAGGAAGAGCAGTGCCACTCCACCCGTCAACAGGACGAGCAGTGCCACTCCACCCCTAGACGGGACGAGCAGTGCCACTCAACCCCTCAACGGGCAGAGCAGTGCCACTCCACCCCTAGACGGGACGAGCAGTGCCACTCCAGCCCTCGAGGGGAAGAGCAGTGCCACTCCACCCCTCGACGGGAAGAGCAGTGCCACTCCACCCCTAGACGGGACGAGCAGTGCCACTCCACCCCTAGACGGGACGAGCAGTGCCACTCAACCCCTAGACGGGACGAGCAGTGCCACTCCACCCCTAGACGGGATGAGCAGTGCCACTCCACCCCTCACAGGGACGAGCAGTGCCACTCAACCCCTCACAGGGACGAGCAGTGCCACTCCACCCCTCAATGGGACGAGCAGTGCCACTATATCCCCTCATTTGGGTGAGTACATCTGTATACACATACATACACACAAAAGGCTGTAGCGACATGAATCCAATGACTCAAAGTAAAACAGAGAAAATGAGCTCCAGTTTGTGAACATGTCATTGAAGAAGGGATGATATTGACATGTGTTTGACTTAATGTGTTAAAACTTTTACCCTGCTAATGTTAATACAACACTGTATATGCTATTTACCAGACAGTAACTCAAGACTGACAAATCTTTGTGTTTTTCTCCAGCCAAACATTAATTAAGACAAAGGCTAAGAAGCCTTGGCTGTGGTGCAAGGTACGTATGTTTGACACAAAGTGCAGCACTCAACACGAACCGGATCTTTATAGGTTGATCAGTGTGTCTTTGCATGATTTAAACAGTATTTGTTTACTCCAACAGAAAAGACGTCAGGTCGTTCCAGATTCTGGACAACAGAGCCTGGACGAGCAGTGCCACTCCACCCCTCACAAGGACGAGGTGGTGGAGCTTAAAGGCCCCACAGAGGAGGAGGAAAGAGTGCTGGTGGAAGACAAGACGGTTCTTCAGGTTGTGCCCAAAAAGTGGGTAGAAGATGCCGTCTCCACCAAAAAGACCATCAGACAGCAGCAGGTCAAGTGTCTTGGGTGAGTACATCTGTACACACACAAGGCTGTAGAGACATGAATCCATTGAATCAAAGTAAAACTGGGAAAATAAGCTCCAGTTTGTGAACATGTCATTGAAGAAGTGATGATGTTGACATGTGTTTGACTTGTGTTTGTGTCAGGTTCCCCAACCCAGCACAGATCTGCTACATCAACTCCTGCCTGCAGAGCCTCCTGACACTGGAGGACTTTGTTAGAGCCATCAGCTGTCAGGAGCAGGTCTGGGGTTTGTTTGAAGAGTCTGCACTCATGAGGTACAGCACCCCTTACACACAGCGAGTCATTTTATCAAGTTTGCCCTGAACACCAACATTTTAAACCCTGAGACAATGTTTCCCTTTGCCCCATCTCCAGATCGTTTATGGACATCAAAAGGTCTCACTCCTCCAGGGATTTCAACCACAAAATCCACCTTCTTGGTGGATTCAAGAAGGTGGTCTCTGACTGGGCTCCAGAGTTTCAGGATCCCCACCAGAAAGTGAGTAAACTGGTTTCATGGTTTTGTTGTTTCACCTTTTGCTGACAGGTTCCCCAGTGTGTAAACCTCTCTGTATGATTGTGTGTGTGTTCCGGCAGGATGCCCATGAGTTCCTCACCTCCGTGCTGGAGCATATGAGGTGTTTGGGCCAACAGCTGCAGGTGATGGCAACCAGCATGGGCAGATCCTACAGCTGTCCGGTGGAGGATCACCTGGTGTTTAAAATGCTAAACACCAGGACCTGCAAGAGGTACAACTACATAGTTATGCACAACACCACCACAGCCTGACATTCAATTTCTTAAAGATTTGGTTTATCCAAATAGTATTTCCCAAACTATCACAGATATTAAGCCATGCAGATAGTATGAAAATATGTTGTTTTGTTAGTTGACCTGATCTTTAAATAGTCAATCAGGTCACAAAAGAGAAGTCAAATACTGAACCCTCCACAATAAGTCTTGTCATGACCTCTGCAGCTGTATTATAACTGTATTGTTCTCTTGATGTGTAGGTGCGGTAAAGGATCGAACAGGGAGGAGGTGTTTACCAACCTCTCCCTGGACCTGGTACCTGGAGCTGGCACAGTGGAACTGATGCTCCAGGAGTACCTGATGGTAAGGAACACTTCTCTTCATTCATTCACATTAGAACCCACTGATATAATGTGATAATATGATGTAGAAAATATATTTCAATCCTACCACCACTGCTTTTGTTAGTATTGATAGATAGTTGTTATTCTGATGTGCATGTAAATTCAGTATAGAAGTTAAAGCATGTTTGTCCTGGGCTGTTCTGCAGGAGAGCGAGTTGGAGTACAACTGCAAGTGCGGAGGGATCACGTCAGGCCAGCGCTGGTCATTTGTGACCCTGCCAAGGTGAGACATCACATTCATCACAAACTCCTGACCACAGTGCTCAATGATGATACTAGTTAACCCAGCAATATCAAACTGGGCCCCATTCATACTAAGTAGTAACCGTGAAGTATTTAACTAGACAATACCAATAGAAATAGTTAAAACTCCATATTTTATCTTTCCTCCCCTTTCTGTCTGCAGAGTGCTGGTCTTGCACCTGAAGCGCTTCAGGTTTACTCCGACCTTTCAGCTCAGAAAGGTCCACGACCCCATCATCATCCTTAGGGATCTGGTGGTGTCCTCCAACGAGGTAAAGAAAAACTGAATGACCTGATAACAAACTAATTCATCACACTTGGGATGATATAAGTAAACGTGAGGACTAACTCTGATTGACTGTGTTCCTTCTCAGGATGGTGGCTGCTACAGTTTGATGAGCACCATCAGTCACATCGGCCCCACAGCAAGAAGCGGTAAGATAATCAATTATTTTACTTATTCTCACACTTAATATAATCCAGACTCTTTCTTTTCTTTGTTTGACAACATCTTTCTTAAATTCTGCTACTGTTAGTCACTGTAGAAAAATACAAACTGTAAAACATGCCTTATGTAGCTGTTGTTGTGACATACATTCAATCACAGCCCATGTAACAATGTTTCCTCACCTGTTAGGACACTACGTCTGTGATGGAGTGGATCCAGACGTAGGAGTTGAGGATCCGACAGACCGCTGGTTCTGTTACAACGATGCAGAGGTCACTGAAACAAACGGGGCCTCTGTATGTAACAGACGGGAAAGGAACGCCTACATCCTCTTTTACAAAAGACAGGTAAAGAGGAAAACACACATGACACAAAACAAACGCTGATGTTCTTTACATTTCCTCAGATAACACTTCAGACTGATTACAGTAGAGAAGAGGGATTTAGAAATACCACTAACTCTGTATTTATTGTGTTTCTATTTTCAGGATTAGGCGTTTCTTAGGGGCCTTGGTCGGACACCCATCGGCCGCACCAGAGACCTGAACCCACCGATGTCCGTAGCAGGAGTCCAGGTAAGTGTTTTCTACCTTTATTAGGTGTCACTGCAGGGTGTGGAGGAACACTGGGGGTGGCAGGGGCTTAGTGGGTAGGGGACTTTGGTTGGGAGTCGGAGGGTCGCCAGTTCAAGTCCAAGCCCAGATGTAAACACAGAGTGTGGATTGGTGGTTGGAGAAGCACCGACCCCCCACCCAACTGCTCCCAGGTGCGCTGACGTACCCTATGTCCTTTCCACGCATGTTACGGGACCCCTATATATATATGCATGTATGTGTGAATTGGGGGGCCTGTATGTATGAGGTGTAAAAACAAATTTGTTGTGTGTGTGTATAGTTGCATGCCATTTCAATGCCAAATAAAGATTTCAATATCGATTCTTCTTCTGAAGTTGGAGATGGCCGACCAGCACATCCAGTGGAGGATGGATGAAGATCGCGTCCAGTGGAGGGTGGACGACGAGGACATCCATGGCCAGGAGCAGCAGGAGGTCCCCCAGCCCAAAGGAGGATGGGCTCCCCCCAGAGAGCCTGGTTCCTCCCAAGGTTTCTTCCTCTTAAAGGGAGTTTTTCCTTGCCACAGTTGCCCAAAAAAAGAAAAAAAAAAAAATTGGCTCCGGCTTGCTCTCTGGGGAAGATGGTAAACTGAGAGTTAGTAAATACTCTTCTCTCAGTTTACTATATGTATATATTTTACTGTATTTGATTATAAAATAAATTAATTATTAAAATTTAAGTTAACAATTCTTTGCTTTTCGTGTTTTATTTAGCCTCAGCATTAGTGTAGTTGCATCAATTTGAGAATTTTCAAACAAACTGGTAAGATTGTCTATGAAGCATATTGGGTACATTTCCACTAAAAAACACCTACTTCTTTTTCTCATGTTAAAAAGCAAACAAAAAAAAGAAGGTTGAACAAATATTCAGTTAATCATAGCTGTGTGTGTACTTCTAGTACTAGGCTTCAGTGGTTGCAATAACACATTACATTTTAAATATGTAATGACAAATCAGAAGATACTTAAAAAATAAAATAACTTTTTACACTGCAGATGACTACAACTAGTCCTCCAATGCACCCCCCCCCCCCCCCCCCCAACACACATTTTTAATAAAAGAATCGGCGCTGTGCGATATGAAGTATAAAGAAGACTTCTAGACTGAAGCCAAAATGGCATTTTATTCCAGATGTTCAAGGTAAGTAAGAAATGTGTGTATTGATATATCATAAAGAGATAGAGTACATAGAATAAATATATACACAACACACGCCCTTATTTTAATTCAGTGTGACACACACTGGAATGGGGATAATCCAGTGGCCGAGCTGATCAGGGAGTTGTGGGCAAATTCAACCCACATGAGTTGCTGGGACCAGGACGAAGGGTGCTTGGAGACTAGACATCGTAGGGCAGTCTCCATTTCTTGGTTCTTGCGCTCCATCTGGCCGTTAGATTGAGGATGGAACCCAGATGAAAGACTGACTGTGGTCCCAATGAGTGTGCAGAACTCCCTCCAGAACACCGACGTGAACTGAGGTCCTCTGTCGGAGACTACGTCAGTGGGAAGACCGTGGAGCCGGAACACGTGGAGGAGCGCTAATTCAGCCGTCTCTTTAGCCGAGGGGAGCTTGGGCAAGGGAATAAAGTGAGCCATTTTGCTGAACCAATCTACCACTGTCAGGATGGCAGTGTGTTTGTTGGACGGTGGTAGACCGGTAACGAAGTCCAGAGAGATATGGGACCAAGGACGATAAGGCACGGGTAGGGGTCGCAGGAAACCAGCCGGAGCTTGGTGGGATGGCTTGTGTTGGCTGCAGATGGGACAAGCGTTAACAAACTCTCTGGTGTCCTCTTCTATAGTCGCCCACCAGAACATCTGCTGCAGGACCCCAGGCAGATGCGGTGGCAAGACGGGCTCCAAACCAGGATGACTCCAGTAGACCAGTCTATGTGGGGGTTATGGCGGCAGAGCCAGGGGTATCCTAGAGCCAAGGGAAGCTGGGGCGACCGCAGGATAAGAAACCGGTTGGTCTCGTGATGGTTCCCAGACAGGAGCATGCGAACTGGCGTGGTCTGGTGAGTCACTGTCCCCAGTCAGTGACCATCCAGGGGGCTGGCAGGAACAGGGCAGGGCAAGGGAACTCTGCTGATACCCAGCTGAAGGGCCAGGTCCTCGTCCATGATGTTGTCATCGGCACCCGAGTCCATGAAGGTGGCGAGGGTCTGCGGCCCGTCAGTGAGCAGGAGCTGCGCATGGAACATGGGCCGCTGTTTGGAGGACAGTCTAGCGGTTCGGCTCACCAGTATGTCCCCCACTACTGATGAGCCATGCCTTTTACTGGGCACCGGGATATAAAGTGATCAGCCTGGCCACAGTATAGGCAGAGATTTCCCCGGCGGCGGCGCTCGTGTTCCTCGGGCGTGAGGCTGGTACACCCCACCTCGGAGCCCCCGGTTAGAGGCCCTGGGGTGCGCACAGGTGGAGAGACAGGGATTCCACTCACCCTTGCGTCGCTCCAGTCTCCTCGCCTGGATGCGCCTATCCAATCTGGAGGTGAGTTCCACTAACCCATCCAGGGAAGATGGTAAGTCGAATGATACCAGCTCATCTTTGATATATTCTGCGAGTCCTGCCAGGAAGGCATCACACTGTGCTGCAGAATTCCAGTCACACAGGCATGCTTTCGTGCGAAACTCAATGGCATAATCAGCAACAGTCCGGTTTCCCTGATGCAGGCCCATGAGTCCCCCGGTAGCATCCGGGCCCAGGGAAACCACCCCGAACACTTTACGTAATTCCGCCGAGAAGTTCGGGAAGGAGGAGCAGGCTGGAGTGCGTCTTTCCCACTCGGCGGTGCCCCACCAGTTAGGTGGTTAATAGTGAACGCCACTTTAGCCTCCCCCGAGGCAAATGTGTTGGGCTGCAGGGAAAACAGGATGGAGCAGTTGGTGATGAATTGGTTGCATCCCTCCGGTTCTCCAGCGTAGCGCTCCGGAGTCCCCACCCGTGGGCTCAGATGCAGGTGTCGGGGCCTGGCGCCTGCGGTGGAGAGGCAGGCGGGGGAGCGGAGACAGCCTGCTGGGTCAGGGCTGCGGTGAGTTGTTGCATCTGAGCGGCTAACACAACCAGGGCCTGTTCGTGGGCTGCTGCCCACACTGCTGTGAACGGCGTGTCTCGACAGCAGTGTGGGCCATCATCGCCTTGTGCTGCTGGAGGATCCCTTCGATCCTCTTGAAGCGGGACTGCGATGACGGGGAGTGCGCTGGGTCCATGACTGGCCAGATTGTACTGTAACGGGTGGTGTAAGGACCCAAGGATCGGTACGTGGAGAACTTTTATTTGACATTCAGCAGGTACAATTGGAAGCACACAGAAAGGACGTCGGGCAAACTGCGGCTTGCAACAGAGTCTCTTAGCCCAGTCTCTAGCTGAACTGCAGCGACAGCAGACAGAGTCACTCCGAAAGGGAAACAGAGGGCAGGTACGTTTACCGGGATTCAGGCAGAGCGGAAAAGACCAAGGCAGGCAGGGTCGCATCAGGAAAGCAGTCCGGGAAATAACGCTGGAAAGTCTGACATGAGCAAAGAACAATCTGGCAAAGAGTGTGTGAAAGGCAGGAGTATAAATAGGGACTTGATTGGTGATTGCCGGCAGGTGAGTGGGCAGGTGAGAGGAGTGAGGCTGATGAGGAGGGAGTGGCTGACAGGTAGAGTGGAAGGTGTCTGGAGGGTGTGGCTGAACTGTGACATTATAACTGTATTGTTCTCTTGATGTGTAGGTGCGGTAAAGGATCCAACAGAGAGGAGGTGTTAACCAACCTCTCCCTGAACCTGGTACCTGGAGGTGGCATCATAGAAAAATAGATGCTCCAGGATTACTGATGTCAGAAATCAGGCCGATCTTGAGAAGGTCATTTATGCTTTTATATAATCACGTTTTGATTATTGCTTTTCATTGTATTTGTGGTAAAGCAAAAACACAATTACATAGTTAATACAAAAGCCTGCTGCTGGGTTTAACAAATTCAAAGAGACAAGATCATATCATATAGAAATAAAGTACAATTATTACTATATTTTTAACAGCAATGCACATGGGCAGATTTATTTTGTGTCTTTGACGTCTGTCAGTCGTCCATCTCATGGAACAGATATGTTTCCATTTTAACAAATCTAACAATCCACACTGACTCTCTGAGATGTGCAGGTGAAATCACAACTGAACCCCCCAGATTTTTTTAATGCGTATAGTGAAGTGTAATATTCAAATCACGCAAATCCAATGCCGTCTGTATGTTGTGAAGATGTTTCACCGTGGGCCAATAGAGCTATAGCGGGTGAGGGGAATAAAATTAATGAATCAATAAAACGGAAGCATTTTTTTCCTGCATACTTCTTATGTATCCTTTAATAAGGACACTCCTCCAGTAACTTTCTGATGTTCCTCTGCCTGGAAACGACATTTTAAATTTTTAAGTAAAGGACCTCAATATATGTTTGACCCCTGTAAACTAGCTCAACAACTCTAGGTCCATGAGAAATAATTAGTTTAATGTAGCCCTATTGTAAAATGCACATGTACAAACACTGAAAATCTCAGTTCTGAATGTTCTCAACCATAAAATAGGGGATAATAATAAATAATAATAATAATTCCAAATGCATTTCTACACATACTGTAGAGTTAATTTACAGTAAATATGTATTTTTATAAGATCCCATTGCAGCAGGTTGCAATTGGGATTTCTGAAGAAAAAATGCACTTGTTTGACTTTGTTTTGATTTGAATAAGTTTTTATACACAGTCGCCTGTATACTCCTTGTTTACACTTGGAGTGGAATAGAGTTGGAATATGACGTCACAATATAACATAATCGTAACAGTTCATATTCTAGAACATAGTTTCAGGTGAAAAGCCTCAGTTTTCCAAACCTGCAGGATAGAAGCAGTTTACTGTCGATCTGAGTCAAATCCAACGTTGATAAGAGTTACAAAGATGTTTTGTCTTAGTTCCTGTTGTGGAAAGGTATGTCTTCTACTGTAGATGTACTACACATTTCCTGTAATTTTCTGTACTGTTAATGTAAACTTATTTCCACTTCACAGTTCAGTGTTTAGAAAGATATTCATTAAATTTCCATACATTTTCATCTTGTTTATTTTTATGTACAGAAATCAACAGCAGTTGTAAGTTTGGTGGCAGATAAGAGCAAACAGACACGCAGCTCTCAGAAGAGGTAAGGACATTTGTAACTATTATTATAGTGTTATCCTGACTGTTTCTTCATCTTCATGATGGATGACGATTTAACTGAAAGTGAGAAATAAAGTTTCAGTAAATGCAGTGGATGTAGTTGGTCTCAGTAATACTACTACAAATGACCGCGTGTTGTGATTCAGACACCTGAAAGACCTGAATCATGAACATTTTAGACTTGGAAAAAATTGGCTTGACTTGAGACTCATAGAATTGAAATTTGACTTGGACTGAAAGACTTAAAACCTGTTCCTGTTAGTGCAAAAAGTAGTGATTGATTCCTTAAAATGATTGCTCTAAATGACGAAAAAAAACCAAAATCACTGTGTTTCTCTGTATCACCAGTCTTGCAGTCCCAGATGCTCCTTCTGCCTCAAACAAGGGGGAAAGGACACCATGGAGGTATCGACTCTTTGGTCGTCCTATGGTATGTTTTGACAAAATGTGTCACAGCTTTGCATTAAACAAATTTTGGTTTGTAAGAATTATATTTGGACATATTTGTAAGATATTTGATATATTGCATTCTTATTGTTATTTTTTTGTCTACACCACCACCTAAACGTTTGACACAAAGTGCAGCACTCAACACGAACCGGATCTTTATAGGTTGATGAGTGTGTCTTGGCATGATTTAAACAGTATTTGTTTACTCCAACAGAAAAGACGTCAGGTCGAACCAGGTCGTACCGGACAACAGAGCCTGGTGTGCCACTCCACCACTCACAGGGAGGAGCAGTGCCTCTCCACCCTTCACCGGGCAGAGCAGTGCCACTCCACCCTTCATCGGAACGACCTGTGCCACTCCACCGTTCACCAGGACGAGCAGTGCCCCTTCACCCCTCAACGGGCAGAGCAGTGCCACTCCACCTCTCACAGGGACGAGCAGTGCCACTCCACCCCTCAACGGGCAGAGCAGTGCCACTCCACCCCTCAGAGAGACGAGCAGTGCCACTCCACCCCTCAACGGGATGAGCAGTGCCACTCAATCCCTCACCGGAATGAGCAGTGCCCCTCCGCTCCTCAACGGGATGAGCAGTGCCACTCAATCCCTCACCGGAATGAGCAGTGCCACTCCACCCCTCAACGGGACGAGCAGGGCCACTCCACCCCTCACAGAGGCGAGCAGTGCCCCTCCACCCCTGAACGGGCAGAGCAGTGCCCCTCCAACCCTCAGCGGGACGAGCAGTGCCACTCCACCCCTCAGCGGGACGAGCAGTGCCACTCCACCTCTCAGCGGGACGAGCAGTGCCACTCCACCCCTCAGCGGGACGAGCAGTGCCACTCCACCCCTGAACGGGCAGAGCAGTGCCACTCCACCCCTCGACGGGCAGAGCAGTGCCACTCCACCCCTCAACGGGCAGAGCAGTGCCCCTCCAACCCTCAGCGGGACGAGCAGTGCCACTCCACCCCTCAGCGGGACGAGCAGTGCCACTCCACCCCTCAGCGGGACGAGCAGTGCCACTCCACCCCTGAACGGGCAGAGCAGTGCCACTCCACCCCTCGACGGGCAGAGCAGTGCCACTCCACCGCTCGACGGAACGAGCAGTGCCACTCCACCCCTCGACGGGCAGAGCAGTGCCACTCCACCCCTCGACGGGACGAGCAGTGCCACTCAATCCCTCAACGGGCAGAGCAGTGCCCCTCCAACCCTCAACGGGCAGAGCAGTGCCACTCCACCCCTAGACGGGATGAGAAGTGCCACTCCACCCCTCGACAGGAAGAGCAGTGCCACTCCACCCGTCAACAGGACGAGCAGTGCCACTCCACCCCTAGACGGGACGAGCAGTGCCACTCAACCCCTCAACGGGCAGAGCAGTGCCACTCCACCCCTAGACGGGACGAGCAGTGCCACTCCAGCCCTCGAGGGGAAGAGCAGTGCCACTCCACCCCTCGACGGGAAGAGCAGTGCCACTCCACCCCTAGACGGGACGAGCAGTGCCACTCCACCCCTAGACGGGACGAGCAGTGCCACTCAACCCCTAGACGGGACGAGCAGTGCCACTCCACCCCTAGACGGGATGAGCAGTGCCACTCCACCCCTCACAGGGACGAGCAGTGCCACTCAACCCCTCACAGGGACGAGCAGTGCCACTCCACCCGTCAACGGGACGAGCAGTGCCACTCCACCCCTCAATGGGACGAGCAGTGCCACTATATCCCCTCATTTGGGTGAGTACATCTGTATACACATACATACACACAAAAGGCTGTAGCGACATGAATCCAATGACTCAAAGTAAAACAGAGAAAATGAGCTCCAGTTTGTGAACATGTCATTGAAGAAGGGATGATATTGACATGTGTTTGACTTAATGTGTTAAAACTTTTACCCTGCTAATGTTAATACAACACTGTATATGCTATTTACCAGACAGTAACTCAAGACTGACAAATCTTTGTGTTTTTCTCCAGCCAAACATTAATTAAGACAAAGGCTAAGAAGCCTTGGCTGTGGTGCAAGGTACGTATGTTTGACACAAAGTGCAGCACTCAACACGAACCGGATCTTTATAGGTTGATCAGTGTGTCTTTGCATGATTTAAACAGTATTTGTTTACTCCAACAGAAAAGACGTCAGGTCGTTCCAGATTCTGGACAACAGAGCCTGGACGAGCAGTGCCACTCCACCCCTCACAAGGACGAGGTGGTGGAGCTTAAAGGCCCCACAGAGGAGGAGGAAAGAGTGCTGGTGGAAGACAAGACGGTTCTTCAGGTTGTGCCCAAAAAGTGGGTAGAAGATGCCGTCTCCACCAAAAAGACCATCAGACAGCAGCAGGTCAAGTGTCTTGGGTGAGTACATCTGTACACACACAAGGCTGTAGAGACATGAATCCATTGAATCAAAGTAAAACTGGGAAAATAAGCTCCAGTTTGTGAACATGTCATTGAAGAAGTGATGATGTTGACATGTGTTTGACTTGTGTTTGTGTCAGGTTCCCCAACCCAGCACAGATCTGCTACATCAACTCCTGCCTGCAGAGCCTCCTGACACTGGAGGACTTTGTTAGAGCCATCAGCTGTCAGGAGCAGGTCTGGGGTTTGTTTGAAGAGTCTGCACTCATGAGGTACAGCACCCCTTACACACAGCGAGTCATTTTATCAAGTTTGCCCTGAACACCAACATTTTAAACCCTGAGACAATGTTTCCCTTTGCCCCATCTCCAGATCGTTTATGGACATCAAAAGGTCTCACTCCTCCAGGGATTTCAACCACAAAATCCACCTTCTTGGTGGATTCAAGAAGGTGGTCTCTGACTGGGCTCCAGAGTTTCAGGATCCCCACCAGAAAGTGAGTAAACTGGTTTCATGGTTTTGTTGTTTCACCTTTTGCTGACAGGTTCCCCAGTGTGTAAACCTCTCTGTATGATTGTGTGTGTGTTCCGGCAGGATGCCCATGAGTTCCTCACCTCCGTGCTGGAGCAGATGAGGTGTCTGGGCCAACAGCTGCAGGTGATGGCAACCAGCATGGGCAGATCCTACAGCTGTCCGGTGGAGGATCACCTGGTGTTTAAAATGCTAAACACCAGGACCTGCAAGAGGTACACTACATAGTTATGCACAACACCACCACAGCCTGACATTCAATTTCTTAAAGATTTGGTTTATCCAAATAGTATTTCCCAAACTATCACAGATATTAAGCCATGCAGATAGTATGAAAATATGTTGTTTTGTTAGTTGACCTGATCTTTAAATAGTCAATCAGGTCACAAAAGAGAAGTCAAATACTGAACCCTCCACAATAAGTCTTGTCATGACCTCTGCAGCTGTATTATAACTGTATTGTTCTCTTGATGTGTAGGTGCGGTAAAGGATCGAACAGGGAGGAGGTGTTTACCAACCTCTCCCTGGACCTGGTACCTGGAGCTGGCACAGTGGAACTGATGCTCCAGGAGTACCTGATGGTAAGGAACACTTCTCTTCATTCATTCACATTAGAACCCACTGATATAATGTGATAATATGATGTAGAAAATATATTCCAATCCTACCACCACTGCTTTTGTTAGTATTGATAGATAGTTGTTATTCTGATGTGCATGTAAATTCAGTATAGAAGTTAAAGCATGTTTGTCCTGGGCTGTTCTGCAGGAGAGCGAGTTGGAGTACAACTGCAAGTGCGGAGGGATCACGTCAGGCCAGCGCTGGTCATTTGTGACCCTGCCAAGGTGAGACATCACATTCATCACAAACTCCTGACCACAGTGCTCAATGATGATACTAGTTAACCCAGCAATATCAAACTGGGCCCCATTCATACTAAGTAGTAACCGTGAAGTATTTAACTAGACAATACCAATAGAAATAGTTAAAACTCCATATTTTATCTTTCCTCCCCTTTCTGTCTGCAGAGTGCTGGTCTTGCACCTGAAGCGCTTCAGGTTTACTCCGACCTTTCAGCTCCGAAAGGTCCACGACCCCATCATCATCCTTAGGGATCTGGTGGTGTCCTCCAACGAGGTAAAGAAAAACTGAATGACCTGATAGCAAACTAATTCATCACACTTGGGATGATATAAGTAAATGTGAGGACCAACTCTGATTGACTGTGTTCCTTCTCAGGATGGTGGCTGCTACAGTTTGATGAGCACCATCAGTCACATCGGCCCCACAGCAAGAAGCGGTAAGATAATCAATTATTTTACTTATTCTCACACTTAATATAATCCAGACTCTTTCTTTTCTTTGTTTGACAACATCTTTCTTAAATTCTGCTACTGTTAGTCACTGTAGAAAAATACAAACTGTAAAACATGCCTTATGTAGCTGTTGTTGTGACATACATTCAATCACAGCCCATGTAACAATGTTTCCTCACCTGTTAGGACACTACGTCTGTGATGGAGTGGATCCAGACGTAGGAGTTGAGGATCCGACAGACCGCTGGTTCTGTTACAACGATGCAGAGGTCACTGAAACAAACGGGGCCTCTGTATGTAACAGACGGGAAAGGAACGCCTACATCCTCTTTTACAAAAGACAGGTAAAACACACATGACACAAAACAAACACTGATGTTCTTTACATTTCCTCAGATAACACTTCAGACTGATTACAGTAGAGAAGAGGGATTTAGAAATACCACTAACTCTGTATTTATTGTGTTTCTATTTTCAGGATTAGGCGTTTCTTAGGGGCCTTGGTCGGACACCCATCGGCCGCACCAGAGACCTGAACCCACCGATGTCCGTAGCAGGAGTCCAGGTAAGTGTTTTCTACCTTTATTAGGTGTCACTGCAGGGTGTGGAGGAACACTGGGGGTGGCAGGGGCTTAGTGGGTAGGGGACTTTGGTTGGGAGTCGGAGGGTCGCCAGTTCAAGTCCAAGCCCAGATGTAAACACAGAGTGTGGATTGGTGGTTGGAGAAGCACCGACCCCCCACCCAACTGCTCCCAGGTGCGCTGACGTACCCTATGTCCTTTCCACGCATGTTACGGGACCCCTATATATATATGCATGTATGTGTGAATTGGGGGGCCTGTATGTATGAGGTGTAAAAACAAATTTGTTGTGTGTGTGTATAGTTGCATGCCATTTCAATGCCAAATAAAGATTTCAATATCGATTCTTCTTCTGAAGTTGGAGATGGCCGACCAGCACATCCAGTGGAGGATGGATGAAGATCGCGTCCAGTGGAGGGTGGACGACGAGCACATCCATGGCCAGGAGCAGCAGGAGGTCCCCCAGCCCAAAGGAGGATGGGCTCCCCCCAGAGAGCCTGGTTCCTCCCAAGGTTTCTTCCTCTTAAAGGGAGTTTTTCCTTGCCACAGTTGCCCAAAAAAAGAAAAAAAAAAAATTGGCTCCGGCTTGCTCTCTGGGGAAGATGGTAAACTGAGAGTTAGTAAATACTCTTCTCTCAGTTTACTATATGTATATATTTTACTGTATTTGATTTGAAATAAATTAATTATTAAAATTTAAGTTAACAATTCTTTGCTTTTCGTGTTTTATTTAGCCTCAGCATTAGTGTAGTTGCATCAATTTGAGAATTTTCAAACAAACTGGTAAGATTGTCTATGAAGCATATTGGGTACATTTCCACTAAAAAACACCTACTTCTTTTTCTCATGTTAAAAAGCAAACAAAAAAAAGAAGGTTGAACAAATATTCAGTTAATCATAGCTGTGTGTGTAGTTCTAGTACTAGGCTTCAGTGGTTGCAATAACACATTAAATTTTAAATATGTAATGACAAATCAGAAGATACTTAAAAAATAAAATAACTTTTTACACTGCAGATGACTACAACTAGTCCTCCAATGCACTCCCCCCCCCCAACACACATTTTTAATAAAAGAATCGGCGCTGTGCGATATGAAGTATAAAGAAGACTTCTAGACTGAAGCCAAAATGGCATTTTATTCCAGATGTTCAAGGTAAGTAAGAAATGTGTGTATTGATATATCATAAAGAGATAGAGTACATAGAATAAATATATACACAACACACGCCCTTATTTTAATTCAGTGTGACACACACTGGAATGGGGATAATCCAGTGGCCGAGCTGATCAGGGAGTTGTGGGCATATTCAACCCACATGAGTTGCTGGGACCAGGACGAAGGGTGCTTGGAGACTAGACATCGTAGGGCAGTCTCCATTTCTTGGTTCTTGCGCTCCATCTGGCCGTTAGATTGAGGATGGAACCCAGATGAAAGACTGACTGTGGTCCCAATGAGTGTGCAGAACTCCCTCCAGAACACCGACGTGAACTGAGGTCCTCTGTCGGAGACTACGTCAGTGGGAAGACCGTGGAGCCGGAACACGTGGAGGAGCGCTAATTCAGCCGTCTCTTTAGCCGAGGGGAGCTTGGGCAAGGGAATAAAGTGAGCCATTTTGCTGAACCAATCTACCACTGTCAGGATGGCAGTGTGTTTGTTGGACGGTGGTAGACCGGTAACGAAGTCCAGAGAGATAGGGGACCAAAGACGATAAGGCACGGGTAGGGGTCGCAGGAAACCAGCCGGAGTTTGGTGGGATGGTTTGTGTTGGCTGCAGATGGGACAAGCGTTAACAAACTCTCTGGTGTCCTCTTCTATAGTCGCCCACCAGAACATCTGCTGCAGGACCCCAGGCAGATGCGGTGGCAAGACGGGCTCCAAACCAGGGTGACTCCAGTAGACCAGTCTATGTGGGGGTTATGGCGGCAGAGCCAGGGGTATCCTAGAGCCAAGGGAAGCTGGGGCGACCGCAGGATAAGAAACCGGTTGGTCTCGTGATGGTTCCCAGACAGGAGCATGCGAACTGGCGTGGTCTGGTGAGTCACTGTCCCCAGTCAGTGACCATCCAGGGGGCTGGCAGGAACAGGGCAGGGCAAGGGAACTCGGCTGATACCCAGCTGAAGGGCCAGGTCCTCGTCCATGATGTTGTCATCGGCACCCGAGTCCATGAAGGTGGCGAGGGTCTGCGGCCCGTCAGTGAGCAGGAGCTGCGCATGGAACATGGGCCGCTGTATGTCCCCCACTACTGATGAGCCATGCCTTTTACTGGGCACCGGGATATAAAGTGATCAGCCTGGCCACAGTATAGGCAGAGATTTCCCCGGCGGCGGCGCTCGTGTTCCTCGGGCGTGAGGCTGGTACACCCCACCTCGGAGCCCCCGGTTAGAGGCCCTGGGGTGCTGCGGGATTCCGCTGGAGGACCTCGAGCACAGGTGGAGAGACGGGGATTCCACTCACCCTTGCGTCGCTCCAGTCTCCTCGCCTGGATGTGCCTATCCAATCTGGAGGTGAGTTCCACTAACCCATCCAGGGAAGATGGTAAGTTGAATGATACCAGCTCATCTTTCATATATTCTGCGAGTCCTGCCAGGAAGGCAACACACTGTGCTGCAGAATTCCAGTCACACAGGCATGCTTTCGTGCGAAACTCAATGGCATAATCAGCAACAGTCCGGTTTCCCTGATGCAGGCCCATGAGTCCCCCGGTAGCATCCGGGCCCAGGGAAACCACCCCGAACACTTTACGTAATTCCGCCGAGAAGTTCGGGAAGGAGGAGCAGGCTGGAGTGCGTCTTTCCCACTCAGCGGTGCCCCACCAGTTAGGTGGTTAATAGTGAACGCCACTTTAGCCTCCCCCGAGGCAAATGTGTTGGGCTGCAGGGAAAACAGGATGGAGCAGTTGGTGATGAATGGGTTGCATCCCTCCGGTTATACAGCGTAGCGCTCCGGAGTCCCCACCCGTGGGCTCAGATGCAGGTGTCGGGGCCTGGCGCCAGCGGTGGAGAGGCAGGCGGGGGAGCGGAGACAGCCTGCTGGGTCAGGGCTGCGGTGAGTTGTTGCATCTGAGCGGCTAACACAACCAGGGCCTGTTCGTGGGCTGCTGCCCACACTGCTGTGAACAGCGTGTCTCGACAGCAGTGTGGGCCATCATCGCCTTGTGCTGCTGGAGGATCCCTTCGATCCTCTTGAAGCGGGACTGCGATGACGGGGAGTGCGCTGGGTCCATGACTGGCCAGATTGTACTGTAACGGGTGGTGTAAGGACCCAAATGCAGCACACAGGACCCAAGGATCGGTACGTGGAGAACTTTTATTTGACGTTCAGCAGGTACAATTGGAAGCACACAGAAAGGACGTCGGGCAAGCTGCGGCTTGCAACAGAGTCTCTTAGCCCAGTCTCTAGCTGAACTGCAGCGACAGCAGACAGAGTCACTCCGAAAGGGAAACAGAAGGCAGGTACGTTTACCGGGATTCAGGCAGAGCGGAAAAGACCAAGGCAGGCAGGGTCGGCATCAGGAAAGCAGTCCGGGAAATAACGCTGGAAAGTCTGACATGAGCAAAGAACAATCTGGCAAAGAGTGTGTGAAAGGCAGGAGTATAAATAGGGACTTGATTGGTGATTGCCGGCAGGTGAGTGGGCAGGTGAGAGGAGTGAGGCTGATGAGGAGGGAGTGGCTGACAGGTAGAGTGGAAGGTGTCTGGAGGGTGTGGCTGAACTGTGACATTATAACTGTATTGTTCTCTTGATGTGTAGGTGCGGTAAAGGATCCAACAGAGAGGAGGTGTTAACCAACCTCTTCCTGAACCTGGTACCTGGAGGTGGCATCATAGAAAAATAGATGCTCCAGGATTACTGATGTCAGAAATCAGGCCGATCTTGAGAAGGTCATTTATGCTTTTATATAATCACGTTTTGATTATTGCTTTTCATTGTATTTGTGGTAAAGCAAAAACACAATTACATAGTTAATACAAAAGCCTGCTGCTGGGTTTAACAAATTCAAAGAGACAAGATCATATCATATAGAAATAAAGTACAATTATTACTATATTTTTAACAGCAATGCACATGGGCAGATTTATTTTGTGTCTTTGACGTCTGTCAGTCGTCCATCTCATGGAACAGATATGTTTCCATTTTAACAAATCTAACAATCCACACTGACTCTCTGAGATGTGCAGGTGAAATCACAACTGAACCCCCCAGATTTTTTTAATGCGTATAGTGAAGTGTAATATTCAAATCACGCAAATCCAATGCCGTCTGTATGTTGTGAAGATGTTTCACCGTGGGCCAATAGAGCTATAGCGGGTGAGGGGAATAAAATTAATGAATCAATAAAACGGAAGCATTTTTTTCCTGCATACTTCTTATGTATCCTTTAATAAGTATACTCCTCCAGTAACTTTCTGATGTTCCTCTGCCTGGAAACGACATTTTAAATTTTTAAGTAAAGGACCTCAATATATGTTTGACCCCTGTAAACTAGCTCAACAACTCTAGGTCCATGAGAAATAATTAGTTTAATGTAGCCCTATTGTAAAATGCACATGTACAAACACTGAAAATCTCAGTTCTGAATGTTCTCAACCATAAAATAGGGGATAATAATAAATAATAATAATAATTCCAAATGCATTTCTACACATACTGTAGAGTTAATTTACAGTAAATATGTATTTTTATAAGATCCCATTGCAGCAGGTTGCAATTGGGATTTCTGAAGAAAAAATGCACTTGTTTGACTTTGTTTTGATTTGAATAAGTTTTTATACACAGTCGCCTGTATACTCCTTGTTTACACTTGGAGTGGAATAGAGTTGGAATATGACGTCACAATATAACATAATCGTAACAGTTCATATTCTAGAACATAGTTTCAGGTGAAAAGCCTCAGTTTTCCAAACCTGCAGGATAGAAGCAGTTTACTGTCGATCTGAGTCAAATCCAACGTTGATAAGAGTTACAAAGATGTTTTGTCTTAGTTCCTGTTGTGGAAAGGTATGTCTTCTACTGTAGATGTACTACACATTTCCTGTAATTTTCTGTACTGTTAATGTAAACTTATTTCCACTTCACAGTTCAGTGTTTAGAAAGATATTCATTAAATTTCCATACATTTTCATCTTGTTTATTTTTATGTACAGAAATCAACAGCAGTTGTAAGTTTGGTGGCAGATAAGAGCAAACAGACACGCAGCTCTCAGAAGAGGTAAGGACATTTGTAACTATTATTATAGTGTTATCCTGACTGTTTCTTCATCTTCATGATGGATGATGATTTTACTGAAAGTGAGAAATAAAGTTTCAGTAAATGCAGTGGATGTAGTTGGTCTCAGTAATACTACTACAAATGACCGCGTGTTGTGATTCAGACACCTGAAAAACCTGAATCATGAACATTTTAGACTTGGAAAAAATTGGCTTGACTTGAGACTCATAGAATTAAAATTTGACTTGGACTGAAAGACTTAAAACCTGTTCCTGTTAGTGTAAAAAGTAGTGATTGATTCCTTAAAATGATTGCTCTAAATGACGAAAAAAACCAAAATCACTGTGTTTCTCTGTATCACCAGTCTTGCAGTCCCAGATGCTCCTTCTGCCTCAAACAAGGGGGAAAGGACACCATGGAGGTATCGACTCTTTGGTCGTCCTATGGTATGTTTTGACAAAATGTGTCACAGCTTTGCATTAAACAAATTTTGGTTTGTAAGAATTATATTTGGACATATTTGTAAGATATTTGATATATTGCATTCTTATTGTTATTTTTTTGTCTACACCACCACCTAAACGTTTGACACAAAGTGCAGCACTCAACATGAACCAGATCTTTATAGGTTGATGAGTGTGTCTTGGCATGATTTAAACAGTATTTGTTTACTCCAACAGAAAAGACGTCAGGTCGAACCAGGTCGTACCGGACAACAGAGCCTGGTGTGCCACTCCACCACTCACAGGGAGGAGCAGTGCCTCTCCACCCTTCACCGGGCAGAGCAGTGCCACTCCACCCTTCATCTGGACGACCTGTGCCACTCCACCGTTCACCAGGACGAGCAGTGCCCCTTCACCCCTCAACGGGCAGAGCAGTGCCACTCCACCTCTCACAGGGACGAGCAGTGCCACTCCACCCCTCAACGGGCAGAGCAGTGCCACTCCACCCCTCAAAGGGATGAGCAGTGCCACTCCACCCCTCAGAGAGACGAGCAGTGCCACTCCACCCCTCAACGGGCAGAGCAGTGCCACTCAATCCCTCACCGGAATGAGCAGTGCCCCTCCACCACTCAACGGGACGAGCAGGGCCACTCCACCCCTGAACGGGCAGAGCAGTGCCCCTCCACCCCTCAACGGGACGAGCAGTGCCCCTCCACCCCTCAGCGGGACGAGCTGTGCCACTCCACCCCTCGACGGGCAGAGCAGTGCCCCTCCACCCCTCAACGGGACGAGCAGGGCCACTCCACCCCTCACAGAGGCAAGCAGTGCCCCTCCACCCCTGAACGGGCAGAGCAGGGCCACTCCACCCCTCAACGGGCAGAGCAGTGCCCCTCCACCCCTCAGCGGGACGAGCAGTGCCACTCCACCCCTCGACGGGCAGAGCAGTGCCCCTCCACCCCTCGACGGGCAGAGCAGTGCCACTCCACCCCTCGACGGGCAGAGCAGTGCCACTCCACCCCTCGATGGGACGA
This sequence comes from Lateolabrax maculatus, assembly GCA_031216445.1. Taxonomy (NCBI): domain Eukaryota; kingdom Metazoa; phylum Chordata; class Actinopteri; order Acropomatiformes; family Lateolabracidae; genus Lateolabrax; species Lateolabrax maculatus. The sequence goes on along the minus strand of CM062209.1, from coordinate 12,540,474 downwards.
GCAGTGCCACTCAATCCCTCAACGGGCAGAGCAGTGCCCCTCCACCCGTCAACAGGACGAGCAGTGCCACTCAATCCCTCAACGGGCAGAGCAGTGCCCCTCCACCCGTCAACAGGACGAGCAGTGCCACTCCACCCCTCGACGGGAAGAGCAGTGCCACTCCACCCGTCAACAGGACGAGCAGTGCCACTCCACCCCTCAACGGGCAGAGCAGTGCCACTCCACCTCTAGACGGGACGAGCAGTGCCACTCAACCCCTCAACGGGCAGAGCAGTGCCACTCCACCTCTAGACGGGACGAGCAGTGCCACTCCACCCCTCGACGGGAAGAGCAATGCCACTCCACCCGTCAACAGGACGAGCAGTGCCACTCCACCCCTAGACGGGACGAGCAGTGCCACTCAATCCCTAGAGGGGACGAGCAGTGCCACTCAACCCCTAGACGGGACGAGCAGTGCCACTCCACCCCTAGACGGGACGAGCAGTGCCACTCAACCCCTAGACGGGACGAGCAGTGCCACTCCACCCCTAGACAGGACGAGCAGTGCCACTCCACCCCTCACAGGGACGAGCAGTGCCACTCCATCCCTCAATGGGACGAGCAGTGCCGCTATATCCCCTCATTTGGGTGAGTACATCTGTATACACATACATACACACAAAAGGCTGTAGCGACATGAATCCAATGACTCAAAGTAAAACAGAGAAAATGAGCTCCAGTTTGTGAACATGTCATTGAAGAAGGGATGATATTGACATGTGTTTGACTTAATGTGTTAAAACTTTTACCCTGCTAATGTTAATACAACACTGTATATGCTCTTTACCAGACAGTAACTCAAGACTGACAAATCTTTGTGTTTTTCTCCAGCCAAACATTAATTAAGACAAAGGCTAAGAAGCCTTGGCTGTGGTGCAAGGTACGTATGTTTGACACAAAGTGCAGCACTCAACATGAACCGGATCTTTATAGGTTGATCAGTGTGTCTTTGCATGATTTAAACAGTATTTGTTTACTCCAACAGAAAAGACGTCAGGTCGTTCCAGATTCTGGACAACAGAGCCTGGACGAGCAGTGCCACTCCACCCCTCACAAGGACGAGGTGGTGGAGCTTAAAGGCCCCACAGAGGAGGAGGAAAGAGTGCTGGTGGAAGACAAGACGGTTCTTCAGGTTGTGCCCAAAAAGTGGGTAGAAGATGCCGTCTCCACTAGAAAGACCATCAGACAGCAGCAGGTCAAGTGTCTTGGGTGAGTACATCTGTACACACACAAGGCTGTAGAGACATGAATCCATTGAGTCAAAGTAAAACTGGGAAAATAAGCTCCAGTTTGTGAACATGTCATTGAAGAAGTGATGATGTTGACATGTGTTTGACTTGTTGTGTTTGTGTCAGGTTCCCCAACCCAGCACAGATCTGCTACATCAACTCCTGCCTGCAGAGCCTCCTGACACTGGAGGACTTTGTTAGAGCCATCAGCTGTCAGGAGCAGGTCTGGGGTTTGTTTGAAGAGTCTGCACTCATGAGGTACAGCACCCCTTACACACAGCGAGTCATTTTATCAAGTTTGCCCTGAACACCAACATTTTAAACCCTGAGACAATGTTTCCCTTTGCCCCATCTCCAGATCGTTTATGGACATCAAAAGATCTCACTCCTCCAGTGACGTCGACCACAAAATCCACCTTCTTGCTGGATTCAAGAAGGTGGTCTCTGACTGGGCTCCGGAGTTTCAGGATCCCCACCAGAAAGTGAGTAAACTGGTTTCATGGTTTTGTTGTTTCACCTTTTGCTGACAGGTTCCCCAGTGTGTAAACCTCTCTGTATGATTGTGTGTGTGTTCCGGCAGGATGCCCATGAGTTCCTCACCTCCGTGCTGGAGCAGATGAGGTGTCTGGGCCAACAGCTGCAGGTGATGGCAACCAGCATGGGCAGATCCTACAGCTGTCCGGTGGAGGATCACCTGGTGTTTAAAATGCTAAACACCAGGACCTGCAAGAGGTACACTACATAGTTATGCACAACACCACCACAGCCTGACATTCAATTTCTTAAAGATTTGGTTTATCCAAATAGTATTTCCCAAACTATCACAGATATTAAGCCATGCAGATAGTATGAAAATATGTTGTTTTGTTAGTTGACCTGATCTTTAAATAGTCAATCAGGTCACAAAAGAGAAGTCAAATACTGAACCCTCCACAATAAGTCTTGTCATGACCTCTGCAGCTGTATTATAACTGTATTGTTCTCTTGATGTGTAGGTGCGGTAAAGGATCGAACAGGGAGGAGGTGTTTACCAACCTCTCCCTGGACCTGGTACCTGGAGCTGGCACAGTGGAACTGATGCTCCAGGAGTACCTGATGGTAAGGAACACTTCTCTTCATTCATTCACATTAGAACCCACTGATATAATGTGATAATATGATGTAGAAAATATATTTCAATCCTACCACCACTGCTTTTGTTAGTATTGATAGATAGTTGTTATTCTGATGTGCATGTAAATTCAGTATAGAAGTTAAAGCATGTTTGTCCTGGGCTGTTCTGCAGGAGAGCGAGTTGGAGTACAACTGCAAGTGCGGAGGGATCACATCAGGCCAGCGCTGGTCATTTGTGACCCTGCCAAGGTGAGACATCACATTCATCACAAACTCCTGACCACAGTGCTCAATGATGATACTAGTTAACCCAGCAATATCAAACTGGGCCCCATTCATACTAAGTAGTAACCGTGAAGTATTTAACTAGACAATACCAATAGAAATAGTTAAAACTCCATATTTTATCTTTCCTCCCCTTTCTGTCTGCAGAGTGCTGGTCTTGCACCTGAAGCGCTTCAGGTTTACTCCGACCTTTCAGCTCAGAAAGGTCCACGACCCCATCATCATCCTTAGGGATCTGGTGGTGTCCTCCAACGAGGTAAAGAAAAACTGAATGACCTGATAACAAACTAATTCATCACACTTGGGATGATATAAGTAAATGTGAGGACTAACTCTGATTGACTGTGTTCCTTCTCAGGATGGTGGCTGCTACAGTCTGATGAGCACCATCAGTCACATCGGCCCCACAGCAAGAAGCGGTAAGATAATCAATTATTTTACTTATTCTCACACTTAATATAATCCAGACTCTTTCTTTTCTTTGTTTGACAACATCTTTCTTAAATTCTGCTACTGTTAGTCACTGTAGAAAAATACAAACTGTAAAACATGCCTTATGTAGCTGTTGTTGTGACATACATTCAATCACAGCCCATGTAACAATGTTTCCTCACCTGTTAGGACACTACGTCTGTGATGGAGTGGATCCAGACGTAGGAGTTGAGGATCCGACAGACCGCTGGTTCTGTTACAACGATGCAGAGGTCACTGAAACAAACGGGGCCTCTGTATGTAACAGACGGGAAAGGAACGCCTACATCCTCTTTTACAAAAGACAGGTAAAGAGGAAAACACACATGACACAAAACAAACACTGATGTTCTTTACATTTCCTCAGATAACACTTCAGACTGATTACAGTAGAGAAGAGGGATTTAGAAATACCACTAACTCTGTATTTATTGTGTTTCTATTTTCAGGATTAGGCGTTTCTTAGGGGCCTTGGACGGACACCCATCGGCCACACCAGAGACCTGAACCCACGATGTCCGTAGCAGGAGTCCAGGTAAGTGTTTTCTACCTTTATTAGGTGTCACTGCAGGGTGTGGAGGAACACTGGGGGTGGCAGGAGCTTAGTGGGTAGGGGACTTTGGTTGGGAGTCGGAGGGTCGCCAGTTCAAGTCCAAGCCCAGATGTAAACACAGAGTGTGGATTGGTGGTTGGAGAGGCACCGACCCCCCACCCAACTGCTCCCAGGTGCGCTGACGCACCCTATGTCCTTTCCACACATGTTACGGGACCCCTATATATATATATGCATGCATGTGTGAATTGGGGGGCCTGTATGTATGGGGTGTAAAAACAAATTTGTTGTGTGTGTGTATAGTTGCATGCCATTTCAATGCCAAATAAAGATTTCAATATCGATTCTTCTTCTGAAGTTGGAGATGGCCGACCAGCACATCCAGTGGAGGATGGATGAAGATCGCGTCCAGTGGAGGGTGGACGACGAGCACATCCATGGCCAGGAGCAGCGGGAGGTCCCCCAGCCCAAAGGAGGATGGGCTCCCCCCAGAGAGCCTGGTTCCTCCCAAGGTTTCTTCCTCTTAAAGGGAGTTTTTCCTTGCCACAGTTGCCCAAAAAAAAAAAAAAAAAAAAAAATTGGCTCCGGCTTGCTCTCTGGGGAAGATGGTAAACTGAGAGTTAGTAAATACTCTTCTCTCAGTTTACTATATGTATATATTTTACTGTATTTGTTTATAAAATAAATTCATTATTAAAATTTAAGTTAACAATTTTTTGCTTTTCGTGTTTTATTTAGCCTCAGCATTAGTGTAGTTGCATCAATTTGAGAATTTTCAAACAAACTGGTAAGATTGACTATGAAGCATATTGGGTACATTTCCACTAAAAAACACCTACTTCTTTTTCTCATGTTAAAAAGAAAACAAAAAAAAGAAGGTTGAACAAATATTCAGTTAATCATAGCTGTGTGTGTACTTCTAGTACTAGGCTTCAGTGGTTGCAATAACACATTAAATTTTAAATATGTAATGACAAATCAGAAATTACTTAAAAAATAAAATAACTATTTACACTGCAGATGACTACAGCTAGTCCTCCAATGCACTCCCCCACAACACACATTTTTAATAAAAGAATCGGCGCTGTGCTATATGAAGTATAAAGAAGACTTCTAGACTGAAGCCAAAATGGCATTTTATTCCAGATGTTCAAGGTAAGTAAGAAATTTGTGTGTTGATATATCATAAAGAGATAGAGTACATAGAATAAATATATACAACACACGCCCTTATTTTAATTCAGTGTGACACCACAGGGTCAGTGAGTTGCTGAGGAACAAGGGAAGTTTTCCATTGTTACCATGGTGGTTGTTACCAGTTGTTACTTCATTTTATACAGTTTATGGTGGTTACCTAAACTGTACCTAGTTGTCAGAGTAAATGTCTTCTGGTGACGTGACCGCTTGGATTTGAATCTGAAGTAACGAGGGAAGTAATGCATGGGCGAGTACCACTGGCAGTAACTTAACGTTAGAATATTTTATATTTGGTTAACGTTAAGTCTAGATGTTAGAAATCCACATTTGGACTAGTTTGCTAATATTTCGGCGCGTTTAATCGTCGGACCACTTTAATGAACAGGTTAGGTGAAGGACCGCTCACGTTTGTTGCAGTTTGTGTGACCTTCAACCACTTCAACACATAGGCCTATACAGTAAGCAACGCCATTCCTGTGCCTGGCTGTGACACCCAACACCCGTCGACTCATTGTTAGTTTTTAGAATGTCTTTTTGTTTTCTTCACATCCTAGTTAACATTAATGTTAATTAATTTAGCTTTGCTATGTTCCAAAGACAGGTAGAGTGGAAGGTGTCTGGAGGGTGTGGCTGAACTGTGACAGTGATGCTCAAATTCCCAAGGGAAGTAACAATAAGCAAAACACAGATTTGAGTGGAGAGGAGCTTTAAGTAACATTTTGAATTCAGGACTTTTACAGTATTCATAACACTCAGGCAAATAGAAAAGTGACAATAGAATAGTGACAGATCACAAAATTTGAGTTAGAGGTTAAAATAAATCAGCTGATAGATAAATATACATCAGAAGCAGAGAAGGAGTTTGCGGTATAACTTCACCTACCTACAAGGTGCATGGAGAGGGCCTTTATCAGGCCACAAGTTGAAATGCGGTGGTCTGACAATAATGTTGCTAAGAATACTACTAGTGTTGCTGGAGTTTTGACCTCAAAAGTGCCAGGGTGGGACATTATGATGAAATCATGTGAAAGCTCACAGTTGTCAATCATACCTCTGAGTGTGAGAAAAGTTGGAGTTAGAGAAAAAGATGGGAAGATGGAGAGAAGTTGATCAAAGTGGCAAAATGGAGGAAGATAGTGGTGGGCAGAGGGCACAGAGGAGAGAGGAGAGCATGAGTTGTTGTGCTGACTAGTCAGATGTGTACAGTGGAAAGCAACAGCATGTGAGGCTCTGAAATGAGGCAACGGGGCCCCGCTGCAATGCAATCGTATGCTGGTGAAAGGAAACCACTGGCTCTGCTCTGCTGGTGTCATTGATCAGAGCTTGAGGACTCGAGATCACTGTGATAGTATCAAGACAAACTGACATCATACACAAACAATCACTGACAAATAAAGGCTGCAAATGCTTCGTTTTGTGTTTCCTTTCTTTTTGACTGACTTTTTGTCAGGTTGAATTCTTTAGTGGACCCAAGCGCAGAACACAGACTCAGAGGCAGAGGACATTTAACAAATTTATTGTAATATTGTAATGTACTTCAATGGCTGGAGGAAAGGGGATTGGAAAAGCAATACAGATAGGGAGGAAGAGTGAGTAAGCAGGCAGGTATGCAAGCAGAGGAGACTAACAAGCGAAGTGGGCCTGAGAGTAGCTACCACCACCTTCTCTGTGATTAAAGCATAGTCAAAGTTGTGAATGAATGAAGTCAGCTCCCGCAAGATCGCTAATGAAGAAAAAAGTTTTCGTGTTTGCTTGGCGACCTGTGGTGATGTGTGCCCCTCGTCCATCATTTGACGACATCAGAGCCACTACCCAGATGGGGGGGACATTGAGATTTCCTGCTCTGCCCAAAAACTTCCTAGAAACCCCGGAGATTTAATTAATCTTCATTTCCCCCCTGCTGACTTGTGCCGTGTCCCCATCTCTCTCTGCAGTATCACCTCTCTCCATCTCTGAAATGAAACCTCATGTGGAAAAACTTCCCGCTGAGTGAGGTTGACACAGTGCACATGTTTGGGTAAAAAAGAACCAGCCTGCGTGCATGCATGAGCAAACTGGTGGATTCACATCACTGACGTTGTGAACATGAGCCATGGGTGTGTAGGAGTCATTTAAACCCACTTCTCTGGAAGAATTACAATCCTGGATCCAATTCAAGAACACCAGGACTTTCTGTGCTCAAAACTGAAGAGAAACTTTACCAGGGAGGAAGTTATTAGTCTCTGCAAACATAAATAGCACCTGTCATCTGAGCGCAAAGGTTTAGTCACAACATCAATATGCATGTCGCTCTCAGGGGCTCAGTGCTTCCCACCACATTAACCGAGGACAAGCACAGAGCAAGAGAAGAAAGATGAGCAAGTCAGGAAGGAAACTTCCTGACCTCTCACTTGCACCTTTCTCACTCAGACACTAAAATATCTACCACATGTGATTTACTGTAAACCGGGGGCTTCTGCCCTGCATCCATCTCTCCACCCTCTTGGCCTGTCATTGCCATCTCCAGCGTGGAACCAGACTGAATAATTGAACAGTGAACAGAAGATTCATGAAAATATTGGCTGCCAGAGCGCTCCGGGGGCCCGATGCTCAACACAAATCTCCAGAAACTGTGAGAGAAAGCAACGAACTCATCCATATTTACCGTCTCATCACATCACTGTTCACTCAGGGAGGGAGAGGGCTGCAGGGTTTCCATGCCTGTATGAAGGTGCAGGTGATCCGAATAAAAAAAATAAGGCTGTGGTTGCTTTGGAGTGTTGCATTATGCATATGGAGAGTGTATGTGCATCAGAGAGAGAGAAGGAGGTGGAGACAGAAACAGTGATAGCAACAGAGACAGTAAAGTATGTGAGATGATAGCCTGGGAACCGGACGAATCTGCAAGCTCATGTTTCATTTGCTCTGGCAGATACGTCTGGCCCCGCTCCCATTCAAACTGACTTCCCTTACGATTTCTCGGGATAACCAATCACAAGCGTTTATCTAGAGCCAGGCGGGTTTCATACGATGACTGACAGAGAGGAGCGCCATTCAGGTATCTTTCTAAATATCAAAGATGGCGCTCCCGTGTTCCCCAGCCGGCTACAGTGGCAGTATTAAACGGACTGGACGGTAAATTACATTACGGTAAATCTTCTCTAAAAGAAGAACAAACAACTGCACTTAAACTTTATGCTGATAAGAATATGTGTTTGCCAAACTTATGACAGGACGTACCGTCCGACAAGATGGCATTTCATCGCTCTGACTGGTTGTCTCCACCCGTCGATAACGCCCCTTGGAAATCAAAAATGAACTGAGAGGTTCCAGACTAATACGTATTTGCGAATTAGTCTGGCGATGCCAGGCTAGCGAGATGATGTCTGTACACAGAGACTGCTCTTCTGTCAATCTCTGTCATATCAACACTCTGTGTTTGGTTTTTTATTGCCAGTATACAAGTATTCACTAAAAATAAAGAATAAGACATATGCATCATGAGACTGTAAGGGCTTTACAAACTGTACTGCATGCAGCACCCTCTACCCTTAGACACTTGTCAGATAAGGAAAAACTTCACAGAAAATCCATTTAACTGTGAAAAAAATAATAAAGAATAAAAAAGAATATGGATCCAGGAGAACAGTAAGAAACTTCCAGGTGCAGCCAAACAGACCTGTGCCACATGCTCTCCACCATAGAGTCCTGGATAGAGGACCAACTACTATACACACAAGAGGCCAAATTCAAGCACACTATTCACACAGATGGAGAGAGACTCCCATTCACTTCAAATATAACAGTGTTCAATTGCTTCGGTGGGTTCTCCTGGCTGTATGTCTGACCTGCGAATGTGCAGTTCTGGCTACTAGAAATACTGATGGAAAATGGAGAAGTCATATTTTGAAACTGTGTCATTTTTTCAGAGCTGAGTGGGAGGCAGTTTCGTTGGACAGAACACTAATATGACGTACTTAGTGAGCAGCTCTTACGTGATCACAAGATTAATCACATGTATGCCCAGTGATGAATATCAAGGAATTAACCCTCTTCTGCCCCATCGTCCAACTGAAATCACATTTAATCACATTTAATCGTGGCTGTTTATCAGTATGACTGTTTAAAATTAAACTGTTTCATTATCTGTGTGGAAAGTCCATCTACGTAGACAGACAACTCATGGTAAACTAAACATGGGTGGATCCATCATGAATCATTTGATTTTTTCTCAAATGAGATCACAGGATGTAATTTATAGAGCAGATGTGTATGCTGTAGCAAAAGTTGGACTTGAATAATGTCTTGATTATAGAAAATTGAGATTCAATAAAGTATAGAAACCAGATCAACACCCTGAGCTTTAGCTGGTTTCTTGGGTTTCTTGGGTTTAGTGAAGCACGGTCAGAACACTGAATCACTCACAAACACACGTACATGCCCATACACTAATGTGTGGTATAGCTGTATCTTTCAGTGTAATTAGAGCAGATCTGGTGTGCATTATCACAGTAATGGGAATGTGTCATAAAAGAGATTTAAGAGAAGGAAAGAGCCCTTAAGAGATAGACCCGGCAGAGAGAGAGTTGTGAGTGGTGACACAATCATACGATATCCTGGCTTTGAATCTGCAAGTGTGAAGCCACTCAGACACAGCTACTACCACTTATAAAACTAGCTCCGAACCAAAGCTTGAAGATGTTTGATCACAAATCCACTGATTCATCCCTGCATTCTGTTCATAATCACATTATATTATTATTAATTCTGTTTCAGGCAAAGAGCACAAAGTCCTCTCACTTCTTGCCATTTTCTTTTCTTTTTTGTGAAGTAATATGTGAAAATCAACAATTATGATGTCCTAAGTAAACTTGCTATTAACTAATCAATGCAACATGTCATTTTGGTAATTGTGTTCTGCTCGTCAGCCGCCTACTTGTTACTGTGTGAAAGAGGCCATCAGTCACACTCTATTGTGTTTCACAGGGCAATTCAAAAACATTCAATAACCGTCACAAAAGGTTCTCTTTGTAGGTTTGGCACACTGAATTAAACGTGATTGGATTTTTGAACGTCTCTGAAATAGGGGAATCTGATTACTTTTCAGAAGCAAAAGAAAGTCTTGTGCTGCTTGGAGTGAGGCGGGAACACAGTTATTGCTCGAGTTGGTCTGAACACAGAAAAGAGCTTTTTTTCCCGATTGAGTCAAATAAATGCTGCAAACCTCTCCAGGGCTGAAGTGAATAGAGATGAGAGAAGCGAATAACTGCTAATGGTGAAAATCTGCTAACCTTGAAAGCACTGTGAGATGATAGCCCCACCCCCCCACCTCTTCAGTCCTCATCTCACACTGTGCAGCTCCTGCTAATGTCCTGATATCTGGGTCTAATAATTGATTGATGCAGCTCACTAAGAGCTACAGAATGATAAATTAATAATTCATAATTAATGCAAAGATCCATTAGGCCATGTTAAAGTGTCATAACACATCACGACAGTGGAGACATTTGGTGCATTAAATTGGGTTCCACCCAAGGCTAGGTAGGTTGAACTGGGACACAACTCACTGTCTTTTCAACTGCTTTTCAAAATGACAAACCTTTCCTCAAAGTCCTGCGGTTCTAAATCCTGATAAAACCAACAGCTGACGGCGGACTTTCTAACAAAGCTGCTCAGTTCAGTTCCAGCCCTTCTCTGTCAGTCATTTATTACACTGACCATTTTTTCTCCTCATAACACATCAGGCCACTCACAATCAATTACATCTCCTGTATAGTATGTGACATTCTGCCAACCTAGGCCCTTTACTGTCGTTTGAAAGCCATTTTTGGCACCAACCACCAACTTGTCTTTTGCACCGAATCTCAAATAAGTCCTCTTTCTCAAAGTGACAATGCCTGCGGGGAACTGTGTTCAGACATATTTGCGTTTGTAGCGTTTGAATTAGCCTCTTTGAAGAGAGTAATGTGAATGCAAAGCGATGGGGAGGGAGACGTCTGTGAAGGTGCAGGGTTTTATCTGCCACACACGTTCTTTTTGTCCTCACATTGAATCGTGGAGGGTTAGAGGGCTTCAGGGGTCTTTTTCCATTAAGGATCTCACTCGTTTTAACCTTCTGTCACGTCCTCCCTGGGAGCTACAGGCTGACTTCAAAGGTGTTGTCTTTGAAGTCAGTCTTAATAGGGTTCTATTCTTGGGCCTCCATCCTTTCAAGTGCTGGCTTAGCATGTCATACAAAACACACCCACAGTCACATATTTTGCCCTTGTTCTAATTTCTGAAATTAATGGAAAGTCTGTGTTTGACAAGCAGAATGTTCATTATTATGTAGCCACTTGCATGTGTGGACGTTACTGCGAGTCTACAGCCTTGTTGGCGGCGCTGTGAGGCTGTATTCAGGCACTGTTAGCTGCTGCTAACATGTGCGATTAATGGCCATGAAGCCAATAATTATTGACACATTTCACCCAAAACCAGTCTGCGGATTGCCAAAGTCATTAGGGTTCAGCCTCTGAGGACCATGAATGTCTGTACATTAGTAGTTGTTAAGATTTTTCAGTTTTGACCAAATTGGTCCAAAGTTGGACCACCAACCCACCAACATACATTTTGTTCATAAAAACCTTGTTACTCATCACAGACATACACCAAACTCTGCACAGCTGAGGTCTACACCAACTACTCCCTCATTTTTTCCTTTTTTTGTCTCTTGTATTTTTATTTGTACATTTGTTTACATAGCTCCAGACTTGCCTATGTGTTACTTTGGTCCCTGTAAATATGCTCTTTCAGTGGCACATTTAAGAGCTGCAGCTCTGGTGTATACTACAGAGGGATTATGAGATCATGATGTTCTTTTTCTGTTTTTTTCTTTCTTTAATGTTTTTCTTTGTCTAATGTACCTGAGACTGTGATTTTAAGACCAGGATGGTGATGTTTAAACTGTGGGCTAAACATGTATATCTGATTATATTATTATGCACTGGTTCCATGCTCTGTCGGATGGTATATGGAGAAGGGGGATAAATGAAAAACAAAATTCTCTGAGGAACTGCTCTTTACACACTCCATTCTTTTTCCATAAAAATGTATTGCAAAACAAGGAGAAGCAATGAAAATGAGCCACCCCACTATATCACTTTCCTCTGCCAGTAAACACTTTCCGTTTCAACTATTCAGCACCACTTTGCCCTCTGAAAAACACCTAAATCATCACACCCACTGAACCACTACAGAGCTCTTTTTGTACTTACAAGACTTCATGTTTATGTTTGGGTGAATTTGAATCACTTTGTGGTTAGGTCCGTATGCAAGCATCCGCATATGTGCAAGGGTACCTTTGAGCATTTAATGTTACAGAGTGTCCCCATCCCTGAGGTTCTGTAGCAGACAGACTTTGTGAAATTCAAAAAGGTCACTGAACAAACTGCTGTCTTGTGCTGTGGTGCGCTTTGTCACATCTTTAACAGGTATCATCATCCTCTACAGGAGAAAACAACTTACTTACTTAGGGCGTTAGCTGCATGAACTCTGTGAACCCATGCATGTCACTGCATGCGTGTAGGCAAAAGCACAGAGTCTGCATACATTGATGTGTAGGTGTGAGGTCTGATATGCTTTCCTTCTTAGTTCCAACCCAGTGATACAAGTTAATTGGAAATGAGTCCCACTTTACCCTGCTGATCTTTATATGCACATGCTGTTATTACACATCACAATTAAACCAGCCCCTGCAACCAAATCTCTGAATAAATCAAGGTTGCATCATGTCATGTTGTGTGAGTCAATGGAATATGAGAGCAGATTTTTCTCTCAATGTTGTTTGAAACAATTTGCCCTGATTGTGCCGGCGATGCTGCATTGGCAATGTGTGTACACACGCAGTGAAATATGTTAACTATTCACTACTTAAAGGTTGAAATTACCACAAAAAAACAAACAAAAAAACAACAAGAAATGTAGTGTGCATAAAACCATGGGGGCCTTCCTGCACTGCACTCTGCTTTTTTACTATGAAAAACTCTCCCATGTTTTTTAAAAACTAAGAGTACAGTGGGCTTACAGAAAAACTCAGCAAGAGCCTAGTTTTAAATCTACCTTTATCTGAAGGTAGTGAGGCTCAGGCACTCTGTGATTTCCCAAGGTTCCCAACCATAAATCATGTTTACACTGAAACCCTCTTCCCTGGTGCTCCCATGATATCTTTCCTCTATTAATATTGTCATTTATTTAAAATCCAGCCATTTCAATAATTTATATTAAGGGCTTAACTTTTCTTTCCTACTTCCTCCATAATGATTGATGATAATGATAATGATTACAAATACAACTAGTTCTACTGGCATGACACCCAAATGTGAGTGGGTTACAGGTGTGGTGGCCGATGTGTTCACACAGCAAAAACAGTGGAAAAATGAGGTAAATGAGGAATAATCTCCAAAATGTGATGTTCAAAAGAGAAAAACTGTGCATTAATTTATTAGGTCAGTACATTTGCCAAAAAAGAGAGAATATTATAGTAGAGTTTGCTCCCAGTTTGTTAGTTGTGTTAAGAGTTAACAGGTCTGCTCATTTCATTTTTGATAATACTTGAGAAAAACCCAGTTGAACTTTGTAAAATATTCAACATGCATATTGTTATTCTATGATCTGAAAATAACAGACTAGTACTGTAACAAAAATAACAAAAGTATCTCTAATGTGGGTTCAGACAAAGGACAAAGAACAAAAGAGCAACACAGTCATCTGACACGTGACCCTACCTATTAAGGTACAAGGAGGCTGCTTTCAAAATCCCTTCCTCCCCTGCCTCTGTGGATGGCTCTGGCTGCCCGTGTGGGCAATGCAATGTAATATGATGTGATGTGAAGTTGGCTCTATGTGTTTCTCCACAGCCCATAACAGTCCCAAAGGCAGCAAAGCATGAAGGCAGGCAGAAAGGTCTCAGATGTGGAAAGCAGTTTGACCTTGTGCATACAGATTGGAGGTACAAAGGTTGGAGTGGAAAAGGATGGAATCAGAAAGACAGTTTCAACTTTCACTTCATGACCAGTGCTTTTATTTCAGCCGGCACATCAAGTCTTCTTTTCATAGTTTCAAGAAAATGATCTTTCTTTCACATCAACAAAGCACATTTGATTGCTAAATGCTTAATAAGGACTTTTTGTACTTGAGTCCCTTCTGGTTTTTGTACTTGGTAAATTAGTACATTTGGGTGTGTTTTTTGGTCATGCTATTGCTATGCTGGAAGGGACATTTTGAGTCAACTGAAAAGGTGCTGGCCCCGGGTCATCAGGACACTCTTGTTGAATCATGTTTGATGTTCTGCATTCACCTCAAAAGGGGGGCATGGAGGCAGGGAGGCAGTGCCGTGCCGGTGTTTAGGGACTGCAGAAGCAAGCGAGAGCCTGAGCTGTACAATGCTGAGAAGAAGAACAAAGCCCTCAATGACACAGAGGAAAGAATAACAATGAGTGCTGTGCCGCAGTGTTATGTGATTCTACCGTGAACAAAGACACCGAGGGTGCGGAGAGGTTGTGTGTGTGCACGTGTGAGGGTTTGGGATTATCATCAGAGCACGAGGAGCATGTACTGTATATATCATTTCACTAATTACTATTCCGTGCTCTAATTACAATGCAACAGGGACACATTCAACTTTCAGATCCTTGCTTATGTAAAATCTCTATACGGGTTCCGTTGTCAATCGCACACATACACAGACATACACACACAGTTTCTACTTCTCCTTGTCTTCCTTTTGAAAATCCGATCTGCTCCCTGTGCTCTCAATACAGCTGTCACTCCTCTCTTTCTTCATCCTTTGTCAGCTTTTTCTTGACTCATCCTCACTAAAATGTCTGGAAAGAAATGCCATAAAACAGCATATTTAAAATCTGAGAAGATGTTTCTGATACAAGAGCATCATAAAAAGTTGTCGTCCCTCAAAATGACAATTATTTGGCTGATTTAAGAGACAGGCAGGAGGGAAAACATAATTTATGATCACCACAAAACAGGATTTTATCAAGATGCAAAGTAGATGCAAAGTTGATAGTCCACTGCAGTTTCTAAGGGATAAACTGTTAACTAGGCAGCCTGCCTCCAGAACATTTTGTTAATTTTATTCCTAAGAAGCTGTGCTGACCAGAGAAATCTGGCGACAAACATTTGTCATAACAAACACCATGAAATATCCAAGTGGTAGGCACAGTTCTAAGCACAACTCAATAATTCATAGTATGTTTATGGACAAATCAGCTAATAACTGAGCAGCAAAAATGCATATGCTATATCTCACTGAATAAACATTGGCAAAAGAGTGTATAACTCACCTTATGTCCCTGTATTAATAGGTGTGAACAGGAAAAGGACAGAGCAATTATTTTGTTTGGTTTACTTTTATCTACTTAAGTCCAAAATGGCTATTTTTACCATAAATGACTGGACTGAACAATGAGTTCCAGAAATACATGCAATTTACAAAACCATTGCCCAGAAAAGCCTACCTCTGTCATTTTTCATGAACTACTAAATTGGGCTCATAATTTTGGAAGTATAAAGACATTCATTTATATGCACATAACTTAGAAAACTGCTAAGATGTGCATGTTGCCTGAAAGGCAACAATGTACCACAAAGGAATCTCAGTTTGCCACCACACTGCTGTTGTGTACAGAACTATAATAGCTACAAGTACAGAAGTCATCATGACTAGATTTTTTTCTGCAACTCTGTTATAATTTAACCTAGATTTGGATGCTAATTTATTTCAAATTCATTGTGTCTCAATGCAAGATTTTCATTTAATTCTACATCTGACCAGTAAAGTCATTATCACCAAACACGAACATGTCTAGAGATGGTCATTCTTTAAGGTATTTGTCCACCATTACCTCTTCAGGCTGAACTAAGGGTCACTGAACATCCAGATGCACACCTAGGAGCCTGGCTCAGGGAGCAGGTCCTGGTGCCTTTTATTGGCTGTGGTTCAGGTTTTCACTAATCTAAGGCCATAATAGGAGTCTTATTGAGTAAGTGTTTGTCTGATACCTCATCTGAAACCAGTTCAGGTCTCCATATCATATCCAATCTCCCTTGCGCGACGCACTCTTGCTTTTTTATGAAATACTACATAGTTTTACCTCTTTTGGCCTCAAACTGTTATTTAAAGAAAAAACAACTGAGTCTAAGGTCTAGCAGGGCAATCACTCTTTGGTGGACTTGCTAACAACTCATAGGCATCTGAAACGTAACAAAGGACACAAAGTACACACTGCTTTAACAATGCATTGTAAGCTCCTCAGATGTTTTGTTTGAAGTAAAATCTTAATTTAGTAACTTAAGCTGCCAAATAAATGGGGAGTGAGAAATATTTCCCACTAAAATGAAGTGAAAGAATAGAGTAGCATATATGGTTATTCTCAAGAAGATTACAAGTACCTCAGAGTAAATGTACTTGGTTACGTTCCACCACTGACCATAACAGTGAAGAATGAGCTGAGGCCCAAAGTAAACCACAAAACCTAGCTGCAGCTTTATTACTGCTGGATCATCATTCCACAACTCATATAGTCATAAGATTTATGGAGTGAATGAGATAACCTACATAGACACTAAAACGAGGTTTTCTGTGCAATGAGCTTACTTTACACAACAAGGTGAGAAGCTCAGCAAATTGAGGATTAGCTCAATCTGCCGCTTTTTCTACACTGAGGGAGTCATCTGGGGTTTCAGCCCTTTATACCGCTGCCCTACTGATGCCTCAGCTAGCCATAGCACCAGCCAGACACTACTGAGTAGATCCAGGATACACAGATAACCTTGAATCCCTTTGCATCATCCAGGAGGAGCTGGAGGAAACGGATGGGGAAGAGGACATCTGGAGGATGCAGGGTTTATCTGGAAGATAAAGTCCCTCCTGTGTATTATGATCTATTAATGCTTTCCTGTTTCTCTTCATTTTAAACCTGACTGGGCAGTAAGAAACTGGAAGGATGGATTAAGTAATATTTATATTGCATATATGTACAGATCAGTGACGGACAGTAGGTCCATACAGGCAAATGTGTTCTTCTGTTATCATGTGAGGCTGCCTAGGGAGTTTGGACATATGTGTTAGAGATGGAAACTTATCAACTCATTAGCCATCACCACGTATTCAAGTAATTTGTTAAACCTGGCACAAAAGACGAGTTAAACATGACAAGCTTGGATCAATAAGATCCTATTTGTCTATTAAAATGATTCTGCCCTTTAAGCTTAGAATAGCATACTCTGAATTTTAAAGTTTTCTGTGGGAAAGTCTGTTCAATGCATGACAAGTATGAAGCTGTAGTAATTTGGGGTAGTGGGGTTTGCTCTCCAAAAACAAAGCTTTTCTGCCATCTAGTGATCTCAAGCTGGTTTACATGATAGCATCCTGACTAGACATGACCACTGGAGGGCAGCGTTTGTTTCCAATAGTGTCATTTCTTAGTTCATCGTTGTGTGAGAAGAGCACTTATGGGATGTATGTGGAGGGCTGTCTCTGTTTGGGGCTAAAAACAGTTTGTTTTTTTTTACCAAAGTCTCAGTACTTCAAATTGTCAGAGCAGCTGGAAATGCGTGCATGGGGAAAGGAAATGTGTAATGCTGTTCTACTCATCAAAAACTGCTAATGAGGTGCCTGTGAAGCAAGCACTTAACACCTAACTGGTCCAGTGGAGCTGCTCGGTGGTAGATTGTGGGTACAAGCTGCAGCTCCTGGGTGTGAATGTGTGTAAAACTGTATGTACATGATGCAGGGCAACAGTGAACATAAGCATCCAAACACAAATTACTCTCTTAAGCTAAATTAAGTTTCAAAATGTCGATTAAAACCTGCACATGCATTTTAAGCCATTTCAGTGAACATATGCTGAAGCATTTTCATTACAATGTTTTACTGATTCAAAATGGTCACTGTGTTTTTATGTCTATATAGGAAACAAGACAAAAGAAAAACAATAAGACTTATTCCTTTATTACCACAAATCTAAAAATGACACATCAATGTTATCAAAAAGCTTCATCAAGTTTCCAGCAATCTGATAAGGTTGGTAACATACAGTCTTTCATAGGCACAGTGGGTTTTCACACTGTTACCATTAAGATTTTATTTTGTGAACATTACTTTTTCAAGTCTGTCTTTTCCCTGCACAGTGAGGGACATTTTTGAGTTTAGCCTTGCAGCTGTTATTTATCATTTTGGTCCCGAGGCCGAGCTGACCACCTGACACTTCAGTAACTGCAAACCAGTGACTGGCTGCAATCCCTGTTACTGTTACATGTTGAATCTCTAAACATGCAGTGACATATATGTTATAACATTGCTCCCATTGCACTTTTACCCATTTGTGATGTTGTGTTATGTATCACAATCATAACCAGGGACATGTAAAACCTAAACTTCAATTAGTGTGAATACAAAGATCATGTAGTTAACATATTTTCAAGCTAATATACATACAGTACTTCAGTGATTAGTTATACAAGTTCATAATTACTAACTTGTTTACTTTTTTAATTTTCACCACTTAACTACAAAACTACTTACTCTCACATCACTGTCCACAATTATGAATATGCATGGTTAGTGTGAGTGGTACGATGAATTCAGGAAAATGCATAAGGCAGTTCTTGACAGGCAACCATTATATAATGTTGTGAGATACCAGGAGCCAGTCGGAGGTTTGTGTAGCCTTAACCATTCAGGTGTGTCTGCAACAAGCAACTGTGCAGTGTCAGCATCCTGCTATCTGATCAGTACCGTTAAAAAGGCCAGACATTATGGCATCATGAGAAACAATTAAATTCTATCAACCGGCAATACAGTTTCACTTTTAACTGTGAGGTGTTAATAAAAGCTGATCAACTTAATTCAGCCTAGCCCCAGTTTATGAACAGTCTTCGAGCAGGCTGTGCAGACTGTTTATTGCTGTTAGACTCTCAGATTTAGTTAAAAGTCAGTTTTGCATCTCACGGGTTTTGGTCCAGTCAGTGGAGTATTCTGTGGAGGTATCTCTCTGGCTTGTTCTCTCCTCCTCTCCTCAGTCCTGAGCTGGTTCTTACTGGTCTCTCAGAAGTCCCTGCAGGGCCCTGGCTCTCAGTAAGTACCACTGTGGCCCCTGTACCTCTTCCTGTTGTCACTACGGGGGTGTGTCGGTGTGGCTCCGGGCTGCTGTGAGCTCCTGCCTCAGAATCACTCTCCTCCACGGGATCCTTCCCCTGGCTGCTTGGCGAGCTCTCACGGATCCTGACCAACATAAATAGTTTAGTTGAAAACAATATGGATACCAAATGGTTAAAAAGTCACTATGATTAATGTTGTGGGTGTATATGAAATATCAGGTTAGCAGTTTTTCTACCTGAGGTGATTGAAGGCCCGTAGCCAATGTGAGCCCAGTGCGCCTCTCCCGTTAGTCCTCAGCCCTCTCTTGTGACCTCGGGCCCTCAGTCCAATCAAGGCCTGAGCCAGTTCAGCCTCATCCCCGTGGCCCCAAACCAGCTGGGCCCTCTGCTCCGCATCCTGGTCCCCTGCTGCCCTGAACAGTTTCTGGACCTGCCACAGATTAACGTTGCTGAAAATGTTCCCTGAGCCAGCCTTCCTGCCCCTCCTCTCAGCCAGCCGCCAGAGCGAGGAAGGGCCCGCCACCATGGAGGAAGGAGGGGCGGTGTGTCTGGTATCCATCCGGAGAAACACGGGAAAAGGTAGCATACACTGGCTCTACTCTGTGGAAAAATCAGGAAGAGTTTCCACTCATTATGATGTACTTGCAAAGTGAAAGACACTTAAGATTTGTGATTAAAATGACCAAAAAATATATATAATTTACAAAGTACATCAGACTACACAGACTGCGTCACAACACCTTTAGACAGCTGTCACAACGGTGAGCAAGTCAGCTGCCAGTCTTCAGCTCTGATTCTTTAATCCTACTTTAGGAAGTCAGTGACGAGCTGTGCTTTAAAGCCAATTAAACTGCAGATGGCAACTTCATCTGTCTCGACTCACATATGGTTCTAAGTGGGACACTAACAGACAGGTATTACCTGAGTGACCAAGATCATGATTGCATGTAGGCCAGCAGCTTTTCCACTGGTGAAAATCATCAAATTAAATAATAATAATAAAGGTCCATTTCTTCCATTTATTTCTCCAGAACAGCAGATAATCTCATTGATGGAGACCAAGAGTTGTGGTTATTTTGCCAAATGTACTATTTCCTCGGTGAGCAATAAAGTTTCACATTCTCCTCTAGTTAAGCTTCATTCTGCAGGTTTTCTCTGTCTCCAGAGGTCCAAACTAACACTGTCCCTTGCATAACTCCTAAACAGTAAGTGGGTTATTTGAGGACAAGTCAGCAGCACAATGACATAAATAAGTACAGATAAAAGTGAAAGTAAAAAAAAAAATCAATTGAACTAATAATGATAATACAAGTACAAATAGTAGCCTAACTATACAAGACCGATTTAAAGACAATTAAAAGGCGAAAGTGATAGTAGATGTAAAGTCATGTAGTATGTAAACAGCGTTGGCTACAGATATGGGATGCAGCCCTACATACACAAACACTTTCACAGCCTTGTTTTTTTGCATTACAAGTAGATTAACATTAACCAAACGTCACAGGCTTTCCCATTATTTCTCACCGCCCTTTGTCTTGACAGTCAGCTGTTGTTTTGCTTGAAACTGTTCGCCGGTGCAGCAATCAACTGCAAAACTAAAACTTTGTTTTATGCTACAATGAGTCTCGTGAAAAAACAAAGTGCAAATCCGCTCTGAAACACTCGCGGTCCCATACGAGACAAAATACGATGCAGTGGATGAACAACATACTGTAGCCTGCTGTCTAGTCCATGCAGGGTGTGGGGGAAGAAAGCGGTAAACAGGAATCCCGTGAGAGTCATGCGCGAAATGAAAGGACGTGTGCTCACCCGAAGGTTATCTGCGACATGCAGCGCGCTTTCCTACAGCATCCCCCCCCCCCCCTCCGAGCTGCGCGCACCGCCGTCGCTCCTCACCCTAAGCGTCCAGACGAGGCCGAAATCCTGCAGGACGGCGCGTCTCCCCGAGCCTCACCTGCGGTCCACTTCTGCCCTGGGGGCCGATCGTCAATCACACATCAACGTCATCGAGCCACCAATGAGCGCAGAGAGGTCCTCCCTCCCCTCCCGTCGGGGCGGGGGCAGGGCTTTATTTCGACCAATCGCGTGTGTGCGTGGAGGAGGGGGAGGGTCGGTGGGGGTCCGCCTCCTGGCCACGTAGGGCGTGTGTTTGTGTGTGTGTGTTTGTGTGTTTGTGTGTGTGTGTGTGCGCGCTGAAATCCATTGACGTCAATGAGCCTGGCTGGCACGAGAAGCGTCCGTCAGTTGTGCGAGAGGGAAGTGCATGTGAGCGTCCTGCGCCCAGAGCACGCAAACACGATGACGCACGGGGCTGTCAAGCGTCGCGGCTGTGAAAACAGACCCAGCATTATCACCGACCACCCCCCCCCCCCCCCCTGTTGCGTCTCATTTGGAAATACAGTGTATGCATGATCGCACTTACGTTGGGCCCGCACCGCTGCAAAACGCATACGTTTTGCCTTCCGTCATACCCGACTCTCACAAAGCGTCAGGACAAGGGAGGACACACACACACACACCCCACCCCGGGGGGGGGGGTGCACCATGGGAAAATGCATCAGCAGCTGATGGCCATGGGTGAATCCGACTGTCCAGAGGAGGAGGAGGAGGAGGAGGAGCAGGCTTTGGGTTACAGGCCGCCCCCTCTCCCATCTCCCAGCCCCCCCCCCCCCCCCAACACAGACGCTGCATTCAACAGGAGGAAACGGAAAAGACGAAACACACACAAGAAGGTTTTTCATTTCAAAACCCCGGGGCTGTGGAAAGAACAGAGAGTTCCTTTACTTTTCTTTTTTTTATTACCTTAAACTTCTCCACTTTTGGCTTCACCGTGAAACCCTCCTCCTCCTCCTCTTCCTCCTCTTCCCCCCCCCCACCCCCACCCCGTTCGTTTCCACTTTTTTTTTTTTTTTTTTACCCATCTTTTCCCCCAGCTGCTGCTCGCAGCTGGCAGAAAGCACCCGCCCTGTTCGGGAAAGAGGGCTCGAGAGTGACCGGAGGAGGAGAGAGAGATGCCGCCCCAACCTCCGCAGCCGCAGGTGAGGAAGAGCGTCCTCAAGCTCCTCAAGAGCTTCTGGGGAATCGTCCGGATCCTGCAGATCGTGCTCGGGGCCGGGCTGTGGGTCACCATCGCCGCCAACAAGTACGAGGGATACATCCACTTCGTCCTGTTCGTCGCCGTCCTCTTCTGGCTCCTCACCCTCGCCCTCTTCTTCCTCACCCTCCTGGACAAGCAGGACCTGGTCCCGCTGCTGGGAGGCGAGCGCTGGTTGTCCACCAGCCTGGCGCACGACGTGGCCGCCGCCGTGCTCTACCTGCCGGCCATCGGCGTCGTGATCTACAAGACGGACCGCAACTCGTACTGCAACCTGGAGCAGTACAAGCACCTCTGTCTGTACAAGGTCTACCTGACGGCCGCCGTGTTCGCCTGCCTGTGCTGCCTGGCCTATCTGCTCTCGGTTATTTATGGGGCGTGCAGGAAGTGTCGGGGAGAACAGACGGTCATCTGATGAGACTGGAGGGGTGATGGCAACAGGGGTGGAGGTGGGAGGGTGGGGGGGGGGGGGGGGGGGGGGGTGTATGGGTCCTAGACGGGGGTATCCACAGCAAGATGAGGAATAGTTAACTTCACTGTAATCTAACTCAACAGCTACTCTAATCTTTATCTCTATTGTTTCCCCTGCACCAAGCCTTTCCGCCTTGGTGCTGAGGCAGATTCGTCCCAGATCAGGCTGAGGCCTTTAGAGTCAGCGCACTTAGATGTTGCTGACATGAAAACACAGGGCCTAGCTGCCCAGGATGGGAGTCTGATTGGAAATGTGTGGGGAGGGCGAAGGGTTGAACCCCTTTATTAAAGTACAAGTAAGGTGTGTAATTTAATTTCCCTCATAAAGAATCATTATAATATTCCTGTATGGACTTATTATAGTGGGGTAGCGGTATAGTCAGTGTTAAGTTTACAGTACAATGCCTTAACACACGTTGGGTTCTGGGTAACTGTCCAATCCATCTGAAACCTCTCATTACTACAGTTTTTTTCACAAGGGATTCTTTTCATTATCTTTTTAAAGTCTATATTTTTATGTGTTTACGTGTTTTTGTATGACAGCAAACTATACTGAACAGTTACTGAAGCTGAAGACTAAAAACGCTTTTGACCAGCTCTGTTTTTATTTTGTCTGAGTCAAACGTTGCAGACAGTTCTTATTAGTGCCTTCTGTCAGAATGCTGTATAGGTACTCAACACGGTTGTGACAACAACAACCCAACAATATGGATGTGATTGGTGCTACGATGTGTATGCTGAACAAAACTATTCCTTAAGTGTTCATTATGTAAAGCCAAAGAGCAAAAAGCGCAAGAATAAAGACCAGTAAGTGAGAGCCAGTGAGATGTTTCTTTGGTTGTGATCATGTATCGGTACACAGACGCGTTTAGACAAGCTGCTTGAGGAAAATGTTCAAAAAAATGCTTTGTTAATTTTGTTTGAATACTTTGAGTTAAATTTAGAAAAAGAGCTGGGCCACATGCACAAATTTTGCTTTTGGTGGCTTTTTCCAAATGAAACACAGGCTTAGAGGGACTAGTGACGGAAGCCCTCAGGAACTTCCTGTTGGGAGACAAAAGCCTTGGCCAATCAGCAGGGATCATTTATATGCTATGCCACTCAACCACATGAAAGACATAGACCCTTCGACCTATCTGTGTTTCTAACAGACAATGAAGGAGTCACTCACACACATGTGTGCATGTGCTTTATGATCTGTGCGTTGCATGAGAGTTGTCCTACTTTTGGAAACACTGTGTGTGTGTGTTGTGTGTGCAATAATCTGGAAAGAGGCTTGTTCTTACCGGAACAGTCTGTTGGGGTTCTGGAGGTGGGCTAACGTTCAGCCAATGAAAACGAAGCCAAGCAGTGGAAGATGATTCAATGTCTCGTCTATTCCAGTCAGCATGCAGTTCTTAAAAATGTGCTGCACACAAGTTGCTTTTGGTTCCCTTTATACATTGAGCAAGCAAGCATTACTATGTGTGAACAGCTGTGTAATTCTGTGACAAATTGGTATTTATACTTGCTGACATATATGTGGTGAGAAAGGAGGCAGATTACTCACACATAAAGATACACTCCTTTATGGGGTATTTATCTTTTTTCTTGTACACTTCCAACTTAATGTGATGAGTTATTCTTGGAAAGGAGCATTGGAGATAAAATGTGGCAATGTCAAAGCTTCAGATTCACAATCAAGAATCAAAACAAAATATAAAAGCAGCAGCAACACAATAAATTGAAGTAAAATGATGAGGGTGAAGTGAAGAAAAGGAGATGAGAAATATCTTTTGCTCATTTCCGAGAGGATCTGCTGTTACGTGATTCATCCTTGACTTATTTAGTACCTTCATTTCAGAGGAAAAGTGACTGTGAAAAAGTGACCATATAAAGACAGAGAAAATTCAGACTGCATGCAAGGAGACTGTAAAAAGATTTGCCTATTTTGGGTATTTTATTCAGGTTGTACTTTCATGTTAAATTAGGCTGAAAGAACAACTACACAGTCCTTCATCCTCTGGGTCAGTGGCCTTTCTATGCAATGACGACAGGAAAAATACCGTGTGTATGTGTGTTTTGAGTGCAAGGTGACATCTGTGGCCAGAAGGAGTGGAAGGGTTAATGTTAACCAGATGCAGCATCAGGATATAAATCTAGCACTTTTAAAGGAGGAAAGGACTCCCACCCGCCCTCTCCCCCTCTGAGATTTCCACAGAAGTGTTATCCTGTCCACGTGTCGGTGCCTGTGGAAACACACTGTTGTATACAATCAAATGGAGACAGTACACAACAGCCCTGTGTGCTGCATAAACAAAGCACCAAATCCAGCGTTCAGTTTGATATTGAAAGTAACTATGATGAATCATTTTAGTTTTGGATGACTCACAAGCATAGCGTATGCTGACAATTAAGGCCAGAAAAGGATTCTCCACATTTACACTGAAAGTCTTTTTGAGCTTACCACATTAACAGCCTCCTTATTATTACATAGCCCACAGTTTATAGATGTCTGTTCAGATTTGTCAGTTTTGTGTATGAGCCCATTCTGAATTTAATCCTAAAACATCACATCCGTGTCCAAACAAGAAACCCTTGTAATCACAGGTAATAACACAAATTTGGAATCCTATGTTACCTCCTAACACCATTAGAAGGGTGTGGGCACCACAAGAGTGAGGTTGTTGTATTATTTTTTTTTCCAGCTACACAGACACTAAAGAAAACTTAGACAACTTGGTATAAGGACATATAGAGCCAGGCGCTTCTCTGGAGTGCCAACTGTGTGATATTTATTTTGGCCAGTCAACCAAAGAGACATTTCCTGTATGCACTCTCCCACCCGTCTGCAAGCGACCAACCGTCCAATAGTCATCATAACCCCTCCAAATGGTTTCTCTGGCCCTCCCTAAAAAGCACAGCATCATGTGTTCTTTTGCCATGGACTGAATTAACAGAAAAATGGATACAGGATCCCTGCCAGAAAATCCAGAGTTTTGAAATCCAAATGGATAACAACTCATTGCTATTATTAAATCACTGGCGAGATTACCATCGAGAAACGGTAAAAATGTTTTTAGTCCCTTCAGAAATTTAGAAAAACTTGAAAATGCATCTTTTAGTTTTGCTTGTGTTTCCCAACATAGTGGTGACCAGAACACAATGGGAGCTGCAGAAAAGCATCAAGGATAAGTTCATCTTTTTACCCAAGTCTCTGTTAAAACAGCACTGCCATTGTCATATGTACAATGGGTTTTTGGGTGCTGTAATTGTTCCTCCTGTCCATACTGGCTGTGAGAGATCTGTCCCTAAGGTGATTCAAATGTAAGTGACAGGGAATAAAATCCACAGTTCTTGTGTGCAAAAAAGCTTTCTGAAGTTCAACCGAAACTAATGATAAGGCTTACTGTAAGTAGTCTTATCATCAGAGTTAGTCTTATTAATTTGGTAATTTACATTAACAAAGTTACAGGCTTTTTTGTACAAGACTTCCTCTTTCTGTCACTATCCCTCCGCCGAAGCACAGCAATGAATAGGAGGAACAAGGAGAGCGACCAAAAAAACCCTTCCAATGTACCTAAGGTAATGTCAGTATTGTTTTAACACAGACTTGAAAAAATGTGAATTGATCCTTTAAACATTTGGGGATTTAATGTATGTTCAGCATTATTCAACAGGAAACAACTACAACTACAACACATATTTTTGAGTATATAGGCTATATTTTTTTTTTACTGTGCACAGTCCTGATATTGATATCAGTAGTCTTGTTTTTGCAAGACGTTCTCACAGAGCAGAGTCTGGTGTTACATAGAGTTTGCTGAAACAGGTGGGTATACTTGTTTGGTTATAACACACTCAGCAGCTGTCCAGGACTGGAAGTGCCCTGTCTTTGTTATCCCACTGGGAATTACCCACCCAAAATTTGGGTGGGTAATTCCCAGTGGACATGCTCTATCCTATCAAAGTGCGTCTGCCTCTTTCTTTCCTGCTGGCACTCTCCTGTCTCATTTTGGGAGGCTACATGTACGCACATGAGACATGAAAACACAGACACACACACACACAGCAGCGCCCTGTTAACCACACTTTCATCGCTTACTGCTGAGACGCACATTCCAGTGCAGAGGAGAGGGAAAGAGGGCCCGGGAACAGATGGAGACTGAAAGAACAAGTGAATGAGAAGAAAAAAAGCAAGAAGTGAGAGGGAAAGAAGTGCAAAAATGCCTTGCGTAAAGATCTAAGCAGGAATCTGAGATTGACATTTCCTGTCTGTGTAAGGCATGAATCGGCACAGTGTTCCAGGCGTATAGGCCTTGTAGTTTGCCTCCGACACTCGCCAGTTTATAGTTTCCTAACATGGTGACTGGGGTTACTGATTCCACATCTGTTACAGCAGCTTTTCCCCACACAATACTTGTGAATGGGCACAGTGTTGCGTGAGGGCAATGGCAGCCAGCGGTGGGAAATGATGCTATTTATAGAGCCTTGAAAATACCACTGCTTCCTTCACTCTGCCAGTCTTTAGCCGAGATGTTGAGAGTGTGTTACAGAGTGAGTGAGTCTGAGAAAGGGGAAGAGTTACTGGGTGGATGAATGCACAAATTTCCTGTCTGACATTTACTTGGGCATGTCCCTAGAAACTTACGTCAGCCCCACTGCCGTCATTCTTCACCTGCAATTTTTACCACACTATAACATAATGTTAAAGAGGGAGTTAGACGTGACGATTCATTTTCCCATGACTAAAATCCCAGGTGAAGCACACTCAAAAAGGAAAAGTCTCTGCATCTTTACAGCAGTGTAAACGGACACACACTGGGAAGTAAAACAAACATTCCTACCAAGCGCAGATCATGGAGTTCCTGATAATAGCTCACATGGCTCAGAACTGTTTCCCAGCAGTTTCCCACAGTTTTCCCACACAGAAGCCCAAATTCTCTCTGTTACATCACACTGCGCTTGTAAGGAAAAACAGCACATTTAAAAGCATATTTTCTCCTCTAATTAAAACATATCGCCTCAGTTTAGTTTGGTCATAAAATTAGCAGATGTGTCCAAGACCATGATATTGGAAGAAAATGATATTTACATTATTTGATATATTACTATTTGTTTCACTGCATTGTCAGAATCATGGCAACATTGTTGGTAGCAACAGCAGGAAAATAAAGTCACAATAACAATGTCCAGTGTCCTGAAGAAAAACTTCATGATGAGTGATTAGAAAAGCCCTAAATATTTAAAGTTGATAGCTCCTTATTATGCAACTGTCCAGACATGAATATACCATTTCACTGGGACCCGAAGTACATCACCCCTGATTACTCAAGATTGTAAACACTGATTCAATTCATCCACTAGGAGGTGTAATAGGGCATCACAAAACGTGAATTTGAATATATCCAATTCGGTTCATTGATGTAATAAAAAGTTGCCTACAGTTAGTTTCCCTTATTTCCCCCCCTAAACACATCCAGTGACAGTAAACATGTCTTTCCAGGCTCTGTGATAGACAATGCATTCTTTACTAGCCTTCATGAGCTTTTTGAAAAGACATACATAGAAGTTATATACGTGTTCCTCTGCCACTGGTTATAATATAATAATAAATAACATGATAAATATGATAATTAAAAACTGTATGGTGCTCTCCTAATGGCTTGATGAAGTTGAATCATAACTCTGTACAGGACAATAGAGAGCAGAGCAATCTTCTCTTTCACCTGGCCTCCATGAAACAGATCAACTGTTCAAAAACAAAATGTAAACTTTGTATCTTTTAAACAGCAACGAAACAGCAGAAATCCACCAGCAGAATAGCACAAAGA
This sequence comes from Lateolabrax maculatus, assembly GCA_031216445.1. Classification (NCBI taxonomy): domain Eukaryota; kingdom Metazoa; phylum Chordata; class Actinopteri; order Acropomatiformes; family Lateolabracidae; genus Lateolabrax; species Lateolabrax maculatus. The sequence goes on along the minus strand of CM062209.1, from coordinate 12,512,079 downwards.
AATCAGTTCATATTTTGCATAGGGGTGACATGGTATAGCAGGCAGAAAAAACAGTAATGCAATCCCACATAACAGAGCAGCTACTGTGCAATAGCCTGAACAAGATTTGGTAATGTGTCAATATAATTTAGATAATTAATCTCTGACGTGGGTTAATGTCAACTTGCAACATCAGGATAACTGAGTTCATACCAAGGCCAGCTGAGACTTTTTTTTTATTATTATTATTCATTTTACCTTAAGAGGCACTGATACAGTTGATTTACTGTGTGCTTTCCCCATATTTCTCATTTAGCTATCCTTGTCAATTGGCTGGTAAATCTCTGTATTTATTGAAAAAAAATCCCTTTGTTTGTTAAAAGCCCTTTAAAGTGAATCTAAGTGGCTACAATAAACTATAAATAGCTGAGAATATCCCAATATAACGGGTGTACCCTCTCTTGGAGTTTACCCTGTTCATATTCTATTTGTTGAGTTGTTTATTCACTCAGACTACAATATGAAAGCAGAGAAGAATAACTCCCCTTCACATTCTGGGTGACAAAAATGGAGCTGTGTTTGTCTAATTTTGACATCATATACAGTCAGCAGTATGCTGATCCCAGACAGACCAACACCAACAACAAAAAAAACAATCATCATGATAAAAACAGTAATATTATGAGATGGTGGGGGACGGACGATGGAGTAAATGGAGCAGTCCTCTACTATAAGCCATGTTTTGAGTGTACAAATATACTATACATGCAGAAATTATAAATCTTTATGGTACAAACTGAGTTTTGGTTTGCCAATACACAATTCAAATTCAGTATTTAAAGGGCCACAATGCATTAAAAATCTGAGTACTATTCTTTCATCACTGATATCTGCACAAGATCCTGTCCCTGCTCAAACGTGGGTCTTTTGGTGACAAAAGGACTTTTAGTGCTCTGTAACATTATATTCAATATCCCACACCATCTCTCATATAACCCCCTCTAAGAAAAGCAACAGTTGGATGATGGCAGAAAGCGAGGACCTAAAAGGTACAGACAAGGCATTAAAGGGGAGATACATTTATAATTTAGATAAAATTACGTGCAAGGAAATGTCTATATCGATTTCTGTATATCATGTAAATGTTTCGAAATCCTTACTTTGGTTTTAGGGACAATGTTGAGGCCAGGATGAGGACAGTCACGATAAAAGCAGCAAAGACAGTTTTTGAAGCCACTTGGTTCAGCTGTGGATGGATCTCCTGGTTCTTCGCTTAAAGGACCTTCAGTTTCTTTTGTCTTTTTAAATGTGTAACTATGTCCATATAACTATTTGTGGGGACATTGTGGAGTATTGAAAAGTCAAAAAGACCTCTGTCAACTGCTTTAGTTTCTTTTTGACATGCAAAGACATTTTTCCTTACTCTTTAACATCATTGAGATAATGTAACAAAAAGTTAGAATCACCTTTAAATAGTATATAGGATAATAGGCTACTTGGATAGATAGATAGATAGATAGATATGGTGTAATAGAGAAACACAATGAAGAGTCAATAAAGTACAATGTACAGTATGAAGGTCAGGGAACAGTCCCCGCCGCTGACGCCCACAACTGTGATTGGTCGAGAAATAAAAGACACGTACTTTAGCGGAATCTCATTGGATGTGAAAACCAGGAAGTAGGGGAGTAACCAATCCACGGAATAAAAGTCTTCACCGGTTTGACAGCAACGAGTGGACCTATTTTTTCTTCTCTGGAGTGGGCAGTTCTCAATTTAACACCCTCTACATCAACCGGTTTTCATTCATTTAGCTCGTAAGGCATATTATAATCAACCATGGCTGCCTATAAGTTAGTGTTGATTCGCCACGGAGAGAGCAACTGGAACCAGGAGAATCGGTTCTGCGGCTGGTTCGATGCAGACTTGAGCGAAACCGGGGAAAAGGAGGCAAAGAGAGGTGGACAGGCCCTGAAAGGTGAGGAGGAACTAACTCGTTTTGCTCACATCACCCACTGTGATATCTTTGAAATGCCGTGGTGTAGGCCGATGCACGGCTGCGATTGCATAATCACCTCTGCATCAGACCACGGACCGCCCCCCGAGCGTGTCAGGGACATGTGGGAGATGTGCAGACGTGCAGAAGAGATGCCTTTATGTGGCTGCACTGCACTGTACAGTGCTATTACAGGGTCACAGAGCAGGAGAGTTTACATGGAATGTCTCATAAAAAAAAAACAACCTAGGATCCTTCTTAAACATGTGATCCTCTTGGTCTTTGACCCCAGAACAGCCTGCAAAAGAGAGAAACTGTAAAGAAAAGCAACTTGCATTTTGCTCCTTTTCAGCAGGAGAACAGGGAGAAATCCAAGTGGTGACATACTTGCCCATTAGTGCGGTACATACACTGAGAGTAACCTCAATAAACCAGACGGCGGTGAAGCTAGAGCTGCAACCATCTGTTGATTAAGCAATTAGTCGATGGAAAGAAAGTTAATCAGCAACTATTTTGATAATAGATTAATTGTTTTTGTTATTTTCAAGCAAAGATGTAAAATATTCTCTGGTTCCAGCCTTTTAAAATGTGATAATGAGCTGTTTTTCTTTGTCATATGTGACAGTAAATTAAATATATTCAGGTTTTGGGCTGTTAATCAGACACGTACTGAAGACACACTCTGGGCTCTGAGAAATTGTAAAGGCTGCTTTTTTACTATTTATTTACATTTCATAGACTAAATGGTGATAGTTGTAGCCATAAATGTAGCCACATATCACCTTTTATTTTCAGTTCTTCAATTCTCAGTTGCTTTTACTCTCTTCATGGCATCATTTATAAGTTAATGCAACAGGTGCAGACTTGTTATTCCCAGAAGACATTGTGAGGGATTTTACTAACTTAACCACGGTGAAAGAAACAGTCACAGTATCCAAGTGAAATGGATTAACAGTTGCAGGCAAAATGCATTAAACTCCAGTGTCTCTCACTCTGAAACTCACAGATGCCGGCTTTGAGTTTGATATCTGCTACACCTCCGTGCTGAAGCGGGCCACCAGGACGCTGTGGCTGGTCCTGGACAGCATTGACCAGATGTGGGTGCCAGTGCATCGGACCTGGCGGCTCAATGAACGCCACTACGGAGGCCTGACAGGGCTAAACAAGGCAGAGACGGCCGCCAAGCACGGAGAGGCTCAGGTGAAGATCTGGAGGCGCTCATTTGACATCCCTCCTCCCCCCATGGGCCCAGAACATGACTACTACACTATCATCAGCAAGGTAAGATATGATATCTACAGTATGTACACACAACCAAGAAGCTTTATGGGCCTCTGAGGAAAAAATATGCTTTTGTACATATTGACCAACTTGATCAACCAACTGCACACAGTCATAACAAAGAAGAGGCATGACTGGAACTGATCCCTCTAATCGGCTTTGTCACCATGAATGAGCGAAATCAGCAGAAATGACTGTTTGGAGTGAAAATAGTGGATTTAAGATCATGTGTCTCTGTCTTTTTGTTCACAGCAGAGTCAGCTTGAATACCCAAATGTTTTACACATACAGCAGTGCAAATGCAATCTGACAGCAATACCACACACTGGGGTTATAGTCCCTTACTATTTGGTAGCATGTGCTCGAATGGTATTACCTAATACTATGTGCAAGGTGAGTTAATATATGACTGGCAAGAACGAGGTCTGCTAGGTTCAAGTTCAAAGTTCAGTCAAGGTGGAAACAAAATGATCAGAAGTCTGCATAGAAAGAGGTATTCGGAAGTTAAGATGTAGTAACCCTAAGGTGGCTTTCAAAAGTAGGCGGATAAATGATGACAATGTGTTATATAATAGTGTTTTAAGAAGAATGTCAGTAAGGTTGCTGATTCCTTTCATCCCTGCAAATGACAATAAAGTCACAAAGTAAAGAGTGACACTTAATGCAAAAGGCGCATGGACAGCTTTGCTCTTCACTCACTCAAATACACGTCACATATGAACATTAATTAATATTCAGTCATTTACCATGACACGAAACGCTAGCTTGCATTTAGACCCTCTCTGTTCTCAAGTAAGTGTACAGTACGTTCCTATGGAAGATATTAAAGACAAAGTGACCCAGTATTTTCTTGCCGTCTCTATTCTGTTCTATTATATATTTTACATATTGAGATTGTCTTCCCTGCAGGATCGTCGCTATGCAGACCTGACCGAGGACCAGCTTCCTTCCTGCGAGAGCCTTAAGGACACCATCGCACGGGCGCTGCCCTACTGGAACAAGGAGATCGCCCCTCAGATCAAACAGGGAAAGAGGGTGCTCATCGCTGCCCATGGAAACAGCCTGAGGGGGATTGTTAAGCACCTGGAGGGTGGGTGGTGCTATAGAGTTTACATGCAAAGCTTTGATCAATTCTTCGAGGCAATACTTGTCACCACTGACCTTGCTGGTGATGCTGTTGTGCTTTGGCAAATGTTTTTCAGTTTTCATAGCTTTTCATAACTTCCCTTTGTCACAATGTTTAGGTTTCTTTTGTTTGATTACTGGTCTGATTATTGTTTTTTTTCTTGAAAACCAAATATGAGATTTAATTAAACTCTTAAGATCAGGATTAATTAAGATCCTATGTTGTCAAGAATCTTGGTAAGAATAGTGAATGCATACAGTATATAACCACAAACAGTTGTGGTGATCCAGTGATAACATGTTTATAATTAAAAACAACAACCTGCAAATTCACTAACTTCTGGTCATACCTGTTCTGCTTGTATGTGCTGCCACCTGTAGGAATGTCAGATGAAGCCATCATGGAACTGAACCTGCCAACAGGCATCCCCATCCTCTACGAGCTTGACAAGAACCTGAAGCCACTGAAGCCGATGCAGTTCCTGGGAGATGAGGAGACTGTACGCAAAGCCATGGAGGCCGTGGCTGCTCAAGGAAAAGCCAAGAAGTAAAGCAACAGAAAAGCACTTTCTGTGTATGACAGTGTAGGTTGTCCCCAACAACTGGCCTCAGATTAGTGTTTTTCCTAAATCGTAATTTATTTTGGATTGTATTACATAATGAGTTCACTGTAGATTGTTGTCAAAGGCCTCCTCACTCTACTTGTATAATGTGGGAAAATAGATGGTGAACGACTGGGATGTTTTAGGGCGAGGGGAGTCACAGCTTTCAAGAGATTGTAAATATTATTTGTTAAAATAGTCTATTAATATTACAACCTTTTAAGAGGGCAGCATTGAACTGAAATGGATAGTATTGCTGATAAAGGCAGTTCCAGGAATACCATTATTATTTATTGTATCACTTAGGCTAGGAGATATTGTAGTCTGTTATAATTTAATTTTAAAAAGACTCATTTTAACATTTTGTATGAGACTTTTTTAACATGAAAGGGACCACTAAAACAAAATGACCACTAAAAAGGGTGGACAATTAATTTTCTATCTCACTTTTCAAAGCATTTAATTGTTAAAGGGATGTGAATTTGCAATCTCTTGAGAGCAGGATGGGACAGTTAGGACAGCTAACCAGTCCTTTTCTCTCACGTTCTCTGTCTATGAATAATATTTGTGTAGTGTCCTTGTGTGTTGCTGCCTGTGTTGCGTCTGACAACTTGTATTTTTCTCTCTGTGTTTCATCAAATTTAGTCCAGATTTAATGGTGCCAAACACTGCATTTCCAACAGTATTGCACTGTATAAGGAATAAATCCATTATTTGGATTATAGTCCCCCAGTTTCACAGTACAGTTGTGAAGGATGATTATGGAAGATAAACGGTCTAAATTAAACCATTATCTTTGTTACTCTGTTTGACTGCCTTTGGTCGGTCTTTGCCTCTTGGTGTCAAAGTATTTATGTGCCTCCAGCTCCTGTTCCTACAGTAAATGCCTACAGCTGGCCTCATAGCCTCATAAAGAAGCAGTGGCGGTTTTAGGAAAACTGTCTGCTAGGTTTCAAATATCCCATTGTGTCTTACAGTGTTACCATTTTTCTTTTTTAACTGTAATCCCATCTGGTTGGTTAAATGTACCCTGAAAGCTCTGATGTAATACATGTACAACTATGTCCAAATCTAATGCCTCTCTTTCTGCTTGTCTTGTCTGGATGAGTTTTTTAAATTTATTTTACTCTACAGTTTAGTTGTCAGACATAAAAATATATATTTTTTCCACATAGTGACTGGAGTTACATGTTAACATCAAATTAGTGGTCAAACTTTTGACTTTCCTTGACTATTATTTACTTAGTGATCAAATTTCGGCAGGCTTTTCTAAGCTGATCAGTTCATTTTTGGTCCAAAAAGTACTGGTGGTCAGACCCACTCATCTCAACAGCATAATTAAAGTAAAATTGCAATTGTGAAGTAAATTCTATAGATTGATAGAAAAGATAATAATTCAATATCCAGGGGATAAGTGGAGGGTTCATCTAAATGGCCCTGAGCTTGTCTCCCAACAACAGAGGCTGTATGATGTAAAAGCACTGGGGAAATCAAAAAACATGATCTTTAATGTGCTTCCAGCCTTGTCCAGGTGGGAATAAGCCTGGTGTAGCAGGTAGATGGTGTCCAATCCCTGGTAGGCAAACTGCAGGGAGTCCAGTGCTGGTCTGACTAGGAGCCGGGTCTTCATCACATGGGATGTCAGGGCCACGGGTCTGTAGTCATTTAAGACTTTGGTTGAGGCTGTAGGGGGTGTGGGTGGTGTGTATTGCGGGGGGAGAGGTCAGTTCCAGGTTGGGCTCCAGGGTTGGGGGGGTGAGGGGCCGGGCTCGGAGTGCAGGGTGAGTTGAGAGGTGTGGGGGCCCGGTGGGAGTAGGCCTATGTGTCAAACATGTTGAAAAACAGGTTCAGCTCATCAGAATATAACATTATGAAAAAATTAATTTAAAAACATTTATTCCAACAAATCCCATAAACAGCTTCTCCCAGTCACCTCGAAACAGACGACCCATAGCAGGGAAGGATATTTCCTCCGTGGGAAGATGAACCTCAGCGCATTTCTGTGGACTATCCCTTTAACCAGCGGCGCCGCTGGACTCCAGGTACCACAATGCACTTCGTGTAATGGCAGTCGCGTGGTGGTGAGTCGGTCGGTTCGCCTGCAGCAGGCGGGAGAAGACAACAGCGATGAGATGATTTTATCGGCGGATCCGAGTCCGGTGCCGTCGCCGTCCGTGGTCCCACGCCGCCCGTCCCACCCTCACCATGAGAAGAGCCACGGAGACGCGGGGAGCGAGTCGGTGAGGAAGCCCGAGCCGCGCACTTTGTTTCCCGTCCCGCGACGAGCCAGCTAGCTGAGCGCGGCACTTCCTGAAACAACGACCCGCCGATATTCTGTTTTTTTTTTTTTTTTTAATTCTTTAAGTCAGCACTGGCACTGAGAGGAAGAACTGTCAGGCACGCTGTGTGTGTAAAAAAAAAAACAAAAAAAAAAAACGCAGCGCCAACCAACAACACGGCCATGTTGTTACAAGTGTGTAACCGCGTCCTACATGTCAGCGTCCTGTTTGTATACAGATGTGGCTAGCGTTATCACGGCCAGCGGTTTGTTTTTCTACTCTCTGACATGTGTCGCTGTGTTGCTTTTTTTTTCATTTATTTTGTTTACGCTACGTTTGTGGTGGAGGTTGTGTGCCGGTGCCGCTAAACAACGATAGACGTTCACGTCGAAAGTCTTCAAAACACACAGGAGCCGTGCGGCCGCTAACGTTGCGTGCTGTGATTGGCAGGCAGACAGGCAGGCAGACATGCAGGCAGACATGCAGGCAGACAGACATGGCCCCGGCAGGTGTCTTCCTTGTGTCAGGGCCGATGGGACGACTAGTGCCAGGTTTGTGCCCCCTTTTTCTTTTTGCGAGTCTCAGTCTACCTATTTGAAAGTCGCACGTTGCACTGTTGTCGCCTTGGTGACCTAACTTTGACTGTCGAAGATTGATCAGTTTCTCCTCTCTGGCTTTTTTTTTTTTTTCTTCTTCTTTTTTTCTGCAGCACATTTACGGAATACCTCCCCCCGAGGAGTAAAGGTGGGTCAAAGTGTCAGCTTCCTGCATCGTCAAGTGTTTGTGTCTAGGGGAAATAAGGGTGCATTTAGTTAAGTGTGTGCAGTGGTTACTGTGTAGTGAGGGAGGGAGCAGCATTGTCTGCTTGGCAATCAGTTTTTAAACATAGTTGTTTTTATTTGGCAACTAAAGTTTAGAAAAATGAAATGCGGTCTTATACAACAACTCTGCTATAAATCCTGTCTTCACGAAAGTTATAATGTTCAGTTTTTGTTCAAGCTGTTTTAAAGAAGGTTTTGATTCAATTTAGTTGTAGTTTTGGTGGCAGGACTTTGTGGTGCTGTTGAATCAAATGGCGTTAAAATGAGATGTTTCTTATATTTATGTCCACCGCATTTATGTCAATGTGCGTAGACAAAATATTAGAATTGTGTATTTATTAAGATATTGCAAATAAGTGACTATTTTATTTGACTTGCCCTTGTGGCCAATAGACATATTTAGTCCGTGGTGCTGAAACACCAACTAACCAACTAGTTGAGTTTTTATGCTGTCAGGATTAAGAAATGGATTGTCAATATCTAATTTTCTCATTCAAGTGCTATGCACATGATGTTAAATCATTATTCTATCCATTACGTCTTAAACAAATCAAATGCGTGAATGCATCCAATATGTAGGATTAGAGAATTCATGACTGATGTCAACAGGCTAGTTATTATTATGATATGATGAGATATGTTGTCATGGTCACAGTTATAATCATGTAATTGTCATTTGCAATGTTGCAAACTTGCTGACCTGATACACAAGAAGCATTAAGTCAGTTTAATTTATTTTGTTGGTAGTAATCTCTGGACTCCACTAGAGCTTTGGTGGTGGTAAAGAAATACCCTTCCCCAAATGAGTGTCGTGGTAGATTTTATTCTTCTTTTTCAGCCTTCAATAACTTTAAATAAATAAAATATCACATTCATAGCAACCAAACAGAAGATAAGATACAGAAGAATTAACTCCATGCAACAATATTCTCAGCATAATCTTTTAAACCTCACCGTTTCCTTCCATACTGCGCTCCTCTGAGTGGAAAACATGCTCTTGATTGGTCAATTACTGAATTATCTGATATGAGAAACTATTAGAAACATAAAACCATGAGTCATAACTGTTGCTATGAGAAACACTTGCCTTTCTGTAGCCCTCTCATGTCCTTGGACAAGGATGCTCTTGATATGAAAACCCCCTACTTCTTTCTTACAATAACAATCAAAGTTCATGGACAAGGCAAGTGTGTGTTTGAATATACTTACATTTTAATCAGAAGTAATTAGTTTCATTCAGTGTTTTTTTTTAATTATAATGAATACAGATAGGTTAAAAATTGATTATAGAAATAACACAACATGAGGTACTGCTTAAAACTTGTCAAGTCGGAAGTAATAACCGATCCTTTTTTCTGCCACCTTAAAATGCAGAACTCACGCATCTGCATGCCCCTTTACCCCTAAAGGAATAAAAGAAAATTCAAAGGTTTGTTAGATGGTAAAATCCTGTGGTTTTATTTAGTTTATTAAAAAGGTTTTGTGAAACTGCGACACCTTATTTTTATGCTTTTATCAACTTTCAGAACAAATTAAAACAATGAATTATCTTGTGCAAATAAAGAGAGAGAAGGAGGGCAGAGCTGCTAACAATCAATTGAGCGTCACCACCACTGTGAAATTTAGACATGGCAAACAGTGAATGCAATATAAAGCTCTAATTAAGACGTGATATTATGCTTTCCTCTTGGAGCAAATTAAAAACAGATGTAAAATTATGTCTGAGCATTTAGTAGTAGTGACAGCATATAGCCCAAAGAGTTGCATGTGCTAAAATAAACAGAGAACAAGAAAAACCTCTTTGTGTGAGGCAGCATGATAATAAAAAAATATATGGCTGTCACCCCTGTTTTCACTTGACACTATGAGACAATGAGACTTAAGAACAAAATGCTTTAAATGTTTTTCTTCTGTGTTTTAGTGAAGGACCTTGCACTCCAGCAGCACCCCCTACCCCCTTTCACATCTTTTCTCCAGGAGACTCCAATGAAGCCCTCTCAGGTCCCTAACCAGCTTCCTCACCTAACACCCAGGAGAATGTTGCCACCTCAAAGCCCTGAGCTTTGCCACAGGAACAGACTGGGTCCACTACGTCACCCTCCTCATCCTCTGGGACCAATCCATTCTTCAGGGTTTGTTCCAAGCAGCCCAACTGACTTTGGTTCCTCGGCGACTAGGCCCCATCCTAATCCGAGGGACAGACTCGGTCCTCCGCAGCACTCCGCTCAACCTCCGGGGTCCTTCTGCTCACGGTTGGTTCCAGTCAGTCCAACTCACAGTGATACTACAGCTAACAGGCCACAGCCGTTGCCTCCAAACATCTTCCACCCTGCAACCCCTCAACTCATGAAGGATTTAAGCAACCACTCCCACTCCTCCCACATCAGGAGAGATCAAGTGATCAGTTTGTCTTACTCAGGAAGTAAAAATGTAACAGGACAAAGACAAGAATCAAACAAGGTATTGTTTTCTATTTTCAAATATGACCATTAGTGGAATCTAGGTTTGTTAAAAAAAAGTATCTTGTTTATGAATTGTATTATAGCAGTCATGTGATGCTGAATTGTTGTGGTTTTTAACAATTAGGTTCAGTCCAGCGATGTGAGGACACCCATACATACTGTCCAGCTCCACAGGCCCCATGTGACCCCAGCACTCAACTTCAGAGCAACTCAAGAAGTTTACCCTAAACCCCCCTCAGACCCAGAGCACTGGAGTCCTGGTAACAGCCAGTGGTCCCCGTGGGGGTACCAGCCTCCGTGTACCCAGTCGTCTGACAGGAGTAGTGGTTCCAATTTACCCATCATACACAGCACTGTAGCCCCTCTCCAGGTAAAGTTTATCATATGTTTAAAATTTGAAATGTTGAATGAAACATTATGTTTAGTGTGTTAGTAATAGATTTTGAGCTGTTTGTCTCTTCATTACTCTGCAAGCCCACCTCAAACCAGGCTTGTGGGGCTAGTGGGCACAGAGAGCATGGTGCGTTGCTTTCAGGATCGGTAATAGGATTTTTAAAATAATGATGCAGGTGATATAGCCTTGTCATCAGACTGAATTGCCATTTAGTTTCACCTCATAATTCAGTCTGACAGTCTGTTTTTTGTTTGGGAGATGTAGTTTTTATTTTGCCCCTAACCAATCAGTAGTGTGGGATCTATCCTCCCACCAACATCACCCAATACAAATGCTACAGTATTGATTGCAAGGAGCAGTTAGTGTTTGTCATGTCGATCAAGAAAAATGACCTTTGACTCTTTATTTTATAAATTGACTTGCAACAGTATGTATAGCTGCGTTGATTTCATCCAGGCTTGTCGCTAATATACTGGCTTTACCACAGAAAGAGGAAGTTTGCCTTTTTAATCCCACTTACAAAGCACTGATTGTAAACATGCCAGCTAGTCATTTTAAATTATTAAACACATAACGCAGGTTTATCCTGGTCTTTAATAGTATGTGATGCAAAGTAACACTGTTATTGCTCTTAAAAAATATAAGAGGAAGTCACTTTTTTTTCTTTTTCTTTTTAGGACCAACAACATAAAGGAACACCTTCAAGTGAAAAGTTAATTCCAGGTAATATGATCAAAGTAAATGACAACACCACTAGATATGTAAAGATGATTTTTTTTTGCTTTGGTAATTATTAGAAAAACTAACATGAAATTCAGATATAAGCCCTATATGTCAATACACAGTATGCTTTCTACAAAACAGTTTCACTACAGTACACACTAATAGATTAAAAACAGCTGTATTTTAATAATAATATCAGCTTTGATTATCTGTATCTTCCCTTCTCTTTTTATCCTTTTTTTGTTTTTTGGGAATGACTTACTAGGTTCTGGCATTTGTAGTCTTTACACGTTGCTAAATACCTGAATTATGAGCTTGAACTGTTTGTAGTTAAATAAAAAGCGGTTCCTTTTGCATACCACATATTGCTCTTGGTAACAGATTTCAGTATTTAAGTAACTATGTGAATATTTACATGGTAGCATAGCAAAGTTCTGCCAAACACTGACATTGGAAGACATTAGCAAACACTGAATATTTGTTAACAAAAATATATTTTTTATGTCTTTTTCTGTTTCCAGCAGTGGATTTGAATTACACATCTCAGAAGAGGTGCAGGGAGTTTGAGGACTGTGACGACAATGCCAAGAAACCGTGTCTTCAGGGTGCAAACTGTGGCACAACTCAGACACCCAACCCCACTGTTGGCAACTCACTCAGCACTTCACTGGTGTCTCAGCCATCATCAAGGCATTCTCCAGTCTTGGAACTGTCACCCAAAACCACAGATAGCCATCTGTGCTCTGAACCAGCATGTGGCCAATCAACATTTTTGGAACTATCATCCACGTTCAAACCCACCCAGTCATCCTGTGCATCACTGTCACCCAAACCTTGTATAAAGAGACGACCACCAATGGGGGCAAAGCAAGCCTATATAAATTCCACCCAGAGTCATACTGTGAAGTTAATAGAGTTAAGGTCACCTTCAAAGCTAGGTGAAGAATGTTTGAAGAAAAGAAGGGAGGAAAACGATAAAAGGGAAAAATCAAGCTCTGTGTTATCCTCCGAGGTTCCCCAGAAGGACGCTGGTAGCTCACCTCATGTTCAGTTAGGCAGCCACCACTCTGGTCATTCCAATCGTAGTACCCCAGTCTTACCAGTCAAGACCCTGAGCAAAGGTAATCAGGTGGAGGAGAGCAGAAAGCCGGACAGTGGCACTCCCAGACCAGCCTCAAAATCAAATTCGGGTTCTCCCAGTTGTCGCACGGTAGAACGGAACAAAACTGTCCGCCCACGAAGACCTGTTGCAATCCTCAATGATATAGATGAGCTTTTCACCCCTGATCCCATGACCTATGTAGTCAGTCCTGTCCATAAGACTGCTAAACCCAAGATAAATGGGGGAATAAAATCCCCCATCTCAGAGAAATGTTCACCCAGCACTGTGACCAGCTCCAGCACCCCAGTTACTGGATCCTCGTGTCGCAAAACTCAAAACTTTGAAATGTCTTCCTTGTCATCAGCACCTCTCCAACAAATCTCCTTGCCAACGGTAGCTTTAGAGCGGGTCAAACTTGAAACCTTTAGACCCTTTTGCTCTAAAGACAGCGAACTCAGAAACAGTCCCATTACTTCTTCAAGCAGGCAGCTTAAGGATGAGAGTGTTAAATCTGATGAGAAACAAACATCTCTCCTCCCGAACAATGCGAGACCATGCGCTTTAGAGGCTGACACCGCTGCCTCTGAACAGACGTCTACACCTCATTGTTCTCAGTCTCCACAGCTGGCGAGGCGGGCAAGTGAAGAGGGTAGAAAGCAGGTGAATGAGGACGATCCTATAGATGTGGAGCTGGACCTAGGCCTGAGCTTTGCGTTAGACTTGGATCTAACCCAGAGCTCCCATAGCAGCGAGGAGGAGCAGCTGCTTTCCTTGCAGGAGATGATGGAGCGTGTTACCAAGCCTCCAGACACACCAGAGAAGGGAGCCTTCTCAGAGCCTAGTACACCCGGACATCGCAGCTGCCCGTCAAAAACTGTAAGCACCTCATGGCTTGACTTTATTGTACATAAAGTTACGAATGTATGGTAATCGACTCGTTGAGCTGAAGGACCAGTAAAACTCAATGTGTGTGTTGTGTTTCCCACAGCAGCCATTGCCATCCACCACAAAGTCAGGCATCTACAAGAACAACCTCGACCAGATGCTGAAGGAAATAAACAACAATAAAAAGTATATTATTCAGAAGATTTTACTCTGGTTACCTTTTAATTTTAGCTACAGTATCTGCACATTAGAGTGCCTTGAGTTAACTTTCTCCACTTTCTTTTTATCCATCAGAGCTAAAGAGATTGAGACACAACTTCTAACTGCATGTAAAGAGGACCTGTTGAGAATTGCTGAATACGAGGAGGCTGAGGAGAACCGGGAGGAGGGCATCTCCACCGAACACCAGTAAGGCACATCAAAACATTATACTTTGTCACTGGGACACAGTCTTTGCACAGTAGTAACTGTAATTTGCATTCATAGGGAATTCCTGATGCGCTACTCTCTGATGTCCAACGCGATCAGGGAAGTGCCTCCAGGAGAAGTAGTGTTCAACCTGGAGAAATTTGGCCGCATCTTCGACCATGATACGCTGCAGCTCAGACAATGCATGGTCAATCCCCAGGGGACAGCACAGAAAACGCTTCTTTGGTAAGTTGTGTGTGTGTGTGTGTGTTTTGTGTGTATAGACAAGAAGGTTCAGAGCAACATATCTCGATAACTGAAGACTGGATTGCCGTGAAATTTGATAACAAAATTTTAACCTCACCACTGGGAGGTGACATTTTAAGTGTATTATTAGTTTCATCCAGCACTTTGGGATGTGTTGAAAATTGCAGCCAATATTGGCCATTAGCAGAGCTTTAGACTTGATAGACTTTAATGAATTCCTCTAATCCATCTCTCTCCACTCATGTTTCTCTGGCCCTCTATCAGGTCCAGCCCTGCTCAACTGAGATTGCATGTGAATAATGGATTATTTCAGGAAGCTTACGACTGTCACTCGCCCTGTCCAACTCAGGTTACCCGTTTTTTATTCAAGGTAGGCCCCACATATACGTCCTCTCTCTCTCTCTCTCTTTCTCTCTCTCTCTATATCTATATCTATATCTATCTATCTATCTATCTCTATATATATATATGTCCCGAGTGATTTGTGTCCAAATGCCTAAGCTTTGGCAGTAATTCCTTGTTGATCTTGGCAGATGATGTCAGTCCATAGTGAGAGGATGATATCCGAAAAGATCCTCCAGGCCCTCCGTGACATCGCCTGCACTGCTGCTTATCAAATAGGTCAGTGTCTTTTGTTGTCCCCCCCCCCCCCCACAAGCTTTTGGTATTTCCTTACCCTTGTTAAGACATATTAACAAGTTCGTTTTCTGTGTTTACGCTTCCTCAGTGAAAAATGGAAGCCAGCTGTTTAAAGTGTGGGTGCCCAGTTTGGCCGATGTGGCGCTGGTCCTGATGAATATGGGAGTTGCGTTTGTTACTCTCTTCCCTTTTGAGAATCTGCAGCCTCCATTCACAGAGGGAGATTTGCTGTAAGCGTTCCTGTTTATAGTATTCATTCATTCATTTCCTGGTTTTTCCTTGTTTCATATTGAAAAGCTTAAGACGGGAGCTGAAAGTTGTTTAGTTAAAGTCTTTTTAATTTAATGTGGTTGAAATTCTGTGTGTATTTGTAGGGAGGACATCTATATTAAAAACGAGAGTCCCTCCAGTAAGAAGGAACAGAGCGCTTTCCCTGAGCACAACTGCCACAACATCTTTAAGGTGAGATGCAAAAAGAAACAGATTTCTTATAGTAACAGTTTGTCATGTCCACCATTCAGATCATTCACTTCTTGGTTGTTTCTCCTGCGTTCTCGTCTGCAGTACCTGTCTTACTGTATGGGCCTCTGTCCGCGGGCGTACAGCGACAATGAACTTCTGTTGCTGCTAACTGTGGTGGGAAGAGTAGGCCTGGACTCAGGGCTCATCCTCCAGTCCAGTGTGGAACTGTATCCTCTAGAGTACAAAATTATCAACAACATCAGGGACTGGGACACCATGGTCAGTTCATGCATGCCTCTGATTCCTTTATTTTTAAAAGTTGTAGAGGAATAGTCATGTATTACCTTTTCGAGCTGTTATATTATATTTTAGAATTAAACTGATTCTCAATGCAGCAGACTGTGTACCATTGCTATGCTTAACATCAGACAAAAAGTTTAAAATGTGCAAAACAAAACATGAATGCATATTGTAGTTTAGTTTTTCTTTATTTATTTATTTATTATTTATCTAAAATGTTTTCAGCTGCCCAGAATATGCCTGGCCCTTACTGACCTGACAGATGACCACCACAACATGTGCCAGCTAGTTCAACTGCTGCCCGACAACACACGTGGAAAGTAAGGCTTTTTATCTATCACATCACTCCACAGTGATTCTTTTTCTAATATTTGTTGTATTGTTTTAAAAGTAGTACACATTAAAAAGTATTCACTTTTGTTTATATAGGCAACTGCGCCGACATCTGAGCCTGTCTATGATTTCTAAACTGTTGGACGGAAATTGTACTTACAGACCTTCAGATAAAGAGGTTCAGGTAATTTGTGTTAGTTTGTAACCCACAGTAAACATATCACTTTTCCTTTAGGTCTGTTATTTCCTTTAGATTATCCAAATGACTATCACAATGCAATGAATGTCTTTAATCCATAGTTCTCCCCTCCTTGTTCTCTGTCATGCTTAGCTCTCTGAACTGAGGCAGTACCTGCCCTGTATGCAACCCTCCACCATTCTCCGAGGTATGCTGAGCTCCTCCAGCAGGACTCAGAAAGAGAAAGAGGACACAGCCACCCTAGACCAACAGGTGAGCACATAATTAAGACCTCAAACTTTAATTTTAACTGAATGTTATTATGGGTGTTTAAACGTGATCTGCACATTTTTCTGATGCAAGTTTCTTTCCATTTGTCATGCGTCTCAGTCCTACTACCTCTGCTATAGCCTTCTGACCTTGGCAAATGAAGCTTCCAATTTTCAGTTCATCCCAGCTCATCAAAAGGTATGACTTAAATTATTTACAATTTGTGTCTGATCTGAAGTGTTGGGCCATTGGTTATTAATCAGTTAATTTATCCATGTTTTTTTTTTTTTGTGTGTGTGTTTTTTTTTTTTTTTAATTGTCTGAAGATGGTGATATCTCTTTCCCTATGTGAGGTTTGTTAATGTTGCCTTGTCATTTCCTTCTGGCTCTCAGGAGCAACTGCTGTTTCTGTGCTCGGAGCTGGAAACACATGTTAAGTGTGACATCAGAGAGAGCGAGAAATGTCTTTACCGGAGCAAGGTGAGTACAACTTCAAAGAGAGCTTCAGTTACTTGTGGGCATCAGTGTGTATTTTGATGTAGATCCAGATGCAGTGCAAAAACATTCTACAACACATTTAAAAGATTGTGCAGCCTTGACAGACATATGCACTTTCCAAATGCTTTCAAGTTTAAACTTCAACCATGTGATTATCCTGAAGGAAATTTGGTTTGCAGCCAGGCATTAAACACATGCATCACATGAATACATAATCAAAAATCTATAGTCAAAAACACAAAAGTAGTATAAAATACGAAAAATAAAAATATCATATGAAAATATATTAATAATAAAATCTGCATATATAAAAAATATCTTCCATCCTGGAATACAGAGACAAATAAAGTGCAGTTCTTAGTAAGGTAAAGATCAAGTGTCTATTTAGTGTCAAGTCTATTTATTGTATTAACAGATTTTGCCTTGTAATGGCTCCAGGGATAAGAGAGTCCAATCAACTTATTTCAGGACACAGGAAGAGAGGCTTCCAGGCTTAACTCTTTTATGATGAGTTTTTTTGTTTCACAAGAACCTATATTTTGTAAATAGGTTGGATAAATACTAAACACATCTAATCATTTCAGAAAAAATGTGATCATTTTGGAAAACACATCCTTATAACAAGAATTTCCCTTACAAAGTAAACCTTGGCTGTGTTTTTGGTACATTTATCCTGAGATAAAACTCTTCACACCAAGACACAATCATCAGCAACTGGTCCATGTTCAGAGTCGTAACATTGCATCTGGAGTATATTGTATATATCCAGATGAAGTTTGACCTTATGGACATTTGGTGCAGCAACAAGTTGCATTTATGTTTTGTTCACATTTCCGTCCATCCAACAAACGTAGTACACCAGTAATGAGCCAATCATTCCTAAGCAGATTTGGGAAACACAGGACAGCTACCTAAGACTTCAAACCTGAAAAACCATCACTATCATTTTCACTTTATAAATGTATATAAAAACAGAAAATATGCATTTGTAATAAAAGACTTAAGGTTGCAACTGAATATTATTTTCATTATAGATAAATCTGCTGATAATTTTCTTCATTAATAGATCATTTGCTTAGTCTAAAAAAAATTTTTCCCAGAGCCCAAGGTGACATCTTTAGATTGATTGTTTTGTTCGACAGTCCAAAACCCCCAAATATTCTGTTTACTGTCGTAGAATACTAAGAAAACCAGCAAATATCCACAAGTGAAGAACTGGAACAAGTGGAGTTTTGGCACTTTAAATAATAAAAAGTGACTTAATCAATTAATCGATCATAATTATCATATATCATAATTGTCGCTGATCCGTTTTTGATTGACTAATTGGTTAATCAACTAATTATTTCGCTCCTATTCTGTAAAAGTCAGATGCACAGTAGCATGTTTTGGGTACCTGTTCTCTCAGAAACTGGGCCAGACTTTTAATTACTAATGAGAACATCTTCATAATCTGTGTCAATGATTGATGACATTGATAAACCATTGCTGACTGGATTTCAAGATGCAGTCATACAAGTCAATCTTCTAAATTAGGGTGCGAAGCAGTGTGTTAAGTTAATCTGTTTGACAATGGCTACCCTCCTCCTCTCCCTCCAGGTAAAGGACCTGGTGGCCAGGATCTACACCAAGTGGCAGATGCTCCTTCAGAGGACCAGGCCTCTCCATGTACAGTAGCCACACACTCTAGCCTCAGTTCAAGACACTTCCAATAAAGTCAAAATATTTTATAATTCTCATTACTATTCTGTATTTTTCTCCTGTAGGGTAAGTTGTATGATTATTGGCAGCCTTTGCCTGTGGATACATTAACAAGCAGCCAAGAAGAACAGGAGCTGGACAACAGTGATGATGAAGAGGAGCCTGTGATGGAGGAGAATGAAGAAGAAGAAGAAGAAGAAGAAGAAGAAAGCAATAGAACTGAAGAGAATGAGGTAGTAATGACTCTTGAGGACGACGAGAAGGAAGAGGAAGGCAATACAATGGATGACACAACTAAGACGGGGGATGACATGAAGCCAGAGGAAATGGAGGGACACAATACAATGGACGATACAAATGAAACAGAGGAAGCGGCAGAGCCAGTACATGGGGAGCTGAACCAGGAAATCCCAGAGCTGGAGCCTCAAGTACACAATGAGTCTAAAGCGATGGACGAGCAAATAGAGACTGGAAACATAGAGCGTACTGAGGTGGAGACTGACAATCTGGTTGAGACAAGAGAAACTTCTTGCCATAACCAGGTAGCAGCATGTGATTTAGTGTCATAGAGGTTTTTAATGTTTTCAGGGCTTTAATAGCCATTGCCTTAATTTTAAGCTCAATTTGCACTATTTACCTGTCCATAACCCCCAGGTTTCCTTGTCGATACAAACATTATTTGTATATTTATGAATAAAATCATTTGAGAAAAGATCTCAATGTTTGTCGAGGGCTGAGGCCTTATCTTTTTTTTTGGTTAGTGCGGCACAAGAAAACAAAATATTGATTACTTGTCTTTTATGAAAATTAACTTGATGTTAAACGTCTTATCTAGTTGTGTGCAATGTGTAAAAATGTGGATGCGTACTGTATGTGGTACATATACATACTGCAGTTGAGTGTGTACAACAACCTGTGTTTTATGGTGGGAAATTTTTACATTGTTCTTTTTTTCCATGTGTATTTGTTAACATTTTGTAATTTCTCAAACATTTTTCATAATTTATTGGTCAACATTTGCTTTGGCCAGTCTGCGTAACTGGAAAGCTGACCGCATGTATGATAATATGTTGCAAATCAGCCTCAGTGGAAACGCCCAAATGTTTTTTCCAGGAAGTTGGAATAACTTATTCATGTTTCCCTTGATGCCCACTGGTGCAATTATTTTTCTCTGTTAGGTGGATCTGGGACATGAAATGCTGTCTGGAACAATGGCTGCCTTTATTTAGGGTTAAACTTAATGTTAGGCAATGTTTAAAATCTGGTTGACTATGCAACATGTTTACTGTAAGTTATCAGTTTAGAAACCGCAGCTAGTAATCTGTTTACTCAGCCATTATTGTTTCGTTACCTACAGTAAATATTATCAAACTGCAATAGGCCTTTTTCACAGCAGACTGGTCATGGTAGGAAAAGCACAGGCGTTACAACATTAACAGTGGCTCAGTTCTATTTAAGTGTGTCATGAAGCTGTGACAGTGAGACAGCATGCACAATACCAGGACCCTGAAACTGAAGCACCTAAATGGAATGCAGCCATCGTTCATTATTGATACCTGTTGTTTTTCCTACATGCCACAATGTCTTCAAAATGTCTTCTAAATTAACATTGTAATTCATTTCCACATATGTTTGTGTATATATTGCTATTATTTCACTGTTGTGTTGAATGTGTGCATCTTGTTAAATTTCCAGCTTGGGAAAATATTTTTTTAATGAGAAAAGTTACTTTTTTATAGCTATTGCCAAATACAGAAAATAAACATCTTAACAAAAAAATCTTTGTTGCCTTCATAAAACATTTCTGAAATATTGTCTACTCCCACCGTTATTAGCATCATTAATATATTCAGGATATTCTTACTCATATACAAAAATAACACTAATCTAATCTCATGTATTTGTCATAGCATCCACAATCTGGCGAATCCCTGAAGCCATACCCAAAAATATCACAATTTGCTGATTTAATTAAAGTGGTGATTGTTTTCACTAGTAGGCCAGTGTGTATATCTGTGAGCTTGTGCGATCCCAATCATTTGATCTTGCACCAAGTAGTCTGAGATTCCCAAAATCCCCTCAGATGGAGTGAATGTAACTTTTAGTTATGGACTTCAATGGGTTCATTTTAAGCTTTGTTTCAAGTCAAGTATGTGTGTCAGTAACCTTTGCAGTCACTTGCTGTAGGCTTATACCAAATGCTAATTTACAAGCCTCTCTGCCTGGTGGCCATCACTGTTAGTTGTCATTCAGTTACCTCACAGATTGTTCACATGTTCTCTTACCAGACAGATATTCCTCAACTACATGTTTCCCTTTTCTTTTCTTTTTTTTTTTAACCTGTAGGTGAATGTCCTCTGAAGAGCCGTGAAGTCCCACAGAGGCTGTCATTTGAATGCCGGAGTCTGGTCTTTTGCATGTCCTCCGGAGGTTGCACTCTCAATCCCCATACTCAAACGCGCTCCTGCTCTGTAGTTACTCACTGTGCGGACACTGTTAAAAAAAAAAAAAAAAGTTCCTGATTTTGAGCAGTTAACTTGGCGTTAAACAGCCCTGAGGCGGCGAGTTTGAACATCCCACAACTTTGGACACGGTCCCCGGGTTTTTTTTCCTCGCCCTACACACGAAGAACTCCGTGTTAAAATGACTTAAAATCAGATAAACGTGAATACAGAGCGTGTCGGTTAGTCGTTAGTCGTGTGATGGTCTCTCCGGTCGGTCGGTTCCGCCCCGCTCTCCCCGGGTCGCTAGGCAACGGCAGTCAGGTGACTGTCTGCAGACAGAACATGGCTGACCTGTCAGAAGACCAATGAGGGAAAGGCCACATTTAGCATAATCGACCTTACTATTTTTTATTTTTTTTTACACGTATTTCTGACCACAGTTGACCGCCGTGGACAGCAGCTGAGCGGAGGCACTCAAGGTAAGCAGGAGGGGGCCCCCCGGGGGGCCGCGGTCCTCCGTGTGGCTCCGCAGCCGCCGCACGTAACGCTGCCGCTAAGTTGAGCTAAAGTTAGCCGCTGCTAGCCCGGCCGCCGCCGCCGCCGCTGCTTTTCTCGCCCGCAAGAGAGAAAAAAAAAAAAAAGTCCGTCCGAATGTGGAAGCCAGTGGGAGGAAACAACATCCAGGCAGCTCGACGGCGAGCCGCCTTTTCCAGCAAATCTGCAGCGTTTTATTGCCAGAGCCCAAAGGCTGGCTCGGTGTGTCGCGAGTGTAGCAGGGAAACTACATTAGCCAGGGGAAAGATAGACGCTACAAGTTAAAAAGGAATTTATGTTGCGGTGTTTCAGTGACTCCGGAGACCAAAGACACACGCAGACAGCGCCCCTGGGAGCAGGAAATCAGGGGATCACTTTGATTTTATTGTGTCGTCAGTTAGTTGTTGGACCTGGTCTCTTGACACTGACTCTGTGGACTCAGACGTTTTTAAGAATACTTTGTTATTGTTAGCATCCCTGAGCGAATATGTCTTCCAATAGTAAGGCCACTGCCATGTACAATAACGCACACAGAAACATCGTGATGGATGATCTTCCTGCCTGGTTTAATTTACACAGGGGGGGTTTAAACCTTGGACCGGGGGGCAGCACTTCACACTGGTTGTTCAGTTGAATGGGAGGCATCATGTATGCTTTATTTGGCCTTGCTGATAGCCCTGATTGTGTGATGAATGCCAAAGTCCTGTCACAGACCTTACTTCCTGTGTCATTGTCATACTGTATTTGTTATGTTGGAGCTAGATAGAGGTTGTGAACAATATGAGCCAAGTAAACTGAGTTTTAGATTGCTTTCAATATACAGTAGGTTAGATGTAGTATTTAGCTGTTTGCATAGTGTTTCCTGAGTTTTGGGGGGAAGTAAATGTAAGGCATCCATAAGAACTAGTCCCTATGTGATTGTGTTATTCAGTGATATCCCCATCTGTGCTGGAACAGTGACCTAGCAGCTGTTCCAAACTTCATTGTTTGTGGAGCAGCTCTAATGATATCATGACTACAGTTTAATACATTTACGGAAGGCAGCTTGTTGTGTGTAAAGTTGCCTAAATGTTATTTCCTCCATCAAGCTTTTACACTCAAACGCTCTCTCTCACAACTGTTTACTTCGACCAAAGACTGGTTCATATATACAAATGAAAACTGATATGTGGGCTACATTATCACACAAGAATACTATCTTTTTAGTTTGTGTTTTCTCTTTATGGTTTATTAATGACAGGTGTTTAAAAGCCTTCTCTAAATTATTCATTCCATTATTAACAACAAATGATCTGATTGCAGATGAGCAGGCTACCAGAGGGAATAGCAAATGGCCCAAGCAGGAGCGAACACTTAGAGAAGGATGCTCAGATTTGGGAGAGACCCTGGTCTCTTGAAGAGATGCGGCAGAGCAGTGCAAACTGGTCCTTGGCAGCCGACTCGGGGGTAAGTCGGAAACTTCTTCCCCACCTCTGAAATAGGCCATGAAAACAGTAATTCAACGACATCTTTTCTCAAATAGTCAGATGAATGCTTTAGAAATCAGAAAAAGTAGTGAAATGCTGTGGTGTAATGAAAGTAACTCTGCAATTGTTGCTGTCTTCATAACCGTTTTTTTTTTTTATATTTCTTCACAGCTGTTCCTGTTCCTTCAAGACTTCTCCCAGAGAATGTTGTCAAAGACACATGACATTGAAAAGCAGTTGGACAGTCTGATCCGTGACACCAAGGCCACAGACAGCTGCTTGCACTCTGTCTTTAACGACTTTCTCATGCTTTCCAATACACAGTTTATAGAAAATGTAATGTATATAATTAAAACCTTTAAGTTTTACTCCAGTTTTGCTTGATTTACTATAACTGTGATAATTCCGTCTACTTGTTTTTGTGCTTTTAGAACTAAAAATGTTGCAGGGTGTCTTGTGAACTTGTAATCAAACTGGTAACAAAAATGTCTTTTTACTTTGTGTCCTCTTACAGAGAGTGTATGATGAAGAGGTAGAAGAGACTATTCCCAAGCCTGATGCTTTGGAGAAGCAGCCTGAGCAGGTATAAAGAATTATTTCTTTCTGCTCTTTACAGTTGCTGGCATAGAGTACAACGTATGTATGACACTGAAAAAATACTTTTCAGTGTTATTGTTTCAAGGAGGATTCAGCTATTTATGTTTTCCTTTCAGGAGAAGACTCGAGAGCAGAAGGAGGCAGAGTTGATCCCTAAGATGAAGGAAGCTGTAAGCTATGGCCTGAGAGTGCTGGAGTCAGCCTTTGAGCATCTGGACATCAAAGCAGGAAACTCTGACTCAGAGGACGAGGAGGTCACAGATAGAGTGGAGGCCATCCTGGAGCCCAAGGTGTGCTCCTAATCTAGAAGCAGTAATTTAGGATTACTGCAGAAATGCATGTGATAACGCATCTTTACATGAATGTAATTCAGCGTGTGTGTCTACCTTTGACCATGTCTTTTAGGATCTTTATGTGGACAGGCCACTTCCATATCTGATTGGTTCCCAAGCCTTCATGGAACAAGATGATGTTGGACTTGGTGATCTCTCAAGTGATGGTAATATACTCATGGCAGCTTCTTCAGGCACTCATACATATAATATGTATAGTGTTCGTTTTCCTCATGTATGTGTTCAATTCTCTCTCCAGAAATGTCAGTTGACAGTGACAGAGACAGTGTAATTGAGAGCGAAGATGGCAAAGAAGCAGTTGTAAGACATTTTTTCTTTTTGTCACAGTATTTTTCAAGGTTTTGAATCTTGCACAGGAAATTAAACACTTTTGTATTTATTTATGTAACAGCATTCAGATGAGGACTTCAGTCAGGAGGAGGAGGAGGGTCACAATAATATTAATAAGGTAAGCTGACTGCCTGCCAAAGACATCAAAGATAACATTTAAACTGAACAACTTACCTTTTTTTTTTTCTTCCTCCGACATTCAACTAGAAATCATCCATGTTGAGTTATGAAGATGATGAAGAGGAAGAGGATGAGGATTCTGACATATTTGGAGATTCAGACAGGGATGATGGCGACGACACAAAGGTATGCCTGTTATAACTTTACTCGAGTAGTTACTCGAGATGTCTGTGGATTATTTGTAATTTCAGTATGAAATCATTCAAATGTGTTGCAACCTCAAGGAAAACTGATGTTAGTCCCCTCTGGTTGTGTTTATGTCACATTCAGAACACAGGCCAGTCGTCTTTTGCCGATGAGCTGGCAGCCCGAATCAAAGGTGAAACCGTTAATAAAACAGAAGGAGATCGCACATGTAAGTCACTGTCATTATCAACCAACTCGTAGTATATCATCTCACTTTGAATTTACATTACATTTGTTGTTCCTCGTACTCTTCATATTTCATTTAATAACGAAAAGACAGCATGAAAATGTACATTTTAGATTCAAGTAATGAATGCCATCACTGCATGTGCATGCTCATGGTTTTTGTGTTTCTATCATGTCATGTCTTGGAAGCATTGACATCTAAGAAGAAAAGTAAAGGCAGGAAAGAACCAAAGTCTGCAAAGCCACAGGGTAGGACTTTCATTCATCATCAGTGAAATTCAAACGTTTTGGTTTTGTTTGTGAGTTATTTCCACAGCAGGCCTATTGTTCCCAATATGCTGCTCAATACTGTTTATGTACATTGGAACAGCAGCGGAAGAGGACAGTGATGACATGTTTAAGCCACCAAAGATGGATGATGATGACTTTTCCCCATTTGGTGCAAGAAGTGGCCTCTTCAGTGGAGGGAGAGGCCTGTTTGACGATGATGACGAGGTATATTAATCTAAATGATTTTCAGAGCTCCTTCATATTCAGTCCAGCCTGATTTGATTTATGCTGTATTATGTCGTGCCATTCAGGGTGACCTTTTCTCTGAGGCACCAAAACCTCCTGTGTCGGAAGAGAAAAAGGTGCAGAATGAAAGCATGAAAAGCACAGCTCAAACTGCAGGTAATACTTAAGACTTTAATATTTGCAAGACTTATAGATGAGATGGGTACAAGCAAAGAAAAAACTGTACAAACAAGTTGCCACATAACTTTTATTTTCTGTCCAAGAATCTGGCAAACCTGGAAAGAAGATTCCATCGGGTGGCATTTCAATATTCCCAGGTAGTAGCATTTACTTGTGTGACAGCTAATATCACTACCTTATCTGCTTCATCATCCTTAACCAAACCAAAACTTCTTCTTCTCTGTTCTTTCCACAGATAACAGCCTGTTCACTTCAGTGAATGACTCGGTTTCAGTGGAGAGCAAGGAGAATGGAACTCCAGCTGCCTCCAAACAGGTCCGTACAGCATCTGGTGTTGGTGCAGGAGGAGGTGGGCTGTTTGATGATGATGATGAGGATGACTTCTTCAGTGGTACAAGCCTGAATAAGTCAGACTCTGGTAAGTGTGTGACAATGGGCTCTTCAGTGCTACAATCCAAGTTCAGGTGGGATCCTCACTCTGAAACTGCTGTGTTTGGTTTGTTTTTCTGTCTCTTTCAGCTGGACACCAGAAGCCCAAACCCAAGAAAGCTATTGATCTTTTTGATGAAGACGATGAGGATGGTGACATATTCAGTGAGAAGTACAGTGCGCCGACTGCAGCTCAGAGCAAGAAGGACATAGTGGAAGAGCAGGTTAAACACCCTGAGAAAAAGGTGAAGATCAACATACAAATGTGGTTGAACATGATGGCTCACAGTATTATTAAGTGTGTGAATTACATATTTTGTTTGGTTTATCCACATAGTGTTATGTGGCCTGTAGAAGAAATCCTATGCTGTTGATTCATTGTTATGTTTAGATGCCGGCAGGGGCCATCTCCATGTTTGGTCCTGGGACTAAAAGCTTGCTCAGTGAGGGCCTGAAAAAACGCCAGCCGTCTACCAGCGAGGAGTCTGAGAAATCTGAGGAGGTCTGAATAGATCATTGTCTAACTATATACTCGGGACAAAATTAAATTTGATGTGTTTTAACATGCAAAATTGCAGGTTCTCAACCAAAAAAGGACTCCATTGGGCTTCAATAACCTCAGTGTATGCAGGCTGTCTAGCCTAAATTGTCAAAGGTTTTTTTTCTGCTTCCTTATACAACATCAACTGGTTGTCTGCCACAGTGTATTATCTGTTTGAGTTATACACTTTTTAATGTAACTCTATGTTTACTGTTTGTTTTGAGGCTATGCCTGCTCCTACAATGGCTTATGAGCTCATTTATCAAGTGCAGTCTGAGAAAAGGCCAAATTTGATTTAGTTTGGAGTGCACTGCTGGCCTTTACTCCTGTTGACACAGATCAGTTTTCTTTAAAAATACTTTAAATACATACTTCAAAAAAGGGAGAATTTAGAAAGCTATTTATATTAAATTTTCATCTTTGTGTTGTGCATTTCAGAATGGGCCTGCTCCAGATGCTGGGAAGGCTCAGAAACTGCAGACCAGCGGCCTTTTCTCAGATGATGAAGACACACAGGTAAGGCTCTCAAACTTCACTGAAAACAAATGAATAACAGTAATAATACATTTTAATTAAACTATATATATATATTTGCCTTCCATAGGGATTTCCAACTATTTCTAAGAGCCAGTCGAAGCCCGAACCTACAAGCCAGGGAAAAACCAGCAAAGCCCCTTTGTCATTATTTGATGATGAGGAAGAGGAGGTGAAAATAATGAACTAATATTTCACATCCTTTGCTTGTTTTTCTTGTGAGTACATTACAATAATCTGGTTCTTCACATTTCAGGATCTGTTTGCATCTGCAGCTACATCTAAATCAAAATCTAATCAAGCTAAAGCCTCCACACCGCAACTCAGTAAGGCTATGTCCAGCTCCCTCTTCAGCGATGATGAGGTATGAGAACAGAAAAAGTAATATTTTACTGCTGCATACCAATATTTGATGGACCGTACAATATGATGCATTATTTTCCTGAATATTTGAATGACAGGACCAGTGGGTGAGTTCGAAAAGTAGTGCAGGGAAGCCAGAGGTCAAGACAGGAGGGATGAAGCCCAGTGTCAGCGCCCCCTCCAGTCTCCCCAGTGCCAAGAAATCTCACAAAAGCAGCCTCTTTGATGACGATGATGATGACCTGTTTGCTCAAACAAAAGAGTCAAGGTATTTACATTTGGAAAGATTCTTTCAATACTTTAGAAACCGTGCAATAAAATGTCTGCTCACTTTATCATACTTTACAGAATTAAGTACACTTTTAAAAAATATTATAAAATGAATCTTGTCTATCCTCTTCTTCTGTCGTTCTTTATATAGTCAGAAGAAGCCTCAGAGAGTTGCTCTCTTGTTTGAAGATGAGGGTGATGACGATGAAGATAAAGGATCCTTCTTTGGCATCAAACCTGCTGTTAACACAAACACAGCAGCCCCAGCTGCTAAAGTGAGTGTGCTTATCTTATTTTCACATTTGGCATTTGTCATGAAAAACAGTCTTGTTTTGAAGCTTGCCTTCAGTGGGCTTTAAAATGGTTTAATAAGCTCAAGTTGAGCTTTTGCTCAGCCCTCGGAGGACTGTTTCAGCACCAAATTAAACACCAGATTAAGAAAAACCAGGTTGGCTTTACTAGCTTGTCAAACAACAGTGATATTTGGTTAATTTATTACAACATTTAATTTGCATTATCGCCCACACTAATTAAATTAATTTGACACCGGTATTCTTCAGACACCTCCTGCAGCCTCTCAGTCGTCCTCCCTGTTACAAAAATCAGAGGAGGTTGCAGTTTCTAGGACAGCAGCAGAGGACACGCGTTCAGAGCAGGAGAAGCCAGCAGCAAAAGCCCCTGAGCCACTGCCATCAACGCCCTCGCCAGAGAGCAGTGAAAGTAAAAAGAAGCCTGCTGGAGCAGTCAGTCTTTTTGGAGGCATCAACGTTCTTGCCAACAAGCAGACAAAGAGCCCGTTGGATGAAGCTGACAATGATGACAGCTTCCTCTCTAAGGACAGCCCACCACCAAATGTTAAGAAGGAAGAGAAAGTCAAAACAAACGCTGTTAGTCTATTTGATGATGAGGAGGAAGATGACTCCGAATGGAATGAACCGATATTCACGCCCAGTAAACCCACAGCGAGAAACACACTAAAGGTTTGTATGATTTACAGTAAACCTAAGACTAGGGTAAAAAAAAAAAATTATTTTGTTTAAATGGTATACATCAGTAACTCTTCAATTATGAAATTAAAATGTGTGTTTTTTTTTGCAGCCTACAGAGGAGCGACCACAAGCAAAGAGCACAGGTGTTTTCCAGGATGAGGAGCTGCTGTTCAGTCAGACACAGCAGAAGGACAATGACCCAGATGTTGACCTCTTT
Source organism: Lateolabrax maculatus (assembly GCA_031216445.1). Taxonomy (NCBI): domain Eukaryota; kingdom Metazoa; phylum Chordata; class Actinopteri; order Acropomatiformes; family Lateolabracidae; genus Lateolabrax; species Lateolabrax maculatus. The sequence goes on along the minus strand of CM062209.1, from coordinate 12,483,059 downwards.
GCCACCTCAGGGAAAGCTCCAGTTAGTATATTAGATATTATTATATGTTTGTATATCTGTTTATTTTCTCTCTGCAAGTAACATGTTTTATTCAACTGCATACTGTGTTTTAGTGCAGATGTCTTTCACTAGATGTTAAGGTTACATTACTATGTTGATTTTTTTAGAGCTCCAAGGTCAACTCAGTGCAGCCAGCAGCACAAAGTCTGTTTGCAGATGAGGATGAGGATGACCTCTTCAGCTCCAACAAGCCAAAAGCTCCTCTTCCGGTAGCATTTTGATTTTAGATGTTTTTTGTGATTAGAGTACTGGAGTACTGCTTCCTTATTGTAGATCAGTGGGACTACTTTCATCCCTCTCTTGTTTTTCCTATTTCATTTTCCTTCTCAGAAAGTAGCAGAGAAGCCTAAACCTAATGAAAGAGCACCACTAGCAAGTCCAGAATCTGTATCAGAGATCCAGGTGAGTCTTCTGTAAGCTTATACTGTAGCTCCAGTAATACCATGGTGTGTTTTGTTTCTTTGAGCCATTGACACAAGTACTTGTGTTGCCATGGGGTTTTGGTTTAGGGTTTATTTCTGTTTGTATTAGATTTTTTTATACTTTTTGATGTTCCGATTATTGTTATGATAGACGCATCTACCTCATAATTACTGGCTGTATAAAGATAGTGTTGTTTCTAGATTAACACAAGAAATGTATTAATTGGGTTAAATGTTGAATTTGCTGTAATCTGACCACACAGAAACCTGCACCAAGTCCTGTAAAACCTAAAGATTCCTCATCAAGGATTGGGAAACTTCAAGTAATATACATATATTTTTTAATTGAATCAAGAGTCTTCATTCCTGACATTTCACTCTGATTCCTCCTCTGAGTAAAGACTTTTCTATTCCAACATTTCTCTTTTAAGGTTCCTTCTGTCTGGGCTTTTTCATATTCCAACTTAAAAGCTTGGCTACAATACAGCAGCATGGCTATGTTGTGATTGATTTTGCTAAACTGGGAGAATTTACTTTCTTTCTTGCAGTTTTACAAGATGTTATGCATTTTGCTCTTGGCTCATTTCCATCCACAGTCCTAGCTTTTCATTTTCCTCTGAATGATCTGCTGATTGGAACCACTCTGAGAAACTGGTAAATGTGTTGGGGCATAAACATTTACAAATGTAGTATGTTTTTAACTGGAACGTCTGTTTAAATAGTCTTTGGTCAGTGCTCAGGGTCCATGGTGTGTTTTTTTTTTTTTTTTTTGTCTTGATATTGAATGATTGTATTGGTACATCTGATCTTATCATATTCAGGCCAATCTGATGATCAACCCCGCTGCGCTGCTCCCCGGTGCTGTCCCCAGTATGCCAGGGGCTGTAAGTGCACTCCCTGGCATGGCTCCTAGTTCCTCCTCTGGGGTGTCCAGCTCCAGCCTGAGCCCCAGCCCTGCCACAACTCCCATCGGAGCCCGGGCAGACATTGAGGGAGGAGTGAGCTTCGACACCCCAGTCCAGGTTACAACACTGCAGAGCGCACACAAGGTGGGTTTTGGGTTCCTGGAGTATTATGTTCGTCATTTATCTATCTTTTAGTTGCTTTTCCATTGTGGGATTTCTGATGTGATATTATGAGTGGAAGTCTTCTGTCATGCAGAGTCGTGCCAAAGGTTCTGCACACCGGAGACCCCAGTCCAGAACAGCGAGGCAGCAAGCAGCCCATATAGTGGATAAAGAAAAGACCCTGGGTGGAGATGTTCCTGGGCCGAACCCCAGTCTGTCTGGTTTAGTCATACCTCCACCCAACAAATCCAGCCAGACGCATGCCAGTCCGACACTACCTAGCTCAGCTGCACCCACAGCCTTGCCTGCCTCCTCTCCTTCTCAATCTTCTCTCTCTGAAACCCCCCCGAGACCCTTTGCACTGACACTGCCAGTATCCACAAACGCTGGAAAGAAAGACTCTAGTAAAGACAGCAGCAGTACCAAGGTGCTGCCCTCTGATGAGGATGATCTTTTTGGCTCTGACAGTCTGTTTGGGGCCACCTCAGTCACTAACACACCCTCCACCAGACAAACCACCAAGACTACACAACCTCAGGCCAGTAGCAATGTGGGATTAAAGAAAGACAAAGACAAAAGCACACTTCCATCCATTTTTGATGACACTGATGACCTTTTCCAAAAGGTCAAGCCAAGGTCAACTACAAAGAAAGCCAAGGCCTCATCCTTTTTGGAAGAAGATGATGATGATGAGGACATCTTCGGAGTGAGCAACAGCTCCACTCCCACATCCACAAGTAGTAAAGAAATCAAGAACAGCAGTAGTTTTATAAAGCAGGACATCTTCCAGGTACCTTTATTTTAAATTGATGGTTATACTGTCTGTGCCTTCATTTCTTTGCTCATCGGCTAAATTTCTATGTTCTCAGGATGAAGTAGCCACTGTGCCTAAAGTTCACAAGAAGCACAAAGAGAAGACAATTGATGCCAGCTTGTTCGATGACAACATAGACATTTTTGCTGACCTGACGGACAGTTTAAAGCCTAAACAGAAGTCCAAGACAAAGGGAGAGACCAAGTCAATATTTGATGATGACATGGGTAAGCAACAATAAAACACATGCCAGCATACATGCTTTTTACTTTTCACTTCCCTTTTGATACTGTCTGTCCTGTGGTCTACCTTTTTTTTAAATTAGCACATGTAACCAAATATTTTGTCCACCTCTCTGTTCTTTAAAGATGACATCTTCTCACCAAGCACAGTAAAACCAGTCACGAAGACTCCCCATAAAACAAAGAAAACGCCACTGTCTCAGGAGACCAGTACAGCAGCGGATTCAAGCAACATATTTGATGATCCACTTAATGCTCTTGGTGGGAACTGAACTGTTGTTTCTGAGTAGCCAGATTTGTACAATTGTGGATTCATTATTTTGTAATTTGGATCGCTGAAAGATTGGAGATCGGATACACTGTCGATAGAGTATTTATTCATATGAATTCATACAAATACTGTGGCTTCTTTTTGGCAGATTAAGTCTCAAATGAAAATGATTCCAGTCATCTTCCGATAGCACTTCCAAAATCATCTCGGCATCAGATCATATTATGTTATTATATACTGTTAATCTTTATTATACATGATTGCACTTTATAAGCATACCGTATGCTTAGCCTCAAAGCCTGCAGAAATTAACAGTAAATTGTTTTTTGTTTGTTTTGAAGATGTTTATCCTTTGGCTTTTCATGTCGAGATTCCATGTCTTTGGGTTTGTGCCATATCATGGTTATAAAAAATCGATGTGTTTACTTAGGCATTTTGACAATGTTTTTATTAATAAGAAATTCATCAATTTCTTAACTTTGGCTGTGATGAAAAAGGAAATTCATTTTTAATAACTAAAAAGAAACATATTTTATTCTATCTGAAATGTGTGTCATTATTTCCAATTCACTTCCTCTCATGTGTGTTGTGTCCGTCTAGACTTAAATATTGATCCGTGTCTGATAGGTATGGAGCAGCCCATTCTGAAGAAAAGGAACTTTAGATCTGTGATTATTAACTCCTCTTCTGTTTCATTCTTGGATGATTAAGGTTTTGTGTCTTGGCTGAGGTCAGTATTATTAAAGTAAAAAAAAAGGAGGGATTGAAGCTTCTGCCTTATTAGCATTTCAAGAGGCTGCTATAAACTCTATAACCTTTTCCACAGCAGCTAGTAAGTAAAAGCTCCAAATTAAAGAAAACGATAAAGCATATGGCCAAGAATAGCACAACTGGTCATCACACAGTACGGACTTCAACTACCAAATGTTTTTTTTTTAATGTAAAGTGTTTTAACATTCACTGTTCAATTCTTAAAAAGATGAAGAAGCTGCTCATAACTAGAGTTGTAGGGGGAAGGTGATGCCTTTTGTGACAATCTGGGTCCCAAATTTGGAGGATGTGAGAGTGACTTCCTCTGGGTTTTGACCACAGTTGGTTGTCCCGCCCACCTCGTCATCCGCAGCGCCAACTGGTTCCTTTGTCTGTCGATCAAACCGAGTCACCAAGGTGTTGTTCGGCCGCCTCTGACAGGTACGGCGATGTCGCCAGCGAGCCGACGGCGGCGACCGACAGCGACGGACCGTCTCGTCTGTTCCGCGCGTAGTTTGTAGGGTTAAGCGTGATTTTAAAAATGCTGCTTGGCTTTCAACGCGACGTTACCGTTACCCTCGACAGCCTCGCCGGACGGGACGGCGCTGAGCCCCGACCACGGAGACAGGCGGCCATTGTTTGAGTTGTTGGCTGACATGGCAACGAAAGCTAATGTTAGCAGCGTCGGCTAGACGGGCTTCACTGCCGTGCTGTCGCAACGCAACGTTACTGGTAAGCAGGTTTTTAACCATTAAACGCCAGCGTGAACCAAGGGGTTTGAAGTGTGTCGTGAAAACCGGGAGGTTGATGCTCCCTGTGTGGCATTTCTCTGCTAACGTTAGCCGCTGTGCTTGTGTTGAGGCGGTCGGTGACTCCATTCATCTCCGTTGTCAGGCAGCTTTTCGTCGACCTGGCCCGCTGTGTCTCCTGCTGCTGCTGCTGCTGCGGTCAACATGTTAAAATATGAGATCAAATGTCGCTACAGGAAAAAAATCTGCACGGAGCGATCGGCTGTAACTTGACGACCCAGCCGTTTTCTTTTTAGAGAATGGCCTGTTGTGACAACCCGCAGGTCTCTGAATGGCTACACGTAAGGCCTCGTACAATTACGTTAACTAACACTGTAGAGTCAACAATCAGCGAGACAGTCACCCTCGGTTTTGTGTACCTCATTTGTGGGGATGAGTGGTTACTTGGGGTCCTGTCAGGCCCCTGTAACGTCCCCAGTAAATTGGAAGAAATCAATTTAAAGGGTCAGTGTGCTGTAAGTGCCCTGGACAGCAGCTTGTGTTCAACTGTACTCCAAAACACATAAGGACAGTATAAAAGCCATGTTTTATCTATTTTTATTATTAGTCCCAAATCAGAAAATGTGTAATGGTTCCCAGGAGGAATAACCTATATTCTTGTTATTTCTGCTTTTAAATGATAGAAGGGCATGTTCACATAAACCAACATCTTGTAGATTATATGATTATTTCAGGTGTTGAATTCAGCTTGGCCTCCTATTTTCAAATTAAATAAAAGCATAATTGGACTAACCTGCCTCTGACGTAGATCTAAGTCTTGTAAGATGTTGGTGAGTCAAGTGACACAAGGTGATCTGTCAAAGGCTGTGGTCAGGCACAGGACACCTCATACCACAGATGGGTTTATGTAACACACCTGATCTTCTTGAATTTTGGCCAGGGCCCTAAATGCTGCACTGAATGTTTTATGAGAGGGTTGCACGTGTCTGCTGCCACTGATACATGCCCTTGTTCTAAAACAGTTGCTCCTCAATTTAAACCATACTACAAGAAAGTCTCAGTCTTGTATATCCCCTCATGTAGTGCTTCCCATATGTCGAATTTGTGTGGCCCACCTAAATAAATTTCCCCCTACCCATAAAAATCTTTGTGTCTGCCTTTCAAAAGTCTGCTTAAAAATGTGGTTTAATACATGGATTGATTGAAAAGTCTTTCAAAATGATGCTTTCATGTGAAATCAAAAATAACTTGCCTATCAGAGGATAGGTTTTGAATGCTATGTGATTGCTGAGCCAACTTGTGTCAATCAAAATGTCAATTTCTTTAACGCAGACTATCACAAGTAAATGATCAACCTGTGGGAAGTGCATATAGTATATTTAAGACACTGGATTTCATGGGCAGGGAATGGTTCAACTAATCAGATGTTTTAAAATGTTATGTTAATCATGCAGTGCTATTGTTTTTATTCACAGCTGTGGTCATCCCGCATAATGTGTGACGGTCGTGAAGCCAGTGAGCAGTGCCTGTCCCTCTCTCATCTCTCATCTTCGGCCAGCCCCCCCATTTAACCATCGTCCCGAAGTCTCTCCCCCAACCTGGCAAGATGACCGACAGGAAGGAGCCACCCTTCTTTAATGACGACAGTGTGGGAGCTTTTCACTACAAGCTCCCTTTCTATGACACTATGGAGCTCTTCATAGAGACCCTGACAGGGACCTGTTTTGAGCTGCGCGTGTTGCCCTTTGAGGCTGTCATTTCAGTCAAGGCAAAGATCCAGAGGCTGGAAGGTACATTACACTACATTAATGTGTAGTTTGCATGTTTTATTTTGCTATTATTATATTATTATTATTATTATTATTATTATTATTATTATATATTGCGTTGATTGAGCCAATTAGCTGTATTGAGTATTTGATAGGTGTGCTGCTCTGTGTATATAACTGCTCTGTGGAGTTTGTATCTTCTTAAAGTTTTTTGATGTTTGTGCTGTTGGCTTGGATCAGAGCTGCTTACCAGGCTTAATACATTTGGGTGAAAAAAGAGATCCAACAGAAAAGAAGACAGAAAACTTAGAGCACTTAGACGTATTGTCTCTATACATCTAGATCAGTGCTGAGTTGGGCCGTCAGTTTTTATGTGAAATTCAAACTATTGTGGGTTGCTAAAAATTAAATATTCAATGTATAATGATTAGTCCTAATTTTAAATTAATATTACATGTACTACACATGGGGCCTTGTCCTCCAGCAGTGGGTGTTCATAAAATGTACTGTCACCCATTGCATGGATTGCTATTGTTGCTAGTGAGCCATGGTATATCACAACACCAAAACATCTTAGAAGTAATTTGGACGCACTTGGGATTCAACACACAAAATTGTGGAAAAAGGTCAGGCTGTTTGATGGCTTTGAAAAATGCAACTGCCTTATAATATCATAACCGCAACTAATCTGTGAACTGTTGGCTCGTCTCCCAAGTGAGGCAGCGGAGGCATCAAGAATGAACACAGCAAAATGCGCTCTACAGTACCAGTTTAGGATCAGGCTACGTGGGTTATGTTGGAATACATTTGAATGATTTGTGTTCGCTTGCAATTATTAATTTTGACCTTGGTTATCCGCTAAGGTGGCCTTTTTGTAGATCAAGATGACCTTCCATATCCACATTCTTTGCTGCTGTTTTCAGTTTTGGTCAGAAAGGCCTCTCTGTGCTCTGTGTGTGAGGAGGTGTGTCAGTCAAGCCTGTGTGTTTGTTATGGAGCATACCACTCTGCAATGAAAGGACCACTGCTCACTCACTAACACTGGCTCACCTCCAGCACCGGGTCAGCGAGTTCACTCATTGTGGGCGCAGAGAGCTTCCTGACTACGCATACACTCCATCTCATTTCAAGAAGTAGCTCTAGAGAGCCTTTGTGTTCATTAGGCTGTCAACTGTCAGCTGTGGTCTTTAGCATTTTGGTCTCATTTTCAATATTAGATACATTATAGACCTATAGTAGTCCAACCTTGTGTATATGACAGTTTAACTGTAAGATAATCTGACTTTATGGTGAGGTAACACTGTAGCAACAAGTTTTTTTTTTTTTTAAATTTGCACTATTTTAGTTGATAATGTATCTGTTCTGTGCCTTTGCCCTTTTTCAGCAATTACATAGTTATGTCATTAGGGGGCAGACATGAATCATCTTTAGTGGTGTAGGGAGGCTTCTGAAGGGGGTCTGTCAGATTAGGGAACTTGGTCTATGCAAGATGAACAGGTTCTTGTCAACTTTGGTTGTTTTCTCTCCTACCCCCTCTCTGACTGTCTATAAAGGTATTCCTGTTGCCCAGCAACACCTTATCTGGAACAATCTGGAGCTGGACGATGAACATTGTCTGCATGACTATGGGTAAATCTATTCCTCCCAACCCTTTCTGTCCTTCACGGCACTGACACCGAGGCAAAATCATACAGACAGCAAGGCTTGTTAGAGCAATTACTAGCAATATTTCTGAAAACACGCTGTGTACATTTAGAATCATTTGCATGTGCACCTTAAAAGCCTTCCTGCTGTGGTGGTGACTCAGTCTTAATTCAATTTAACATGCTGTAAATGAGCCAGCGATGTAGAGCTGGACAAGTGACATACTGGTCATGTTTATAGAGCTTGCCCCTCCACTCTTGTCAGTGTGTGAGATGCAGACTTCACCCTCCAGTGCTCTGCTGGCTGCAGATTGTGGTATTGTTATAAATGCTTGTCACTTCATTTTCTGCGTGAACAGCCTCTGGTGAGATCTTGCTAGGCATGCCTATCACACTTCAACATGCTTTTGAAGTTTTAGAAGCAGAAGGGTAGAGCAATGAAACATCTGCTCATATGAAACAAATGTTCCAATGAAATTCCCAGTCGTCCACTTAAGTTCATCTGGAAATCATCCTGACCCTTGAAGTGCTATTTACTTTAGATCAGAACCTCTCCTCTCGGCCCCTGCAGTAAAACATTTTTCCTTTAATGTAAATATGTTGCCTACTGTTATTTCAATCTTTCACATTACAGTACATACATTGGGGAATGGGTTACAATACAGTTCACTTATTCTGCTACAATGAACATCACTCTCTTTGTGTTTTCAGCATTGCAGAGGGCTGCACTTTGAAACTGGTCTTGGCTATGAGGGGAGGCCCAATAAACACCAGGAGAGGTAAGGAAAAGACCAAAGAATGGTATATTCACATGATAGCTGGACATCTGTAGCTTCACATTATATCAAAATAAATCTTAATACATTAGGACATTTAAGTATGCTATTTTCCAGTTTTAACCACAGAACCCCTCCTCTTCTTTTGTCAGTAACCATGGAGGATCCTATCAAAGAGGTGACGGACCTGATGGAGGGCACAAAGGAGGAGGGGTGGGAGAAAAGCCTTTCCAACAAGCAAGTTACATTTGTGGTCTATCGTGAGGGTGACCAGCTAAATTTCTTCCGAGTCGTCGACAGGGGAGATGGCACCCTGACCCCTCTGTCTGATTCTCTGAGGTCAGGATATTGTCATAATGTCTATTTTGTATTTAAGCACAATTATTATATCATTATATTATCATCTGTCCATACTGTAACAATGCATATAAGACTATTGCATTAGGTTCTGAGTATTAAGAATGGTGCAAGGAAAAAAGAGGCACAAATGAGGAACATACAGAATAAAAAAGTATAATTATATAATTATACAGCCAGGGTGGAGTTGAGTACTTAACATTGATTATTCAGTGGTAGTTTTGGCTGAGTTCGGGTCCACTGTGGTAACAAAGGTTGCAGTGAGCAGGGCCACTGAAGAGACTGCTGTTTGGAAGATAGCTTTGTCAGATCACTAATAGGAAGAGTGTTTTTGGCTGTCATATTTTCCAGTGGTGGCTCGGTGTACAATGTGTGTGCAGAGGAGGAGGATGGAGACAATTCTGCAGCTGCACTGCAAAGCCTTGAAAACAGCATCACCATGAACAGAATGAAGCTACTTAAAGCCAAGATGGAGGACATGAACCTCAACAAAAAGGTTGGACACTACTGGGATCACGGAAACCTATTAAAATTTGAGTGCCTATCAGAGTGCAAATGTGGCCTCCACACAGTATTAATTGTCGCACCATTTTTTAAATAGTCATGCTACTAAAAATTGGCATCGTGCTCTTCGTGTGCAAGTTGTTCTATTGTCATAGCTGTATTTTCTATCAATAAAATAATTAAACCAAATGATGTACAATATTGTCATCACATAGAATCCTGCTTATCATAATCATAGACTAAAAATGGGAGCCTGCATTTTGAATAATGCAGATGTACTGCACCAAACACTAATTTGCATGTGTTTGTAAGAGGATAGAGCTTTTCATTACATTAAACTGCACTGGTTCTATAATGTTTTTTTATCCTCATTAAAAATTAATTTATACAAGAAGCTTGAATTAAGTGAAGAGATAACCACTATAATTTTAGAATTTTACCGAATGGGAAAAATACTGAAAATGTACAGTTGATATGGTACTGTGGTATAATCTGACTGTTTCTGTCCTCCAGCCGAAGAAGTCAGCAAAGGTAAAACCACGGCCCCCTGTCAGCCCACATCCCTGCGGTGGCTCTCTAGGACCTTCCAGCACACGACACCATCATCGCATCTTTCGTTCGCCCCCCCAGATCAACCAGCCTTGGCAGTCAAATGCACAACTACCTCCAATTGTAGACCATAAATCCATAGACCCCTCCCTGCCCTCTGCTGCTGCAACCTCTGCCCACTTGTCCATCCCTAGAAGACCCCCTCCCTCTTTCTCCTCGCCTTCTTGTTATATGCTTCAGGAGGAGGAGCCCTGGGAGGAATGCCCACCATTTGCAAAGATCAGGCCCCCTCCAAAAGTGTCCCGGTTGGACATTGGCAGCACCAGGTTGATGAGGGACTGTGTGTACCCTCAGCTCCCTCCACTGTGTATCAGGGGACCACCTGAAGGCACCTTTGACCCAACTGAGCAGGCAGCGGAGGCAGTAAGCCTGGGTTTGTTAGAGGAAGCTGCTGGACTGGTGGTGCCAGCGCAACCTGGAACTCCATTTGGGGAACTGTCAGACCCTCTGAGTCTGGATGTGTCCATCCAGCCAGAGGGAGGTCATCGGTCCCTTGAAGTTGGGGCTCAGCACCAGCTTCCCCTCTCCCCACCCCCACTCAGTACCTGGGCACTTGGGACAAGTGATACACTCACAAGCAGAGCTGATAGGACACAGCTTGGCACATCCTTTCATATCAGCCCTCCCTCTCCGTTGCCCACCTCCACCTCACCATCCACTTCTACCATACCGCTGCCTCAGCCTTTTGATTCCACTCTGTCCTGTTTACAGCCCAACCTTCAAGCACAGTCCTCAGCACAAGTGAAGCCAGGCAACACATCCCCTCTCCCCTCCACCACCTCATCAGCTCATCCGCCACGCCTTCGTGGTGTTAAAGTGGAGTCACCTGGCAAGAGGCCAGAGCTTATCTCCAAGAGGGAAGCAAGAGGCATCACTAAGATGGCCAACCAAGCCTGTAAGGAGCCACTGGGATCCCTGAACAACCCTGAACTCTTGGCTTCTCTCTCCACAAGGGCTCAAAACAGCAGCAGGGACACTCTAGGAGAGAGTCTGGGAAGTGCACTGGCATTGCCTCCTGCTACTGCCTTAGGACAGGGTAGCCTTGGCTCCAGACTGCCATCCATCGCAACTAACAGGCTCCTTCAGGATGATCTCATAAGACAGATGTCACCGCTACACCGAGCAGCAGCCTCGTACATGGTGAGCACAGATAGGTGTCAATATTTAATCCAACTGATCAGTCATTTAGAGATGGTAGTTGTCAGTCAGGATATCACAAGTTTTTCCTCAAGATGGGGTGATAATGGTATCTTCCAGCCCTAGCCTTCCAGCACATAATGTAATGATAACCAAAGGAAATACCCACACATTGCTTCTCTCTTGTAACATTTTATGAATGCAGTAGTTGGACTTTATGTGTGACACGGTGAGGTATACTGTATGTAAGTAATCAAAATGTATTGTATTTGCAGCATGCAAATCACACAATCAAAGTTCAATGCCTTGTAAATAAGTTAGATACACAAAGAGAAATGCAAATATTAGTCATAATTGATGAAAAACAGCTGAAATATCAGTAATCAAAATAATCTTTGAGTCCATCTTGTAATGATCTCCCCTTCTGTTAGTTCTCTCAAACTCTCTCTTCAAACTGAGTGTATTCTGCTGCATAAACCTCTACACCTGTGTTTAATTGAGAGTATATACCTCACTTTTTTGATGTAGGGTTCATTCCTAGTGAAGACAACGTACATACTTCTTATTACTTCACCAGTTATAGGGACTACCTTAAGCTCTTTTCCAGCACATTTAAAAAAAAAAAGAAAGATCAGATTTTTCTCAAGGAAAAGCACAGCAATCGTTTTATTGATTTGCTCTAAAAATATTTCATGTCGCTGTTGTTTTCTCAGGCCACCAACACTCTTGCATCAGCTGGGGGAGTCATGACTACATTCGGGAGAATAGGTATGGTAGACGCACAAACATCTTGATGTGTTTATGAAGTACAAGTATGTAGGTCATTCTGTGTAAGATCAGACAGAATCCAGGGACGTAGTTGCAGCACCATCTTAGACTTTGTTCAAAGTTTGGCTATATACTGTTTGGGTCTAAGGCATGTAAAATACTTTTGTTCAATTCCAATGTTTTTATATTTTTACATTCTCAAAAATGCCTTATCTGTTAAGCCATGTTTGGGCATTAATATTTTAAAGTGTTATTCCTAGCCTCACCAAACCTTGTAGGATGGAGTACAAACATGTTCTCAATATTACTGATCATTAAAAGTTTATACAGAATACCTATTTTTGTATAAGACCCAAGATTTGAAAAAAAGTGTAAAATTGATATTGAGGGTATTAAACCCATTTTTTTCATTATTTTTTTCTTCAAACACATTATTTTATTAATTTGAGGTCTCTACCACTAATGGACATGAAGATATTAAGAATAAAGCGAGGCGTGGTAGCATTTTCATAGAACCAAAATGGTATGTGGGGTAACTAGTAGAAACATAAAAATGTATGTGGAAATAGTTTAATGTATGGTCATTTAGTGTTCCAAGTTCCAATGTCCTCTATGTTCTTTTTCATAGATAAATAAACATCTATGACACAGGAATTCAATAATCATGGAGATACTGAGGCAAAGGTTTGTAGTATCCTCAGTATCACTATCGTTAAGGAATTTTGCACTTTTTTCCAAATCTAGGGCCTAAAATAAAAAATAAAAAAATGGCATACAGTACAGGCTTTTAATGGTTTTGGAATAAAGATAACAAACATGTTTGTCTTCCATTCCTACAAAGTTTGGTGAGGCTAGGAACAATTCTTGTCAAGACATTAATGCCCAAAAATGGCTTCCCAGATAAGGCGCTTTTGAGGCTATAAAAATGAATATCTATATGGGGGTTGAAAAAACATGAAAACATAGGATTTGAGTAGAATATTTTTCAAGCCATGTTTTTTTTTTTACCCATTCATGATATAAACAAACTTTGAACAAAATCTGAGATGGTGCTCCAACAACCTTATCTGATCCGACACAGAATTAACCTATAAAGAAATTGCTGCATTTACAGCCACCTGTTGTATTTTCAAAGTGCTGTTGGGCGCACCAGAGTGCACACATTGCAGCGAAAAGATGGCGTTCTTGAAAGGCGCAGTCACATATTGAGAAGATGTTATGTGAAAGCCTTCAGTGCATGCTGTATGAGCACTACAACAAAGCACTGCAAGGGTTTTAAATATGCATTATTGCTACAATTGCAGAACCAGCCCGCATAACAGAAGGTGCCAGGCCTACATGCAAGCACACTCACTTATTTATGTCGACCACTAATATGCTTCAACTACTCACAGAGAATATAGATGAGTAAGCATGGATCAATACAACAAGTAGTGAGTCAAAGCACCCCATTGTCCTCTATTACTGGAAAATTGTTAATCAGTGTCAGTGTTTCCTACAGGCTCAGAATTTGAGGGTTTCCAAACAAAGTTGTGAAAGGAATAAATAATACTAATATACAAAGACACTTTTGGTTGGGCCAAATGCATTTGAGTGGACTTCTAAAATTAATTTCTATCAGTCAGAGACAGTAAGTATGCTGACTCTGGAGTTCACACCTCCATGAGTTATTCAAAAAAGATTAATTTAATCCTCAAGCTTGTTTTTCTGTTCCTGATTTAACTCATGGGGTCTGTTTATTAAAAATGAAGTCTGAAATTTCTCATTTACATAGTATTTTATTCAGAATGTTTTGAGATACTCTTGGCTGTAATTACAGCGTTTGGTCTTTCTGAGGTTGCCTTTACCAGCCTACACTTTCTTCCATTCTTCCACATAGATGCCCTGTAGCGCTGTCAGAATAAATGGGTATCCTTGTTAAACTCTATATTTTCAGTAGGGCTCAAGTCTGGGCCCTGAAGGGACCTCTCAAGGACAGTCAGACCTAAGTCCACTCTGTTATTGTCCTGATTATGTTGTGTGCTGAAGAGTGAGTCATCCCTCCACTGTGATATTGCGTGTGCCCTTGACATGTTTTTGACATCATTTATTGTTTTCCTCAATCAGGACATATTCCACTTCAGTCTGATTACTGTAGGGATGTGTTGACCAGTTATAAGCAAATAACTACTCTGTAAACTCTACATCTGAACCAACCGGTGCGTAGAGTTTCCTGGAAGGAACTAGGTAAAATAGAGACGGTAGAAAGTACAGACTTGTAAAACAGACCATATTTTAATTTCTCTGTAATGCAAATCTGTTGTTCATAGAAACCCATTTGCTCCAGGTAAAACCAGCCTTCACAAACATCTCATTGTGCTCCATTAAAACATTGGAACCTTTTCTGCTGTCATCAGTGACTTGTGAATTGCAGAGCAACACAAACAAAACAAAACACAGTCAGCCTTTTCAAGATAATAACACTGACAGCAATGAAACAAGCTGACTTACTTTAAGTTACAGAAAAATGGTACTTTTGTTTCTCTCGGTGCACTATGTTTTTACAGTGCTGCTGTGTGTGCAGAAAATGTACATATCAGATCATCTGTGAAAGACTCGTTTGGGCTAAATTAAATGTAATCAATTCAAGTTAGGTCTACCAAACAAGAGAACTTGGAAAATGTGCTTGGTCTGAATATATTTGAACCTACTGTATGTCTGTATGGTAGCAGATTAAAGTGCAAAAGACAAATAAAAATCCAATCCCACGCCCAGCTGCTTGACAGCGAGCTTCCTGTACCTTCATCACACAGCTGTCAGTTTTATCTGTATGCTCTCGTATCCCCACGGCTCACAAACGTAGTCGAGCTGCATGCTTCCACAGACACGATTATCACAGTACAAGCTGACATAAACTGGTGTTCCCTGACTTAAGAAATGAACAGTTTTATTTTCTGACATATTTTCTAAAATTACGACAGGGTAATGGTTCATTTGGCAAAGCATGAACATTCCTGGAACCCCCTTTCAAATAAAAATGTTGATTTGAATGAATGATTGACAACTATCTGCAGCATTTCAAATTTCACAAATGTACTTCTGTTTACATCTAGTTTGATTGGCTACAATTATTTTAAAATGCACACTTTATCATAAACCAAGCTTGAAATGAATAGTCTGGACCAACAAAGAAACCCTAGATAAAAAGACATGAATGTGAAATTTGAACACTGTTTTTGGGGGAGATTATTTTCTGGCAGTCTTGTCCTGTGGGTTTCAAGTGATGGACATTAAGCAGACAAAATCCATGATATGAAAACACTCTCCTTGCGCTCATTGAAATGGCAAAACAAAGTAAAATGGTGACGACTGACAGTTTTTCAGAAATGTCCAGTGAGATTTCAAAGCATATTGCATTTCTGGCCACCATCCAGTTTCTGATTTCACAGGTGTTTTGCCTTTTGACAGCTGGTGAAAACGGCTACTTTGACACCACTGCTGAGGTTTGGTCAGAACATGCCTGAAAGTACTGAATAGAGAGAAGTGCACTTTTCTTCCCTTTTGTGATTCTGTGTTGATCTAACCTTTTAATGGCTTCATGATTACTGTGATGGGTCTAGCTTGAGCAAATTTGAAGTCTGTGAAATGTTAAACGAGCACAAATTAAAGCAAAGGGCTTTGGCACAAAGTAGAAAAGGTTGTAAAATGTTCCTAAAATCCTACAGACACCTCAAAATGAAATGGTATAATTTACAGAAGAGAACCAAGCTACATTATTGAACTGTGTGTATAGATTAATCCCAAGCACAGATACAAACCATTTCACTACGCTATTAGTTATTCCACACTGGCTCCTGTAAATTCAATAAAAAAACTGTTTTCTCTTCTCTCAGGCACTCCAACATACCACCTACCTCCAGTCAAGGCCCCCACAGGCAGCAAGAAGAAGGGCTCAAAGCACTGCTTCCTCTGTGGCAAGAAGACTGGCTTGGCCACAAGCTACGAGTGCAGGTACAAGAGCCTCCAGCATTTCCACCTGCACTTACTCGCTCCCTGACTCTATCAAATCTCTCCCTATTTGTCATTCTTGTCCTTGAAGCACCCCTTTTAGTAGAAAGTGGTCTTTTCCTAGTTCATCATTTTGTCTCTCCGCCATGTCTCCAGTGGAAACACGTCTCTGTTCACTGCTTGTTCTGCCACAAGTTATTAACATTATCAAAGTTCCTCCCTACCACATCAATCTGGATCACATCCTTCTCTCAGGCCGTGTCCAGGGCGTACACACTGAATCTGATGCAACAGTATGTAACTCTAATCTCTTACCAGCCGCCACTTGAAGTAGAGCCATTTAAAGCAGAGCTCCCGGCTGTGTTCAAAAGACTCACTGATACTAGTTTAGTGAAATGGTCAACTTCTGTGATTGAATGAGTTATGTAATTTACTCAATATCAGTTCTCACTAATGAAAGAAATTAGAGATATGAAATAGCGTTCCTCTTTTTAACTAATGGATTATACGAATAGAAAAATCAAAGCACATAAGTAGGCTTTCAGTCTAAGAAGACTTTGTCATGAAGGAGTTAAAATAAGAGGGGAGTAATGTGACTCTGCACTCATACTCATCAAAATGATGATGATGATTGAGCAGATGATGTTTGCTGATGGAGCAACGGAAATGTTTTTATTTGCTGAGCAGCTTCTTTCCTCAGGCTGTGGGACTCCTTAACTCATCCTCCACACTCCACCATGAATAATTATTATTTTAAATATTTTTTTAAGTAGCAGATGGGACTATATCTACACCTCGCTCTACAACCCTATGTTGTAAAATGGTAAATAACAAATGCCTTGTTAGGAACACACTATAAATAAAGTATTATTTCTACACCTGTTTTTTGTTTTGTTTTGCATACACCAAAATATCTGTTTATTTAAATCTTTCAGATGTGGTCACAACTTCTGTGCCACCCACCGCTACGCAGAGACACATGACTGTACCTATGACTACAAGAGTGCCGGACGGCGATATCTGCAAGAGACCAACCCTCTTATCAGTGCACCCAAGCTGCCTAAGATCTAGACCCTTCAACTCTCACTTCTCATAAGGGACGACCTGAGGAACTACATGTTAAGCTGACTGAATGATAGAGCTTCTTCAAATTCATTTCTAGCAGAAAGAAGGAACTTATTCACCACTGTGTGCTTTTTTTAATCAGCCAAGTTTGCTTAAAATTTAAATAAAATACTCTGTAAAGCCAAGTGTGAACAAACGAGTAGACTGAAGTGGCACAGAACTACTTATCACCTCTTGACAATGTGAAGATGTTTATCCTTTTTATTTGTTACCTAGTTCGTTTTCCATTACCTAAAAACAAAACAACAAAAAAATCTGTGCATGTATGTAGGTAGTTTCTGCTTAATATATCTGCTGCACGTTCAGACATATCTATTTTTAATTTTGTCAGCTTTTTTTCTTTTCTTTTTTTAAATAGGACCGCTAATGACTTTTCATTTGACAAGTCTTTGACAGATGCACTTTAGAACTATCATATTTATACATTTTACTTTCCTTATTGTGGGGGGAAGGATACTTAAACTTCTGTGTTTGTCTTATGAAGTGTTTATGTTGTCATCATCCAGATTTTTATATTCTGCACCTCCTAAGCATCATTCTTACATGGGCACATACGACATCACTAATGAAATCTTTCTTAAAAGAGAACAGTACACCCACTTATTGATGAAATACTTAATATTTATTAATGAAAACTACTTATTTAAATATGGTTTTGAAATAGCAAGTATGCAACGTGTGTAGGTGTGAATGTCAATTGTAATCTGTAATCCTATCAAGTAAACTGTATTAGGATTGGGGGGGGGGGTGGTATGGTATTTATGATGTGTCTATAAGTAAGGTGGTTGCCATAAAAAAAAAAAAAATCTTTTGTAAGTCTTTTTTATTACTCAGCTGTTGCAAAAACTTTAAATGCTGTTATAGTATCTACAGGGGTTTGATCTAATAAAATTTCTTTCCGTACATACTGTAAATCACTGACTTGTGTAAGTGTTTAGTTCCAACAGTGTCTTATTATATTTCCAATCGACTGATCATTTCTTTGGAATGACCTCAAGTTTCGCTGTTGCGGTTCCTCTTCATTTCCACATCAAATGTTTGACCTTTCTTGCTGGGCACCGTTAATAGTTCTCGTATGACTGTGAAGTAGATGAGAAACTGTTTCTGTTTGATATCACTGACTCATTCTTGTCACAGTAGCCTAGTAGTAGTCTTCTTGACTCAGACCCACGGCTAGTTCCTTAGCAACAAGGTGAAATCTGTTGAGCATTAGCTTTAGATTACACATACATTTACTGTGCTTTTATCTGCTCATTTCTATTACTCAGTACGTGCCACAACAAATCAACACCTTTTGACTAAAAAACATCTCTGATTAAGAACACAAGTGTATGTGTAAACTGGAAATTCAGTCTATGAATCTGTTTGTGTGTATAAGATTAACAGTAAATGTTGGATACCACTCATGGAAAACAAAAAAGCTCTTATCTCTTAAATACAATTACATTTCACACAAGAACCAATATTCAGAGTCTCCACATGGTCAAACCTTTCAGATCTGGTTCTTATAGGACCGTCCACAGATAGATCTACTATCTGTCTGCATATTAATAGTTTTGTCAGGGAAGGCTCTTCAAAGCTGTAGTGTGTTTATGTGCACACATGCAGATAATGTTGCAATCAGTAAATACAAGAACACTTTGTGTAATCAAAACATAAATATGTTGTCTTTCATTGCTGGTGAGTCACTGAGTAGAAAGGTTCAAATGTTCAAAAGTGGGGGCACAGCTTATTATTCACTTTTCTTTCACTTTGGATGCTGTTCCTGTGCAACAGACAAACTCTGACCTGAGTCACGTCTCAGTGTTTTTATCCTCACTTCCTCTATTCCACTTTCTCCTTCATGTTGTCTGGGTTTGATCAAAGATAATTGGGCTTTGCAGCATATACTGCTGAAAAACTGCTCAGTCTCTTGACAGATGAATGCATCTTCACATGGAGAGGGATATCTTTTTTATAAAGGATGGAGTTTACAGGCATCTCCAGTGAAATTTTAGAAAAATACATCATGCTGATTTTATCTTGAACTCCTCAGTGCAGCTGCAGGACAGGAAGTACCATGTTATCATGCAAAGTTAGTAATTTTCTATCAATTCAAAGGATTTTGTGAGCCATTTTTCATGTAGCCTACCGAAAGTGGTGAATGCAATATTACCTTTCATTATTACAATAATAAACATAACGCCTTTCAGTTCAGCTTGTCCAATATTTTGGTTTACGACCAAATACCTGCAAAACTAATGAAATCCCCATGAGCCTCGGCTGCACGTTGTGTGTACAGCCTCACAAAGCCTAAAGCATGACTGTGAATTGATTTATTTTTTCTAGGATTATAGGAGCTTATTTTAGATAATATACCCACAATTTGGTGGAAACATCCTTTAACCTTTGCTCATTCTTAACTGTTTTATCAGTATCAGAGATTGTTTCATCAATTAAGGGTTAGATTAAAAAATGCCCGTTATGTCTGATTCCTGATGGTGAACTTGGTGCTCATTACAGTTTCCTGAGTGATTGAGTGAGTGAATGAAAGTGTAAGTGACCTGAAATAGTGACTATTATGGTGTATGGTGCTGCAGCATTCAGACACACTGAAGAGACACAGTTCTGTGCCACAAGTCTCAGCCGGGCCACCCCTATGAAAATGATTCAGGTCCACCACTGGGACTACTACTCAGCCTGTGAAAAGAGTTGCACGATGTTTTCTGTGGTTCTGGAGGAGCTTTGCCAAGTCCAACAAATACTTAGGTATGTTGGCTTGCTCTTGGAGACTTTTATTTTTTTTTATTTACAGTATTTACATGTCTGGGAGGGGGCTTTGAGGGAAGTGTAGGATTGTTTTTGGAGCTTGACCCATATTAGCGACTAGAAATCTGAATATCTCTGCTTCTGCTGCATCGAGTTTGACCATCCTTTTTCAGATCTGTGTCTTATGAGTCACCCAACTTATGAAAATGCAACACTAAATCACTCTTTTTTTCACATTCTCATAACATAGTATACCTTTTGGGATACATACAGGTTTTGTGTGAGTATTTGATTTGGTTTGCTTCTGCTGTTTCTTCAGTGGATTAGTCCTCCACTGTTCCTGTGCCATGTGTCACGCAAACATAAACCAAATGCCTATTTTCTATTTTCTGTTCAGGATTGCTCTGCTTGCCTCTTACAACTCTGCCAAGTGCTGCCAGTCTATATTTTGCACAGACCGAAAAAACAATGCTTCTTTCTTTTCTCTTTTTAAACATGGCCTTTAGAGGAAGAAGAACAGATCAGTGAGGGTGGCAGTGGACATTTTCAATACCAAAATGGGTACAGGACTGGAAAGGAGATTTTGAAAACATAATACATTGCAGCCTACTGATTACCTATTAAATAGTAATCCATTAGGGCAGTTGAACTGTGTAATGTACCTGGACATTTTAGTTAGTGATACCTTAAAACAGGTCCTTTTTCACCAAGTATTTATTCCAAAGGTATCTGCACTTTTGCGGGATTCAAAACACAATCCATTACCACCCAACACCACGTGTGTTGTTTTGAAATCTGAGCCTGCATGAGTGTGTACTCTGCTGAGTCAAGTATGCAGAGCCACGGAGGGATCAAAACACGAGACAATCAAGCACTACCGGTCTGACAGGATCGCTGCATCAGGTAAGAAAACAGCGAGGACACTCACACCAAGAAAATTTTAACACTTTGAAAACAGAGTGCAATCTTTTTCCATCTTGTGCCCGTCATTTACAGTCCCACTTATTGACAAACAACCTGTCTGCTCACTACCCGTTTATCTTTCACCACCCCTGTCTTCACCCCCGGTTGTACGGATGAGTACACCAGTCAAACTCAATTTAAATGTATCTCTCTGGCTGCTTGCCACCCCCCCAGCCCCCCCTTGTAAAAAGTAATATTTGGATTTCTAAAGCTGTAAATGTGGTGAAAAGGCTGTTTTAGTATCAGCGCAACAGCTGTGTTTCACAGCCCCGCCTGTCTTTAACACAACAAGGCACATCCAAATCCTTCTGCGCCACGCCGCATGACGGCCTGTATCTTTCTGACGCAGAGACACATGCATGACAATTTGGCAGACTCACTTCTGAGGTGCCCACTTTGTCCAGACAGAGCACAGAGGCTCCGTTGTCCCAACCCAAGGATGGAGTGGCGGACTGTGCATCAGTAATAAGCCCAAACACAATGACAGGTTTCACAGAGATAGAGCCGAGGCTTTGAGTCAACAGAGGATAAATTCCCCCGTTTAATAAGTGAGCCTCTCCCAACATACTGCCTCGTGAGTGAGTCTGGACTTACAGTACATGGTGTGATTCACTTGAGTTAGGATAGTCATGCAGCACACTGCAGGCCATTCATATTCTGAAATAATGACCATTATACCAGAATATATTAAACGTCTGCATAGACTGTATAAATAGTCTGAAAGATATTTTCTGGAAGTTGTTCTCTATGGGCTGGTAAGAAACCTATAATGCAATTTCCATAAAACCTAATGTTATAATAAGAAATGTCTATAATAATAAATATAATCAAATATGATTATCGCCTCTTCATCTTTAAAGGAATAGTTTGACAATTTGGGAAATGTGCTTATTGAGGATGAGATTGAGGCCTCTCTCTATACAGTAAACATGAAGCCACAGCCAGCAGCTGCTTAGCTTAGCTTAGCATAAAGACTGGAAATAGGGGGAAACGCGTAGCCTCGCTCTGTCAGGTCAGGGTCCTATAAAAAGCTCGCTAATTAACACGTCACTTTTGTTTGTTAAATCCGTCCAAACCCCACGGCGTAAAGACGATAATTCAGGGTTACGTGGTGGACTATTTCTCGGCAACTGAAACTAATTTAACAAACAGGACGCAGCCCAGTGATGAGTGAGCTTCAGAGCGGCTGGCAGGTGGATGCTGTTGCCTTTGGACGGAGCCAGGCTACCGGTTTCCCTCTGTTACCAGTCTTTGCGCTAAGCTACGCTAAACGGTCGCTGGAGGTTACTGTATGTTAACTCCCCGCCACAAATCCACTTCTTTGCTTCACAGCTTTATAAATTGATTTTTGTTTTGGCCACTGGGGGGCTGCCAAAATGCACTCTGGGCAACAGTGTAACAACATTACCATTTGTTTGGAGTCGGTTTTCATGTCCAACCTCCTTTTAGCTCTGCTTTGGTCTCTATTAACCTCCATGAACTGAGGGGAAATATCTTTGGGCAGATGGTGTACTGTGGGTTTATCAGAGCTTTTCTCGTTATAAATAAATAAAACAGTAAATTTAAAGGCCAGGAAAAAAAAAAAAACAAAACTGGGCGTTTAAAGACGCCAAAACGCTGAGCAGCTGATATCAGAATATCACATTATCATCCTCACACTGGGCTACATCATCTTCCACCACCGCCTTCTTCATTATCCTCATCCTCATCCCCTCGGTGGTGCACAGCCCTCAGCGCGCCCTCGTGCGCCGCCTGTCCTTTAAATTCATTATTTCTCCTGCATTTTGTTTTTTTTTTTTTTTTTTTTTTTTTTTCTCTCACTCCATCTTAACGCGGAAGTCAGTGACGCACCACTACACTCAGCTGCTCAGCGGGGGCAGCGAGAGATAAACACAGCGTCGTCCTCCAGCGCCAAACGCAGCGGTGAGTCTCTTCTTCTTTTCTCTTCTCTTCTTTTCTTTTTTTTTTTTTTCTCCCCTCATCTTTATCTCTCTCCTGTCAGTCGGGACGCGGACCGACACCGCGCGTCCGTCCACACCGCGTCCCCGCGCCTCCGCTGCGCCTCTTCGCGGCCGGCGGGTCGGCGGGTCGGCGGGTCCGTCTGGACTGTGCTGGGATGTGACTGTGTGACAATTCCCCATTTTTTTTTTTCCTTTCCTTGCCGGGGGTCGGTCCCCCGCAGCCCGCGGTGACCGAGGCGCGGACGTTCAGCCGTAATGTCAGCGGCCGGTGCGCTCTGCAGCAAAAACAAAAAATTAAAAAAAATGAGAAAAAAAAAACAAACAAAAAAAAAAACGCCTGCTGTTTTGAATTAATTTATTGCTCGTGTGCATGTGTTTGTGACTCGGGGGGGGACGTGATGTTGACTGCGTCCGAGCCTTTGTTAGTCTCCTTTGTGGCGCTCAGTGTGCGGTGGAATAAGATGGGACAGCCGGTCATGTAAATGTGATTTATTGCATTCCGACACGACTGTGCATTATGCCCCGGGTATATCTATATATATATATATAGATATAAATGTATTTCTCCCCATCATGGCTGTCTAGGATGCTGTTAACTTGTATTTCCACGTGAAAATACGGGTGTCTCCCCGCCGAGTTTACCATACTGGATCAATATTGATCGGGATGTTAATGGTCACATTTGCATGATGGACTATGTCTGTGCGATCTCAGCAGCTTCCTTCCTCTCACAGCGTTTTATTTTATTTTTTTTATTTTACATTTACTGTGGACTCTTGAGGCGCACTGTCCGGCCGGATGTCCACTTATTATGAACCATAATAAACCCAAGCAGAGCTCCACTGCCACAGGCTTCAGCTGCTGAAATCAACACTGATTTCTAGTTTTCCGTCTTCAACATGACAGCAAGTCAGCACTCAGATTCGCCTGTGAAATATTGCTTTGCCTGATAAATATTGAGGTTTGTTCCCTATTCTGCCATCAGACCTAATAATCAGTTAAATGTGTTACAGTGGCTCTCACATGACACTCGTGTCCTCTCATTGGCTGCAGGATCAGCTTTCCTCAGTTTGTGCCACCCTTCACTCCCGCTGTGTGCCGTGGTTCACACGTGTGTGTCACAGTTGCAGCTTGTTTAAATCTTTTTAGTGATATAGCGAAGCACTCTTGTGTGTACAGCGTTCTGTTGTCACTTCCACTGTGCGGATGCCTGCTGCGGTATGTGTTTTTCTCAGTAGAAGGGCGAACCTTTAACTCATCTTCATTCCAAGGCGACAAATCTTGGCATCACGTCAAAGACGGCTTCTTATAATACCATCTTTATCCTGATGCAGGCTTCAGTGTGGTGTTCATCTATTGTCAGGGCAAGAGGAAGAACCAGCTGTGTCTGACTGAGTGGGTTACATCACTGTAGCCTTTGGTTATGTCTTTGCCAGTGTTGAGAAATACTGAGGGCTTGTTGCGATAAGAAGCCTCATTGTCCCGTCGGTATCTGAGGAGTGTGCATGCATAAACTTGCAGATAACACAATTCTTATTCTCTCTGTTGTGCTGCTGTGTAACTAATCCTGCCTACCCACATGGGATCACCACATATAGATTGGCTTTTTTTCCCCCCACACAAACACTGTTTAAGTTTCTGACACAGTTGAGTGTTTGAACAGTAGCGATGGATGGTGGCTTTTTTGTGGTAGGCAAGCAGTTGGAGCTCTAATCTTGGTTTCATACTTGAGTTGAACAAAAAATAAATAAAAAAAGTAAATGGGAATGCTTTTTAATCTGTAGTAAATAAAATATAAAAAGCAAATATTAAAAAAAAAGCAAACAAGAGAAATCAGCCTTTTATTCATGATCTGCTTTCAATTCCATTTTGAGTACAGAGATATTTTATAGGCTTTTGTTAGTTGAATTACAACAAAGATATCAAATGTTCATGTGAGTTTTTTTTTCAAACCATATCAAGTGACTTTTACACTCAGGAGTCTACTTATTCTCAGTCAATATAGGAAGAAAAAGTGATATAGTCCCCCCCCCCCCCAAAAAAAATTGACTCTAAAACTTGTAAAATCCCTTCATATGATCACATCATACACTTACAACAATGTGCTCCCACACCCTCTGCTTTCCTTTTCCTGGCCCTGGTCTTCCTTCATGTGCCCTCTGACAAAGAGGGATTTTGCTGGTATCAACAAGCCTTCTGCCCTTATGAGAAATCTCATCTATTCTAGATCCTGAGCTGTCAACAGACTCTGAAGTCGTCCGTCGTCCTGACAGGACCGACTACAGGGAGAAATGAGAAAGTAAAGCCATGATTATGATTCCAAACAGGAAGAAGAGGGCGACTGTGACTGTTAAGCTGCTAAAACTGCGAGCGAAGGAGTCTGCGGTCTTAATGGACTGTGCCATTGTGTGCTTGCAAATTAACTCATACTTTCTGTCTTCAGAGACAGGTTCTGAGGAAAGTAATTGGAGGGCGGAAAGAATGCAATCATAAGTATCTGAAGGCTCCGATAGTAGCTTTCTGCCAATTAACTGCCGTCATTGTTTGACACAATTGGTTGTGATGGTGAAATGTGCCTCCCACAGTATTTTACAATATGGAACAGGATGGGTTTGACAGCCCCTATTGTGCTATTCTATGGTGGTTTCAATCACATTCAATTTAGCAACAGCCAAAAGCATTTTGACTTGCAGAAGAAGTTTCTGAAAAGTTTTTTAGCTCAGGTTCACCCACTGTACACATCTTTGTTTTGGCTAATTAGTTAGTTCCAACCATTATGCAGCTCAGCTTGTGTCTGCCCTTACTAATCACATCCAGCATGTTTCAAATGGCATAAAGCTGAAAATGTAATATTTGTATTTGTGTTGACTCTATTTTTTTTTTTTTTTTAGATGAGCTGACTTTTTTTTTTGTTCTGAAGGTGATATATCCTCTTAGCGTGTTGCATGATCAGGCTGCAGTTTATGATTATTTCCGTCATCGATAAATATGTCAGTTAATTTCTTGTTTGGTATAAAAATGCCATATTCAAATGTCTTATTTTGTCAGATGATTAATTTGTCGATCAAATAATCAAATAATTGACTAGTTGTTTCAGCTATACCTTTTTGACATGATGGTTCGATTTGTCATTTTGGTTAAAGTAAGTAGATTATCCTTATCAACAAGACAGTGTTATTCTCTCCCCCTCCCTAGTTTCTCTTTCTCTTACACACTCACTTCCCTTTTTGCTGTGTTTCCAGTACACTGACTCAGTATTGTTGGAGGATGTGATAATGTTCCAGTTAACCACACCACTTGTGATTTACGCCGTAGCCTCAAAAGCATTGTTCTTTAGTGCTAATATATTTTAATTTCTGTTATTAATATCAATCTATTTCAAAATGGCACTTGCAGACGCTGTTGTCTGCATCTCTACGTCAGCTGTTAACCCCCTGTCTCCTCACTCTGGGGGTTAAATTTGTAAAATCATATTAATTGCATTTTGTAAAGAGACAGGAATGGGGTCCAGCCAACAAAAATGACTCATTATACATATCCTCCCCCCCTTTTACAGGGAAATGTACGTGCGTTATTCAGGATGTGGGTTTTCCTGGATTCCTGGTACTCTAAGGAAGTCTTGATAGTGCCAAGTTATTACCTTTCTTTACTAGACTTCCAGTTTAGCAAGTTGTACTTTTTTAATTGATCTTCTGCTGAACTAATTAAAAGTATATTAATAATATTACCACTATATGGTAGCTGTAATAACACCACAGGGTTTCCAGTGCCTTGTAGACTCAAGGTGCAGCTGTCCCATACTGCTTTTGTTACTTGATCCTGGACTATAATTGTATGATTACATCCCTTACTAGTCTTGTTGTATCAGCGGGCTGGGCTGTAATGTAATAACATAATAAAGGTATCATACAGTGTCATTTCTCTTTGCTTCCCGTGCACTAACTCAATCCTGGCCTGCCCTGCTACTGTGTCCCACTGTGGCCGGTCTTCGTCTGTAGGGAAGATACTATTGATCCGATCTAATGCCTCCTATGGATGATGTCCTACATCCCTGTGGAATAAACCTCACGAGTAATGCTAATGGAGGTAGTTAAAAAACATAGCTTATGGGACAACAGGACAGTATTTATATTTGTATTTCTCGCAGATCTTTAGTAGCCTTCTTCACTCAGGGGTGCAATGTGTGTTTCACGGGTGCAATGAAATTATAATGTACGTGATGAAAGAGGGGAGCGCTCGACAGCTGCTATACATCAGCCGAGCAGAGGTGCTGGCTCAGCTGAATGGACTGTGGGATGGCACGGCTGCATTTAGTGGGCTATGGTAGATGATGTCATTAGGGCCTTCACGGTCTCTCAAGGTTTCGGTCTGCTCGTGAAGAAGAATGTGTGGGGATGGAGCCACAATAGTGCAATACTGCGTTACTATAGCCAGACACAACACATATTTGTGCAGATGCAGTGACTTGATTTGATCCTGTTTGTGTTTTGTAACAGTTAGAAAATGATGCGTCACTGTTTTGTGTTTACCTGCCGTCTGTTAAACTGGTAGCTGGACTGGAAATGTGTCTTGTGTTACAGATGATTGACAAGTTAAAGGAAAACATAAAACAAGTGTCTTAGCAAAGTGTTAGGCCACCATGAGCTTCATCAACACCTTCAGTGCTCCTCTGCATAGATTCTCCACAGGAGGGATCAAACACTATTCCTCTAAAGCATATTCCTTTTATTTGGCGTTTGGTTGATGGAATAGTGTAGGGAATGGATTAAACAGTATGTTTAACAGTTCTAATGCTCAATTACTACCCACAGAAGTAACAAAGCACATTATAAACTAACTAGCCTACATTAGTTTGGGATGTTACAGCTTATAAAAGTCCCATCCACAACCAGCACATCCACTGTGTGGTATTTCCCCATTTTACTCTCATAGTGTTGTTAACTTCAGCCGCTTTCGTTTACGTCTGAAATCAAGGGCCAATTGTAGAAAAAATTACCAATCATTTCGAGTAGTAAGTCTATCACCGTTCTCAACGTAAAAAACTACACGTGCTGTGTGAGAATGGAAAGCTTGATAGCCGTAGTAACAGTAACTAAGGTGGCTGGGGCTTAGCGAACGGTCAATTACGTTGAGGTCTGTAGATCACAAAGGCCATAGTGTATGATTCACATCATGTCCACGCTCATCACCATTCAATGACCCCTTAGGTGTCGTATGGAAGAATCTGCATTAATTATGTTTCCCCTCTTTTGTCACCTGTATGTGTCTGATTGTTGGGCTGATTGCAGACTTGACACATTACTTGCTGATCAGCAGTGTTGACCGCGGCGTCTTGAAACAGGAGCAACTGATAGCAGGATGATACGACAGCATGGAAATAAGGATGAAATTTATCCATTTTAAGAACAGAGGCTCTGTGTATTTTATTTAAATGGATGTCCTTGTGCCCATCTGTCGACAGTCTCTATAGTTGCAATGTGACTACAGTATATTTGGATGTACTGTGTATATAGTAACTCACATTTATTCAGACTGTTTGCATGGCTGGACATCAAACGATATGTGATGTGGGTTTTGAAGGCTGTGTGGTCATAATGAATCAGTCAAGGAAACCTAGAAAATCATGCAACCTTTTTATTATAATGAAATAAAATCAGTTTTATTAACTCAGGTTCTGCTAGTATAGAGTTTATATCCTAACATGTTGAACCTTTGGTTCATAAGAGTAAAGACTGAATCTCCAGTTCAGTTTTTAGTATTTTAAATGAATACACTATGCTGCATGCTGCTTTACATCACCATCAACTATTTTCTACAGCACATCATGTTTGATTAGATTTTTGAAAGCCAGTCAGCCGTCCATTTTCATTACTTTTGTGGGAGTAAAAAAATCTACTTGCAGAAACTTTTATGATAGGTAATCAATCATTGTAAACATGCTTTCCAAAATAATTTTTTGTCAAAGCTTCAGCTTTATTGATACAAAACTGTTTTTGTCTTCTAGTGCGTTCATGTGGTAGTGATAGCCTGACAAATGCCGTTTTCAGAGTAATTGTCACAACATTTGAGCGAATAAGAATCAACTTCATAATTTTTGTGGAATCCATCATCATTAATTACTTCCTGCATCCAATCGTACTAGAATCAGACTTTTCAAATTAACTTTTGCATCAATACAGTTCATACTCTGATCAAGTTAATTTAATCATGTTCAATGTAATTTATTATCTAACTCATGCATGTTCTTTAGTCCGTGCAAGTTGAGTTTCATAGACTAATGGCTATCTTGGAATAAATAAAAAAACTGAACACATAAACAAGTATGGTATGCTAAATTTATAATCTGTGACCTTTCCTTGTAAATGCTATGACATTATGCAGTAGAGACTTTTTGGCATCTCACGAAAGTTTCTATTGTTGCGGCGCAGTAGCAGTGTTTTGTTTGGACTAACTGAAGGAAAAAATGGGTAATTGACCAAAGAAAAGAGCTCAGATGTCATTGTATTTTATACAGCGACTACTGTGCAATTTTTGGTGGCATGCAACTTGTGGAGGTTGGTGGTTTTTCTCTTGAATCATTTTCAGTCCACCATTCATGTGTAATTTACTGTGTAAAGTAGTGTTTGTACAGATATAATCAACTGCTTTTTAATTATTTCTGCAAACCAACAAGAACAACTCACAGCAGAATGAGTCCCCACTGTCATTTCATTATGAATATGAAATGAGTTTTCATTACTAATAATTGTACTACTGTTGGTCCCCATTGATTTATTTCACCCTCTTGCAGCTGATGTTTGCATTGCCAGAGGA
The DNA here is from genome assembly GCA_031216445.1 of Lateolabrax maculatus. Classification (NCBI taxonomy): domain Eukaryota; kingdom Metazoa; phylum Chordata; class Actinopteri; order Acropomatiformes; family Lateolabracidae; genus Lateolabrax; species Lateolabrax maculatus. The sequence goes on along the minus strand of CM062209.1, from coordinate 12,453,524 downwards.
GGTTTGCTGCCAGTTTTTTTTTTTAAAGTGTTTTCATGACTTAAATCAAATAATACATCCATGTCAGAGACAGTCAGCTCTTACAGCAGCAAATATTATTCTATTTTCTAATCCTGAGGGTGTTGCAGATATTAATAGTGTTTTAATTAATTAATTATTCATGTTATTTCTTGTACAAATTTGCTTTGTAGACATAATGTGATGTAGTAGTTTGTAATTAGTTTTTTTATGCAATAAATTAGTTTGTTTGACAAACGTTAATTCAGTTGAATAAATGCAGGTTGCTGTGTGTGTATACAGCTGTTGAAACTGGTGTGATGGGCAGCTGTGGTAACATTCAGACAATTCAGGGGAACAGCTGGAATGATGTTTCGGATGGGATAGCTGTCTCTTTCTTGACAAGCTTTAGCACAATGTATGGTGTCCAGGGAGGGATTAAGATAGCAGTTTACACAGGCAAATGTGGTGATTATGGCTGTGTAACCACCAGCTTTTTTGAGCCTCTTGGCTTGATGATGTTCTGAGCTTGAACATCTTAAAAGCACTCAAGTGGCTGTTTGACCAACAATATTATATTTGTATGAGTCAAACTTGTGTAAGCTGTGCACGTTGATAGACACAGATGTGTGTTTAGTTTTGTCAGGATGTACAGACCCATGGGTGGGTTATTTTGGAGCCACCTAGGTCTGATTTCTTCCCCATTACAAAGAGAGGAGGGGTGGGTGAGGAGGAAGCTGGCTCGCTTTGTCAAACCAACCTGACATTCCATTACCTTGTGTATGACTTCTGTGGGGAAAGGGAGAAGGATGAGGGTCTAAATCAAGACACGTCTGGAGGTGTCAAATGTGTGAAGAATATATTCCACTGTCCATATGCGCACCACGTATCGTCAGCCCAAACAAACAACAAACATCCCCAGATGATTAATCCAAATGATTAATCAGTTAATTGAGAAAATAGCAGTTTTATTGATTATGAATTGAACTGTTAGTTGTAGCCTTAAATGGAAGTGTATGACTTATTGTAGAGTGGTGCTCAAAGCATTGAAAAACATTCAACTTGTCTTTCCAGAAACAATGTTCCACTTACTCAGGAAAATCAACAGACCTTGGTGTGAACAGTGTTTATTTACTTTTTTTAAGTACTTTGAGGCCATATTTTCTTTTTATTAGATTAGAGAATAGAGAGTTGACAGGAAATGAGGGGAGAGAGAGTGGGAATAACATGCATCAAAGGTCCTCAGCCTGAAACTGCTTTTTTATGAAGAAATAGTCCCTATAAAAAGTGGCTAGATACCACAAGATGTAAGTGAGAAAATAAGTTGTGTATGTTTTTATGTAATATGGGTGAACTGACCTTTTAAGATGAAGATTGATTCTTTTCCATCAGTTGCAATATTATATCTTTTAATATTAAATCTTTCTGAACCTCTGTGTATTTGTTACAAGGCTTGATAGCGGTAAGGACAAACATCATCCAACTATGTTGGATTACATATGACTATGATTCTTTGCAGAGAAGAAAGTATTTTTAAAATGAGTTCTGGTTGAGGTTAATATTCATATCTGCCTGCACACCATAAAGTTAGGAGCTCTGGCTTCCTCTATGCTGTGTTCTGCTTCCCTTTCTCAGTATCAACTGTAGCAGAGAGATTACAAAAGCTGCAGACTCAGTGTGTGTGTTTTGTGGAGTGTGTGTGTGTGTGTGTGTGTGTGTGTCTACAATGTAAGTGAGTGCCCTGTTTAACAATTTCAGTTCCCATCTCCGCATTCTGGATTTCTGATGTCTTTGCACTTTTCTCTCCAGATATTTTATTCTGCTCTTCCAACCTAAATCAGTACTCATCCTGCTTGCATTCTCTTTTTACTCTCTTTCTCTTATCTTCCCATCACACACAAAGAAGAATTGAACAGCATCCTGTCAAAACCCTATCAAGTTCTCTTTGAGTCAGCCATGCATTGATATGATGTTATTTCCCCCTATATTTACTGGTATTTAGATTTTTTTTTTCTGCTTAGACCTGGCAGCTTGTGAGGTTATCAGAGAGAGAATAAATGTCTCTCTGGATAGAAAAGGATGATTTCTTCCCCTGGCTGCATTATGCCCATACTACTGCACAGTTTTCTGTCGGTAACCTGTTGTTTGAATACCTTAGTTATCTGTAATGGTGGGGAATACAGTTCTCTAACATTTTGTTGAATCTTTTTTTATACAAATCTGTTTATGTTCAGCTTTCACTGTTTAGACTTAGACTTAGACTCAACTTTATTGATCCCTTGGGATGACTCCCTCAGGGAAATTCAGTCTCCAGCAGCTTATACAGTAGAGTGGAAAGCATACAGCACACAAAGGGTAAAAAAGAAAAGTTAAAAGAAATATATATGTAAAAAAATAGAAAGTAAGATAGCAAAATATAATATAAACTACAAATTTGTTGTTTGTTTGTTTGTTTGTTTGTTTGTTGTAATTAACCAAAACTCAAACACCCATTTGAGGTCTGTAATCACCATAAGACATAAACACTGCGATTTTGAGTGGTGGCCTAATGTTCACAACAATAGACAATAACCAAAGTTATCAGTTCGGCCTTTGGTAAGCTACCTAGGGAATTACCATTAATTAACTACAGGCTACAGCTAATATAATCTGCTGCTGGCAATGTTTGTCATTTCAACTGGTGAAACTCATGCAAGACCTGCTGCCTGAATGTTATGTGTATTATTCTTTGTTGATAAAAGGAGTGAGGATAGATAAAAGATTAAATAAGAGTTCTGACTTTAGCGAACAAGACAAACTCGAAATGTGGTTATCACTAACTGTAGTCATGCCGCAAGTAAATTTTGTCCTATTTTAAGTTTGAATTAGACTTTTCATTGGAACAGGAATGTGCTTTCACAATACCCGGCCAAGTCACAAGTAAGTGGCATTTCATTGGGGTCTTGGATCTTGATGTTAAAGGAATATTTCAACATTTTGGGGGAAAAATAAGACTATTGCCTTCTTGTTGAGAGTTAGATGAGATGATTGATACACTCTGGATGAGTAGCTTAGCTCAGTTACTTACTCAGACTGGAAGCCAGGGGAAACAGCGGGACTGGCTCTGTCCATAAGTAACAAAATCCAACTACCAGCACCTCCAAAGCTCCCTAGTTAACACATTATATCATGTTTGCTTAAAAATGGAATTGTAAAATGTCAAATTGGGGTTTTTACACAAAGTTGCGTAAATCAAAATGCCAAACAGAGTCTGCCTGGAAGTTACTGTGGAACTATTCCTGTAAAAAGTCTTTAAAATTCTTTACATGTAATGACCTGTCACAAAGTCTGAATTCTTTGAAATCCAATTCCAGCTACCAAGATGGTACTGTGGTGTCTTGGGGAAATGTAACATGGTTCTTAGAGGTTAACACACAAAAATACATCACCTAATTGTGGGGCTCAAGTTAAAGGAGTGGCTTTGTGAAGTCTTTTTTCATCCTGAAATTGGTTCAGCTGGAGGTTTTAAATGTTGGCAGGGGATCAGGGTATTGTTGATGGTTTTATTGGAGTTTTTTATCGCACTTCTGAGAAGTTAAAGTAGGATTTTGATGTAGGAATAATAACATAATTCTTCTGGTTTGAATCTGGCAGCAAGGTGAGAGTCATTTCATGTCATTTTGACTGGAAACAATGAAAGAAACAGCTCTTCTGAGGGAAAAAAAGTTTAAGAGTTCAATGATTTCTTCATTCCTCTAGTGCCCGAGTCTCTTCCAGTCACTACAATAAGCTGGGAATTCATTGACAAAATGACCAGCTTAACTGAACTTTGAATGGCCCAGTTCTGTGTATCCAAGGCTGAGTCACTGTGTCTGTTCTCATGGTGGTACTGCAAATGGAACATTAACTCTAAATGAATAGATCCTTCCTTATACAGAAGAGGAAGTTTCAGAGGGTGTCGTGTGTGCTTACTTGAATCTGTGTTGTCCCTCCTGTCTCTGTCTCTTTTTGATCTGGCAGTCTCTCATACCTCCTTGGCAGCTGAGAAAAGTGAAGGTCATTTTGGCAAATGTTGGTAAAATCCCAGAGAATATTTGTTGCGACTTCCCAGTTGCAACAAAAGTCTGTTTATCCCCAGTGTCTCATTTCAACAACCCCACAATAAATCACATCCAAACTGGGACTCATTAGCATATAATCAAATGTGAAAGCTACCAGTGGCATTATGAATGCAGGGAACTTATGTATCAGAGATGCTTTTGATTAATCCTGCGTATAGGGTAAATAGGCATGGAGACATTTAGGAGGCAGAGGAAAAATGATAAATGATGCAGCTACACTTGAAATGACAATGAGCAAAAAAAAAAAAAATATGATAATTTATTCCTGGTACGTTATGAAAAAGTGTAATCACAAGTCTTCAGTGCAGCACAGCCCTGTATGCGTGTGTGTATATATATATGTGTGTGTGTGTGTGTGCGCGCGTGTGCGTGTGTGCGCGTGTGCACGTGTGTGCGTGCGCGCGTGTAAGTGTGTGCGTGCGCATGCTAATAAAATCATACAATGTCAGTTGAATTATCTAATGTTGTGACAGTTAAATTTGTTTAACAGTTTATCCAAATTTATGAAGACATGTAGTGTCAAATTTGATGTGTTTCTATCTGTGTGTGTGTGTGTGTGTGTGTGTGTGTGTGTGTGTGTGTGTGTGAGTGAGTGAGTGTGGAAGTGAACTGCAGCAGGCTCTATCATATGAGTCCATCAGGTTTTGTTAATCTGTGTATGTGTATGTGAGTTCTGGCAGGGCATTAAGTCCAATCATTGCTGCCAACACAGCTATAGAATGTGCCATGAAGAAATTAAGCCCCCCCACCCCCGCCCCCACCCCTGATATCGTATCTTTCAGCAGGGGCCCCGGTCCAACGTCCAACAGGCATATTCGTAGCATTTTCTTTTTTTATAAAATCCTCATAAGATGATTCAGTGACAATGTGACACATCCCTGCAGGGAACAGCAATCAAAGCAAGAAATTACAATTTTAAGCGTTATACTGTACCTGCCAAATGAAAACTGAATGCATTTCTGTGGAAGTAAAATTCATGAAAACCGTCTTAATAAGGAGCACCACATACTCAACTGTGATATTGCACTGGCTACGACAGTCAAATCAGCACTTCACAGTTTCCAAAATTATATTCTAAAACTGTAATAGCATCTTTTTGTAATGAGGCTACAAAATTCATGAATTTAACTCGCTTGGAAAATATAGTTGTAATATCTTCTTAACCGAACATTTTTAAGAACCTTAATCTTACCCCTATAATCTAAGACACTTCTTTTAATATAGACTATAGCTATAGTACAGTAATGTGGAAACTGATTGATACACAGCCGAGTTTTTCTGCCTGATTGCACATCTGAACCGGGGAACGGGCTCTCAGCCATATCTCAGGTCTGATCTGACAGCAGGGACACAGAGGGGCCTCTTGGCAAACTGAATAACAGCAGAGCTTAGCTGAGCAGAACATGGAGGAGACAGGAGTGTGATTTACCTGGTGCAGGAGCAGACAGGGGAAGAGCTGAACTGTATTTCTATAAAATAAATGAACTTCAGTGGGATAATAGGAGCTATCGCAATATTTTGATGGCCTTGTCCCTCTGTGGACCTCCTGTGTACTCTCCTCTGGCAGATGTGTGGTTAACTAGTGCGGGGGCAATATAATGGGCCTTGACATCAATATCACGATAGTATAACACATTTTCCTCATAAACATGGTATCATTATGTAATTAATGAATGTGAAATCACATTAATCCCTTAAGAGACAGTTTTTTCACCAAATAAAAATATTCTAGATGTCTCATTTTATACACATTTGCCAAAATTTGGCTTGAAATTTAGTACCTTTGCAAACTCTGTGATCAATAATAGAGTGATGTATCCCGGTTCCAGACCTCTGAATCTTTACACATCTCAGATTTGAGATTCAAATAGGTCTGGTGTTGTGCCCATTTACTGCTGTTTCCGCCAGCTGGAGAAACAATTGACCAATAAAAGCCTAGTAAGCGCCATTAAGATTGTAAAAGACGTCTTCTTACATAACCTGCTAAATAAAAAAAATGACAGCAAGCATGAGAGAGATAGGTGCAGCTGTTGAAGTTGTAAGGTGGCTTGAATTTTCATATTTCTCTGATCACTTTGGTGGGACAGATTCAATCACTTGCTACTACTCACTGGTTAGAGCAAAACAAAATAAAAGTAACCCCACCTCCCAAGAAGAAATCAGCAAACATGATCACAATGTGAAGCGGAATGAATGAAGTAAAACAAAACGGCAACTTAGATCAGTGGCGTTTAGGAGGTTAAATAATTCTATGGATGCTTGCATTACGTCTTGAAACTCCTCACATGTAAAACAAAACTGTCAATAACTCATTGTGTTAGATTTAATTACATTTTTCTTTGAATCATTAATTTAGATAACAGGATTTTGTTTAACAATTAACACGATAGGATCATATCACCACAATACAATTTCACTGGAAGTAAATAAACATTAGTATTGAGTTATCGACCAGACCTTACGTAAAAACCATCCTCACCCTTAGTTTGACAGTTTCTTATAACCAGTCAGAAGTGCATCCATTAATCCGAAGCCACCATCCCCTTAACAGTTTAAACTGACCCCTGGAGCTGCTGCCATGGCAACAGGTCAGCGTCAAATTGGTAGGCCTGTGATTGGTTGGAGTGCCGCTGGATTTGTAGCTATTAATATTGTTGCAGTGAACTCTTTGACTGGCAGCCGGCCTGGAGGATGCACACACACACACACACACACACACACTAGAAAATGGCCTGATCTCACATCCAAGGGACCTTCTGGCAGCTTGATTGACAGATTGAGTTTAGTTTTTTTTTAATCCTAAAAAAAAAACCCAGGCTATAGCTATGAACCGAATGGTTTTTATATATAAATACATTTATAAATGGCAAAAGTGTAATCCCGACCGTCTATCCTGCAACCCCTTCAGTTCAACAAGGACCTTTAGGCTTGAAATACAATGCCAATTAAAAGTGGAGTGGAGGATTTTACTGCAGTTGTTATTCTTTAGATGTATGGTAACGAGCTCGCTGGTGCGGCAGCAGTCTGTGTTGTGGCCACAGTGATGGATGCTGTTGGTTGTGTCTTCGAACTGCTGCAAAAAACATTTGAGAGAACCACAGCGCTGGAAATGTAGTGCGCAAATACATGACACAGACCACCTTGATTTAAGTTGTTCATCCCTCTTATTTAGCTCTGGAAATGACACAATGAAGAATGTCGGCTTTGTAATTACTGCAAACACTTGTGACTTAAATGCAGCAGGAGCTTTAATGATGCTACCATGTGGTGATGCCCTCAGGCAGGTGACTTTGTCCCCTGACCCACTCTCATTTACTCATCATCCTCAGACACACGCGCACACACACACACACACACACACACACACACACACACACACACACACAGACAATGTGACTCTATGTGTTCTTTGGCCATCAGAGTGACCTGTCTTCAACCATAGCTCACTAACTCACAGCGAGGTCACACAATGGCTGATAATACAGATAGAATTCCTTTTGGTAATTCTTTTACTTCACTACCCTTGCATTCAAGCCACAAAATTGACTTGACTTTTAATATAATCAGGACTGATGGCTTCGAAAGGAGGGAATAAAGGCGTGCAGACTAGAGAGAGTTTAATGATTGCTGACTGGATATAAACAAGCCATCCACGGTTTTTAGCGTGGTAGCCAAAATGCCAACACATGCAGCTACAGTAGCATCACAACATGCCTTTAAAAATGCAAAATGGAGGTTCAGGTTAGGGTTGAACATTAGTTGAAAAATATGAGTCATCTTTGCACCAACATCTGAAGAACTCTGTCCTCCACCATCCCGACCTCTGCATATAGTAAAGGGCACACTGCCTCCTGCGTCAGCTCGGTAAACCGCGTGTTACATCGTCAAATATAAATGTTTTATAATGTTTGGTTTTTTTTCCCCTCTGGAAGACTGTGCTGTTTAACTCCCCTTTGGGTTTCAAAACAAACAAACACGCTGTGGGTTTTAACCGGCATGTGAATCAGCAGTTCAAGACAAAAATGTCCGTCTTGAGTGAGCTGTCCTTCTGTGTCAGGGTTGATGAGGAGATTCATGACGAATAAAAGGAAAAACATCCACGACCCTCCAGAACAGCTTTGGTACTGCTTGGCATAGACTGTGTGCTTTTGATTACAATAAATCACATCATTTTTGTACTCATCAATCCAGTGACTCCGCATGCCCTCTATGAAAACATCTGCATTTGTTATGTTTCTTAACTCATTTATTCAGGTGTTTTCCTTTTTAATTTGCCACCTTTCAACAGTAACACTTTACTTTAACCCCTCCCCTGGTTAGCATTTATAAGCATTATATAAATATTTCACAAATGATTCATAACACAGTATAATGTAGTTGTAAGCACATTTAAGGACATTGTGTTTATTAATGTATTTGTCAACAATTATAACTTCTCCTATGAAGACATATTTTATATTATACCCATCCACTAATGGGTACCAGAAAGAGTAATAGTTGTTGACAAATACATTAATAAACACTTTTGCTTACAGATATATTATAGGAAGGGCGGGGGGGGCAAACTTTTTTCTCGATGTCTGCCCTTCAAACCTTGAAAACCAGCCACACTTTCTTTAATCAGTCTTTACAACTCAGATGAGGCCAGCTTTTACCAAAAATATAACCAGATAATTAATTAATTGATAATTAAATAATAATTACCATAGCCTGGTACCAGATTTCTGAAGGCATGATCATAACGCAGGTGTTGTTTTCTAGTCACATTTGTCTGCTAGGATAAACAGTAGGAGTAAAAAATATATCATGTTTATCTGTGATGTGAGTATTTATTTTTTTTTATGAGTTTTTCTGAGGTTTTTTGTTCTCTCTCGAATGATTTTTCCGCTGTGTCAGGAGTAGTTTACTACTTTGCTGGTTGTTTCTTGTTTGTCTTAATTAACACATGATCTCCCAACCTCTTTGGCACCGAGCTGAGACCGCCAGCTGTTGCGCAAGAAGTTGATATGACCACTGATGGTGTGTGTTAGTGAGTTCATATGAGCATAATCACCTCTCCATTTTGATAAATACTTCTCAGAGACCGTACGCTGAACTGAAGTGGCAGCTCTGGTTGTGCTGGTCTGTTTCCGAAGCTTCTCCTCAGTGAACTCTTGCGCATTCTCAGTCCAAAGCCTGTACCACCACCACAACCACCTCTCACGCTGGTTTCTGATTACTGCCATTTCACTGACCTCCCATCTGTCTGCTTGCTTTTTGGTTTCTTAATCCTGTCATTTTCATACTGTGGAGCTTTAGAGTTTGCTTGTGGTGAGAAGGAGCTAAGCTTAATTGCTGTCAGTAGCAGTACAGATGGCTGCATTAACTGAAGTTAAAACAACCCATATGTAAAACCTCTTGTGTAATTCCCCAGGACAGCCCCATACTGCTGCGGCTTTCATGACTCTGTCTGTCTCAATCCATCCAAGAACGACAGTGAACCACACGCATCACCGTTCTCTCTTTTGTGGAAATCATGGCCCCGAATCTCCAGGTCTCTTGAAAAAAAATGAATTCCTGCACACATGGGATCACCTCTGCAGTGATTTATTACACACTTCGGGAATCACCTCTGTGATAATTTATTACACTCTGTGCTTGGGCTATTCTGAGGCAAACTTCTCTCCTGTGGAAAATCACAAGAGACAACTGTGCCTTTGGTGGTTTGTGAATGGACCAAAGTTTCTTACACTGAACTGTAGGTCAGCATCAAGAAAAGTTCATGCGAGACCTGCTTTTGTGGCGTTCTAATCTCAATCAATGTCAATCAAAAACTACGAAAACATTATATACCAAAGTGACTGAAGAATATTATTATAGAACAGTTTAAATATCATTGTAGAACAGTTCATGGTTGTAAAAAATATTGTTTCTCTATTTATTCACATAAATTCGGGTATAGGTAAGAAATAAAACTACGATAGTCTATTTACATGAAAAGTGATGGTCTACAGGTCTATAAATAAGATACTGTGTGAAAGGTCCACATCACTACTTTCAACTGTTTTTTTTCCAGATTGTTTCTACAACCCTATTCACAGATGAATAGACAGACTCCAGAGGTTGAGTGTGTGACGCAGAGGGCCATCCTCATCAAAATCTGAATTTAATACATTTTGGTTCTGAATTGAAAAGCCCTTCTTGCAGAAGAGGCCATTCAAGTTATCAGCAGTCAAGATGAAAACATAAAATGCAGCTACAAGACATGCATTTCTTGTTTCTTAATGTAGACTTGTATTTCAGTCCTCCAGTGATATATGAAAGTGACTTTATTACCTTGTAGCTAATCTCCATCTGTCATGTGTGTCTTTTGCAGGACTGTGCGGGCAAGGTGTCGTAGTTCAGACCATCATGCCCTTTGCTCTGGCAGCGGAACAGAAAGTGTTTTTGTGAGCGTCCCTGGTTGGCTCTGCTGGGATGAACATGCCACTGCACCAGATCTCTGTCATCCCCCGTGATGTCACCTCATCGCGGGTGTCAGGCAGTGGGAAAGCAAAGGACAAGGACAAGGACAAGCAGGTATGTGAAGAGTTAAAAGACCATGGCTAGGGACACAGCTGAGGGTGGTTTTATTCCATAAAGTGTAGTTTAAATCCTACAGATTTACTCTACCATAGCAAGGGGGAATTCAGATCTGAGCTCCAAAAACTGATTTGCAGACTAGTCTTATATCATACGATATGTGTGAATCCAGTAGAGTAGAGAGAGGCAGAGGAGTGATATCAATGTTTGTGACTGTCTTACCAAGTAAAACTGTTCCGGATTCAGGCTATTTTCATATTAGCACAACACTAAGTTATGCTCTGCTTACATCATACATACCCAAAGGAAGACATTTTTGTTAAGGGTGGAGGATGTTACCCCAGTATCCTTTAGTCATTCATCAGAGAACAATCACAAAGTTAATGTTTTAATGGCAGGGGTGTCAATCCTAACAAAGCAACCTAAATTCTGCATTACGTTTCCCTCACAAACAAATCATTTCTGCCCTGCCTGAGGGTTAAGCTGAGGTTTTGCATCTAATGAGGCTGCTCAAAGTCTGATCTGCTATGCCTCTAGGCCATCTGGTTTTGCAGTTTAGTGGACTCCTGAAGGTGCCAGATATAGGATTTGGTACCATTCATGGTGTTTTGTACATCGTTGGCTACTTCAAATTTAGAAAAAGAAACAGTAAAATCACCAACTCTTCTGCTTTTTAGTCACATCTGCTGCTTTTTTAGGAGGCAAGATAGTTACAGCTTTCACAAAAAAATTCTGTAATTTTTAAAACCACCAGATCTGCCAAAATAAAGGCCTCAAGTAATCCATCAGGCCACTGCTTATATAGAAGAGGTCCCACTGAAAAGTTCATCTCAGCCTATCACAGATTTCTGATTTGAAGATTTTGCCTTTTTTCTCAGAATTTTTCTCAGAAGATTACTTTCAGAAATCCTTTAACCTTTCACATCTGGACTTCATATGAATTATCTGGATTTTTTTGCCTCTGAGGTTGTAAGCACATTTGAGTTGTCAGTTATAATGAAGAAAGCCAGGTATACGATCATAAATAAAGTCTCACACGCATCTTATCGATTTGTTACTTTCTCTTCCCCCTTCTCTGTTTCTGTACTCCACTGTGGTGTTTGATGGTGCTGAAGTGCTCTCACAGTGCAGTTGCTTTTTTGAGCTCTGGAACAAAGCGAGGTGCTAACACAATATGTCCGTGGCATGCCCTTTCTCCTCGGCCTCATCAGATCACAATAGATCCTGGGCGCTAAGTGCAGCAGCACAGGTGTTCTTAAGAGGCTGTTGCATATGGCGCTGTGTTTCCGCCTCCCGCGTTGTACAAGTGATAGTACACACAAGCTGTAAACCTCACTGATGACTAATTTTCTGGCCTAATCTGTGTCCACTATGAGTCTCAAAATCATGCCTTTTCATTACGCAAGTGAAAGTGATTCATTCCAATAGTGGTTACGTATTTTGTTTTTCAAAGTTAAATAAAGGTGTGAGTTTCTGTAGCTTAGATACCGTTTTGTACAATGCATGGTGAACAGGATTAAGAGGTTTAAACTCTGAGAGCAGTCGTAGCAAGGTTACCTTAGTCTGTTGGGGAATTAACGTGAAACGTGTAAGCTTTATAATTCCTGGGGGGGCATTTGGTCTCCCTGCCACCATTTTTGCTAACAGTATAAAGATCCAACCCTGCGTCTCTCTGCTCAGCATCACTCTCTCCTTCTGTCTGTCTCCTGCTGGCTGAGCCTCCTTTTTTCCCCTGAGGAATAAGTGGATAAACAGCAGCGACTCCCATCCTCCTTGTGGAACCATCAGCAGAGTGGAGAAAGGAGAAACAGAGTGTCGAAAAACGACGAGTGTTTACTTTGAATGCTGATCAGCTTGAGAGTCCTGGAGGTGTGTGTGTGTGTGTATGTGTGTGTCCAGAGTTTAGTCACAGAACACAGGCCCATCTGGCCCTCTTAGACAACACAACTGGTCTTTTAGCACCTCAAGAAAAAAAGCAGAACTTTCCTCTATTTAGAATTCAGAGTTAGTCAGCTGCTCCTTTAGAGAGCAACACATCTTTAACTGTTGCTGGCTCCTCGCTCGCCTCTCTCCTCCAGCTCCTCTCAAGTTCATTTGTCTACTTCGCAATCCTCTTTGGGCATGTGCTTGTGGGCACTTTGTCTGTGCACTGTGGTCCTCCACTTGAGAACTCGTGTTTTGTAGATTAATTGAGATTTAAAATGCATTTTACAAAACAGTATCAGTAGGCTAAGAGAGCAAAGAGTTTTATTTTGTGGAAAAAATAAAAAGTTCCCTGACAGTTCTCAGCTTTGGCAAATAATGTGTTCTTATTTATTGGAGTCTGGGATTTTTGATAAGGTTTATAGGGAATGGATTATGCATGAGTATACAATAAAGTGAGCTATGACACAGTTTGGCAGGTAGGGAAGGAGAAAAATGAAGTCTCGAGGTGTATCTGGGGAATGCATACTGGGGAGTCAGTTTGTTTTGATGATTATCATATATCTTTTAACCCCATCTGCAAGTTCACTCGCTGGGGTTTTTACTGTAAAAGGACTTCAGTGGACACAGCTGTAGCTTTCATTTTCACATTTGCACTTATTCACACCCACGTACAGGGCCTGTCTCGCACTGTTATGATATTCAGTAGTATATCTCTGTGACTGTGCACACACTCGAACACCGTGATACTTGATACTCGCCCTTTTGATGCTGCATGTATTTTTTATGAAAGCAGAGAGAACGCTGGAAGCTTTGTCCTTCAGTAAGCGTGTGTCGGAGTCAAGGACAACGAAGACTCCCCGTCTCTCGTCTGATGTTTGGTGGTTTGATAATGGCCGCCTCCACAGAGCTCCTGGGCACTGATGGAGCTGGGCTTTGTAGAGACCAATATTAAACACTGACCGCCACAGCAAAAACATTCAGCACAGCCTCCAGGCTAGACAAGGACTTTTTAATGTGTCTGTCTTTGCTAATTAAATGAAGCACTTCTAGTAGAGTGATAAAACTTGTTTTTGTTCCCTGAAACAGCGCTCTTGCACTTTTGGTGTAGTTTTATTTTGGCTGAAATGGCAGATAGCCGGGTTGCCTTGTTTACACCCAGCATTACTTTATCTGTAAAATATTGTCCCAAAAAAATACTGTTTGATTAAATTTCACAAATGTGTTTAAATAATATTTGAAATATGTTTGTCAGCCCCGAGGCAGGGAAACATTTTCTAAACATTTGGTAGGTCTAAACTGTCCAAATCAGTCCCCTCCAGATTGCTGCGCCCAGGGGCTTGCAAATGGAAATGCCATGATAATCACCCAGAAAGCCTTGGGGCTGGGTAAACTAGGCATGAAATGCTGAATTATCACGAAAAGGAGTGTTTACATGTGTGTGACTGGAGTGTTTATAAGGAGTAGACTCAAGGTGGTCACATCGAGTCAGAAGCAGAGGATGTGATTGGTTTATTTTGCAGACTTTAAAGGCGCAAGTACGAAAACCTGTGTCACCAGCCATATTTGTGTTTTTCTTATACATGCAGAAATTATCTCTGACAAACAGTCTGTTCGCCCATACCATACATAAGGGTTAATCCAGTTGATATTCAGGTTACACAAATGAAAAAATGTGTGACCAAACTTTCTCTCTTGCTCACACAAACATACTCAAGCACACGCCCTTACGTTTATCCTGGTGTATATGTTCTGAGGCCAAACAGGTTCCCTCGGCCTGTCTATAAAGCAGAATCTGGAGAAAGAAGATAAGACATAGGTGGAATAGGATTCTCTCTATTCTACCTGAAGTTTTCATAAAGGTATGAATGTCATGTGTCAGCAATTTAACCTACTTTACATATGCAACTGATGGAATTCGGAAAAAAATTCACAAACTTTGCAAACATCCCGTCTGTAGATGCTGATTTACAGTAAATACTAAATCATTACTGACTGAGAACTGAAGATAGTTAAAGAGTAAATGTTTTATGTTTTTTTTTTTTTTTTTTTTTTTCCTGCACCATCCTTGAGGATTCACTACCCACAATATATTACCTGTAGTCTGTAAATCTGCTGCAGTTATTTTTCTGCCTTGTGTTTCTCTCTCTGTCTCACTATCTGTCCCTCTTTTTCTGGAAACACATGCGAGGACGTGCACTCAGGTTGCAGGTACACACAAGCACACACACGCACACACGCCAGCAGCTGGTGTTGTTAGTCAGCCCGTCTGTGTAGGACTTGCACGAGTCTCCCGGTGGACCCGGCTGTGCTGAGCCACTTGAGGTTGAAGTGTTAAAAAACATAATTAAATGTGGAAGAGCCAGCATGACGGCAGGGCCTTTAAGAGCCTTGACTGTTGTGAGGAAGGACTTTGCGTCACTTTGTTAAAGATTTCATTTCATTAGCCCCTGTGATGGCTCTACGGGTTATTTTGCTTCCTTTTCGTAGCTGCACTATATTAAGTTTTCTCTATACGATTACAATTGACCCGTAGCAGCAGAAAAAATACTTCAAGAGGCATGGCAGGAAATAATTACAGTCCCCTTTGCTGCTCTATGTTCTAGTAGACATGGCATGATGTATCATACAGACTCGAAAGAGAGTCCACTTTGTCTCCAGTGTGAGGGGGCACATTCTTTACTGTGTGTATTTCAGCTCTTGGTTTCAGAGGAGCAGCTATTAGCAGAGAGAGAGAGAGACATTCAGAGGTGACGATATCTTTTAATTAACCCCTGCCCCATCACATTCGACCTCCTCTACCCACACAGACACTCATATAGACATACTCTGGCAGCTCACTTTACTGTTAAATAAGTAGGCTCGGCAAGTAAATATGTATAACATACGTTAAGCTGCTTTGAGGTGTTTTCACATTTTCATGTGGTAATCTGATGATTTACATATTGTGTGGGCTGTATAACCTAATCCGACAGATGTGTACTGTAGCTATTAACCTACTAACCTGCAGAAATATGTTCAGCCTGTCGCATGCTACAGGAACTGAAAGTGCGTCTAAACTTAAAAAAGCCCTCAGCTGTGGAAGCCATCAGTTTCACTCAAATACGTTTAAGGGAACCAATTTACCCAGTTACCCAACATGCATTTTGAATATCTCTGTTAGGATAGGAGCGACTGTAGTTGTAGTGCACATAGACACAAGTGAAGAGCCAGCAGATAACCAGAGACAGACATGCAGACAGACCAAGCTGAACAAAAAAACGCAGATGAAGATGAGGAAGTTATTTCCAGGAGGGAGATAAGAAGTCACCACATGAAAGGCTGCATCTGCCGGTCCTCTCTCCTCTTTGAGATGCTGCTGCCTCAGTCTCCGCTCTGTTCTACATCCAGAGCTTTCTGTTGCACTTCTGTGCATTGGAAGGTGTCTCCGCAGGGCGTCTGAGGACACTATTTAATTGCCTCTGACATGCTGACTTGACTCCTGTGACTCACATGGCCCCTGAACATTCAGCCACTGCCAGCCAGATCAGTGGTAGAGGCTCCATGAGCTCTCCCACAGAGCCCAAATTCATTCCTGAGGAGACACTGCATATGTTTCCCTTGCAGCCTGTCTCCTGGTTCTGTGGAACTGTGTGACGCACAATGGCAGCCTAGTGTATGTTATAATGGAGCCGTACTCCCCAGTTGTATAATGAAAGTCTGATAGGACTCCCAGCTGTGTCATATTCCAATGTGGTTGTGAGCGCATAGGCTCATAAGTCTCTTGTGCATTAAGATATTATTATATCTTTTGTGTCCAGTAAGATATCATAATGAGATTCCCAGTTGTCAATCATTCGTTGGAAGAGGACGTTTATTTTATTAACTTAAGTCTCTTAATTTTGTATGTTTCCCTAAATGACTTGATCAGTCTTTTTGTCCAACTTCTCCTCTTCCGCCTCCTCCCACCTCCTCCTCTCTTTCATGCTCCTCCATCATCCTCTCATGGTGTTATACAGTGGAAGATTAGCACAGTTAATCTCTCCGCCTATAGATTCAGTATTCTGACCACACTGTGAACTCCTCTTTGTTGCTGTCTGGGTGTCTCAGGACGCAGATGCCCAACGGCAGCAGATGTTGATTCGATTAAAGGGTTTTCGGGGGGAAGATTTTCCAGAATCGGGGCTCTGAGGACAGAGGATGTCGGCAAATTAGAATTTGTGATCTTGGGCTGTATAAATAAATTTTAACTTGACTTTGACTTGAAATGCAGACTTTTTCATTGTATAAAATGCCATGACTGCTTATACTATAATTTTGCTATCATGACCTAAAGTGCACACGTAGTGGGATCATGACCTCAGTCGACCAGTGTTAGTTTATTCCTTTGTTGTGAAAAGCTGCAAGGGGTCAGGCAGAAATTTCAATTTGTCCAATACTTTGGTTTATGACCAAATAACTGCAAAACAATTGACATTCCCATCAGCCTCAGCTGTACGTCTTGTTTACTGCTAAGTAGTAAATAGTAGAATGCTGACATGCTAAAATAAGATGGTGAACTTTATACCTGCTTAACATAAGTATGTTAACAATGCCATTGTGAGCATGTTGACGGTAGCATTTAGCCCTAAACATTGCTATGTGATACACTAAGCATGTGACCACAGTGACTTGAGTGTGACCTTTATACCACTGTACTGTGAGCCTCAAATGGCACAGTGGAGTAAACAGTCATTACTTTTGATTAAGGCTTTGAGGACTTTTTCTCAGGATGGAACAAACAGGACTGATTTATTCCAGTTGTTTATACTGTAGACAGGAGAGCCAAAGAATGGAGGCTATAATTGGCATGCCCAGTCAGTCTGAGAGATTTGGAAGAAGACCTGATCTAGACATGCTTATTATATATTATTTTAAAGATATCAGTTAAATTTAGCCCGATGTAATTCCAATCCTCAGGTTAAATTATCACATTGTACGTGTACACTGCCACATGGGCGCCACAGGTGGACATTATCCACAACTTGTGTCAGCAAAGCCCACATTTTAGAAAGTTTAAGTGCAGCTAAAATCTGATTGTATCCATTTTAAAATGGAAAATGAAAGCAGTCCAACCACCAGTTGTAATGTTTAGAGTTGGTGTTTAAAGCAGCATGATAAGGTACCTAAGAAGAAAGAAACTAAGAATAAGTTTTCACAGGATGCTACGGCAAAAACACTGTATTATAACCCTTCCCGACATGGCACAAATTAAAACAATACAGAGAATACTAAATATTTTAAGAAATTTTTAGGATGTTCTGTGCTTTTGGTTTTTATGTTAGTGACAGCTTTTTATGGTTTATGCTTTTTCAGAAAATGAAAATATCAAAGCTTTAAAATACTTTTTTTTTTCATTCAACATTGAAGAACATCTTCAATAAGTTGAATTGCTTTCACTCCCTTTGTGTGCACAGTGCAGCTGTGTGATGATAGAAATTAT
This sequence comes from Lateolabrax maculatus, assembly GCA_031216445.1. Taxonomy (NCBI): domain Eukaryota; kingdom Metazoa; phylum Chordata; class Actinopteri; order Acropomatiformes; family Lateolabracidae; genus Lateolabrax; species Lateolabrax maculatus. Next base: position 12,435,482 of record CM062209.1, on the reverse strand, counting down.
AGATATCAAAGGAGAACATGATATTGGCAGATGATATTAAATTATCTGGATCAGGAGTCTTTTTCATTCAATTTTAATCATTTATGAAAAATGTCTTTTTCCTCCAAATGATGATTTTCTGGGATATTTGTTGCCCCCCTGTGCTGCACCGATCGTCATCCATGTCAGTTAGTAAAAAACATGTATAACCATGCAAAATCACTTGTATAATATTGTCAATGGCGAGCTTCTAAGCTTTCATCCCACATCATGTTTCTTTCAAAAATTCAGTGTTGAATCAAATGATGGACAGATCAGTAGAAATCCATCAGCTTTGTTTCTAAATCAAAGGTGAGAGCCCACTGTACAACAAGAGCATTGAAATAATGGACAAATCTGCTGCTTTTTTCCTAATATGCTATACTGGAGGGGGAGAATCTGTTCTTGTTATGTTGAAAAGAAAGTGTTCACAAAGAGCTCCCATAGGCAGAGTAATATACCAGATGTCTGTTGCCTGGAAATGTCTGCAGCCTGAAGCCCAGAGCACATCTTAAAATCTTGCGATCCATCTTCAGTAGGCGCACAGCAAGTTTCTAAACAAAGATTAATCTTATAAGGCGTGCTTAGGAAGATATAACTGTCTCTAGATCCGTGCTTTGCCCTCAGACATAGGTGATTTTTAGACATGGCGGGTTTTATTTAAACTAGTTGCTATTGCAGGTATAGTTTAAGACAAATGTTGCCTCTTGACCCTGGGAGGAGAGTATACTATTTTTCCGTTTGTGCACCACTGGACCAGTTCAAGACAAGAGACTTACCGATAAAGATAATGGGCAGCTAGAGTCATGATGACATGTACCGTGGCACGGGTCATAAGCCACTCTTGAACCCGTGAAATTGTGTTCACAGTGCTCATCTTATCCCTCTTCAGCCTGAATGCACTAGTACCTGGTCTCCTGATGAGGCTTTCACTGAGCACTGCAGAGTGCAGAGGACTGCGGCCTGGCATTGACATTCACCCCCGTGTACCAAGAGCAGAAATTGAGTACAGGTGGAGCACACTGAACAAGCACAGACAGAAGGGCCAGGTGAGAGAATAAAAAGATAAGGTGAAAGAGAGCACAATTAGTGTCTGTTGTAAACAACATGAAGGAAGCGAGAGATGAGCATGGTGTTGCCGTAGAAACGGAGCAAAGGCTGAATAAGAGTACTATTGGCAGGACTGAAGCCGCAGAGCCAGAATGTGGAGAAATAGTCTGCTGTTCAGCTGAAATGCCTCAGCTTTGCTTCTGTCCGAGCTGTCAGTTGCTTTACTGTATGTGCCTGGAGCTTTGCTTTGATACGTCAATAGTATTTAGGTAGTCGGCCCCCCGAGGACTGATACCATCCGCCATTGAAACCAGTGTCCCTTGTTGCAGATCTCAAGCCATTTGCAAGGGCAACCTGAATCAGAAAAATGTCTCTGGGAAATTGAGGTGAAGCCTGTTTATAAGCGCATGAGCTGTGGATACACACAGTCAGTCCTCCGTCTTAATGATTGATGTGTTTATTTGAACCCACAGCACCTTCCACACAGGCCTAAGGAGGCTGGTGGCTACACCATTATCCGTTGCCTCAGGTCACGCTGCCATCGGGGACAGCAATCAGCAGTCTTTTGAATGCGTATATGCACACTTTCTCTCTCCTATCTCTATGAGGGCTGTGCCTCCCTCTGGCATCCTAATAGATTATGATGGTGCTATCTGTGAAACATGAAAATCTCAGGCCACTTAGACAGAACAAGCATGGGGGCAAGCAGGCAGGGAGAGTGAGTCATCACCATGGAAACCACCTCACAAGGACTTTGTTGACCTGCTACCTAAACCAGTTTTATCTTTTCCTCAAGGACTCCATTCAAATATGTTTTCAAGGAACAGATCCTATCTCTAAACTGCCATTATCCAGTTTAAGGTTAACAAACTCTGCAATTACACTGTAATTGCTAGAACACACTGCTCACATTAGCACTAATGATCGGGAATGCTTTGTACACACTTGCACACGCGCCCATTGTTTGTTTCAGCATGGTCTTCCAAACACGTTGAGGCCAGGGTTGCAGTTGCACAGCTTTCTTCGAAACACAGTCGGTCATTATGAACCTTTTTAAAGCAGTGTATGTTGATCAATCTCTTCTATCTGTCACCTGTAGAGTGCATACACTGTGCTTCATTTTATTCTGTATTTACTTATTTTAAATTTTATGTTTGTGTGATTTGATGGGAATTAAAAGTCACCAAAAGTTGTTGGTGCACTGAATAGAGTCTGCTGTGTTTCAGGCTGCACACAGGAAGTGTGCAGATCTGGGCAAGGGATTTTTCTCTTGGACTGGCAGCAAACCTGTTGAGCGTGGTGTGTGTGTGTGTGTGTGTGTGTGTGTGTGTGTGTGTGTGTGTGTGTGTGATCCAACTTGCACACATTCACATAAAGAGGAAGGCAGCCACATGATTGAAAGCTGAAACTGCTATGCTACAATAGACAAAGATATGTGATGACACAGAATTGAGCAAGGACAATGATGTACTAGTTGCTGGTTCGAAGAGGATCTGATAAGTTTCTCCTGTTGACCACTCAAAGTACTCTGACTGAATACATAACATAAAGACTGCTGTTGATCTCCCAGGGAGACGGATTACTCTGCTGAACAAACAGCTGAAACTCAAGCCCCAGAAAAGGGGCACTTTGTACGACAGAGGAGAATGTAAAAGATGCTGTTTCCATAAAATCTTTCCTGAGGACATTTAATATCTTTATTAGCTGGTTGATGTCTTTTCTCCCTGTAATCTCTCATAAATCCTAAATAGATACTTATGTCTCTGTAATGTGCAATAGAAGCATGCTTATTTAAGTGGAATGAATATGTAATCACCATTCAGTGATTTATTGCGAAATGGGAATGATACATTTTTTGTTTCTGAGCTTGTAACGGCACTCCCAGTCAGGTTTCGTTTTAGTATGAAAAGCAATTTGTGTGTGTGTGTTTGTGTGTGTGTGTGTGTGTGTGTGTGTGTGTGTGTGTGTGTGTGTGTGTGGACTTAATAACATTGTTGACGCACAACTGAGATAAAGAGCAAGTAGCTCACGAAGCTCTAAACTTAAAGGAAAGGTTGTTGAACTTGTTGTAAGGCCTCGAGTGTGATGAAAGAGGGAGGGATGGAACAAGCTGTGGAGAACTGATGTAAAAGCCAAAAGATGTCATCAGGAAAGTATCACCATCTGCTCCCTGTTTGAGAGCTGATTTCAGTCCCAGTTCATGTGGAAACGCCATTCTTAACCAATGATAACTGTTTAAGGCTGTCTGTACACAGACGGAGAGCTAACCAGACAAATATTGACGGGGTGGAGTGAGATTGGACTAGTGATTGGAAGGACGTTTGAGTAAATGAAGTGTTGGTGTAAAAATGTCGATGAAACTTGGAGAGAAGGATGGGGAATAGCAGAATATGTATCAGATGGCAGCAGCAGGAGATGGAAACTGAGAAAAAGTAAAGGTTGGAGTGTGGGCCGGCTGGGAGCGATGGGATTTTGACTTCATGCTTATCACTTCAAAAGACCAACTGTAAAATGCAGTCTGCTCCTCTGCACACCTCCCTCCATCTTCCTCTCTGTCTCTCTCCTCCTAACCTGAGGTGAAGTGGATCATTTCGGAGAATGTGAGGCCTAATAGTTACGGTTTGATATGCGGTGCAGTTTTCTTTCACACAGACAACCTCTATGTCCCAGGGCACTAGCTCATTCACTACTGCATGTAAGCATCGGTTCTGCACTCCCCTCTGCTTAATGTGAGCAGTACTGGTCATGGAGTACAGCATTTTTTCAGTGTGACATTGTTACAAACAGTTGAAACAACCCTCCGAGGGGAGCTGGGGAGTCTGAGACAATCCAAATGCGTAAACACAGCTTTGTGCTTTCAAATCTAGCTCTTGTTTTGTTTCACGCCATGATGTGCCTCTCATCCATTTTACCGTCATCGTGCTGTCTTGTAGTGTCCTGAAAGCGATTGCTGCGGCCTCATTGTGAGCCCCTCACAGCTGTGTCACATGGCACGGAACAATCCTGGCCGATACCGTAAGAGCTTCACCCAGACCAAATGAGGCATACATGTAGATGAGCAGTGGGCTAGTTAACATGTGAAGCCAGCACCTTGTCGCCCCGTCAATCAGGAATCACGGCTGGTTTGACAACCGTGATAACACAGTGGAAGGATGTGAAAGGCTATATTAAGCCTCAGCTTAGACATCCATGTGGGTGTGGGATGTTTGAGATTGCGACGGAGGAGAATGATGAGTTTAGAGAGAAGGGAGGGTCTTGTTACCTTGAGGTGGAGGTCACTGTGAAGAGTGGACTGCCACATCGCATATATCTTGTAGAGAAGTCAGCATGAGTCCCCGGAAACCACCAATACTGTAATTACATTGAAATACCTGAACTACACAATTTTAGTCATTGCATTTCACTGTTTTGCTTTGTAAGCGTAGTGAAAATGCTGCACTTATTTGGATAAATTCCTAAAAAATCCCAACTTAATTTTTCTAGAAAAAAATATTTAATTTGGCAGTAATTAAAGGTAAAATAGAGACTGTGTTTATTTACTACGCTTGCAGTTAAATCATTATTCAAAATAAATACTTAAGTATTTTAGTAAGTGGACAGCAGGTCAGTTGAACATGTCTACAGGTAAGAACACAATTCAAGTGAAGAATATTAAATGTAGCAGTTCTTTCAAGGAAATTCCTCTGTAAAATAACCTCTTTTAAAGTCTCTATTTTCAATGTAACTTTCCAGGAAGCTTTCATTAAATAGTTGGCAGGTTATCAGGAAATAACACAGATCTGTAAAAGTCTGTTTTTTTTTTTAAGAAGGGAGTATGTGCATGACCAGCAGGGGGCAGTAGAGCAAACAGTGTATCTGAGCTTAGAGTAGATTTCTGTTCCTCTGTGTTGTAGACTAGATTGCAACCTGCCTCTAAACCAGTAATGATGGGTTCTGCGTATTTGTTGTGCAGCCCCAAGAAAGATTGTGTCCTAAATGTTTCCTGTTTCCTCCTCAGACTTTGTGAACTAAAATGTTTTTGTATTAACAAGCACTTAAATCCAAAATATTTCAGCTCCCTGATTTCCTGAATGATTTTCTGAAATGTTGAGCTTTTGAGTTAGAGCATTTTCAGGCATTCAAAATGCAAATGTACCTTTCAGTGAATTGCAGGCACGAGGCATGTAAGACGAACAGCCTTTAAATGCAAATTACTGCTGCTGCTATGGACCATATTTATCTGGAAGCCAAATGAGGCCGGACCTTTAAAATGGCGATTTGATTAGGTGGGTGGAGGACAGATTCATTGCTCCATCCTTCATCCATCATCATCCAGTGCATGGAGGTGGGAGAGGAAGAGAGTCTGTAAATCCAAGGTTACACGCCTCAGGTAGCTGTAGTGTAAAGGAGTGAATAGTTGCATCCCAATGGTGTACATAACATCAAAAGATCTAATTCTACAAACAAGCTGAGTTGGAAAGAAATTAAATTGTCTGAGGAGTTTCTGTTCATTGTAGTCTTTTGTTCATTGGCAAAACAACACTCCTCCAAGATCCTGTCCTCTGATGGTAAGACTTAAAAGTATTTATATTTCCTCTTTGTGTAAAGAAATGCATGCTGTTTTCTGTTCAGCTACATCAGAGGTAAAGCAGTTCAACTTGGTGCCATTTCAACATTATACCACCGCTGTGACTCTATACTATCCTTAAACACGGTCTAATAGCTAAGACTTCTCTGTGAGGTTGTTGTTGACCTGTTGGCTGTCGGTGAAGGCAGAGATGGAAGGTTTAGAGCAGGAGAGGTAGCTTTGTAACCTCAGGCGTGTTTGTCTGCCAGGAACCCCCCACTGAGGGTTTGGATGCTGCAGGGAAACCACTTACAACCCTGAAATCCTGATCAGATCTCTGAAGGTAAAAGTGCAGCGGTGGTTGAAGAGGATATTATTGTATTCAGTGTGTGCATGTGTTTTAAAATACCCTAATCAGTATATTTGCAATGCAGACTTATCCACCTGTCTGGGGTCACTAATGGGGCGCCATCTGTTTAACAGCAGGTGTTGATTGATGATGTCATAGCGAGTGGACGAGGGCCAAAGGGGAGCGAGGAGGGTACTGAGGAGTGGGTGCATTGGTGTTTCTTTCATTCCTGCAGTGATGCACAAGGATAACAAGAAGTGCAGCACAGATGATAGATTTTAAAGAAAGTTTTTGAAGAGTTGGCTGGATCAATCATGCTCACACAACCTTTGAAAAATCCTCTGTTCTCCTTTCCTGCTAAGGCTGAAAAAGTCTGGGAAAGTAAAAAGCAGAGCCTTAAAACTGTTTATGCTACCTTCTTATTTAAGAGAGACATGATAGCAATCTTAATTAACCTCATCAGGCTGCCGATGTATATAGGAGACAACAAAAGCTGGACTTAGCCTGCCCATTGATTTTACTTCAAAGAATGCATACAGCTACTGTAATTACTTTTCCTCTTTCTGTAAGAAGAATAAGCAGTGTACATTTGTGGTCGTTCAGCTTTAAATTTGAATATCTATGCTGGTGTTCGGGACATTTCTGTTTATCTAACCCGTGGTCAGACTAATTGTCTGATGCCGGAGACATCAGGTCAGCCAGGTCGACTTTAAAAAAGCACAGTGATCTCTGCCATCGTGGCTCCGTGCCATTGCCTGTATCTCTATAGCTTTTGATGACTCGTCTCATCAAATGCACACACACGTGCATACCGTGGAGGTTTAATTAAGTAAGGTTTTAGTCATACTGAGTAGCACTGCTGATCCTTCCCACCCTGCTGAAAGGATCTATGGCTGTTGCCAGCTTTTGCTGTTGCTCCTTGTAGACCCTAATGCACTGGTGAAATACTATCTCATTTAGAAGGTTATCACCAGCCCCAGGTGCTGATGTGGATGCTGATAGAGTTGATGAAGTCTACACAGCAAATGCTGCAGGTGCTTTTTTTGTGTGTCCTTTTTCCAAATGCTGATAAGCACAAATACTGGCAGACGTTCAAGAGAGGGCTGTGTGGCTGCTGGCTAGCACATATCTTCAATGTGACATGTGTGGATGTGTTTGGATGTTGGTGCATATGAAGTAACAAACCTGAGCTACCAAATCTGCCAAGAAGATAGCAGTGTGCTGGTATATATAATATATACAGATTATTGTTACCCGGCACCTGAAAAAAGATTATGGGTGTGTGTGTGCGCCTCTCTGATGTTTACTTTCTCATTAATTTACTACCACTGAGGGGCCCTTGAGCAAAGACCTAATCCACAACTGCTGTTGCGGAGCTGTTGAATCACAGACCAAACACACTGTACTGTTTCCTGCTGTGAATGTGTGTAACTATATGTGTGCAAAACTGTCATGGATAAAAAAGCATAACTTTTCTATTTGGAAAAAACATTTTACAGACATCTATCACCATTAAACAAGTGTGTCGTATCTTTCACATATTCCTTGCCTTTCCAAAGCCCATCTGGGACTGCTTGGGAGACAGTCCCGGATGCTTCCTCTTGAAAAGAAAAGCGCTTCCCTTAGCTTTTCTAAACTTTATGCGACATGCAACTACTTTCCTCATTGTTGTAAAAGCAAAACATGATGTACAGCATCATTCTTACCTTTGTGCAGCTTGTCCAAGTTTGTAAAAAAATACCCATTATGACTTCAGTTCTTACCAACTGCATTTGAAATAATGAGGCCATTTTGTACAGATGCACCTAAATGAGGTGAAGAATCTGGCACACTCAAAAATCTTGGACCAGCAATACAAATGTGAGATTTATGCTTCATCTGAAGCATTTTCCATTTCTTTCATTTTTTATATGTACTTTTGATTGTATTCTATTCTATTTGAGGGTTCTCTGGTTCAAATTCACTTGCACTGTTATTTTCCTTTAAATGAAACACTTGTGAATATTGTGTTTTTGCTAATTTAGTTTTCATCAACAGATACGCTTCAGTCACATGCAGTTTTTACCCGGTTGCTTTGTACTTCAAGTGCTGCCCTGATAAGACACTATGACCCTGTCTATCACCATATGTTTTGTAAGTACAGTGCGTTCTGGTCTTTGCCATAACAGTGATTACTCGTTAGTGATACGGAGCTTTTTCCTGCTCTGTACTGAAGTCACTAGTACTAGTCACTACTGGTAAAACACTAGGATACTGTGAAAAGACGTAGCATCACAACTTTTGCATATTGAAATCTCAGAGAAAGACACTGCGTTCATATTTTTATTTCAGAGTGGGCAGACTGGTCTGGACTCCAGTCTAATAAAATTAAACATGCCCAACGTAGCCGCTCACCTAAATTAGGGAATTTATTTATTTATGAAATGTTTATTTTAGCGCAGAATAAATTGTGCATATTGTTTTTCATCCAGCCAGATTAACCTTTTAGGGGCCACTGGGGCAAAAATTAGCTGTTGACCTCCTACCTACCACACTCTGTTCAATGTGCATGACCCCTGTCGACTCCAATTTCACATTACATCCTGTATATCCAATGCTCCTATGCTGCAATAAATACTTAATTTGTGTAAGATTGAGGTAAATTGTTTAAATACTACACAACTTTATTAGGAATATGCATCATATCAGCACAGTATAAACTTAATAAAATAAAACTTTGATACAGGGTCCCTGTATAACACATCACCACAAAATGAGCGTATCATAGGAACTTCCTTAGTTCATATTGTAATTTGAATAGTGCAAATTCCCAAACAAATTTTTGAAATTAATCAGATTACCTAAATTTACATGCAGTGAACCCAGGGCTTTTTAGTGCTCCTCAGTTGCCTGCTTTGCCTGGTTGGCAGTCCAACCTTGTTTTTCATGCATAATAAAGCAGATATGGGTGACATTTGGGCCGATTTAACTGTTTCTTTTGTTTGTTGTTTTTGATGGGGTTTTTTTCTGTTGCTCTTGTTTGGGTCAATGACACACATTTTATCCATCTGTTGTCCCTATTCAAGTCAAGTCAATTTGATTAATACAGCCCAAAATGGTGAATTTCACAGGGCTTTACAGTCTGTACAGCATACACCCTCTATACTTTCATTTCAGAGAAGGAAAAACCTTAACTCCTTTAACGGGAAAAGAAGAAACCTGAGGAAAAAGGAGGGATTCCCCTTTCAGGACTGACAAAGATGCAATACATGTTGTGTATACACAATAGGTATAGTTATCCAATAAATGCATTCCTCCTATTTAGGGAATGTATAAAAAGCTCAAACTCTGGTATTTTGTATCTGTTTTTTATGTAACTTTTACATTGCTCCTGCTCCTATAAACATGAGTGTCTGAAGTTAGTTTTTTTTTTTTTTGTACAAGTTTGCACATCTTTAAACTTACCCTTTGAGCATACCACTACTGTTCTGGACTTTTTTTTTAATTAGCTGTAATGGCCAAATCAAGATAATTATTCATCTTTGAATTGTTTTGTTTTATTAGCTTAATTTAACTCCTTTTGTTTTGTTGTATGAATCATTTAAAGTTTTCCACGGAGAATTGTAAATGTGCTGCTCAGTGTTGTGATGAGTACGTCCTACATCTGTAGATACTGTTTGTGTCTGCGTCACCTTGCCACCAGTGTGAATGTCATATGCTGAATTATGTATATTAAATGCAGTGATCGGGTGAATACTGGCACGCTCCAGATCCCTGTCGCCAGCGTCGCAGCCCGGCCAGAAATAACCTTTTAATGTTGTGGCTCCCAGAAAGAGGTCACTCTAAAGTTTGTTCCCCGACTCCACCAGCCCTCTCTGCTGACGCGTCACGTGTGCTCACAGCAGGAGCCCCTTTCCACAAATCTCCATCGGCTTTCACAGGTCGAGATAGATGTGGTCCATCGGGTGTCAAAATTGAAGAAATGGTCAGATAGGGTGCAGTGGACAGTCAGTAGTGGGGAAAGCTACAAATCAATAAAGCTGCTACAGTCATCCCCTTGTTATTTTGGGACGGTGAATTGATGGCGTTGTGCCGTGGTCGGGCTGCTGCAGTGACGGCCCACTTAATGTTTGTGCTTGTGTCTGAAGATTATGTCCCTTGAATACACGAGGCTCAGAAACCATCCCCTGCTGCATTACACAGAGATATGTAAATGAAAAGCAAAGCTCCAGATCAAAGCATTGCATACGGTTACAGCAGATAAGTAGCAAAGGATCCCTGTGCAGTAATTCAACATTTTACAGAATATTAAACAAGGAAAAAACTTGAAATTACTTCTGAAGAGTTTGCCTTTGATTTTTCTCACGGACCATCTCTCGCCTTCTTCATTTCCGTTTCTCTGCCCTTGTCTCTTTCTCTTAATTTGAGGTAGATTTGATTGAAACGTGCAGCAGGCAGACAAGCTGTAGTGTTGTAGTTATCAGTATGCATGACTGTATTTGAATATGAACTGAAAGGCTATTACAGCTCAATTTCACGCCCAGTGGGATATCTGACATGTTTCTCCCCCAGTAGAAATCAGACTGTCAGAGTTCTCTCTCTCTCCTCCTTCTCCGTCTCTCTGTCCTACACATTTTACCTTAAATTTCTGTATTTACCCCTCCATCTAACTCCAGTATTTCACCTCCACTTCTCTCGGGTCTCTGTATCTGTGCTGAAAGATCACAACTCAGATAACAAGAATCTTTGGGCCGCAATCCGTCTAAAAGCCTTGTCATCAGTCTGTAGTCTGTACACCGTTTAAACTGACTTGCCAAATTAGGACCAAATGTGGGATTGCTTAAAAAAAAACTACCTTTGTTACTGTTATTGTTGCCCACCAGGTTTGGGCCAAATTTGAATCAGGCTCGAAATACATTTGAGCCAAATAGATTTACAACAAACGCCAAAATGCCTTTTAATAGAATGGAACAAATAGGAGTGTCAAGATATTTCTTAACATTTTAAAATGAATGAGTTTCAAGTATTTTCGCAACAAGGCCAGTAAGGTTCACTTTAATGTAAGTTGAAGTTAAGTACATTGCAAATAAAATAAATGAATAACCGGCAGCTTATCATGTTTTGTTAATGTGAAGGGGCTGGCTGAGCAACCAGAAAACTACACTTTCATCATCTGCAGTTACAGTCTATTCTCACCATATCTTAACAATCCTAACAATTCAGCTTGATGGCTGAATCAAATCTGCTTTTCAAAAAACAGGCAAAGATTAGTGTTGCTAAAGTGACAGGATTGGAGACATTGTGTTGATATGCTGTAAATTAGATGCATCATCTTCACCTTTTAGAAACCATGTCACCCTGAATGGATTCAGGGCCTCGTTATACAAACCTCACTCAGTAAAATCAGCAGCTCATTCGCTCTCTTGTTGCCTGCTGTTGCCTCATCACTTAACTGTTGCCTGGGTTCAATTTCACACTGTTCATTTGCAAACTATAAACTGCTAAGGTTTGTACCTGCTCTCGTTTTGCTAACAAGGTATTTTTATTCAGTATTGAATTTAAGATAAATGGCAAGATCAAACAGTGATTTGAAATTTTGCTTTGTGGTAAAGTAAGAATGCAAAGAAGTTGTCTGCTGGCTCGGTATCAGCGCTGATACTTCCTTGTGAACCAAATCGGTTATTGGTCAGATGAGGCCAAAATCACATCAATACAGTTTCTTTGTCATTCTAAAATTACATTCAAATTAGTTACAATCGTTAAGTCATGGTTGGCCACCGACTCAATTGTTAGTGGCCTCATCTTACCAAACATAAAAATAAGTTTTGTAATAATAATGTGGTATCTATAAGGTATTTTAAATTTAAAAGCGGATTGGAAATCTGAATCGGCAGATATCCTGAGTCGAGATATTGGGAGAGCAGTTGTGGAAGAAATATTCAGATTCTTTACTTAAGTAAAAGTAGCAATACTGCAATTTACTGTAAATATATTCCATTACAAGTAAAAACCCTGCATTCACAAGTTTACTTAAGTAAAAGTACAGAAGAATTATAAAAAATACTAAATACTAATTATGCAATTAAGTGTTTTATCATTATTTTATGATTAACATTTCAATAATGTAACTGAATGAGGTAGAGTTCAGTTAAACAATTTTATACACAGTTTGGATGTTTGAAATTACATATTTACATATTTATATATTTATGTACTTTATATACTGGTCATACAGTGAGTTTGTAACATGTAAAATCTTAATTTGCAAAGTAACTAGTAACTAATAGCCATACAATAAATGTAGTGGAGTACAATATTTGCATCTGAAGTGTATACAGTAGCCTTAAATGGAAATAATCAAGTAAAGGGCAATTACCTCAAGTCTATACTTGAGTAAATGTACTTAGTTACTTGCCACCACTGAAAGTTGGATCAGTGCATGCCAAGTAAAAAGTGTGTGGCTGTTGTTGTGTTCAAAATGTAAAATCTCTTTGTTGTGTTAGCTGGCCAAAGTCCATGAGCCGGGCCAGTGGACTGTATTTAGAGGCCAAAGCCGTTTAAGCAAAACCGTGTTGCTCAATGAAAGTAAAGAGCTGCTCAGCTCATTATCCGATGGAAAGGACCTGATCTGTCCTCAGGGTGTTGATAGAGAACAGTAAGACTCACTGCTTCATCTGTGCAATTGGCTGTCAAACTCATTTACTGTAACATTTGGTAAAACTTTCCCAAAACCACCATAAAACAAAATGGTACTCAATGTAAGGAAACATCTTCTCTCATTTTATTTTTTTTTTTCCAAAAAAGCTGCATCATAGCTATATTAAAAGGTTTAATTAGTGTGTTTATTAGGGGACCTCAGTCTGTGGTGGTCTGTAGTATTGCTCAGTATTTGAGTGATTTTGCTGTTGAGTATGTTTGTAATAAATTATCCCCTATGATCTCTGCTCCACCTCGCATCCTTCGGTGCCCTATGGGGATTGGTGGAGCAAGAACAGTACAAGTGGTTTACAAGAGGTACCGTGGCTGACTCTTCGTCATAAAACAGTCAAGAGATTCAGGGGGAGGTGTGTATGTGTGTGTACGTGTGTGTATGTGTGTGTGGTAGTTGCAGGACAGACTTAAGTCAGGTTAGGAGGAGGTACTTTAAGGTTAAGCTCAGTGTGCAGAGCAGGGGGAGTCTATTTAAAGGACACCACCTCCCTCTCATGAATGATTCAACAACATTTTGCCCCTCCCCCACCTCTCATCAAGATCAGCTGGAGGAAGTGGCTGCTGGGCCAATGGGATTACAGTACTGGATTGACTCTGTGTGTATTTTTTGTGTGTGTGTGCAGCTGAGAGGGAGAACAAGCCTGGACAAGTAGCAGCAGCTCTGCCTCTGTGTTTGTGTGTGTGTTTGTGTGTGTGTGTGTGTGTGTGTGTATGTGTGTGAAGAAAATGTAGGGCAGCCGCTTGTTCTCCCTCCCTCTGCCATCTCTCTCCCTATCTTTTACTCTGTCTGTCTTTGTTTCCGCGCTGTGCTGCCGTAGCTGCAGTCGCCACGGCGACGGCTGACATTGTTGCAGCGGCTCCACTTCCGTATTTGCAGAGGCTTGGCTGTCCCCCTCTCTTCCTCTTTCTCTTTCTCCGTCTCTGCTCACCTCGAGGATTTACAGAGGGGGCATGTAACCTCCCTGAGGAACCATTGTCTGTGTGAGGGTGCGTGTGGGTGTATGTGTGTGTGGGATTGTGTGTGTGTGTGAAAGAAGTGAGGTGGATTCGGGATCCAGACATGAATTCCTGTTGGAAAATGAAGATTCAGGTACATATTCTTGATGATTTTGTGGATGTTTTGTCTCCTATGTTGTTTTTGTTGATGGTGCTCACGTCGTTGTCATTGTTGTGATTATTTTCGACGTAGGAGCTTCCACTCAGGAGTGTATGCTCTCTATCCTGTAAAAGAAATATTTTTTTTTTAAAAATCTACATGCATAGTCTCTCTCTCTTTCTATATCTATATATATATATATATGCATACAAAGAAAAAGCGATGGTTATACAAGGTAATGGGGCTCATCGCAGTTTCCATTCAGTGGTTGTTATGGCCTTCTGTCTCCGTGGTGATGGCAGAGCGCTCCTGCTGCAGTAGCCCGAGAGATGAAAGAGTTGCCAGGAATGTGTGGTTGTCTATTTGTGTGTGTGTGTGTGTGTGTGTGTGTGTGTGTGTGTGTGTGTTTGTGTGTGAGAGTGAGTCTGAGAGAGAGGAGTGGACAAATGGAGAGTAAAATGAACAGAGACAGTCAGAAATGGTCCATCTGATACCACTACTTCTGCTCGACAGGATCTGGTTATGTCTGCGGTTATGTGTTTGTGCGTGTGTAGGTACATTGTGTTTGTTTCGTTTTGTCTGTTGTATCTGTGCTTGTTTTTCACATATTCAGAGCTCCCCCTCCGGGATTCTGAACCCTGTACGTACTTTTACATTCAGTGCATGTGCCTGGGCGTGCATACATGACGGTAATGTGCGTGTTTGTTTGCGGTTAAGAAGAGCATATGCCACCTCTTCAGTGTGAAAGGTTGACCCTCTTTCTCCTGTGCCTCTATCCTTTGTTCATGATGAGTGGGGGTGCACAGAAATACTGTATTTGACTTGTGAACCTGATCGTCCCATGAGCATTGTTTTATTGACTTCACTGCAGTGCACTTAGTTACGTTTCCTTTTATATAATAATCGTTGTTTTGTGCAATGATCTCTCCAGGCTGTTTGTGTGCTGTCACAGTGTTTGGTGCCATCACCAAACACTGTGACAGCACATGTCCTGTGTTTTATATTGGTAAAACACAGGACATTATAAAATGCAATATCTGGCCAGATTCAGCACGCATGAACTCATTAACCCCTCCGCTCTGTCATCTTGAGTTTATTCTGTTTTCTCTTTGCGCATGTGCCCCGGCACCCAACTCTACTTAATGGAGGGTGTGAGAGTGCAAAGAGAGTGCTGCTGTCTTTGGGGAGTGTGATTGTTTGCAAACAGGGGCACACAGAAACTCCAGACAAACATACAAGGCCTCAGTGGCAGAGTGATCTACAGCTTAGCATATCACATCATCAACTGATGCACCAAATCACAGAGCTTTGTGTCAAATCTGCAGCTGGGGTGGGGGGGATTAATGCAGTCACATGTCATGGCAGAGCTTAAAACCTGTTGGAGAGAGGAGGAGGAGGAGGAGGAGGAGTAGGAGGAGGAGGGGATGGAGGGAGACACAAGGAAGGCCGGACAGGAGAGGATAGCAGGGCAGGCCGTATCATGCACACAGTATGTAGTGCTGTTTTCCTGCAGCACTGGGATGGTTTAACTCATGAGTTGAGTGTTTTGCAACGTGCCCACAGATCCCCCTCTGTTTACAGCGCCGTCTTCGTCTCCTGCTCCTTGTTTTCCCCAGAAAAAGGGCTTGCTTTTTAAAACCCCGGAGCATGGTTTAAACACTCGGCGGTGCCGAGAACCGAGCGCTCACGCGGTTAGTATTCAGCGCACTGGATGCTGAATTTTCTTAAAAGGAAAAAAAGGAGAGAAACTTGTTTCAAACATTCGTACACTTCAGATAGGGTGTTGAGACTGTTTATATTCCCAGCGTGTGCCGAGCTAATGCTTCTCTAAGCAGCAGCTAAGTGCTGCTAGCTATAAAGAAGCTTTCTGGTGGGCTCAGGCCTCAAGCTGTTATCAGACTCTCTCGCTTTTAGAGTCAGCGATAGAGTTTGCGAGTCCCTTCTTATCTGAAGTTGAACTGAAACGGTGCTTTATACCAGTCCTTTTAATACGAGTCTTCTATTTCACTCCTTCCTCTCTTTTCTTTTTGCGGTGGTGACCTCTTGGTTTCTTGCTCTTCTTTGTTTCTGCGAGCCTGTCATTGAAGGAGTATATCACAGGGCGACTGAGGGGTTCACACACTAATAACGCATCTAATTAGGAGGCACTGCACTGGACTAATTATGTGTAGCTTGACTTTTTCACACAAGTCATAAATAATGACTTATGTCTAGTGGAAGAGTATGACCCGAAATGCAGCTAATGAGGAAATGTGGCTTCGCTGAGGAGTCACAAAAATTACTTTACTATATCTTTGGATCTCTTGCTCTTGTGATATTGCTGTCATCCACTGCTGTTACTCTCTGTCACATTTAACATCTCCTTCATCGTCCGCCCCCGAGGACCAACCTCTGGTGCTTTTCTTGCTCAGATCTGCTTCTTTCCGTAGTTCCCATTGTTGTTGGATTAAACTCTGCAGTTGACACTGCACTGATATATAGCTTTATTAGATGCACAGCCAGAATAGGTCTCCGTCCCCATGGTCCTGCACTGAATATGATGGTCACTGTCTCTCCTCTACCATATCCTGTCTGGACATGCTGATGTAATTATGCCTGTTATGAAGAAAGATGAGCGACGGATAGGAGGACTCACATCCTGCCGATGAGAGCACACACACACAGGATCCTCACACACAAACGCACACAACAGCTGCACGCAAACTCAAAAGTCTGGGGGTGTTTCCGTCCTCTTCTGCAGTGTCACTTTACATGCTAACGCTGTTTGATGTGGTTTTGTGATACTATACACACAGAAACGCACACAGAACTCTGGGGCTGCAGTCTTCATGGGAAAAAAACAATATACTATCAGATAAGAAGTACTGCGTTAGACAAGTCTTTAAATGCTTTGTTGGAAACCAGAATCTCAAATAGGTGGTTTGTTCCAGTTTGTTACACAAATACATGACTTCTCAGTATAGCATAATGTCCACAGTTTTCCTAGGCCTTGTTAGGCGTCCGTGGTCAGCCAAGCTCTCCACTGACTGCTGTTACTGTGCATAGTTGAGATTTCTCATCTGTGATGCTCTCCTGCCCAGCTGCCCACTCAGAGTCTGCATATCCTCCTTAAGTGGCCACTGAACATGGACAGAGATAGGAAACCACATAAAGGCCAACTTCCATTCCTGATGGGAGTCTTTGCCGGGGACGTTTGATATCGCTTTTGCCGCAAGGATGTGTGCCTGTGACCCTTGAGGAGGGAGGAGCAGGTCAATGCAATGTTTACTCAAATATCTCAGTGTGCATTTTGTGCATGCTAGCTTTTATTTTCACGCTAAGAGTGTGTTTATAATGGCCTACCTGACATCGCTGTCATTTGATTTATGTGATTTAAAAGAGAAATTCCTCAGAGGAATCAGTTATCTGTTTTGAGTTGGCTTGTCTGCAGGAACTTGTGCATAAAAAAACAAACCACAAAACACACGATGGCCTCATTTTTAGATCTGCATTTGGCAGAATGATCAGCCCTAATCAGATCATGTTATGCTTTTGCCGTTTATTTCAGGGAAAACTACTCAGATGTAAACACTGCACTTTGCAGTCTGCCACAGGGTAAACCCTCTGTTTCTGTAGTCATACCTGCAGAATCACCAGCTTTACTTCATCCGTCAGTCAAATCTGTTTGTTTTTAACTTTATGGTGTTTAACTGAAAACAGAGTGGTCATGGTTGTCTGCTTTAGTGTGCTGTTGTTTCCACAGAAGTCATTTTCATAACCATTTTCATCATGGTGCTCATTAAGAGTGACACTGACGTCATGAATTAAAAATGCATGAGTGCATCCATGCATAGATATGTGTTTTACTGACACCAGACCCCATGCAATGCTCCAAGTGGTCTCACGCCAAGTTGAACCTGACATGATGTTGACTCCCCCTTTATCTACTTAACAATTTCATGTTCAAGAGGAGATAGAGGAAGAGGATTCTCTGAAAGGTTAGTTAGGTTTATTGATCGCAGTTTTTATTTTTTATATAATGTTTAAACACCCAACCCCCCTTTTGAGGATTGTCCACCTAATCAAACATGTTACACCCTTGTGATGAATTTGGACTTTGCTTTCAAGGCAAGGCTTTACAAAAGCCCTGAGGTGTAGGTAAGATGCCGGACATTGAGCTGTGATGAGGTCAATGACATGTAATGAATTTGCAGAGAAGAACAAGACAGGAAAAGAGAGATGTTAAAAGTCATCTCTGATAAATCCCCTGTACACACACACACACACACACACACACACACACACACACACACACACACACACACACACACACACACGCGCACACACACACACATAAAAAACCGCTGTGCATTAATTTCATTGATTAAATTCCTTTGACAGTCACCTCATTACCACTGTCTGATAGCTATCGTTCATTTGACTTCTCTGTCTCTTATTTTACTTTTCTTCCTCTGTCTCTTGTTCCTACAATCTCTTGGTCGCTCCTTCCTAGTCTTGTTCTGATGTCAGCCATTTGTAGCAGGTGATGATAAAGTGTCTTTGGCGCTTTTTCAAGAGAGCCACGTAAAAAAAAAAAACGGTGTTTGGGACACACAGCAAGGAGCTGCTTAGTGTATGGAAAAACATTCTGAAATGGGCTAACTTATCTCCCTAAATATGTTTTAAAGCTCAGTAGAGACATAGTTTGCATTTATTATACAGCGGTGCAATTGTTGAACATAGTTTGTGTTGGAAAGAGGCCATTTTCAAAGGCACATGTTAAAATGCCCTTTATCACCCACAATACATTTTTACTTTTTCAAACTGTTCTTAGCCTAGCTCCTTTCTGCCTCCTTGCATCCTGAATGAAGACAATTTCACGTATCAGTCCAAAAACACTGTTTTTTTACTCTGCGTGATTCCATTAACCTCTGGAAACCGGTGTTTTTTTGTTGTAATAGATTGTGGATCTGCAGTATATGATTGGCTCTGAGGCACAGAAAGCTGAAGGTGTTGGTTAATTATGTCTCTGCAGTGAGGTAGAAGGAGGTAGATGTTCTCTCTTTTCCAAGCTTGAAGCATGTTGTAGAATTTGATGTTTATATTTGTTACTCATTTGCAAACGATCAGAGTATTCCAGGCAACAGAAATGTTGGCTTCTTCATGTTACTGGCAATGGTGAGATCTGATGGTTGATTTTCCCATTGCTAGAAGCCTAAAATGCACTCCAGCTAAAAGGCTTGTAACTAAGGAGCACTACTGTTGCTTATTCACAGCTGGAAAAACAAGCTCTTGTGACTTTACTATTTCTATGTAGTGTCACAATCGCTCACTCTCTCCACTGGACAGCAGATGCAGCAAGTTCAGGCAAATCCTCTGAGGGAAAGGTACTCCAGAAGTGAAGATAAGACAAAGCAGATCAGTTCGGTTCAGGAAAATAGATACAACAAAAACATTTTAAAAGTAATCCATAATATATAATGATTAATAGACTGATAATAGAGCATATGAGTATGCATCTATTTTTGTCCAGTTCACAAACCTGTCTGCACCCAAGCTGTTCTTTTAAAACTGTTTCAGTTTCTCATGACACAAAAATGAACAAGGTGAACGGTTGCAAGCTTATCAAGCAGCTCTCATTTGTGACCCTGACCTATCCCATTTCATGTCTGTGTTTGGACTGAAACTGTTGTTGGTGAGCGCAGATGGTGTGTAAGCAGCCTTGCTGACTGTAGGTCTCAGGTTTTGTATTCTGAGAAGCTGTTGACCTCAAACACAAAACTTCTTGCTCTGCCTGTGGCAGGATGCTGGTGTGAAATGACACAGAAACCAGGAAGAAGAATCTGCTACTAAGATTCACTTCTTTAATATAGAATTTGTCAACTAAATAAGAGACATTTAGCTTTGGCTGGTTCATGGAATGACAAAAGATATAAATGTTTTTAGAGGAGCAACTAATTATCTTTTATATTATTGACTTATCTGTCTGTAAATCTTTTGAATTCATTGTATAGTGTATTTTTACTTTCAGATGTTTTGTCTGACCAACAGTCCAAAACCAAAAGATCTTCAATTTGCGATAATAGTGGTACTAAACAGAGGAAGCATCAGATCTTCTTCTAAGAATCTAGGACAAGCAAATATTTGGTAATTTACTGAACAACTGAAACTGAACATTGTTGCCTGTTGATTTTCTTGGTGCATGAAAATTGACTGAATTGTTTCAGCTCTAGCCTGTACATGCCCACATATAGTCTACAGTCCAATCTGTGACATCTGCATCAAAGACGGCACAGATGGTGGATTCAACTCTAATATTGAAAAAGTTGTGTTGAGGATGGAAACTTTGTGAAGAATAGACACATTTCAAAGAGGCAGGGTTAAATTCAAAAAGGTTTTATCTTTTGAGATTCTTGCATAAAAGCGAACCGAGCCCCCCTCCCGGTCGGCCGAGAACAGAGCCCTGAAAGACATGGCGATCCCTCTGAATATGACCTCTCCTCCTCTGCTGTACTCTCCTAAGCTTCGTTTTCTTACAAGCTCCAGTCTTCAGAGTCTAGTCTGAAAGTTGTGTTATCAAAGCCTGGGGCTGCCAACAGACCCACAGAGGAGGTGGAGAAAGACAGACACAGCGGACTGTGAAACCTGAAACCTTCTTTATCAGAATTATGCATGAGCCCAGAGAATAAGGCCCTTTTTATAGTCTACAGTCATGGTGGCAGAAAAGGTGACTCCTAGACCTTGTACTTCAGGTAAATTTGGGAGAGAGGATTTTTAGAGAAATGGGGTTAGAAAGAAAGAGGACGCATTGAAATGTTGTTGATCTATTTCCTTTCTCATCTTTTGTCAACTGACTGCAGCCTCTCTGCTCTAATCACTGCTGTCTATAAAAGTCATTGGTCCATTTGTGGCCTTGTTATTTCCCAGAAACCCTAAGTCTGGGCATATCTGCTTGTTACTCCATTTTTGGCCAAGAAGAAAGGATTAAGGGCAAGGATCATCAATTTGTTCTATTCTTTTGCTGCTGTCTGTTATCCCCAGCTGTCATCTCAACTGAATTTTTATCCTCTTCAATGAGCTGCCAATTGATTTGCTGCACAAATTGCACCCATTGAGAGCTGTGTTTACCATTTTGTGACATCGTATTGAAGTCATCGAAGAGGTAATGACATGGAGATGTAGGAGAACTGCTTCAGTTTAATCCACTAGTACAGTAAGAAACTGAGATCTTGCCTCTTGTTGCATTATATCTGCAGAACCATTGGTAAAAACTGTGTTTATTAAGGCTTTTTCTGTCCTTGTTTCTGTACTTATACAAGTTGTGTAGTCAGGAAGTGCATTTTACAGGAGAGTGGCAGATTAGAACACAAGATGAGTTAAGTTTGAGATTGGAGATAATGGCCACAAGCTGACATTTTGGTTTATCAAAGTAGCCGGAAATACTAAAGATGTTTATTCCGAATTTAGTTTTTTGCTTGTCAGAATGTCAGCACTTATCAGATAATGGAAACATTTGCTATTGCTCCGTTGGAGAATTAGAGGTGAGACATAAGAGATGTCTGACGTGTGTTTAATTGCAGTCTCTGCACTGACCACACATTCATAGCCCTTTGCCCAGTGAGAACAGATGGTGAGACGGTAGTTTAAAGGTCAAGAACTTTTGTGTTTGGATCCGAGTACTGGTCAGTTTGCACTATCCAAACACTGCTGATACACATGTTTAATCACATAGTTGGATCTTAGAAAGCATATCCAAGTAGTCATCTTACCAGCATGGCTGCGAGGGCCTGTCTGAACACATCCATTGTGTGTTTGTGTTTGTGTGTGTGTGTGTACCTCATGGTTAAATGTCCTCAGGTGTTTAGTGAGATGGGAGGTGAATAAAGGTGAAGATGGAAGGAAGAAGGGAGAAAGTAAGAGTGATGGGATACTTGGCACATACAGTGGTCCTCTATCACCATGGCAACTAGTCACAGCAAAGACACAAGTGAAGCGCTAAAGTAGTTAAGAATTGGAAGTGTGTGTGTGTGTGTGTGTGTGTGTGTGTGTGTGTCTGTGCAGAGTCATGGTTCTTGAGTTCGTGGTGACAAGGTTAATGTACTTTGTGTTTGGAGGATGGCAGAGGTAACACTTAAGCTGCTGCTGCTGCTTCTGAGCAAAATTAGTAAAATTCTCAGGGTCGAGATTTCCACACAAAAAAAAAAACAAGTTTGTTGATTTCTGGAACTCTGGTTATATAAAAAAGCTAGTATGTGTGGTCTACTGACTACCACTAACAGTTAAATCTGATCATGCTTCTATATGTACAGTGTATAGACAGTTAAACCGCTCTCCCAAAAGAGTTGATTTCCCGTTGCAAAGATTTGTTCGTGTCCAATGCATCACAGCCCTGTCAGACCCGGTGTGAACTCAGCATTATGTAACTATGATTGATTACTCATTAAGAACCCACACAAGGCTTTAATACCAACACTGAATGCAGCACAACACCCCAGTGGCTATTTATCCGAGTCCCTGATGCAAGCAGAGGACATGGTGTGAGAATCGAGGATCATTACAGCCTCAAAACAAAACTTGACTGTGCTTAATGCTGACAGAATTGGCCTGCTTCACTCTCTGGGTAATGGTACAAACATTGTGACACCATTTGATTTGGAGTTTGGACGGATGTGTTATATAATCAGCTGGTCCTCCTTTTGTCTCGTGCCAGAAGAATTTGATTTCCTAACTTGAGATGCTCACAGGCCCCTGAGCTGCTGAGAAATGTAGCTTTGCTGTGCTCGTTAGGAGACAAACCATGAGTCAGCCCTCCCTGTTCCTACTATAGCCTATAAAAACATTTCTTCATTCATATTAACATATCTACACCATAAAAACATTTGCCTTATTACTTATATCTGCTTGCATTGTCATTTTCAGCCATGCTACCAGCATGGTACGTTGGTATGTTGGTTGGTCCACCACTTTGGTCCAGACGGAAATATCTCAGCAACTTTTTAATTTGATTGCAATTAGATTGGGTTCATACATTCATGGTACCCAGATAATGAGTCCTACTGACTTTGGTGATCTCCTGAGGTTTCCTGTGATGCCACAAGCGGGTCAAAGTTCACTGAAATGTCTCAATATCTGGTAGATGGCTTGGCAAAGAACCCCTGTGCCTACTTACTCACGTAGAAACTTAGTCTTGTTAACAGTTTGTTGCATTTGCAAACATTTCCTTTAATGTCTGTTCTGTGTTAAAAGGTAAAATGTGAATTATGTGATCATTTCAAGCAACTACTCATTGTACAGCACCATTCATTACAAATAAAGTGTGATGCATCTAATAATTATTGGGCATATGCCATTTCACACAGTTCAGAATGCATGTGCAGATTTGACAGCATTTCTTTTCTGTTTCTAAATGTGTTTTTTTTTTCACTTACTGGAGCTGTCTTTCTCTTCCTCTTTTACAGAATGAAAAGCCTCTAGGTCATTCTGCAAGCAGGTCCAGCAATATATCCAAGGTGAGCAAAGCACACACAAATGGAAAAATTTGAATGAATGATGTATGGCCTTCCCTCTACCACAGAGAGAGAAAAGAGAGGGAACAAAAGACAGGAGGGCGGCAGTGAGGTGAGCTGTGGAGGAAGGCAGAGATTGACAGAACAGATAGATATGCAGTGGAGTGAGAGCAGCTGATAGATAACCTGCCTCTATCGCATCACATCGCCCCAATCAGAGCCGCCTCTCTGATCAACCTCCAGAGAACAGACGTGTCTTTACACCTCAGCTCCTCAGCTCAGTCTGGCTCTCTGTCAGATTGGCAGACCTATTTTCCCTGTGACTCTTGTCTTTCTGTAATTTCTCCCTTCTTTCCTCCCTCTCCTCCCCATCGCTCCCTCGGGCAAAGCTACAGCCTGCATCGAATCTGACTCCAGCGTTTCAATCCTTGTTCTCCTGAGCCTCTTATAGGATAAACCCTTTACTTGTGCTAATAGATGTCAGGGTCACTTCATCACCGCGGGACTGCTGCGGCAATAATGTTTGATCCACGAGCCAGTCACTCTTTAAACGGGGACGGGATGGAAGTTATTGCACCCGAGAGACAAATATACCAACGAGCATTTCAGGGTTACAGTTATGGTTAAACATAAATACTGTTTCTTAAGACAATGTGCCACTCCCAGATTAGATACAGGTATACTGTATGGCTCAGTAAAGCAAACACTGACCTATTAAACTGACTCACTGATTGTTTATCACATTGAATTCATAATTTAAGAGAACTCTATTTCAATTTGATGGCAAATAACAGATGTAGTGAAAGAATGGTTTACATATGTAGACTGTAGACAATTAGTGTCTTCGAGTAGCTGCTCGGGATGTTTTAAGTTTAATTCACCTGATCATGGCCAAAGTCATTTGATGTATCATATTTAAGGTAATATTCAATATAATATTTAATATGTACATTTTGATAAACAGAATCATGACACAAACTTCACATTTTTCTGTTCAATACAGCTGCACACTGTGCACTTTTAAGGACAGTGAAATCTAGCCGGTAGAAAGGAAAATTCTGTACTTTTACACTAGGAGTCTTGTTTTTGTAGTTTTGGCTCTCATTCTTTGAAATTTGAGAGATCCAAACACCAACGCTTTATAACAGAGTATATTTAAGAAAGCAACATGAGCTGCCAAACCTAGAAAATCCCCAGTTTAACCCGTTTATTTACACCACTGATTTGATAGTGAAACCAAATGTGAACAGACCCAAAATATCCATTAAAATCATCCATTGGATTGTAAAATTGCATAGTATCTACAACTGTAGTTAGTACAAAGTCTGTCAAAGTTGAACCAGGAAGGTCAAATGGTGTAATAACTTTTAAGTACACTAGCGTCTATCTGTTTTTATCTGAATCATCACCTATATATTGGTAGCTGATAAAATGTTTGCTAAAATTATGGACTCATTTAAGAAAGATATGCTTGACAGTTGAAGAGCCCTTAATGAGCAAAAATAGCATTCACCACTGCTTTCCTTTAAAACGAAAAGTGCAACATTTTGGGAAATACACTTCTTTGCTTTCTTGCCTAGAGTTAGATGAGATGACATAAATATGAAGCTACAGTCAGCAGCCGGCTAACTTGGCTCAGCATAAAGACTGGGAGGGACAGGGTGAAACTGTAACCTAAACAGCTACTGGCAGTAGCTTTATATTTACTGGACAGACATGATATCAAACTTTTCATCAAATTCTCGGCAAGAAAGCGAATAAGCGGTTCCCAAAAAGTCTAACAATTCCTGTAATGGTTTCAAACAGGGTCTGGAGAGAGCAGTGTCAGTCTGGAGCGGCTGTGGCAGGGTAGTTTGGTTTGATAGTTTGATGGGGCTTAAAATAGCTGAAACAGATCAATTTAAACATGCGTGGTTTGGCTGAGATATTGATCATGCAGATCAGCTTTGAACATCCTGTTAATTTGAAAAAACACGTCTAGTCTGAACAGTAAGACTGAATATATGATGGTAGTGATTCCTGAAGTCTGAAACACACAAAAACACACAGAAATCTAAGTGCCTGGTACCACATCTGTAAACAAAGGGGTGGATTTAATTAGTTAGCAGTGTTTGGACACCATGCATTGTCATTGAATGTCCTACCTACACTGTCATTCCTTTAAAAAATGTGTGCATAATGGAGTGATTGACTAAAGTATGAACAAGGCTCTTAAGTTTGACATCTTTAATTAATAATCATCAGTCTGTCTGCCAGCTTGTGTTTCCCACTTCTTTCTAAAGGGAAATGCCACTGACTGGCAGGTTTTAAATCTGTACTAATTGTTCTCTGGGCGGACAACTCTGCCGGGAGCCTCAACGGTTAAAGAGAGTGAGTCAGCTTGTGACTGGAAAGGTTGCTGGTTTTAATGGCTAGACCTGTTTGGAATACCTGAGCAAGGAAACCGAGCAAGAAGTAAACTCTTGACAGATATTGTCAAAGACTCAAACTGAAAACACACGTTTATACAGTGGCCTGATATAGAGGTGATATTTATTTTCGGTAACACACCATCTTCCTTAAACCGCTTTCCCTGGAAGCTGCATGAATAAAAATATGATCTGTGAGGGAACAGAAGATTATTTTATGCATATATTCAGTTTCCCCGCTCTCTGCAGTATTGGCAGGGTGAGATGGAAGATTTTCAGCAGTGACTCAAATGTTCCTTTTTTGCCGAAAGAATATAAAATGTAGGTCAAGTTCATTTATGTTGCAAAGTTTCAGAAAATGAAAGATAAAGGCACTTTATAGACCACAGTAGAATGTTCTGCTGGTATGTACCTCCGTGAATTTACACATGTGCCATGTCTGTACGAGCTGCCGATGACAGTTTGATGGAGGATCTTGACAACACATGGTTGTTTTCATTAATTTCCACAAGATACAGCCAGACTCAGAATAAGGACACCAAAACAAACCCTGCATTGCTTCACATGGCACAGATTCAAGCCAAATCACATCGGCTCGTTTCAAATCAAATCAAAAATGGATGTGCTCGTATCCAATTGTTGACCTACTTTAAAGATATCTCTCTGCATAAATAACCACAGCATCGGCCTGAGAGGAATATTTCATAACCTCCAGCTTGGCATGGCATTACAGTCTGGATAATTTGTATGTAAAAGCTCAAACATCCAAAGAATGTGTTCATTCTTTCAAAACACCTGCTCTGGTTTTATACTCATAACCAGGCAAGATACCTGTGGTCCTTTTTTGCTTTCCAGATTCTGACGTTTTTATTGTTGACAGTCACTGAACTATTGGGTGTTTTTCTTTTAATTGAACATCGTTCTTCTCTCTGAGGATGACTCAGAAAAACACATATTCTCGAGGTATCCAGTTACTTGTGACACTCCCACTGTAATACCTGTCATGAGACACATACACCAGGAAGGAGAGATTTATATGATGACACAAAAACAAGCTGCAGCGTTTAGCCAGGGGGTGAGTTGTTTCATAAAGATGATATTGCCTCCATCAGTGAGCTTGTCACTGTGGGGGGATTATGGTGTATGGTCTCGGATATAAATGCATACGTGTATCCAAAGTTAAAAAAAATATTATCTCTCATCTGCTCTGTATTTGTTTGTTTATTTATTCATCTATTCAGGGGATGCCTTTTATCGAGCTGTTTAGAAAGAAATTGTCTGGAAAATTGTGAAAGAGAGGTGGAGTTGGAGGCAAATAATCAGATTTTTTGTTAAATAAAAGAATGGTCAGTGTAGTGTGTGTGTGTGTGAGATATATTTATTATTAAATAAATGTATTTTTCATATCTATCTATCTATCTATATCTATATCTATATCTATATCTATATATCTATATCTATATCTATATATCTATATATCTATATCTATATATATATATATATATATATATATATATATAGCAGCTCTGAAAGCTTTAGTAGGCTCAGGATTGTCCACTGGCAGGAGGTGATTTTCCACTCTGCGAGGTCAGGAGGCTTAGCTGTAGCCGTTTCTCTCTTTAGGACAGTGCCAGGGAGCTGTGCGATGCCTCCTACTCTGTTTGGGAAGGAATTAAACTATTACAGTCCTCATAAAGACACAAAGCAGCGACCCACCACTCAGTGGGCTGCCGTTGATAGTCAGCCAAACATCTGGTGGTGCTCTTAAATTCAAGCTGCTGCAGTTGTGCAGCAATTCAGGTTCCATTTCTGCAATGCACAACCCAGGACTGTCCTCCAGATCTCTACTGGACTGGTCCTGCTGCTGGTCTGTTCAGCTTGGCAGATCACTGATGTTGAAATCAGGCACTGAACCAAGCCATTATTTTGAATAAAGTGAAGTTAATTGTTAATTTCTTGGAACACATCATAGTTTGTTTTGTTTTCTTTGTTGAATTGCTCAGTCTGGCAGCATTGCTCATTTTTACTGGTTTCTGCTGAAGCTGGCTCCGGTCTTAGGAGGAACCCGACTTGAATGGTTTAATTACAAAATTCTTTTGGAGAAAAATGCCTTTATGTGTTTGTCTGGAAAGTTTTAAAATGACACCTGTGTAGGATAGGCAAAAATTAACACAAACACGGATAGAAATGATTCTCTGAAGCATCCCAGTCACATTTAAAATCACTGTTACAAAGGTGGGTTATACTAGATACATTTATCTGCAGATTATTCTACATTTAATAGAAACAATTTCCTGAAAAATAAAAAACTGAAATATACCCATTATAGTTTCTCAAAGCTCCCAATAGTAACTTCACATTGCTTGTTTAGTCTGAGCAATCCAATATTTGGTCTCATATATAAAAGCTGCATATCTTCACTTTGGAGAAGCTGGAACATTTTCAGATTCTCAGGGACTTAAAACAATAAGTTGATTATAAAATTAGTTACTTAATAATTTTCTGTTAATGGACTAATTGATTGATTAATTAATCATGTCAGCTAAACGACTATTAAAAAATTCTGAAAAGCATTTTAATATTTAAGTTTCCAGAGGGGATGAGACAGCAAACAGACCTCAAGTGCAGGTGTACTGGTCAAAAAAAAAACTATTATTTTAACACATCAGTATCAAAAGTCCTGAGCCAGCTGTGTAGCAGTCTTTTTAACCCTCACACGACCAACTCTGTAATCATACCACAGTTTAAAATACAAAATTAATATTATAGTGAGACGTGAAAGATGACGTTGAAGTGGACGTTGACACCTTTTTAAGAATGTTTTGTGATGTTTTCAAGGTCAAGAAATGAATTTTGATGCTTATCTTCTATGTTGCTTTTCTATTGGCATCTTGTAAACATCTGGTCCATTCACGCTGTTTGTTCAGCAACGTGCCCGGCATGTTAGAAACTTCTCACTGGGAGGCACTGATTCATCGTTCCTGTAGCATTTTAAAGGTTATTCTTTGAAAGGCCCTGGTGGCTAGAAAATGAGGACTATAGTTCTCTCCAGGTACAGATGGGAGACATTAAAAGAAGAATGGAGGCCGAGGTAATGGCAGATGTGAGAAAAGATGTTCGGGTTAGAGAAATAAAAGAAGGAAGGAAAATGTTTAACAAGTGGAAAAGAGGATAATTCATGCATAATTGAAGTGTAAAAAAAGAAGAGAGGTTAAATAAGTAGTTAAAATAATGAATTGGGAGATTGTTTCATCAAGCACAATAAACAGGTGTTCATACATTGAGAATATGATGTGAGGCTGTAATTAACACATCAGAGTCAAAGAACCAAATGAACCAAGAACTGAATGGATACATTTAAATGTAAATATGCTTTTTTCAGAGTTTACAGTTTCAAAAGTAAAACGTCAAGTGTCAAGGCCACCCGACACAATTTTTCAGCAGTTGTTGAAATATTATCACATGCAGTGCTTTGGCTATCCATTAAACGCAGCCACTTGTTTACTCATCAAAGCTCCTCTTTACAAGAGAAGGCAGTTATGAGCGAGCAGATGTTTATAGATAGAAGTCTGAAGAGTCATACAGGCCATTAGGAAGTTAATCATTACTATCTTGATGATTTTATCATCACTCTGCTCAGAGACAGCGTTGGTTATCTATTGGCCAACTCACATGAGATGAATCAACATGAATGACTAACAGAGGCAAGACAGCACTGGAACATTATGTTTACACAGCTAGAATAAAATAAGGAATAAAGATACCATCCGGTGCATCATCAGCACAATCATGACCTACCTTTACCTCAGCATACTCACTTTCTTTTTTCTATTCATTGCTGAAGTGTAGACCTGAAGCAGCATCTTCCGCAGGAGCCGCAAACAGCGGCCTTGAAAGATAAATATTAAAGTTAATAGTACAGAGAAATTAAAAGATGTGGTGAACCTGCAGCCTTGGATAAACTGCATTGAGAAGAGGACAGCATGTTTGTGTCTTTGTGTGCAATTGGAAAAAAAAGCTGGTTAAAGAGAAGCTGTGATATTCATGTGCAGACAGAAAAACAGGCCAAAGGGCATAGCTAGACATTGAATTTTCTATTGATCGGTGTCAGACCATGAGCTATAAATTTCCCCTTAGTTAGAAATAAAATCAATAGGTAATTAGTTTCTTATTGAAATTACCAGCCCCCCCGTGTCTTTACTTTAGCAAACCAAACACCATCTGATCCCGTTCTTCAAACTATTTGTTTTGAACAATGTTCTGGTCAAAATTATTAAAAATAACATTGTTTCTCTAATGTTTTTGTCTAAAAAATGTATGGTGTCGCTAGTGACCCGAGGTATGTAAGAATTATATTACATTGGTTCCATTTTTGTAGTCATGGGATGATGGATGCAAGTGATGGCGGGTAATGTTGTGTTTTCCTCTTTGGTCCCGTAATGGCACCGTTATCTCACTGTTATTATGAATAAACACAGACACAATGATGAAAAGGTTTGTTTATATTAGCTTACTGTCACAGTAACATGATGGTGCAGCATCTGGGATGTCAGGTTTAGTGCAGAGCAGCAATTTCTTTGACATTTGAGGGTTTTAATGGAAGTAGCTCTGAGCGCTGAGCTGTTCCTTTAAAAGGAGAATTTATTGCACTTTGGATCTTAGTCTAGTAGTTTTGGTCCTTTTTTAATCAGTAATAAGTCATGGTACACAACAAGTTAATAGCTGAGATCTGGATATGCGCCAACATCGCTAAAAAGAAGACAGACAAGGCAAGAAAAATTCAATCATACAGGTTTTAAACAATCCCCCAGGATAGCGAAACATATTTAAAAGAGAAAATAAAAGCAAATGGCAAAAGTTTTTCCAAAACTGCCTGTAAACATCCATCACTGTTTACAGACTGACTTTCTGATTCAGCTTTGACTTGTCGGACTTATCGTAGTTGTGTGCACAGTTTTCTGGTGCTATGAGGGATTATCCTGTGATCATATTAGATTGTTCAAACCGTAATTACAAGCAGCCCAGAGGGGGAAAAAGCATTCAGGTCAGCCTCCGACTTGTAATTCCAAGTTGGAGATATTGGGATTTTCTGACAGCAACAATGGCAAAATGGCTGCAAAACCATCATTGCTGGCAGTTACGTCTAAATAAAATCCAATATTGACACTAATAGAATTAATTTAGCTAATTTAAAAGGATATAAACCGTTTGTATCTTGTTTTACTTGTTAATTAACTGCTTCAAATACATAACACTGCAAAAGCAATGAATTTTGGGTATTTAAGAGGTGATTACAAGGCTATGGTGTGTGTGTGTGTGTGAACACCTCTAAACTAGAATAACAGGAGGATTTCCTGTTCTTCCCATTCTGCCAACATTGGGTGCAGACAGCCTTTTTACCCACTTATTACTTTATAAAGTAATTTACATAATCTTTCTGTTTACATGTTTTCAACCTGTCTGATAACTTTGGTTATTCTCTTCCAAATAAAGTGAATAATCCAGCTAAACTGTTGTGTTGTTTTCTACATGTATGATTGTCTGATGGCTTGTGTTTCTCGCCTCTGGCTGACTTTGTCGTAGGGATTGTATTCCCAGGTCTCAGCACTGAAATGGGATCACACCCAATAGAAATGATGGCCAAAACTTTGTAAATAAAGTCTAAATTCTAATAGATCAGAAGTTTCCTTTAAAACTATTTTATGTAAGGCTCACCGTGCCATTTGTGTAAAATAAATATCTGTGAAAGCTACAACAGATACTGCAGGATGTAATTTTATTATAACAGTCTTGTACCTGCAGTTGCATCTGTTTAAAAATTCTCAGAGGACGCTGAACAAGTCTACAGCCTCGTGTCCTCCAGCTGTGCCTTTCTCAGCGCCTCATTCTTCATAACTCTCCCTCTGTCTCGCAGTCTGTCTCCTCTGCGGTTCGCACCCTGGCGGCCTGGTGTTTTGCCTGCTCTGTGACGCTCTGAGACAGATTTTGCCTGGCACTACTTTAATCAGATAGATTAACTGCCAGTATTGTGTTTTTTTCTTTTTATCATTTGTGCACCAGAGCGTGACGTGCTTTCACTCTTTGTGTGAGGATCAGATTTAGGCAGTGATAGCCTGATAATTCTCATTACACACAACCTGTCCTGACAACACAGGAAATATTATTTGATCCTGTCTTTATTTTTGTTAAATTTTTGTTTGTGTTTTGTTTCACAGGCAGGGAGCCCGACTTCAGTCAACGCTCCATGCAGTTTCTCGAGGACGTCGGTTTCCCCCTCCAGCCAGGACATCTGCAGGTACGACCTCATTTCACTCGTACATGGTGATGTCATTCTGAATAAATGTTATCCATTTATCAGTCCATTATTGGTGAAGAAACCTTATCAGTGGGTGATGAGCAATACACTGTCACTGTTGGAAGTAGCGTTGGTTGCATGTAACCTGCTGTAAAATGGATTTTTGTAACAAATGTCATCCAGTGGTATTTTCATGCAGAGGCAAAGAACCAAAACGTTTTATCTCCTTTTTTTCAAATTCCTTTATTATAAAATGCATGATGTCTTTTCCATTTCTCTTTTTTGTCCTTTCTCATTCCCTTTCCCTGCTACCCTCTGCCACTGTCCTCAATCATGTTCCTCTTTCATAAACACAAATGCACAAACACAGTCAGAATCACGACTCTCAGAAGCAGACTGCAGTTGTTCTGTTGAATTCTAACAGTAAAACCTGTCAAGGTTCAGGAGGTATTTCAGTGACCACCCTGTGCTCAGACGCCCCACCAGCCCCCAAACACGGCAAACAACGGGACTGGCTCTACCTCCTCCGCCCCTCCTCCGTCAACATCCGCCCCAACAGCCCGCTCAGGTTTTCTGTGTCTCTGAACGATGTGGGCCAGCGTGTGGACAGCCTTTGTCGCGGTCTGCACTTTATAGACCGCACCTGCTCCGAGGGAGAGCTGGAGCTGAAGCCCGAGCCCGCTCTGCCACCCGGCTCGGATCGAAGGGCGCACACACTCAACGGCAGGCCGGGTGCAGCACCCACACACCAGAGCCCAAATCTGGCCTTCTCGACACGCACCCACCCCCACCTCGTCCCCTCCTTCACCAACAACTATAAATACATGTTGGGCATCCCTCCCACCAATTGTCTCCCATCTGATCCTGCCATCATCGCCCCTCCCCCTCCTCTCTCCAACACCCACCTCCACCCTCATCACTCTCCGAGCACCAACTTCCTCCGTCTCCTCCTCCCCTTCTCTCGATCCTCTACCTCGGCCAGCCTGCAGTGCTCTGAGCTGGGCAGCTACACCTCTCACCTCCACATCACCAAGTCCTCTAGCGTCCTGCTGGAAGGCAGCGAGTCAGGGTTTCCCCCCGAGGATCTACTGGGAGATGATGATGTGTTTGAGGAGGACCGGCCCAGCCCAGCTCCAAGGGGAACCGGCCAGCTGGCAACCCCTGAAACTGTCGCTTTGGCTGGGCCAGGTGCTCTTGTAGCCCCCCTGTGCTATATGGATGAGGACAGTGACTTGGACTGCTGCCCGTCCCCATTGTCAGAGAAAACTGGGCCACTGTCACCCTATTCGCTATCTGAAGACTGCTGCAGGTGGGTGACTGTCTGGATGGCGTAATCCACACCCACCCTTCCTGTGACTTGGTAGAGCCCAGACCACCCCTGTGCGGTTGCGTGGCGGTGAACCCCAGAGTCCTGTGGAGTAGTGGAGCGCTTCTCATCCTGTAGTGTAACTACCCAGCAGTATGTGTCCTCAAAACCCCTGTTTGGAGTGGAGCTGTTAATCAGAAGAACCTGACAAATAGACGCTTTAGTCTACACACACTTCAACACTACACGCCTCCCCTTCAGCTGTCCTGATTCAACCCCTCATGTGTGTCTAGAACAGAAATGTGACTTAATTTCATTTCATTCTATTTCATTTCATCTCATTGTTATCTCAGTGGTCTGCCATGTTTTTCATTTTGCTGTCAAGCTGTGTTTTTTAAATAATTTTTCATTCTTACTAGATCAATGAGGCATTAAAGTGTCTTACATGCCCCGCTCAAATTTGAGATTGATTTTTCCCATAAACTTTAAGCTTTGCAGTAGAGGTGGGAATAGGTGGCAAAGGCAATGCTAAGAAAAAGATGGAGGGCAGAGGTTAGAGAAGAACATTTAATAGTATTGAGGAATGGAGTGCGTGTCCATCTGAGAAATAGTACAACACAGGCAGAGAGGGGCCACTAACAGTGCTGAACTGATGTTGTCTGTCTGATTGGGAAACCGTGCTGTCATCAGTCTTTTCCACGTGGCATACTGTATGCAATCTGATTGGCAGAGCCAGGCATGTTAAAAAGGCCAGATTGTGAGTAATATTTTATTACGGAGCAGGTCATAGCTGTGTGGCCCCTACAGATGAGGCTTGGTAGCGGTAGATGTTACTGTGTTTTTTAAGAAAAGTGAGTGCTCCATAGATAACATTGAGCCCTTTTGGGTTACAGTATTTGTCTGTAAATTCTCCGGGCAAGAGTTAAGTCTTAAACACAAAGGAATGTCAATTATATATGTCCGTCTTGTTTTTTTTTTTTGTCCCACGAGCTGTGGTCTGCGCATGTTCTCCATTCCAGATTAAACGTCTTACACGTCAGCCGTGGGCTGATACAGAAACATGAGCTTAGAATCGGAAAGGTGAAGGCCAGAGATCAGGAGGCAGATTATTGACTTCAAATAGCCTGCATAGTCTCTGCCTGCACACACATATCACAAACAAACACATCATGCTAGATTTCTGTTAGGTGGCTTGAAGCATGAGGTCAGAGCATAGATTGACCTCACCTGTTAAACAGGCTGTGTGGGGAGTGCTTGCTTTTCATAGACAAATAGCATGTAAATTATTAGCCAGCTCTTGGCAACATTTCAGATGTCTAAGATAAGAGGGGAGTCAGGTATTACAGAAACTTAAAGGTACAAACACCATGCCAACAAACATATTGAATGCATTTCCTCATAAAACATTTCCATTGATAATTTCTAAGAATATTTTTTTAAAACCGCATTGCTTACATCCGTAAGTGCAGTACATTGGTTAGTTAGTTAGTTGGTTGCTGTGTCGCTTGACACGTTACTGCCACCATCTGTTGATCAGAAGAAAGATGTGAAAGCTCATTTTTGACCAACCTTTTAAAGGAAATTGCAGTTATTACAGTCAG
Source organism: Lateolabrax maculatus (assembly GCA_031216445.1). NCBI lineage: Eukaryota > Metazoa > Chordata > Actinopteri > Acropomatiformes > Lateolabracidae > Lateolabrax > Lateolabrax maculatus. The sequence goes on along the minus strand of CM062209.1, from coordinate 12,400,638 downwards.
GCGTTACATTTCTTTGCTTGAGTGCCTTTTCACCTTTTCCAGTTCTTACATCTTGCTTTGCCTCTTCTTCAAAGTGTTTTATGGCTTGCAGACTCTACACATTTGCATTACCGCACTCTGTGGTCATGCATGTACTAGTAGAGCACTAGGTACAAACAAAACAGGGACAAAAACATTGCTCCAATGAGCCTATAGTATTCAAAAACTCTAGAGGGTGCCTTTAAGCTTTTACGTCTGGCGATATAAACCGACTACAGTCTATTTAATTCCTTAGCCTTCCACCAAAAGATAAATTCTTCTCAGCAAATTTAATATTCTCTTTTAAGGCAAGTATGGCCACACAAAGCGGGAAAAGTAATCTAGTAAGATGTGCAGAGAGGGGAAAGGAGGAAAAAGGGAGATGGCTTCCAGTGGTGCTGCTGCTAATTGAATTGTGTTTTTCTCTGATCAGCGTGTCTCTGGCTGAGTGTAGAGCTTAAACTGTTCAGACTGAAAACAGACTGAGAACAGGAGAGAACAAAATGCCTCGGATGTCACACTCTGCCCCATACCACCCCCTATGAAAATCTGTTTAGCAGAGAAGCAAAAACAGATTGGTGTTGAAAAATTAATTTGAAAATAAATACATAAACATTTCAGGACGAGGGCAGAGCACGAAATAGCTTGAGGGAGGGGATCTTAAAGGGACACACTGAGTGAGCGAAGAGACCGAACATCGTCTGAATGCCACAGGGGCAAAATACAAGGAAACAGACAAGAAAGAACAGGAAGAAAGTGAAGGCCTCGCCTTGGCTGCGATGTTGCCAAGCTTGTTTCCCTCTCAACTTGTGGTGCTTGTGATTTCCCAACCCTGTTTTTCTTTTCACATTTTAATGTTGACATACTCTAACGGTGCTTCTGCCATCTTAACATTATCGGTAAACATGGTGTGTTTTGACTGCTCAATGGATACTAATTACGTTTTAAATTCCTCACATGCCTAACAGAGCTTGGAATGAACTGCTTATGACAGATACAGTACATTTAGCTGTAAACTAGCAAGAGGGTTTGGGGCTGCATGTCACTTCGAATAACAAAGCTGAATTTTGTGTGCTCGATTTGTCAGATTTTTAAAGTGCCTTTTGCAGCAGTTTATATATAATCTTCCCTACAGTCTCTTCCAATCATATTGTTTACTGATCACTTTATTTCGACCGTGGCTCTGTGTGGAGGTGTAGGGATCTTTCTATGGTTATCCCCTCCTACGTTAAAAAAAAAAAAAAAAAGAGTCCACATCAACATCAGAATCATTTGCCCATTTAAACAGGAGTCCAGGTCCTCAGGCTTTTTTTATTTTTGAAAAAGGAGTACAGTACAGTATGTGTGGGATGAGAATCTGCAGTTCATCATCTTGTGATCCATGCAAACAAACACAAACAAAGCAGCCCAGCCATAACCAATAGAAAAAACACTCTTCCAGAGATGTTAATTTTGCATCTCCTCTATTCCTAATCCCTCGGTCCTACACTCCCAACACCACCCCCCCAATTTGAGAAACCCATAGAATTGATTTATTTTTATCCTCCTTTGTTCACTTTGTCTTTTAAGCTTGTAACGATTTGGCCAGATCAGTGAAGTCTCGAAATAGACAGTGTCTTGCTCACTCACTTTCTAACATGTGGGCACGTGTGGGTGTGCATGTGTGTCTTCATGTGTTCTTATCCTTCCCTGAACTGGGATAAAGACAAACCCATTTGAACTCCCTGCTCTTCACTCCTTCGCCACCTTTTTTCCAATCCCCTCATTTATTGTTTTCTTCTTCTCCAGAGGGAATTGTCACTGCTCTCTGCATCTCACTCAGGGGAAAACACAGTTGAAGGCTTTCGTGTTTATGCATCTGCTGAAAGAAATTGGTAGAAAAAGTGGATTTTAAGTATAGGTTAAAATAACTACTTGTGCCTTCCCTTGTGTAGCTTGTATCCATTTAACTATGAAGCCTCTGCAGGGACATCATGTGCACATTCCCTTTTACAATTGCTCTGTTAGTCTAGCCAGAGACATCAGCATGACCTTTAATCAAAGTTGTGTTGTGGTGGAACAAGCAGCAGCTGATTTTTGGGTTTATTGCTCATTCACTGAGGACTCTGCCCTGGTATGAACAACCGCAACAAGGTCAATGTCCTGACTTTGAATTCTGCGATCATAATTACTTTAGTTTCTGTTTCCTGAGTGTGGTGTGTGCGTGTGATATTAACTTGACTTGGAGGTTGCACTTTTAATTATTTACTACTGATACCCACTGCTTTGGCAGTCTGTGGCTGACTTACTGGTAAAATGTGTACATAGTCTGGATTCTCACACAATCTATTTCAGCGTTAGATCCACAGGCACACTCTTGCTCATACCGAACAGAGAGACAAAGGAAAAAAAAGCACACTCCCTAGTGTGGGTGACTAATAGCTCCTGTCCTCCAACCTGTCAGTCAGTGTCCGATAAGTGATGTTGAGGAGGAGAGGGGGACCGCTTCAGTCTGATATAAAATATCTGATTGGTTCCTCTCACTGAGAAAAGTCAGTCCAGCAGTCCTCTGAGGTAGCAGACACCTAATCGAATGTTCCAGTTGTCGGTACCTGTGCCCAGAATACCTTACCAAGCATCTACAGGGGCTGAACACAATATCACAAACACCGGTTGAATTGAATGCAATCGCATGCAGCGGCATTGCAACAAATACCAGATTTGGGAAGCTTTAAAAATTCAACCAAGGTTATTTTTGGTTTGTGGTGGTGTATTGCAGTGGTACCCAGACACCCAACATTTGGCTACTTAAAATAAATCAATAAAAGGTTGAAATAGTTAATGTTAGCTAAAACTAAAAGTAATAAATAAATGGTGGAAATATCTAAAGGTAATAAATTGACAGGTGAAATACTTTTTAAGTATTGGTAACTAACCTAAACATTAACAGTTGAATTGTATGAAAAACTATTGTAACAATATCCACTTTTATATACAGGAGTTAATAGTGAATAACATCCAGTTTATAATCCATTCATAAGAAGACATTTAGAACATGACCGGTGGTGTTGATGAAGGGGTACTTGAGTTCATCTCGGGAAGATATTGGGTGGAGTACTTCTAAAACAAAAGGTTGGGAACCACTGATTATATTGTCTGCACTCCTTGTATGTGTCAGCCTAACATAGTTATCATTACAGGAAACTTTTCGACGCTGAGACTAAGATTGCTGCTGTTACAACTGCAGGGTATCTGAGATTAGATTTGTTTGCTCAAATTTGTGCAGCGACGTTGCAAGAACACAGAAGATTATTTTCTGAAAATGTCATTTTGATTTGCAAATGAAGTGCTTTGAATCAAATTAGTTTTTTTTGATTGAGTTTATCCATGTGGGACATGTATTGTCTTCTGCATTCAGGGTCTTAATATGCTTTTATATTTGTGAAATTATATTCCCACCTGGCATTCTTTCCTACATCTGTGGCGAGTGTGGAATAAATTAGCATTTTCTACACACCTTGCCTTATTATACGTACTACTAGAGAATGTTACAAGTTTGCAGACATATCTTCCAAAACTCAAGTTTGCTCGAGTTTGGGGAAATATCTGTCAGCTTTGCCTGCCAACTTTTCTCTTTTTGATCTTTCCTCTCCCCTGTCTTCCTCCTATTACAGCTGTCTTGCCTCTAGCTCTAGTTGACTGTATGCTTTGGCTCCCGTAGGATTTGTCACTGTGAAGGGGATGACGAGAGTCCTCTGATCACACCATGCCACTGCACTGGGAGCCTGCGCTTCGTCCATCAGTCCTGTCTACAGCAGTGGATCAAGAGCTCTGACACTCGCTGCTGTGAGCTCTGTAAATATGAGTTCATCATGGAGACCAAGCTCAAACCGCTGCGCAAGGTAGGACACTGTTTGTACTGTATATGTGTATATTCGTGTGAAGTGGAATGTGAAGTCAATTAATGCTCTCGTTCATTAGTTCAGTCTCAGTCGAAATTCAGGCTGTCGTTGCAGCTCTGCCTCCAAGTGTTCCAACTAAGCTCACATCACTCCTTCGTTATGAAGCTGAAAATGCCAAAAGCTGTCTCCAATCTGTCACGCAGATAACACAGGCATGACACTGAGCTTTGAAGCCGTTTTCATAAGCAGAACTTGTTGGGGCGGCGGCGGCGGTGGTGGTGGTGGTGGTGGGGGGGGGGGGTTGTGATTCATTTCAAACGGTTTTGAGGCAGTACACTTCCATTAAAGTCTCTTATCAATCGCTGTGGCCTGAAGATAGCAGGACACTCTAATTAAAATTCCTCCACCCTTCATTAGCTGCACAAAAGGCCTTAAACAAATGCTCTGCTGTTAATAGCTTCTGAATCCCACTGGTGTGAACATTGAAGTTGTTCGTGTGTGAGTATGCAAAGAAATTTGAGATGAGATGAGGATGTCTGTCTTGGTATGAAGTGTTTATCAACGGATGCTTGGTTTCATTCCGTGTTGCAACACCCGCTTCTTGTCAAAGTGACCCTGCAATCGTGCCACTTCATCACTGGATGAATGAGCAAAGAATTTGGATGCTGGGAGATTCCATTACAGCCTATTTATAAATCTGATCTGATGGTGCTTGCATTGTATTTTGTGTTTTGTTTGTACGGCTGGGCTCATTTCCTGATGATGTTTTGCGAAGCCAGCGAATTCTCCATCTTACTCGCCCTGCCAATGAGCATTATGTAGCACTGGATTTTGATCACAGTAGCAGAATGCCCTCCATCAAATATTTATTTTCCACTGCTCTAAAAAAAAAAAAAACTGCAAAAATAGCTGTTGTTTAATTGCTTAAAGTGTTAAGTGTGTGTTTGAAAGCGTGCGTTTTTGTGCGTGAATATATTGTTGGCTCCCCTTTTGACCTCCCCCTGATGTCCTGTCTGCTGCAGTGGGAGAAGCTACAGATGACGGCGAGCGAGAGGAGGAAGATCATGTGTTCGGTCACCTTCCACGTCATCGCCATCACCTGCGTGGTGTGGTCGCTCTACGTTCTCATCGACAGAACAGCAGAAGAAATCAAACAAGGTCAGCACAGACTCAGATGCACACACACAAACGCGCACGAAAGCATCAACGTAACGTTGTTGTCTGTGGTAGATGTGGTGTTGTGCTGGACGTCATCCATTCGTCCACAATCTCCCATCGTCTCCAAGTCATTCATGTACATAACTTTAGTGTTATTTCAGTGGCGTGAGTATTGACTGTGAATAGTGAGAAATGTCCTCTAAGATTTGAATATATGTGGGCATAATTCACTCGCTGAAGCTCAGTGAGATTACAAGCGCAGAGACCGTATAAATGTGTAGAAGAGTGTGCTGAGAATATTCAGAGATGTTTTTTTGTTGAGTTTTTGGGGCTTTCAGTCCAGTTAAGTTCACTTTGATTACAGACCTGTAGTCCATAAAAGAGAAAGTTGAGAGATGAAAGAAAATAAGAAAAGAGATTTAAAAAGTAGATATTTACATCTATCACTCTTTCAGAGTGAGGTTACTATTGCAAAGTGAGGTGATTTTGGTTGGTTCTTACTTCTTCAAGGGGCTTAGATCAGGTTTTGTGTGCGTGATGTGAATTAAAATGAAATGAAGATGAAGGTCAGTTCATGGTTAGTCTTGTTGTTAAAGTAAAGAATGCAGTCAACAAAAGTTCGTCACAAGGATAAAAGTGAGTGTAAGTTTGTGTTTTCTGTGCATTTATGACGTGTGTGTGTGTGCAGCCAGTTAGTACTTGTTTGGCACATGCATGTTTGTGGCAAAAACTGGACACAGGAGACAAAGGTAAAAGTCTAAACACGCAATGATTTAATATTTTATTTGCGTGAGGCTATTTAAAGGAATAGTTCAGTTAGTTTTTAGGTAATACTCTTATTTGCTTTCTTGCAGAGTTAGATGAGAAGACTGATACCACTCTCTTTTGTTTATATTAAATATGAACATGCCACAACCAGCAGCCGGTTGGCTTAAGTTAGCATCAAGAGTGGAAACAGCTCTGTCCAAAGGTAATAAAATTGGCCCACCGGCACCTCTAAAGCTCACTGTTTCACACATCTGGCTTTTCTACAGATTAAACAAACCAACGTGTAAAAACATTGATGTGCCAAACTGGAATGTGCTGCTGACCATAGACTGTAAAATCTACAAGCAGTCGTCCAGCTACTGGTCAGTAGAGCATTATGGTCTCAGAACAAGAGGGGAAACATGGAAGCCCCTTTAGCAGCCCCCTATTGCCTGGGCTGCTCCTCACTTCCATCTTGACCAAAGTGGTCAGCAGCACTTGGTTAGGGACAGATTAACGCTGCTCTCCGGCTATAAATGGAGAAGGCTGCTTTAATGATGAGCTGTTGTATCATCCGCTGGCACTGTGTCTGCTGCCACTCATTCCTCTCTGGCATTATTTGGTGCTTTTGAAACAGTGTACAGATGGAAGAGCAGGCTGTGCCTGTTTAGCCCAACCTGATGATTCAGATTTGTCCCTGAGGGCTGTCAGCTTCAGTCACCATGGTGATGCCAAATAGTTCCTCACCAGTCCTGTTTGTCCTCTGCCAAGTCAAACAGAGCCACGGTTATGTTTTTCTCTGTGTGCTGGCAAGATTACAGCAGATTTAGATCTAATACACCTTGAAATGTATTTCACTGTCTAATTTGATTTGTGAAGCAGATTTAATGTTTATGATTGCATGATGAATTAAATGCTGACGTGTGCAACTGTGATATTTGACTTAATTTCTGCGCTTTGCATTTTCTATCAATTTGTTTGTGTGTCTTTGGTAATACACTTACACTTTCTTTACTCATGCAGCCGGAAGAATCCCAGGTAAACATTTCAACTTTGACCTTTTGACTTTGAAATCGTGTTTTCCCCCATCAGCCTCATTGTCAGCTGTATCCAATTTTTTTCCAACTGCACTTTACGCTCCTTTCCTTCCCTTTCCTTCTGTCTTGATTTCAGGATAAAATAATACTTCTTCACCCTTAAAGGCCGGTTATATCCACACCACCTCCCTGAATGTTCCAACCAACGTGCGCAGACAGAAACAGAGTCGAGGAACATGCTGTGATTTGTTTTCTGAGTCATACTTTGTGACTGAGGGATTTGATTAAAACAAACCTCAATGACATATTCTCACACAACAGACGACACATTAATCTCTCCTCATAAAGTTAGATACAGAGCACCTCATATCACTGACCTGCATCAGCCCAGTTACTACCATATTGATACCGATGTTGCCTTTGAGGGATTTTTGTATTTTGTTTACTTATTCTATCATCAAGGGTAGGATTTAGTAACTGAGTTGTGGATCTTTCTTGTGTTCATATCTCAAACTATCTGAAATATAATAGCCAACATGGGTTGCAGGTCAGCTGTGTATTTTCAAAGAAGATACTCTACTTTTTTTTTTTTTTGAAGATTCCCTTTTTGCCTCTTAGTTTTTGTTTTGGATGATGCTGCAACTTTTTGCAAATATTACACATTTTCACAATTGTTTTTACCTCTTACTTGGAGCCCTATCTTTCAGGGTTTTTGTCATTTGCACAAATGCTGCAACTGCCCCAGGGGCCATAGCAAATTTACCATAAGTCACCATTTTATAAAGCCTGTTTGTTTTTTTTTGCTCCCACTATTCACGCAGTCATCTGTTTATATTTCTTGTATATAATTATTTTGGGGTCATTGAATGCCTTAATTGGACAGTGACATTGGAGAGATGACAGGAAATGAGGCGAGACAGAGAGATGGGGAATGACATGCAACAAAGGTCCCCAGCTGCAGACGAATTGAGGAAGTTGTGGTTCATGGCCAGTGCTTGAACCCCCTCGGCCACCAGAACGCCCCCATTTGTTTCTACTCATGTTGCTACAGTATGAAAATCAACATGCAGACAGACAGAGAGGGTTAGATAACTACACGATGAATACCATTGTGTCTGATTTTTTTTTGATGTTAGTTATTTTAACAGAGTTGAAAGTACAGACTGATTTGATCATCGCTGTGAATGTAATTTTATATCACTTTATTGATATATGTGATATATAGTGCATCAAGAAACGTTTTGGGAATTTCTGCTATTTGTCTAATTTAATGAATTAAATACCTGACAAATCAGGAAACTTTATGACATTGATGCAAAATATTATTTTATTTTTGTTTTCGCCGTATAGTCTGTGTTTGACGTGTGCACACGTTTCTTTTTTGTCTGCTCTCTGTTCCTCAGGGATCCTGGAATGGCCTTTCTGGACCAAGCTGGTGGTGGTGGCCATCGGCTTCACGGGGGGACTGGTGTTCATGTACGTCCAGTGCAAAGTGTACATCCATCTATGGAGGAGACTGAAGGCTTACAACCGGGTCATATACGTCCAGAACCGGCCAGACACGTGTAAAAAGCTGGCGCTGGAGAAGCCACCTCTCATGGAGCCGAGTCTGGAGAACAAAGAGGTTCTGGCCCCCACCCAGTCGGACACAAACTCCTCCCAGTACACAGAGACAGAGGACTACAGTATGGAGGTGCTCCATGTCTGACCGCTCAGTCCATGCCATTGGTTGTCCTACTCAAACGACACACACAAACAAGCCCACAGTGAAGTGCAGCAGTCGTGGAAATCTTCGGTGACTGAGGAACAACCAGACAAACACTCCCCTTCCTCTGATCCACGACTGACCCACTGTCCTCCTCTGGTCATCTTATATTCCCAAAACTCCATCCACAGAGACCGGCAGACCACGACTCTTCTATCCACATTTCTTCTGTCAGACCTTAACCCTCCCCAACCTGCGCCCATCGATCCTGCACTCTTGCCTCCTTCCTTTCCCAGGGCTGGATTGTTTTTACTGACTTCTGTAAATGTCTGAAGAGGCCTGGAGCATACCACTCTATTCACACACACACACACACACACACACACACACACACACACTCTTGTATGTACGTACACCTTTGAGAGAGCAGGACTGAGACAAATGGACTCACAAACGGCTCCAGAGGTCTACACATCTCTGATGCGTGGTTTGTTTACTTGTGGGTTTGTTAGATTTGTTCGTTTTTACCTCCTGTGAGTCTTGGGCTAACCTGCCGTGGATCAGTATGTAGCGCCGCACATCGGATCTCTGGTACATTCCAGCTACTGCCATCTCTGTTGCTGTGGTCTGTAAGCTCCAAGCTGGTCTGGATCCGACCAGGCCTTGATCTGGACATGCATCAAAGCACTTTTGTTTTTTAGTTCCCACAACAAATCCCCTCCATTCCTCTTGCTCCTCTTTTTTTTCTCTATAATATGAATTAAGTCTGATATGTTGCACATGGGGGAGAGCGCACTCAAGCAAACTTGGAAATGTTTGTATCCAGTTTTATTTGACATTGCATTTCCTCATACGCACATATAGGTATATATTAACCCTCCCATGGATGATAAAAAAGGAATTGGGTTTAAAAAATGGAATCATGGGAACAGAAAAAGTCAAAACAGAAAAAATGTTTTGAGTGTCAAGGTCATGGCTCTAATGCAGATGATGGAAAATCCAGCCACATGACTTCTCTACCCCAATATGAACTTTCTGAAGGCTTTGAGAATGTAAACTTTTTAAAAAATGATAAAAAATACATAAAATATAAAAAGAAAAAACAAACAAATTTTTTTACTGGTCAAAGGAAATTGCGAAATAATTTCCATGTCTTGAGATCATAACAAAAGCCTTTGGGCATAAACAGCGTCGCTCATGTTTTTCTATCATGTGAATGACACAGTATTTACAGTGTGATAATTCCATGTGCAGTTTTGAATATGTTGATTTGTTTGCTTAGTCATGGGATATGCCTTGAGAAATCCACAGCTGCCTACTTCCAGTCTGTCCTTCCATCACTCCCATTGTGCAGGCGTTGCATTGATTGATCCCCAAATAGATAGTTTTGATCAAAAAGCAGGTCGACAGCAACTGTGTATATTTAAATTTGACTGCTCAAAATAAGCTTTAGGCTAATTTTTTGCTCTGCACGTCAGGACCCAGACATTTATAATCCAGTTATGTTAACACGCTTATAACACAAGTATAAGTTGCGAGATCCAACGTTTGGACACGACGTATAGGATCATTAACGAGCATTTCATACGAGCAGAAGCCTCAGTTTCAGTGAGTGTCTTGTTTCTTCTTGCAAGACTCTTATCACATGGTGGAGGATGTATATTTTAAGGTTGAAACACAAGACAGCCAGGATGTATCCTCTCATTTGATAGAATGTTTTTTCTTATCTGGCCTTACAGCATGTGCTTCAAATGTTCCAACAGCCCTTTTTTAATTTCTCAATAGAAGCACAGTGAAGCACAGCTCAAATACTATTGCTTGTATTATGTTTTTTTATATCAGTGTAACATTTCACTGTTGGTTATTCACAAACAGATCCTTTATTTTGAAATAAAAGCAGTGCAATACATCTATGCATTTGCTGCCTGCGACAGATAGACAGTATGCATCATCAGTCATTGATGAGCTGACTGGACCGCCATCTGCTGGTGTGGAGCTGAAGTTGCAGTCTGAGGTAGGCAGCAGCTGGTTTCTCAGGGCGATGTGTTTTGGGCTTACAGTCATTGTAAGTGCTTTTGTGTACGTGGGAGCACAGCGATGCCAGGCTCATGTTGAGCCTCACAGCCATTCCAGCAACACACACATTTTTAAAAACTGTCTTTGATACCAGTATACTGTCTGTGAACAACGATGGTCCAACAACATACCTGACAATTACTGCTCAGCAGCAGCAATAAATGAAATCCGTGCTTTGTTTTTTGCAACTCTGCATACTGTACTTGTGTATATGCCCCATGGTGATTCGAGATCTGGAGTCTAATATAATTTTAATTCATAATATGAGCCGAGGGAGTTGTTGTGTGTCACGTTGGATTAAGACCTAGTAACGAGAAGCTTCTCTGAAACTTCAGTACCCACGAGGCTCAGTGCAATTAGACAGATAAAAAGTGCAATTACCCTTTTGTTGTTATTCTATTCTATAGTTATGTAATGGTGTTTAATGTCCAGGGTGTCCTCTGGGTATAAAATGATTATTTTTTCTTCATTTTGTGTTGTATTTATTTTTAAAAGAAAAGTACAATTTGTTCATTTAAAAACCCTTTCATTAGTAATTTTATGCAATTTACACTTTGTTCTTTTCCCAGGCATAAATACCACAAAATCACACTCACTCTTTTTTCTTTGCACTTAGTTTGTCAATTAGATGTTAGACTTGGAAAAAGCTTGTTTGCTCGACCTTAATGTGAATATCTGCTCTTCCTTTTCTCTTTTTAAATTGCTTCATTAATTTTGTTTTAAATATGCAGAATATAGACATTTAACCACAGCATCAAATTCCAACATTTCATGTTTTTCGCGTTAAAACAACATGGATTATTCAGACATAGTTTACATGAGATGGAAGATTTCTTGTTTTTTTACTTTCTACTCATAGGAGCTGGCTCCTTTCATGAAGTCTGAGACAGAAGTTTTGACTTAATCACTGATGAGGAATTAGGACACTTTAACGAGCAAGCATGTTCCTCTCTGAGGAAAAGTTTTCTTTCTTACTTTCTTTCTTAGTGTCTCACTACCAAGAACAAATTTTTCATTGTATAATCCTTTTGAGCAGGACATCGACTGAGATGGAAATGTACTTTCTCAGCCTCACTGTCCCAGTATTTTAGGTTGAAATCTTTTCTGTCTGTCTTTACCCTGTCACTTACATTTTTATAATGTCTGGGAATAGTGTACCTTGCATAAAGCTACATTTGTTTACTACTGACTGGACTTGAACATATATGACTGTTCCCCTGTCTTATGATATCATTCCACAAGTTTGTCTGTGAATTTACTTTGGAATAGTAACTGTAATGAATTTGGTAAAAGTACTTATGTTTTAAAAAAAATATATTGATGTGTTTTCAGTTTAATTTCCCATTATTGAACAAAGTATGTAGAATTAAAAAGAACAACCAAATAAAAATTAAGTTACTTTTAACGCTTTGTGTCTTTTTCAGTGTATACATAGTAAATCATGAATTCCGAATTTTAATGTTATGGTAAAAGGATTTGTGACTTTTTACTAAATATTTGAAAATGTTCATGTTGCATGTGTATCAGATGTAAAACAGTACTTTATCTAGGGATGGCTGACGTCTTCTGTTTATACTCCTGAAAAGGGAGCAGATAGAAATGACACAGTGCAGCTATAAATGAAAACATTTTAATTGTGAACTCCATGAAATAACATTGTCACCCAAATAAGCAACCAAAAACAATTTAAAGGCATAGTTGTGGTTTGCAAAATACCTTTTTTTTTTTTTTTTTTTTTTTTTTTTTAATCAGCACATATGCATTTACATATATAAAAGTATCAAAATCAAACACTCAATGTGTTATTTGCCAAATATGAAGTCGAGACATGATAATCATCAGTTTTATTCTTCAAACAGCAACACTGTTTGGGATTTTGTCAGGGGACATGTTGTAGTAAGGCAGCTTCTTTCCCTCGTTCCGCCTCTGGATGGAGCTGGTTATCTCTGCCAGCTGCTTCCTGAACTTCTCCATGGCCTCCTTCACTGGCTTCTCTATGAAGTGCTCATCAGGATACATGCCCAGGTACAGCTGCAGGGAGAGAGAGCAGACAGGTCATTCAGCCCAGAGGAACGCTGCAGGGGAAAAAAGACAACCCAGTCTGCACTGAGACGTGTGTGTGAGTGTACGAATGATTGCCTGTGTGTATGGATACGGAGTGCCCTCTCTGTACCTCGTTCTCCTGGTACTGGCTGAGGGCCCAGACGGCCCCCAGGTGCCAGCTGGAACGTCCGCGATCGGGGAGGCTCTCGATGATCAAGTTCACATCTGCCATGCCCTTCTGGTTGGGCGGGGGCCTTCGCATGGTAGATGGAGCGTTGGGGATCCAGGAACACCAGTCGTACTACACAACGTGCACAAAGATACAGCATGTGCATGCAGTGTATTTACTCAAGTACTGTACTTCAATAACATTTTGAGGAACATGTAGCAGTGAAATGTGTAAGAGAGAGAAACTGTGTAGAAAAAACCAAGGTGTGCCTGCAGATGACCTGATGGAGTAGGACGCAGCAGAATAAGCGAAAGCCTCGGAAGACTAGGCCGCACTATTTAGGTGACGGTACATTGGTGATTTTTGATTAACAGTCGGCAAGAAAACCAGACTCTTTCTGGCCCACATCTGGACCTTTTTGACCCGACAAACATTAAGTCTGTCGGGTTTGAGTATTTGAGTATTTCTATTTATTGCTACTATATACTTCTGTACATTTCAGAGGCAAATATTGTACTTTTTACTTCACTACATTTATCTGACAGCTCTACTTACTAGTTACATAACAGTTCAGAGTTCAAAGATAACATAAAAGTCAAAAAATGAACAAAAATGTGTGTAGCAGAACTTTTTTTTTTCTTCTTTCCTGCCCCATTCATCACATCATGACCCATAAAATGTATCTTGTGACCCCATGAAGGGGGCCTGACCCCTAGGTTAGGAACCCCTGGACTAAACTACCTTTCTGTATATAAAAGAGTTAAAACTAGCAACGCTTCAACCAGCTAAAGCAGTAAAATGCTACTTACACACTGATGAATCAGTATTAACAATCTAACAATGACATCCATGATAATAGTATATATGTGACAGATGCCATTTTTCTGCAGAACCAGTACTGTTACTTTTAGTACATTTTGCTGATAATATTTCTGTACTTTTACTTACGGTGGATTTTGATTGCAGGTCTTTGACTTGTTGAGTATTTTTACACTATTGTGCTTGTTCCTCTACTTAAGTCAAGGATGTGAGTACTTCCTCCATCATAATGCATGTCAACTAATAACTGTGAGGCTAGCATGTCATTTTTCTAATATTTTTCTACTTTTAAATCAGTCTTGCCAGATTTTATTCTATCATTTACCTGTCCAAAGTTGACCGCTGCATGCTGGGCCGAAGCAGTGAACACAATGACGGTCAGGTACTCTACGAGCTCCTCACGTGATTTCAGGAACTTAGGAAACTCTGTGCACAGAGACAGACACGCAGATATAACTGACAAAGTGAGCTTAAATCAAGGCAAAACCAGCTTTTTTTTTTTCTTTTGCAAGGGTTGCTGTGTGAAAGATCCTTGCACAATGCACTAAGACAGGTAATGGAGAAATGCAGGAAGGGTTTTCCAACACTGGGGCTCAGTCAGTGACACCATCAGACTCTAGTGGTTTCCTGTCTTTGTAATTTTCTCCGTTCCCTGTCGTACTGGTGAAATATTGAAGGGGAGTGCTTCTCTCCTTGAGAAGAGAAACTTTACATATTGGTTAGTTGTTGCACTTTGATTGTTGTTACAATGCTAAAAGACAGATTATACAATAGGACCTCTGTAATGTGTACCCACCACAGTGATCGAAGTCCTGCATGCCAAAGCTGCACACATCTTTAATAAAGGCCTGGATTTCTTCGTCTTCCTGCAGCATCTCCTCGCTTGTGTAGTAAATATGCACCACATCAGACACAAAACTGCCAGAAAGAAAACAGGACAGCAGTAGAGGCATACAGGAAATAAAAAATGCTGTGACTTTTTATCCCTTTGAAATTCTATCACTCTCTCTCACACACACACACACACACACACACAGGGTAGAAATGTTCCCACACCTTTCACTGTTTATCCTTTGTTATGGCTCCCAGTTTTCCCTCTCCCTCAAACACACAAACGTCAGTGCTGTTTATAAAATCTCTAAAAAGAGTTTTTTCCTCACCCCTTGGTGGCCTCCCACACCTCGTAGCCGTCGTCTCTGTAGAAGTAGGTGGGCAGCTCCTCCTTGTTGTCCACGCCGCGGGCCCTGATCATGTCCGGGAAGCACAGAGACCTGAAGGTCAGAGACTTCACTGCCCTCTGAATCAGCTGGACATGACCACCTCCGCCTGTTGCGTTTGCCTTGATGAGGGTGGAGAAGACTCGGCATCATCACACATGTCACTCATTATTCCTGCAGCTAACGATTGTGCTTTTGATCTCCTATTTCTATATACACATGTGGTTAATTGCCCATTACTGAATGCCATGCGGCTATTTTCTCTGTCCTTTCCCTCTTTTCCAATTTATTTTTGATCTCTCTTTCTCTCTCAACTTTCTCTCTAAACTTTGACAAAAACAGTCAACCCCCTTTATTTCCCACAACCCCTTCTGTCTTCCTCTTCCTGCGCTGCTGGTCTACACATCCACAAACTCACCTTATCAAAGATGCCACACTCACAGATGAGCTGCTCTCTGGCCTTGGTGTTGATAGCAATGGTAAAACGAATGTGTGGGATGAGTAGCTGGGAGAAGAGACATAAATCCATGATTCAATCATTCTATGAATCAATCCATTAATTAATGAGTCAGAGTTTTACCTTATACACGGGATGAACAGCAGGGAGCTGTCTGTACATGGCAATAGCAAACACCTCTGTGATCAGATGTGTCCTGAGCAGGTGTGTGATGTTCTGGTGGTACTGGAAGTCAGCTGAGCGGACCCAGATCTTTGCCAGCAACCAGTCGTACTGACCATCAGTGGGCAGGAAGATCGGGTTGTCTTCACCCGGAGTCTGCCTGAGCTGAAGAAGACAGGAGAGGGCAAGGGAGAAGGAGGAAAAACAGGAGAAACGTGTTTATTCTGAAATATTATCTGGAAATGGAAATGTCTTCCTCATGATGTAACACAACATAACTGTACCTGTATGGCTATGGGCATGATCTTGTTCTGAGCGTTCTTGTAGAGCAGACAGATTGGAGCTGCAAGGTACTGCAGTGTGCATGGGTCTGTGCGGTTAGCACTGATGCCATCCAACAGCTCGAAGTCTACTATGTAGATGTTACCCGCCTGGGGCCAGAACATTTAATTACATTGTGCACCAGTGGGAGAATTAAAGTCAGACAAGTGTTTGTTTCAATCCACATTTAAAGATGGTCCATAAAGTGCCGACGATATATATCCGTGTAAAAATAGAGCTGACTGTGAAGAAATGGAAAATAAAGTTAAATAGATTCACAGAACCATATCTACCTCCAACTCCTGCTCCAGAGTCATCTCTCTCTCCAGGCTGACAGAAACCATCTCATGAGTGACAGGAAACTTGTCAGGAAGTTTGGTGCACTTTCGGATCAATACGGGGTTGCAACCATTCAGAAATTGGTACCCAAACATGAAGTCCTCCTTCCAGTGTTGCATCACATACTCTGGATAATATAATTTTATATAATATCATATAATATAATATCATATCATTTTATATAATATAATATAATATAAAATGTGAGGCTGACCTGAGATTGTGTTTTTGATTCTCACAAAGATTTTCTCGAAGTCTGCGAAGTCACTCCAGGAGGACTGGAACATGTGCATGAACTGGTTCACAAACAGGTTCTCTATTCTGGAAATTCATGGTTACCATCATTATCATCCTCATCATTCTTATACTCATCATCATCATTATCATGTTTGTCATCATATTCAAAACATCTGAAATCTGATGCATTTTCTTGTAATATATCAACTAAACATTGGGATCAAATAAATAAATTACATGTTATATTGAATATGTATTTATGATCATTTTTGCAGCACGAAAGCAGCATTACATGCAAATTTACTTCAACAATTTCTCTTTATAAAGATGGAGCATTTCTGGCAACACTTTGAAGCTCACTCTGGCAAATTGCATGACTCATTTTCTGTCTCAGCTACTTCTCCATTTCACAAATCATACATCATTTTTAGCTTTGTTCAGAACTACTGCATCGTGCAAACAACTGTGCTTTGGATGTGTATTGTGTTACTGTGTCTATGTGCAAGCTCTCACGCCCGGATGCAGGTGCAATGCAAATGACCCTGGTAATAAACACACAGTGACGCCTCTGTTTTTCCAGGTAATCCTTAGTGCAGAAATTAGAATCAGGCTGGAGCTCAACATCTGATCATTGCTGCATGAAAGCTTTGCATTGAAAACCACCTCCGGGGTTAAAGCTCCACTCACTCACCCTGTTCTTTACTGAGAGGCATCAGCTGTCTTCACAACTACTCTTAACCTGTTAAAGCTTTACATCAGCAGGCTGTGAGCGGGAGCACGTACGCCTTACTGTAGTTCAGTACAAAGTCCACTCCCTTCTCACTGTCAAACTGGATGTCCCGGGGCAAATCCTTGTGTCTGGTAGCATCTATGCTCATAGGAAAGCCTGGCTGCCACTCCCTCCATCTATAAAGGACAGCAGAGTTGTTAGTGAGCAGCCTCAGCCTCCTACAACATACAATACCAGATATGTGTAAAGCGAACTTGCTTGTAGGTTTTTCTCTTCATATCCAGCTCTTTTTGTCTGTGCTGTTTGACCAGGCTGGTCTTATCATCCTGAGGCAGATGTGCTGCAACGGAAACAAGACAAAAGTGAGGGAAGGAACAGGGCTTGTTTTGTGTTTTTGCGCTGCAGACTCTGACTGATGAAAAAGAGGAGACAGGTGATGTGTTAGGCAGCTGAAGACTCTACCTCTTCCATCCCGCAGCACCACTTCCTTGTCATCCACCAGCCAGCGGAAGCATGGGAACTCCACGTAGTCTCCAGATGGGGTCTTGACTGTGATGTACCTGCAGTACCAGTCATCATGCACCCAGTACTTCTTCTTCTCAATCTTCACCAACACAATCTCACCCAGGTTCTCCCCGACTCTCACGTCATAGGAGTCCACCTGAAATTTAGTCGGTGGCTAAATAAATAGTATGTGCTGGAAAAAGTCATTTACTGAATCAGGTCTGTATTGTGTATGTATTTGTCTTATCAGTAAGGGAAACACCTTTCACATGTCACCACATGAATGTGGAAACATGAAGGTCACATGTGTTTTTTTTTTGTCACGAATTTCACAGGCAATCTCTTCTGTGAAAACAGCGGTTCACATAAATTCACACATACTGTGGGTACATGTAGTTTTCATATGCAAAATAAAATCACATGACACAGACACATGTAGACTTTCACATGTAAAACCATTTCAATCATTTTTTAAGTTAAGCATGATAGGAATCAAAATACCTGCAAAACAAATGTGACACATGCAATGCAGAGAAAGTTGTAGGAAGATAACATACATGTGGCTATAATATATATAATATAATTTATATTATGTTGTAATAAAACATATTTAGCTCCATGAATGTCTTCTTTCAATTTACAACAGGTAACATTCAGACCTTGATTTGAATGGCAAAATAGGTTTTAATTTGAAAAACTGTAGAAGAAATGTTAAATGGATGCTGAATTTAATTTTGATACCTCATCCCAATTAAAAAAAAACAAGCTTAAAACCGACTTATTTAGACTTGCCTTTGCTTAGTTTTATTCATGTATCTTAATCTCCTTTTTATTTATTACTTTCACATTGTCTCTTTTTTATGTCTTTCTTTAGAAACACTTTGTAGTCTCATGCAGAAAGGAGCTATATAGATAAACGTTACTTATAGTTCATCATCTTTAAGCTGTATTTGTAATTTGAAACAAAAGGCGTGGCAGTGTATCCGTCACTAGACCTGGTCTCTGGAGAATAAACTGAGATTAGTCAAGAATACATTTCAGTGACATTGTAGAAAGACCTCCACTTTTTAAATGTTGAGATTTCTACAACACTGTGTGTATATTATAAAGATAATTAATCTGCCTTTTGAACTTGATTCATTTTTACTTCATAGAAGACCCTAAATGATAAAGGCTGCTAATATTTTCCATTGAAATATGTTTCATGTTCACAGCAGTAAACATTTTGATCCTTCCTAAATTTAATTGTCCATTTTATGACGGACTTAAGTTACATCTCTGTCGTAACGTCTTCCCCTTTTATATTGACATAAATAATCTTAATACACCCAGTGTCCATAACTTCATCAAAAATAAAAATTAGTGTATTTGTCACACAGCTCAACAGCAGTGTAATGTCACTTACCGCCCCCCTCTCAAAGTCATTGTACAGAGCTTTGTCCAGCAGTGTTCTCTCGCTGCATCCCTCCGTGCCCACCAGTGTAATATAGATATAGTCATCCGTCCCTGCGAACCACTGGCTCCCTGTGGAAACAGTCACTGTGTAACAAGGCATGGTGGTCACACAGGACAAAGAGGATTTAAAAAAATGTCCAAACACCCTCTGAAGATGAAGAAACCTGCAGAGAATCACAAAGAGTTTGCCTCAAGATTTTAGCAAAGTCAAGTTTCCCCTTGTTGCTCAAATTACGTTCACTGATGAACACTTCTCACTGCTTCCCATTTCTTTTGCACACACACCAAGAAAATGTGTAATCAGGCAGAAGAGGGAGGTGCAGGACACAGACAAGCTCTTGCCCCTCAGTGATGGGTGATGTCCACCCTAACAATGCAAATGAGGTCAGAATATAATACGACTGCCCTTCCTAGATGTGTTATCAGTGGTGATTTCCAGTGTACAAGCATGAATGCGGGCACATGAAAAGGTGTCTTATGCCATGAGTTGATCTCAAATTTCTTTTCTTTATCTGCAAACAACAAGAGGGTGTTTTATAAAAGAATATTTGAATGAATTCCTGGATCACTGACAAAAACAGAATATGGCAGGGTTTTAATTTCTAATCTAAATGTATTTACCTGATGATGCGGCAATGAAACACATTAAGAAACATGGGAACGGACACATCGTTTACACGTCATATTTACCAGTCAAATCAGTATGTGACATCGGACAACAACAGGCAGTGTATTCCAGTTTTAGTGAAATAAATGCAAATGCACCACCTAGTCCCTCTGTGGTTTAAACAGATGAAACTGTACAGTCGATATTTATAGGGGGTCTGTACGTGCAAAACTCAAAGTAGGAAATGGAATTGACTTGTTTCGGCTTCACAATTTTTATTTGAAAAAAACATTTCTCTCTCTGAAAGGATTAAAACACACCTATGTCAGCAACTGCCCCGTCTGTAAGGGACAAAAATCATTCACAAACTCACATTAAAAGACAAAATAAAGACACAACGGCTGGTACTGTTTTTAAGAAGGGAACATGTAATGTAATTCAGACATTGCTTATAAAAAGCAAGAAAAACTGAACATGCACAAAGGGAGAAAATAAAACTGACAAACATAAAAAAGGCATTTTTCATTGTTCAGTCATTCTCATCACATCTACCACAGCCTGATAGAGTAGTACAGCACACTATTACATACATTTACATGTATAAATCCTGAATAGTCCTTGTCTTAAATTATTATCCGTTGCCGTGAGCAGCAGGAACAGAGCTGATCTGTTCTTGAAGGATTGATAGGAAACTTTGTAAACTAAAAAACTGCAACAAAGTGAAAGATCATGTATTTCAAAACACAGAAATCAAAAGAGCAGTAAATGAAAGCTTCTGTATGCAGCAGTCCTGTAGATGAATGAGTGGCACCATAAAAAGCAGAAATGTTGCTGAAAGCTATATTTTGTTTCTCAAATGGTAGCTGCCACTTATCACCAGTGAGAGTGTATCATTATACTCTTAAGCCTGGCAGCTAGGCAGTTGGACACTATAGTTAATTTAGTGTTACATACACTGGGCGAGTTACATAGGAGTCTCTTATGTACTCACACTTTGGAGAATTATATGTTTGGAGATTTTTACATTTTTGTTCAACAGCACCTTCACATACAGGGCATCGAGCTGTTTGGAGCGACTGGCAAATTTCCAACTATTAGACGAAACAGGGTTACAGCTGAATTTAAATAGCGCCATCAGTATCACAATGTACCTATAGTTAGGTTTTCACTGATGGATATCTTTTTTTCAAGTTTTTTGCACTGGTTTATGGGCTGCAACCATCCAACTGATCTCCTAAGAGGTTATATATATCTATATCTATCTATAGATATAGATATAGATATAGATATCTATCTATCTATCTATATATATATATAGATAGATATATGAAGTTCTCAAAGTGTTCAGTAGTCGTCTGTGTGAATTCCCCTGCAGGTAGCAGAGGCAGTTGAGAGTTGACAGAATAGGGGATGTGGATGAGTGGTAGAGAAAGTATACATTTGCCACAAACACTATAACACTGTAAACTACTAACTTACAAGTAGTAGAGGTAGAGGTATGTCATACTCCACTCTGTCCACACTGCTGACAGTTGACTGCTTTATATGTCGGATGTTGGGGTGGGTGTGGGGGAAGAATATGACGTCGCCCCGTAATTCAGGGGCGAAGTGTCCCAGGTTATGTCATAGTTTCGACATTCCTCAAATTTTTGCTTTTTTTTTGTGGAAAATATTGGGTAATTTTACCTCTCCGGGCCTCCAAATGAGACAATTTGAAGAGTTTAGAGGGGTAAAATCACTTGTTTAGTGGATAAACTGTGATGAGTAGACACTGCTTTATTTTAAGGGATCACAAGCCAAAAAGGTTAGAAACCACGGCTATAAGACATCTGCTCTTTGCAATGTCCCCCCATTCATATACAGTTATCTAAAAGCAGAGGCATCAACTGAAGTGTGTGGAGAACTGCATTAAAACGCATTCATTATTCCGGTGAAGTAAGACATTGAATGCAGAGGAAGGCAAGAGGCTGAAAAAAGGACGATGCTTGTACAACAAACTGATGAGGCTTACGCAAACACTGGCCATGACACTAAGCCTGCAGTGCACTTAAGACCGAAAGTGATTAAAAACACTTTCATTCAGTAATTAATGTATTGCCTTTCCGGGGCAATAAATGTCAACGGCCATATAGCTCCAGTGAGGAGTCAGAAATGTTGCATATATTATACTCACAATCTGACAACTTGCTTTGGTTAAGCAAAACCGAAAAGATCTTATTGTGACTTGTATTTGATAAGAGGAGAAAAGTTTATGAATGTTGTGTCCTCTGGTCGTAAACAATATAATGTATATTCAATGCTGCCACCTAGTGGCAACAGGTCACTAAATCAATAAATACACAAGAAAAAAAAACTACAGTGATGAAGTGCAAATTTCTCCTGAGTCCCTTCTGGAAAAATGTGTCCCTCCAGACATGTCAGACCTACATCCATATTATGTCAAAAAGCTTAAAATAACAACTTAAAATATCTTTCTGATCACACCTGAGCATCGGTGTATATGATTCAATATCAACAAAGCTACAGACTAAACATCTGACTGCACATTAACCAACATAAAAAAAATAAACTTTTAAGCAACTGAAAATACATACAGCATTGCTCTATTCAAGGTTTGGCAGTGACAATTAAACTGAAATCATGTGCCACCTAGGTCATAGCATGTTTTAAAAAAAACCTGCAGATGAAATGTGTTACTTGGATTTTTTGACTTGTGTAGCGGACAAAGACAAAGATGCACAAACGGTAACTTATCCTAAAGTTACTGTGCCGCAAACCTGCACAGGCACACTCAGCCTGGTAACAAGAAGAATATATGATAAACAATAAAGAAAATGTGTAGCTGTAGAATTGTGTTTAGGGGTGATATGCTATTCAAATAAATACCTGATCTACATTCGTTGTGAAGAAACTGATGAGAAATAGTTAATTTGATCATTTTTAGCTGGTGTCTATTTTAAAATCACTTAGACAGGTCGTGAAATAGACAAAAAAAGACAAGTGGGAGTGCGTGGAAATCTCTGTTTGCTGTGTAAATGAGGGGGGGCTTCTGTGGAGCCACATGTGTGAGTAAATCCTCTCTAAAGAGATGGCGAGTCACACAAGCAGGAAGTAAGAAGAAATTAAATAAGACAGACATGAAGTGCCTTACTGTCCGATATCTGGTTTCCCTTCTCAGAATTAACTGACTTCCCTGGTGCTTTCAGTGAACTCAAGGAAAAGGCAGTTCCCACAAGGAAGAGTTTAAGACATAACGAGTGAGCCTCAGATCACTCCTAGAAGGAAGCGTTGAGGCTTAATGACTCAGAGCGTACAGGCCCAGGTGCAGACTTGGAAGGTATAAAAACAGCGACTAGTTCAGGTGGAGGAACTGCTTCATGAACTCATAGGTGGTAAAGGCCACGGCCTGGGAGGGGACACAGCGGATGTAGTTGAGAGAAAGGCCTCGGTACAATCCCTTCTTGATCCCGTACTCCTTATACACATACTTCAGGGTCTTGCTCAGTGATCTGTTTAGGTGCAAGACAAGAAATTAAACACTTTTTAGAATGACAGAAAAATCATAGAAAACGACTGCTATATTAACACAAAAACACTTGGGTCTTGGGTAAGAGACCTTCTAGGGCACTGATGTATGGACAAGGGAAGCAGATAATGCAAGAACAATGAGCAGTGTTTGGACTGGCATGAGAACTTGTGAAGGTATGAGTGGTATGTTGCTGTAGTTTTACAGCTCGGTTGCTATCATGTTCCTTCAAGTTTTGGGCTTCTAACATTTTATCTAATGTTAACAGCCCCCCAACCTCTGGAATTTTCACTCCAGCTGTAAACACACGCTGCATTAGACTCTGCTTCCAAAACCAAATGTGGGATCAACAATTTA
This sequence comes from Lateolabrax maculatus, assembly GCA_031216445.1. NCBI lineage: Eukaryota > Metazoa > Chordata > Actinopteri > Acropomatiformes > Lateolabracidae > Lateolabrax > Lateolabrax maculatus. The sequence continues at coordinate 12,377,073 of CM062209.1, read as the reverse complement.
AAGAGGGAACTCCTCAATGTCCAAAACAATTGTATTCGTATTTCAAGACTCCTTTTGCTTTTTCTGATTTGAAAAAAAACCCCACAAAAGATGGACCCCAAGCAACAGAAAAGAAGAGAGTAACAGGGACTAAACATTATTTGTTAAGGACCCGATATTACAGAGAACCTGCCTGAGGCTACTTTTAAACAGGTTCCGTTTTTAAACAACTGCTCCAATTAGAGACACACTAACAATTTCCCCAGAACAGGCACAATCACCTATTAATTCTGTAGATATGCACTCAACCTATTACTTCTGAAATGATGAGGTCCATCAGCACTATGTTGTGTGAGCTGTTTTCATCTATATTATTACTCTCAGTATTACAGTACACACATTACAATTATTTCTCCTTCATTTCTCTTTTAAAGGGTAACCCATAAGATTGCAATTTCCCCACACAACTCCCAAATCAAATCAGTCTACATGAGAACATAATACCGGAGCAATTATTTGCTTTGAGCATTAAAATACATCACAACAACATTATTCAGTGATACTAAGAAATCTAATTCCACAAAATTAATTTATTTATGTAGTACACTGCACAGGCTGACAGGTATAATGTACAGCAGTACATCATGGTATAAAAGAATATGGAGAGTAGGAACATTGGTGCTACTTACACACATTTCTCCGAGTCAGGAAGCACGGATCCTAACTGCATTCTTCTTCTAGCCACGTCCAAGGGGTACCTAGTAGAAAGAAACACAATGTGACACATCAAACAACCATAAACCAGTGTAATCTATAACAAACTCCAGCCAACCCCCACAAATTAACCAGCCACACTGTCAACTCATCATTCATGTGAGTCTTGAGCTTGAAGCTTGTTGGCTGTCAGCCAACAGCACTTACGATATTGTCTGAGCGATGGCACCGGCAACCCCTCCACAGAGCAGGTTAACTTGGGTTTTCAGAATGAGGACATCGGGGTTGTCTGAGGAGGGGCGACCCAGCTGCTGTGGAAAGTGTTTCAAGCCGAGGCTCTTCAGGGTGCCAAAGGTGAAGAATGAGAAACCTGGAGGATAAAAATAGGCCAAAGACAAAGAGTCAAACTAATGCATCAAAAAGAACACTGGTAACATATTTCAGGGAGGAAATCTTATGTTGTTCTGCACAATGTTCACAACGATGTTGGATCATAATCAAAGAGTGGTACTCTATGTAAAATAATCTCAATAATCACCTGCATAAGGGGCCATTCCAATAAGTGTTGGGATAAGTCCCCTGTAGAAGCCTGAGACGCCACCCTCCTTTATACAAAAGAAAAACAGGTCTGATTGTATGAGGTAGATACAGATAAACTTATATTGAAAGTCATACAGTGCATTTGATTTTCTTGCATTCCAATGTTTGTGGAGACTGTGTCATTTGTTTGAGAAGTTTCACACTAGCCCACTACCTTAAGGTAGATGGTGTGGAAGGCATTGGCTATTCCAGTGTAGCGATGCTCTCCTGTCACCTGGAAGGCTAGTCTGGCTCGGATCACGTCCAGAGGGTAGGTGCATATCACAGCAGTCATCCCTGAAAACGCACATAAGGATAAATGTTTTAGAAAACACACAGTTTATTACTATGGTTATTACTATGTTTATGTTTCAACATGATTTACTGAGATTAAACACCCACACTTTCTGTGTTTAATTTCATGTGACTTTCCACTTTGTCTCCCAATCTCTTAATACTGAGGCAAGTAAACTGGGAGCCGGACCACTTCAACGTCTTCTTTTTTTTAACAAGGCATGACACTTACTCGCATGCTGGTGATGCAGTATTTGTCACATTATGAGAAATGTCTGTACCGAGGTGACAAATAAAAACATACTCTATGATTCAAGAGGAACAAAAATCAATGCATGCTCTGCCAATAATCAATACATTTACATGAGACAAAATTGTTAAAGGCACAATGTGTACAGTACATGGTATCCAAGTGAAAGGTCTTATCGGTGAGGAAGATAACTTACCTGCCATAGATCCTGCAACAAGCCGGTGGATGTGTCCAGAGATCCCAATCTGTTTACTTAGCAGCTGTAAACAGAATAGTATCAGTATCAGCAGGGAGGAAACAAAGGTCACATGTTTCACCAGTAAAAACACAGGTAAAAAATTTCACTGCATTTCACTTAAAATGTAACTATAGCAAAAAACACAAACAGTAACAACATAGAGCATAGAATATCACATTTCCCCAAACAATATATATCCCTGCCCTTTGAAAGTATATTATTCCATAATAAAGCACATACTGTACCTTTTTATAACTGTCAAAGGCCATGAACTGAATGGCTCCGTAAGGAAATATCCTGACCATCATAGCCCCGTTACCCTTATACAAGCCAAGGTAGCCTTCTTTCTTTGGCACAGCTCTGAGAGTGGAAAACACCCCTGCAAAGAAAGATCAGAAACTTGTGGCACCGATGTGTGAAAGCAAACACTTATTGGCTTTCCATGTTTGGCTGCCGAGGTTTTACCTAAATGTTTGTAATGGGGGTTCTGGGCTTGAAGAAGAATCTTAACCCTGTCCAGAGGAGCGATGGTAGTCTTGGCACAGCATCCTGCTACACCTAAACAAAAACAGAGAATTATTACTGAACAATAATTCTTAGCAAATATGCAATTTTTCATGTACAACAGAATGACTGGTTACGTTTTTTAATTTATCTTTAGTGAATCTGGCAATGAAACAAGCCCATCATTTATAAATAGTGCCAACCGAGGAGAGAAAGAGTGGTCAGCCAAAATCCGAGGCGCACGTGCGATTGCGGATGGGGCATAGGACACCACTGTTTGGGGCAGATTCAGCTCCGTGTTGGCGTTCATTGGTTGTGTCAAGGCGTTCATGACAAGAAACCGCTTTTCGGGTCTGGGTCGTCCGGTGTGACCTGTCAGCAGCAGCCTCTGCGAGGTGATACAGCTGAATGACTTATTTTATTGGTTTTCATATAACTTGGGGCTTAGCTGACAATAAAACAAGCCTGTCGTTCAGAGATATTGCCAACATTTGAATTATCAAGAGTAGCAGAAAAGTAGCGTTGGTCATTGTCGTCATACAAGTGTTTTAAAAGGAGCTAGCAGTCAGAGACCACAGGAACAAGCGGAACAGTCAACCCCTGTTTCAACATGCATTTCAGAATAAAAAAGAGGAATAAGCACAGACTCTTACTTAACTGTCTTTTCTGTGATATGAGTACAATGTTGCAAACAAAAAATACTTTTAAATCCAGCCTGTGTCTGTTTGTAAAAACGATGATTACATGACTCTTGCAGATTTGATCATTTGTTTCAATCAGGCATCACACGTAGGCTGTGCTACAGTCCTAAAGGTGGCACAACATGCTTCAAGGGTAAGGCACATAAAGTCTGTGAATAATGATTAATTCAGTAACAAAGTATCCATATTGTCCAATCAAATAGTATTGGTTTGCACTTTTGCTGGTATGTTTACAATGTTGTTGATTATGTGAGGTCACACTACAATTGACTGTGTTATTTTTTCTTTTCCTCTATCTGTGTCAGGTGTCTTTTATTGTTCTTTGAGGGGTAATTCTATTTTCGCTTGCCAAGTTACACAGGGAGGTCAGAGATTAGTGTCAGCAGAGGAATTGTATCTCCAGAGCTGCTAGACATTTTGTAGCCTGCTAAAGTACAGGTCAGCAATTAGAATTCGTTTTTTAGTTATCCTTCAAAGCCATTCATCTCCCACTAATAACCAAGAAGAGGTGAAGACTGGAAAAGAGGAAAGTTGATTCAAAGAAGAGATGAATCGGAACAGCGGTTTCCTTTTATCGCCATAAATTCCTTCATCAATTTCGAGTGAAATGTGAACTCCTATACTTTAATTAGTGTGGACAATCACAGGTCACACTCACACCTGACCAACTTACAGTTTAATAGCTAATTACTTTAGTATGCTATGACACATTACATGTGTATTAGCTGATGGACATCATGGAAACGAGCCCACAATCTGAACTCCTTTCATTAATTAAAAGAAAGCAATATTCTTGCATGTAAAGGATACCTTTACTGTTGTTTTAACAAAGCTGGTATGAAGGTTTTGATGAAGGAACCTATTATAAGTATCTACAGCACGATTAATGTCAGGATGACTGTTGAGACATTGGTTTCTGGGTCACAACAGAAAGCAGGAGACGGTAAAGGGGTGCAGTCATGCTGCCACAAAGGCTTGAACCTGTGTCCTAGTGTCAAATTCTTCCTGAAACCGATGGTACAAACTGGTGTTTTACCTCCAGCTACAAAGGAGCGAATCCAGTAGTACTCCCTCTTGGCCGGGGTTGTGCTTATGGCAGGAGATGTGGAGACTGCAGCCTCCGATGTCATCCTTTCTGCTCAGGAATCGGCCACATCCATGGCTGAAAGACATGGGGAAAATACTGGAAATGTGACTATGAGCCTGGAAGTATTGGTTTAAGACAACACAGAACACATAAATCACATAGCTGTTAGTAACCACAACCAGTAGGTAGATTTAGTTAAGAGACAACAGCACCCCTGGTTGTCTGTTAAAAAAGGAATACTCACAAGATAATCAGACAGCAAAAACAGCAAAGTGGAAGGTCGGTCGGTCGATATGTTCAAGTTGCCAGCTTCTCTTATTTCCCCACTTCCTCTGGTGACAACAATCCCGGCTGTTAAAATGTAGCGTTTCTATGGACACCGGGTGGTATCGCGCCGAGGACGCTCCTCGTTCACGCTTTTGAGTAGAAAAACCCGACAAATCAAATGAAGTTATGAATGAACGTGAGACAGACCATGAGACAGACTCATGTAACCACATCCGTGATCCGTGCCCTTCGTCCGTCACCGACTGGCCGAAAACAGTCGCATGTTAATGACGCACATGACGTCGGACGTAAGGGGGGGGGGGGGCTTATTAGCTGCGGCATAATTTCCAGTATTAATTTAACAATATATCGTATATTATCGTCAAATTCACCACAACGTACGTCGCCGGTGATACACATTTTACACTAATATCATAGAAATATTATAAAATATACTAAACAATCTGCGTGTTCAATTTAACCCGCCTTTTTTTTTTTTTTTTTTTTTTTGTAAAGTTAACCAGCTCGCTCACATCAACAGTCACCTACCAACCGCCGTTACTATGGCGAGCCGTTGGGTTACAACATTTTTTTTTTTTTTTTTTCTTTCGCACACGTCTCCTGCGTCCGCTGCACTGGCCAAAAAACACGCAAAGGTGCTGGGAGCACTGGGACCCGCAGCTGCACTCCACCCCAGGTTTTCCTGCCCACTCTTCCCTCCCGTGCCGACGACGAGCTTTTTTTTTTTTTTTTTTTTTTTTTTTTTCCGGCCAGCGGAGACCGTAGCTTGCGTCTGGTGGAGGGAGAGTGAGCGGGGGCTGCCCTGAATGGATTGACGTTAAGAGGGATTTACATTTCAGCGGGTGTCGTGCTCCGCGATGACTAACGCGGTGCACGCTGAAAAACCAACCGTTCGGCTCGGTGCATGTTCCCGCCGGTGCTGGTATCATGTCCGTGTGTCATCGTCGTGAGAGGATTGAACTTGCCAGCAGTCTATATTTGCCGAGGAGGGAAACCAATGCAAGGTCTCGCTGTCTCGCTGGAGCGGAGTATTATTAGCAGTTCAGACAGTGCAACTGTCTCTCTGGTATGTAAAGCATTTCTGCCGTAAACGTGTAAAATAAGATCTCGCGGGCGACGAAACGACCTACATCCACGCGGCGCTTTAGGTGACAGGGCGGTCAAGTGCAAAAATAGTAATAAACGGCAACGTTGAATGCGTTTTTACACGGTAATAACCCCTTCTTCCGCCAGTCAGAAAGACGAAAACAGGATCCGACCTCCGGCCGGAGCCCACTCCTCAACATGCCTGCCCTTTAAACTGTTAAAGCTGTGTTAGCCACGCAGGAAGCTATAGTATTTGTTTTGCAATAGTTGTTCTGTTTTTATGATATCTTTAGTCAGAATACTCTTTTAGGTGTCGGTGCATTGGATTTTTCTTTATTGACGTCAACCTTACAGCACTTGTTCGTAGATATTTCAGGCGGGGCAAAAGTGTCATTTCCAGCAGACAAAGTAAAGGAAAATTATCCAGATTTAGCTTTATAGCTGTTGTGCTATCCTGTTGTCAGTCATCAAATTGTACTTGATGCTTTTGGGTGTTTGACATTATGTCAATGGAAATGCTTTTAAAGGTGCTGAGACTATTTGTATTTTGATTTTCATCCTGTTTACCTGTCTTTATAGGTCATGCCCTGCAATTACACAATAACGATACCATCATAATTTATAATTCAAGAATAAAACACTGAAGAGGAAGATTATAAAAAAAGGAAAAAAAAAAATTGTGTGCTAAGCAATTCACACATTCACCTGGCTCCCATGCTGGCTGCCAGAAATCCTCCCCTCCACACCCTCAGCCATGCCTGCTACTACAAAACCCACCAGGAGGCAGACACCTGCTCAGAGAAAAAATGGCCAGAAAGTGATCAGCACCAAGAGGCAAACCTGTAACTCAAATAAACCAAGAGGAAGAGCAACAGAGAGGCCCCAGAAAACAACTGCAGAACCCAGAAGGTCAACGGTCAAGGCCCAGGCACAGTCAGGCCGAAGCCCGCGTGGAAGAGGGGTTAGCGGGTCTGCTGGTCAGGGCCCTGGGAGGTCCCTTGGCAGAGTTAACCATGCCCTAAATGTAACAGGATCTCGAAGACTTAAACGGCCAAGCAATCCGCCTGACCACTGTGGCGAGTTACAAGACCCCCTAGGGCGAAGGAAGTCCCTGCGGGGCACACGGGTGTCTGTTACTCCCTGCCAGCCTCCTAAACCTCGCAGAGGAGGGAGAAACAGCAGAGGGAGCGCAAGGAGAGGAGCAGCATCACATAAAGGAAACACAAGAAACCAGCTGACAAGCACCAGCATCAACGATTCAACTCCTCATGAGGAAAATGAGGAGCTGGACACCTATGATGCGGAAGAAATCCTTCCAGTTTCTCTAAAAACTGATTTTGAAGTCCCCGCAAGTATTAAAGAAAAGAGTCTAGGAGGCAACAATGGTAAAGAGGGCAGCCCTCTTAAAGCAGATTCACCACCGTGTAACGACACACTGGAAGACTGTGTGCTGGGCAGCTGTGACAGTACTATAACCCAACAAGACAAAAAGACTGTCAGCCAAAACAGTGAAGGTGACCTGATGTGTGTGAGTGGGCCCCCTTTGTGTGATGATGTTGATGGACAGCAAAAACTCTGCAGTGACAGAAGTAAAAACAGCCTCTCTGAGCCCTCTGCGCTAACAAGTATTTCCTCACCAGGGGTGCAGGGTTCATCAGACAGTTCATCTATCCTAGGAAATAAGCTTGATCATCTGGGCAGTGATGGTAAGCAGGATGATGTGTGTACTGTCCACCAAGAGGAAGGTAACATGTTGGACTTGAAAGAGAATAGGACAGATGAGAGTGTGATAGTTGTCACTGAGAGAAAAGAGAAGATAAATCATGAGAGAAGAGAGAGTTTAGAGGCAGAGAAAGCAGTTGAGAGACCTAATGAGACTGTGGAAGAGATAGAGGAGATTGTTGAGAGGCTGGGTAATTGTGAGGGAGAAGAGGGAGGAAAAAAAGAAAAGAAGAATGATATTTGCATCAATACTGCTGATTCCCATCCCAGCACTCCAGCCCCTCAACCTCCAGATTCACCTCACTCTAACAATGAACTGACAGCCCAGTCAGAATCACCTGTAAGTGTGCTACCTGTCTCCAACACAGCTACCTCAAATCCCACCAAAGCCCCCTCCACCTCACAGTCACTTGAGCTAGAGGTTCTGAGCCATGGTAAGACAGACATGCAACCTACCATTCACGGTGCTAAACCTCACTTCCCAGGGTCCTTAGCTGTTGCTGAAACTGCCCTGGTGTTGCAGACGGTTGTAGTGAAAAGAAATACACCTGTTATTATGCGTAGTGAGTCCCTCAAACCTAGGAGCTTGAGGGATTCAAGCCAGGGGGAACCACACCAACTGCAAAGCCTAGAGATCCCTTCTCCTCAGAGAGAAAGACAAGCTTGCACACCAGCAGAGACGCAGACCAAAGATAGTGAATCCAAGCGAGAGCCATTGGAGCACCACAGCCAGAAAGAGACATCTTCACTGTCATTGTCACTAGTTCCTCAGTTAAGCACAGATGCTGCTGAGTGTGAGCCCAACCTCAGCGAGGACAGTGTTGTGGTAGCAGTGCCGAAGCCGGACTCAGTGCCAAAGATCTCAACTCCTTCTCTGGACAGTGGCTCCACCGTCTCCTGCAGCTCAGAAAGCACTCGCTCCTCTTTTTCTTTTGACACTGAATCTGAAGCAGGGTATGGAGAGCCCAGCTCTTCTATTCTGCCTGGATCCTGGGGGCCAGAGGGGGCCTTCTTGCCCTCCTGGACCGCTCCGAAAACACAGAGGAAGGATAGGAAGAAGAGGAGCAGGTGTGGGGCGTGCGAGCCATGCCTGAGGAAGATCAGCTGTGGCCAGTGCAGCTGCTGCCTCAACCGCAGGACTGGTCACCAGATCTGTAAGCTGAGGAAGTGTGTGGAACTGAAAAGGAGAAGACCTTCATATCCGCTGACACTCTCTGCTGCACAGGTGAGGCTTATATTACACTGCATGAGTGGATTTTAATTACATTTAATAGCAACACATTACGGGAGGTTTTATTGCGGTAGGTATTAATTCCCACATGGAGGTAAATTTAGACTATGATTTGAGTGGGAATTTACTGGAGCTTCTTTTTGTATCCACAAACAGTTGATCTGAAAAAAAAAAAGAGCAGTGGTTACTGTCTGATACCATTGCTTTTGATCGCCGAGGTTTCCCAGCCACCCACTGGTAGCAGCAACGATCAAGAGTTGAATGAGCCTAACAGTTGAAACAGAAGGTTTCACTTTCACATTGTGTTTCACATCTTTCTTGGTTAGTTTTAACAGATACTCTACACTTAACTTCATGGTGTCTTCCTGTCACGTTGGGGAATGAGTTGTCTGATTAAAGGGGAAGAGCTTGTGTGTGTGTGTGTGTGTAGTATACAAATCAGGTGTGAATGCATGCGAGACTGAAGTGTTTATGATGCCTTGTGTTAGCGAGGAAGGCGCTGTCATATGACCAGCAGCAGCTCAGCACGTGGTTGAAGTATGTCTGTTTTTGTGTGCGTGTGCCATCCAAGACAATGAGCTATTTTATGAGTTGCGCGTGGTGACTGAGCGTATGTGCATGCTTGTGTGTTAGGATGGGTATGTCATTAAAGCAAATTTGAGCCGAATGTTTTTACACAGTGGCACTGAATGGCATTGTGAATGCATATTTTAAGAGAGAACCCAGTGAAACAGTGAACACCCAGGACGCTGGTTAAGATAGGAATTTTTGTAAGTAAATTTCAAAGCCGTTATTCGTTATTTTTTTGTGAAAACAGTGTGACAACGTGAAAATGTGTTTCTCGTTGTGATGAATCTACAGAGAACAATTTTTTGAATCTGCAGCTTCCCTCGACTTTACTGAGCTTTATAGTTTCTGCTCATTGTTTACCTGTCCAACCTTCAACGTTGACTGTTCTGGTACACTCTCTCTGCTCTCATAGTGTCATTTTCAGCCACAGTAGGCAGCTGTTTCAGTGAAAAAAATCTAAAAACTGACTGTTCACTACCTGCTCAGCACTAAACAGCAGACAGACATAGTTAGAGACCAGCTGGTGAACATACTAAAGAATTTAGCAGCTAAAGACCCAGATATTTCCCTCAGGAATTGGTAGAGACCAAAACAGAGCTAAAAGCGAGTAAATATTGGAATTGCATTCACCAGAAACACAACTCCAAGGAATGATAATGCTGGATTTAACTGCTGGATTTGTAAATATCCAACTGTTTGCTAAAGTTCACCATATCATATGTCAATGTCGTGTTCATAACATGCTTCCGCTGTGCTCAAGTAGCCAAGAAGATCCATTATTGCAAGTTTAATTGTCTCCTTTCCTGTGTTTTTCTGTAATCTTTAATAAAGCTGCATTAGTCAAAGGAGTATGTTTACTGTTAAGGTAGAGAATTGTCACCCAACTCTGCAACCCTACAAAGTTTTTAAGCCTCTTAATTTTTTGGGTTTCTGGCATATATATGGTTTATGTCGGAAAATGCTTAGTACAGTATATATGTACAGGCAGTTGTTTTCAGCAAACAAGCTCTGATAAACCAACTATACGTAACCTGCCCAGCAACAAATGGCACTGAGACAAATTCAGCCACTAGTTGTTGAAGAAGATCCAGCATTTAGTAACCCAATGACCCATATATTTTCTCAGGGGTTGGCCAAGACCAAAACACAGCTAAAGGTCTTGTAAATATTAGACTTGTGTCCAGAAACACAGACTCCAATGAGATTATAACGTTATTCTGTGTATGCAGCATGTGAAAGACGGCAACAGTTTGCTAATACTTAGTGATAACGAATGCCTTCTATGGCAGTATTTTGTCTGGTCAGCTTGCTTTGGAATTATTCTACCACCGAGTGGTCAAAACTAATTAATGCTGCTTTAAATTGTTTCATTGTGTGTGCATGGAACTCAATAAAGTAGTATTAAAAGTATTTCAACAAGGTGTTAGCAAATTGCACAAAGCAGTTGTGATCTTGCTTTATCTGTAACTTACTTATATAGGGACAGAAGGCTAATCCACGTGTTCTCAATAACTTTGGTAGGCGGGAAAAGGAGTTCCTCACAGCAGCTGGCTACTAGAGCTACATAACCATGTACATAGTTCAGTGGTGTCCATGTGGCTGGGGGAGGGCTCCGTGTGAACAACTGTGAGTGAGGGTCCATGTGGCACTGTGGTCTAGTGTGTGCACGCGTGTTGCTTGCACTGGCAGAGCCCTCAGAGTTGAAGCAGTGGCAGTAGCAGATTAGGGCTGGTTATATAACACCTACAGTATTAGTAGTGACAACCTTTGTGCACTATTTCTGAGCTTAAGAGGGGGTGAGGAGGAAAAGATCAGGCCAGGCAGAGATTTATTAACATATTATGAGGAATATCTCGAAATGTGGGTCAGTGTTTGTGTGTTGGGGGGGGTGTGTGTGTCTGTGTGGTGCATGCTGCTGTTAGAGGACAGTAGAGTAACATTGAAGATAAAATGACAGACATGCAGATCCACTTTCATTACAGAACAGAACCAGTTGTGGTTTCCCCATTGCTCTTAACTGACATCCCATTGGCAGTATATAAAGTATTGTAGCAACCTGTGTTTGTGGTTTGAGAACAGGTTTTTGTTTGATTCTGTGTGACTGCAGGGGTGGAGCCTGCACCTGGAGCTGCATGCTGGCACTGCCAGGACAGCTATCATCATGATGACCTGTAGTTCAAATCCCCAAATCCATCCTTAACATAATTTTAGATGCAGAACAGGTAGAGCAAAGTTACCTCTTGTCTTGTATTTAAATGTATTACTCAAGAAATCACACTGTGAGTGTATGTTTGTGTGCTTTATCTGTACTTGTAGTGTGACTCATACGTTGAAATACTTGCTGGCCAGTCTAGCTGATCAAGTTCACACACCCTTCCAACTAATGTTTCTAACTCCATGAGATTGTGAAAAAAAGGGGCAGAGGCCAAATGTGAGTTCATGTAGTGGCATGTGGATTCTGTTCCTGGTTTTACCATAGTGAGCCACTAGGATTGGTGTGGCTGTGGTATGGTTTGGTTTTACATAACATACTTGCAAAAATACAAACAAAACACAACACAGATAGAGCAGTTTAAGGGTTGTGTATGTAAAGACTAAATACAAAAACACCAAAAGCTGTTTAAAAAAAACAACAACCTATGAGCTTCCATGATTGGTGTGTTGGTAAGAAAGAGAGTGAGCATGGTGCTTTCCTTTTAAAAATGTCTGGTTTCACTCAGGCTTGATGGCCCCCTCGTGGCCTCTCCTTGTATTGGGTAGTGAGGACAAAGCTGGGACCTGGCCCTGAACACACAAACACATGGGCTAACACATACACACCAGAAACAAAATACTACAGTTCATAGAGTGCAAAAGCCTATGTATTTGTAGAGTGAATTTGACTGAAACAGTCCTGACATGTTTAGAGCTGTAGGCTGCATAACTGACTCACTTTTTTATGGACTAACAATGGAGATGATCGGCACTCATAGATAATGTTTGTAACATCCACATCTCAGCAAAATAGTACAAAGAAACACATTATAACACATAACTTTCATCAGTGTTTCAACATCGAGGAAGCGACCCATTGTATAAACAGTTGCCCCCCAGTGCTGGCACGATGAGTTATACAGTATACGGTGAACTGTATAATAAATGTCGGCAGCACTTACAGATAGTATTGTTAACGATTAACTGTCAGTGCTGGTGTCTGCTTCTGTCACTGTATTTATCAAAACCATGCACCTGGTGAGGTGCACTTTGGTTTGAGGTGCACCATAATTACATAGCAAAGGAAACATTCAGTTCAGTACAATACAGCTGCATGTGGACACTATACTTTTGACAAATTGTAGCCAGCATGCATCCAGTCAGCTAGCCAGCTGATCCCAGCTCCTACTGCAAACTAATGTATCTCCTGCACTTCCTGTACTCCTCCCTTTTTGCTGCAATGCACTTCCCAGAGGAGTTGCCCAGCTGAGATAACGCGTGTATCAGAAAAACACTTGCCGATGCCTCAGACACCGCTTTGGCAGGGAGGACAGGCAGTCTGCAGCTCCCAGCGGCAACTGTTTTCTTTGTAACAGATATTCAAAGCTGCGCGTGTGCATGTAATTGATTCTTACCTGTATGTGTGTGTCAAATAGGGGGCTGGTCATGCATATATGTGTATGAAAATGTTTTTTAACAGCTTGTAGTTCACGCCATCATGCAGCAAAATAGCCCCCATTGTTCTCAAATGGAACCAGCTTAATGTAAAGTGAGAGTGATTTGTCCCAGCAGACGCTCCTGTCAGGTCTCAACTCATCTTCACCCTCTCACACATGCAGCAGTGGAGGTCTTCAGCGCAGACGGTTGCCATGGCGATCTCATTGTCTGGTGCTGACCTTTGACCTGGCACGGTTGTCGGTTGGAGTATTCTCAGGGTTGTAATGAGGATTAGTCGAGATAGCCAGTAGACACGGACTATTATGGCTTTAAGGCTTTGAACTCAGTAACCTACATCCAGGTAATTAGGTTAAACTACGCAGGTTGTCCTGCTCATTGTGGGTCAGCAGCAAGCAACCAGCAAAGCACTATTACTCTGCGATTACTAGGTAAGCTTCTTTTATCATTGAGACGGAAATAATATGAGACATGTTCTGTTTAAGATACTCTATGAACTATTTATATATTTGTAACAGTCACACTATCAGTATATGTTGTGGCACTGTGCTATAACAACTTTATCCAATGAAACTTACTGTGAACAACCTTTTCTGCCATGACTCATAGTCTTAGATACCTTTCATGTATATGGAGATCATATCTTTCATTGAAAATAAAAGGTATGAAACCACAACTATTAAGAAGAATAAATATATGCAATTCTAAGTGCAGATTGATTTGAGTCAGTACTAGTCTGTATTACCACACAGTAATAACATGCTGCAACATATACAACTATTCAAGTAGACATGATGTTCAATGTGATGATCAATCTCAAACAAGATTTAAATCTCTTCAAGTTGACTGTTGTGCTGAAGTGAAGTGGAACAACAGGCTGCCTGGCAGGTAAAAAACATGTAGAAAATTGTCAGCAGTAGTGAAAAGTGTACATGATTTGTGAAATATGCCAAACATTTTCAAACTGTTTTATTGGCGTGATAGAGTTTGGCGTGATAGAGTTTTGTGTCACTCTACATTATGTGATTGTCATTGAAAAATTAATCATATCCTTTAATAAAAATAAGTACAGGTTCCTCCACATATGCACGTGGGCACTCTGGCTATCAGCTGAAGGACAGATGCACTTCCACACTGTCTTCATTACGTAAATGTGTGGGACAGACGGGGGCCCGAGGTAGCGAGGAAAGTTCGTGAAATGTCAGAGACACTGCCAACATTTTAACAGAGCCAACTCATTATGACCAAGCAGAGTGTGTTGTGCTTTAGCCTCGGACTTCTTCTCTTCCTCGGCACAGACACACATTTTATTACATGAATTTGCCTCTGATTAGGGCTGCTTTGTATTTTGTGTTAACCTGGTCCAAGCAAATTAAATTTAAAACAACCCTGTGATGTAGTTATCTGTAATAGCTGCAGGGCTTGGGTAATGGCACAGAAAAAGGCTTTGGGTGAGGGTAAATGTGTGTTTTATTTGATTTGGGGCTCTGTTATTTGTCCAGAGCCCTCTATACATCAGAGCAGATGTATGGCCCAGGCTGTACCAGGTTGAAGGCTTACATCCAACCAGAGACAGTGATTTACGGGATGCTGTCTGTTGCTTTAATGCATGTTCAGCTGTCAGTTATTTTCCTTTCTCTTTCTTCAGCAACATCAATGCCATGTGTTTTAGTATCTATAATATTTATAATTCAGCAAGATATTTGTAGAGTTAAACTTTGATGTCACTAATGCTCCACTCCTGAGCTTCTTAGGTTCCTTGCATCTGTGAGTTTGTGCCGTGTCCTGACTGTTGTAAGGCTCTAAGTCCCTGGATAAGCTTTGAAGTCGTGCCACTTGGTTTCTCTGGGTGAAAAGAAATCCTCACTTTGCCCCCCAAAAGAAATGCCACTCAAATCCTACCAAGGGCACACAATGGCCTCCTTCTAGAGAAACCAGAGCTTATTCATGCATCAACCTGACCTGCCTAATTGAGAATATAGCTGACACACCTGAGGAGGATAAAAACTCTCATCTCCTTGCACCCTTGTGTCATTATTTCTAAAGAACCTCTACCACTGAATTGTAATTGATTAATGTGCTTGTTTATTGTTTATTTTTATGCCTGTTTGTCATTGGTTATCCTCTTGCTTTACAGTATCTGCAGTCACTCTTGAATGCACAACTGGAGTTTACAGGCTGTGTCTGTGAGCATGCATACACATGTGAAGTCATTTTGCCAACATGCCTACTCAGCATATTTTACTAGCACAAACTTAAGTAAGCCTTTTCCTGTCTCATTGTGAGAGGATCTGGGGCCCCCATGCTGCTGTGCCTGCATGGTATTTGTGTGTGTGTGTGTGTATGTTTGTGTATTTGCATGTGTGTCAGTGCTTACATAGACACACTCAACTTTCTCTTCTATCCTTCTCAAGGTGAAAGACATGTTTGCATATTTAGCCACAACTACTCCAAAAACACTTTCCACCACAGAACTAAGATGAGAGTTAATTGTGTGTTTTACAGATGTTGGTCTTATATCTGCTGACCCAAATTAGCAGGTACAGACACACACTTCATAAATACATGAAAAGATGTGCAAGATTAAAGAGGATATTTTGTCAATACATACAGGTTTCAAGGTTCGTCCCTCCTCTCCTAGAGGTGTGAGAATTGGAGTTGCCCACTGTCCCCGTGGTGTTAAATGGTACACATTTGCTTTGAAGGGTGGAATTGAAGTATGTTGCACAACTCAAAATGGAATTTTGAATGTGAATCCATTGTGTCCTCAAAATAGCCTCACCCATGGGTTACAAACTATCCATACAGGAAGTGCCAAAGCTGCAAACATGCATTTGTATTTGTGTGTTTGTGTGGCTGTGTGTGTTTGTTGAGGAGGCAGAGAGCATGGAGAAGAGAGTGCAGAAAGCTTTTGTGTAGATATTTAGTCAAAGTCTTGAGTCCACAGATGCTCTTTTGGAAAAGAGAATAGTGTGATATGTAAGCAGCCTCTGGGGTTTTCTGAATATGAGCCATACTGCTGCCTCCTCTCAGGTAACACAGACTTTATGGTTTCAGGGTTCTCTTCAAGGAAAATCAGCTTTCATAGTGCCTAGGTCTGGCTTCACAGGATCCAAATGTTAATGTGGGTGTTTGCATATAGATTAGTACTGCTTATTCTTACTCTTTAAACATTTGTGCGTGTTGGTCTTTTGAGCTTTGACCTGTGCAAGAGGTGTTGGAGTCTGTGAGATTGTGTGACAGGTTGTGCATGAGAGGAGTGGATGTGCAGCATCAGGACGTATATACACTTACTGTATCCACACTAACCTTTCACTCAACATGAAGTGGAGAAATTCCCCTCAAAATACTGCCCCTTGTCAAAAATCTGTAGCGTTTCCATGCAGATGAGAGACAAGTTTACGTTAGCGTCGGCAGTAATGGCCGTAATGACAACTATTGGCAACAATCACATTTGGCACAGCTCCATCACCGGGCCGGTCTCCAGTGGGTCAGCCTCCAGATGTGTCAGAGACAGTTTATGACTATGGTGCTGAACGACTTTCTTTACCTCACTTGCCTGCTCGTGTACTGCAGCTTAGGGTGATTAATGTCCAGATTACTTGTTCCTAACGAGAGCTGGGCAGCTTGTTAAAGGGTAAAAACATATGGGACACTTAAAGAGCTGAAAATGAAGGGTGCGGTGTAATACTGTTAGTAGTTTTGGAGTATTTTTGGATGAAGGAATGGAGTGGCTGCAGGAGGAGGATTGTTTTGAAGCCTGACGAGCACGGCACAACCAACACAGTTCATGCTTGATTTTAAACTACATTTTCAACATAGAGATATACTATAATGTGCATGTTTTTATAAATGATATTGTCTTAAAAATAGTTAAACATTGTGGAATGGTATAATAGTTTTTCTGCATTTTAATACATGTCTTGATACCAGAGAATGAGCCAATAAGAGCTGAGTTGTTTGTTTAAACTAATATTACCGTTAGTGGGAATACTGCAAATTGTTTCTGTTTTCTTTTCTTTATACATCATATCAGAGTGGAGTGTATTTATTTAATTTAGTGTAAAGTCTATACTATCATATTAAACAACATGATAACTGCAAGGGCTTCAGCAGCACATGCAAGTTGATACATGGCAGCAGTTGGTTGGCGTGTGTCTTACAAAACCTTGTTTTATTGTTTAGATTGTTGTTACCTGTTTAACAGTCTAGTTTGTAGATAAATGTCAAACCTGTCAGACTACCTGTGACATTCCCACTCGGGAGAGCTCAGCCATAACTGCCACAATGAATCTGAAAATATCTAATTCATAACAAACCAGATAAGGCTCTCACTTCATTGGTTAGCGTAAAAATGCCAGTTACTATCATAAACATGTTCATATGTAAGATGGGTCTAATGCATCCCTTACTGTTAGTCAGGAAATTATTCTTGGGGTAAAGGAGTGAAGTACTGAATTATGCATATTTTGGCAGTGAAATGCTCCTACGTGCATACACATTAATTTTGCAGGTGTCCATACAAGTATATTATGTCCATTTAAGGGTTAAACATTTAAAAGCTACTGTATCTTCATACGGGTAAGCAATATGAATTCTAAATCTGCATACACTAATCCAAAATAGCTGGGAATATGTTGTTGTTGTAATGTGGACTGAGGTTTTCTGTTACTGACAGTGCTGGAAAAATATTATTTTGTGGGGATGAAGTTTGCTCCAGCACACCACACATGTGTTATTTATATTACAAGTGTTTAGTCTACATCTGTGTTTGTTTTACAGTGTGTCAGGAAACTTGTGATTCGTACTGTTGGGGAAATGATTTATGTTGATTTTTACTTGTGTTTATTCATACATGTACACTAAATTATCAGCTACTTGTTTACACTGGATATGGTATTTGATCAGCCTGCTTGCAGTTATCCATTCTACAAAATGAATGAACGAAAAACAATTGCACTGAGCAGCTACCGCCATAAATAAAGACTTTGTCCAGCATTGTTCCAAGGCACTGGATTTGAAAATGTTTACCATGAGACTTCAAATGCATGAAACCACACCATGCAGGAGTTTGACTGTGATAAGTTCTAAGCATCTAACTGACTAACTGACTGACTGACTGACTGTTGAATTCTGTAGTGTGATAAAAAATAACGTTGCAACCATGGGACTAAGAATACTTGATATATTTTTAATTGTCTTTCACTGAAGCTGAAACTATCCCTTTTACGAACCAAATTTGATCATGTGCCATATTGGCTATAATTCAAGCCCATTGGGTGTAACCTGCTTACCGTATGAATACCTTTTTTAGATTTTGACATGGCTTACTGTACTGCTAAAAATCAAGTCAATATTGACCTCATCTTCCACCATGCTTTCGCACTGGTTTTGTTCATTCTGATGTTGGCTTGTTTATTGCATGCTGGACACTACGCTGATATAGTTGTCATTGTTGTGTCTGGATTAAGCTGCACGCTCTCTGCTTCCACAATCAAACACACGGCTGAGGTTGGTTACTAGAGTGTTACCGACAGGCACTGGCTTGGGCTGCCTTCATGTTTCCTTGTCCTGGTGTGACCTCAGGATCTTGGCCACATGGTTGCCTTTAAAAGGGGGAGTACTTTACTCTCTCATAACATTTTTTCTCTCTTTGTCTTTTGCTTTCTGTCTCCTTGTTTTTCCTCTTACCACAGCTTTTCCTCTGGGAATCATTTAGAAAAAGAAAAAAGGCGTTGGGGGTGGATGAGAGAGAATGAGGGGAAGAGTTGTTGAGACAGTAAGAGAAAAAGTATGGATGTTTTGAACATCCTCTTTCCTTCTCCCACCCCAGTCTTCCACTTGTAGCTCATGTGGGAATTAGATGTGCTGCAGAAAATTATGCTGCCACGCCGATGCCACTGTTTGTAATCGTTTAAAGGGCATGATATAACATGCTTCATACTCTGGTCTGACGTGATAGACTGCAGCATTTACACCTTCATTATATAATATATATGATAGACCACAAACCCTGGGGGAGTACTTTAAAAGGAAGACATACACATAACACATGTTCCTATCTGCAAATATTGGCTTCTGCTTATAAAAATTAAGAAGTAGTTTTGCTCTTGAGCATTTTAACAACATATGCATTCTCATAGATTTTCATAGCCTAGCTTTTCTCTGCGGCTCAAGAAGTCATATTGATCCTTCAACCAGTATAATTAATAACAGTTACTAGTGAGGCTTATTTCCACTATCACTTAATCTGTTTATTTTTTATTTTTTGATTAACTGATGACATGTTTTTCAGAAAAATGTATTAAATGTTTTAGTTTCGCCCAAGTGTAAAAAAAAGTGTAAAACCAAAAATATACAATTTACACTGATATAAAGATGGACAAAGGCGCATGGAAAAAGCTGGGGGCAGCAAATGTTTGGAATTTTTTTCTTGATGTGGGACATAACCAATTAATCAGTTTATCCTCAAATTAAAAATGGAAATACATAATCAATTTGTATCGGTTTTAAATTCTTTTTTTCTGCCAATCGACTAATCAGTAAATGGACTAACTGTTTAAGCTTTGTGGCAAGAAATTCAGAGACAATCACCAAGAGCCCAAAAGCAGTGTTGGTGAGCGGTTTCAGGGGTTAATGTCTCAGCAGTGATGGAGTTGTTTTTCTGTGGTCCAGATCCAGCATGTGTGCAGTATCCGTTCCACAGCTTCCCTCCAATCCATGTGTGTAGGGCTGGAGTAAAAAGCCCACATAGGGGATCCTTTGTTTAGGAGAGTCTAGGCATGGAAGATAATTTACAAGCCGCTAAGGTCCTCACGCCATTGGCTGATGAGGCGCTGTCTGCGTCTGCAAAAGGCATCCCGTATGTGTGTGTGTCTATATGTCTGTGTGTGTGTGCGCGGTGAGTGTGTGCGCCGCTGCTGTAGCAGCACTTTGCTACAGCGGCTCACAGTCACCCTAGTCATGACACCCAGGAGCTTGCCCTGCGCACAGCTACTGTAGCCAGCTTTTTCTTTTGAGGCTGAAGGAAGGCAAAGCAAGATGGCCACCAATACCTTTTAGGGATATGCTGCCTAAACCAGAGGGGCTTCTTCCGAGGACAGACAAGGTAAAGGCAGCCGGAGTGTTCACCCTGGGGTCTATTGTCTCGCTGCAGATGGGTCAGCTACAGTGGAGCTCATCTAGAGGTTATCCTCCGTTGTCTCGCTCTCTCTGCCACCCTGGATTTAGCTGATTGGAGCACTTTATTTGGAAGCTGGTGTTGTTATTGTTCCCACTGAATCACTGAGGACCTGGGCTGCTGTGTATGAGTGTTTGGCTTGTCTTTTCCAGGTGGGTTTTCAGGGTGTGACAACAAAGTCAGCAATAAAGAGGTCAGTTTCCACGGTAACAGACACTCCTCTTCTCTTTTCCCGTTGCATGTCTTTTTTAGCCGTTGCATTGTATGAAGAGCCTCTTTGCTTCCCCTTTTCTTTCTTGCAGTGGTTTGGACAGCCTTATTTCTGCACCTGCTGTTTTCTGACTGCTTAGCAGAAGTGGTGTGCTTGTAAGCCTTGCATTGTAACTTGTTATTTGGCAGGCTTTACTTGTTTGGCTGCAGTAGTAATGGTATTATTATTGTGTGGTTTGTAGAGAACGTCCCTCTGTTACTGATGATGTCTTAATCTGTATAATTTTACTGTTGATTAAGCTATGGGTGACTTTATTTTCCACCTATAAGGCCTTTTTTGTCCCTTTTTTTTTTTCTTTATATGTAGTGTGTTTTGTGTAATGACTACGTGACATTGAGCTCAGTGCCGACCGGAAACACTCACTCAATGGATGAGGGAAATTCTCACGTGTTCAGAGAAACACACATAAACCACTACTTACACTCAGCCAGGAAGGAAGCGCGCTTTTTCAGCGTTACATTGTAAGAGTGTTGTGAGGTGGAGATCCTAACGGCGTATGATTTCTGAGCCGCAAAAGTGAACAAGAGGAACTAAGCTGAAAGTTACTCAGACTTTATTTCATGAATTTGAAGCATGCTCTTTTGAGAGACGAGGTTTGAGTTGCGAGTTCTGGTGTGTGTGTATGTGAACATATGAATATGTGAGTGTGTTTGTAGGTCTGTGTTGTTGAGTGAAGAAATATACACACTATCTTGAACTTCCTTGGAGACCCATTAGAGAGAGAGAGAGAGAGAGAGAGAGGGTTGTTAGGATTCAAGCGTCGGTCACACTGTTGTTGCTAGGTCTCTGAACGTGTGTTTGTGCAAAGCACTCACCCTTAGCTACTCTAGCATATGTTTTGTTGATTTTTAAAACTTCGACAGGCGCAGCAGTTGGGTATGTGTTTGTCTAACAGAAAAGAAGAAGACAGTGTTTGCATTTGAAACAGTACAGTACCCTGTGAGTGACTTTAGGGTCCCTGAGGCAGACACAACAAGCACAACACAAAGGCACAGCCCTAACACATCACAGACCCAGCTCTCTCCAGAGACCCAGGGACTAAATAAGAGCACATGACTCTGCACTTACATCCTGCATTAGGCTTTTTGTTATCACAAGGCTAAATGTAACATAATTAAAAACAGGGGCTGTACTTTGATGTCAGCTTTGGATCCTGAACACTTGGATACACAAATGGATGCACACGCATACACATGCATAGAGACACGTGTGTGTCTGGTGCAGTGCTGGAAGCCGGCCACTGCTGCTTTGTCATTGAAAGCAGTTTATTGTGACAGACACACTGCCTTTTCCCCCTCTCTCTCTCCCTGCTCCCTATCTTTTTCACTTTTCTTCTCTCTCTTTCATTTAAACGTTGCAGTGGCTCATTTACACATGCTGTGCAAAGCGCTTATCCCACCTTGTTGCATCGGCAGCTTCGGTATTGCCTCAGCCTGAGTTTCAGCTATCTGTTGCATCAGCAGAGTGTTTCTAGTAGTAAGGCACAGTCCTAACAGCCATGGACAGTGTAGTGGACTGGGAAGAAAGCGCAAATGGATCAGAGAGGGATCAGGGATACCACATCAGTGGAAAAACTGGGTTATAAATTGGCTCCACCATATTAATCATGTCTGATTTGAACTTTTTTTAAATCATGAACAGCTCTATGGTTGCTGCAACTCTCCCTTGCATTGTCAAAAAACAGTTAATCTGTACTTAAAGGAAAAATCCTCCCGACACCTCTAACAATGTTTTAATAAACACCTTTTGGCAATCTGCTTTGCATTAATGGGTAAACTATTAATTAATGGGACAGGAACATACATAAAGTGGTGTCATGTTGAAATATTTCCAACACAGCTACAATGGAGTTAAATATGAGCTATCTTAAACACCAGTGCCAGTGCCACATAGTTAAAGTACAAGGACTTCTATCAAGAACAGCAGGCTTTGTGGATTTTCAGCAATCAGACTGGGAGAAAAAAATTGTCATACAGAATTTTTGCCAACAACATTGGCTTCTTACCAGATGGAACACATACTGCTTTTTTACTCTCTTTACTTTCTTTCCTTGACTACAAAATATTGCTTTTTGCTCTCTTTACTAGCACATTTGTAAACAGCTTCTTGGGTATCAAATGTCATTATCAGAAATACAGTCTAGGTTGAGAGGTTGGAATTTATTTTAACTCTTCGTCACAAAGTAAAGGCCTAGAATGCATTGAATGCAATAGATTGGTTATTAACAGTAAGTTGAACAGTAAGTACCAAGCATGAAATGTCTCTTGAAACACAGCCTTGATCCCCAAGCCCAAACTAAATATATTCTTTACCAATCTTCGTGCTTAATAAAGGATCTTGAGAAAGGAGTTTTAACCAACTGTCCTTGTTTTAAACACTTGTGAAGAACTCGCTGACTTCTCACAGCACAGTAACAGTTCTCCTTTTGGTAACCAACAACCCAATTTAAACACCCAACGCAGGAGATTGCTCAGTTTTAATCCTCTAGGACCTCAGGGCTGCCTTTTGTTTTCCAACTTTAATTGAGTACTTTTGGCTCTCTTATTTTTCAGTGCCTTCTTCCTCATAAATGACAGTTCATGCCTTTTTGCTCAGTGGCCACCACATGTGGGATGTCACACGGCAAAGACACTGTAACCATTTTGTCCAGGATGTCTCAGAACCTTTTAAGTGGACCAACCCCAGCTCCAGCTTTGGGTTCTTTTTAAGTAGCAATTTGACTTTGAAGATTGTTTTGTTTTGTGAAAAGCAGTACAATTTAGTATATTATATTACAGTAATACATAGGCAGCTGTGGCTCATGAGGTAGAGCAGATCTTACAAGTATGCAGCGTTAATGGTTCAGTTTTCCACAGCTGTCCTTGTGCAAGACACTGTTGCGCCTGATGGTCAGACCACTGCCTTGCATGGTAGCTGTGCTGCCATCAGTATGTGTGTAGGTGAATGAGAAGTTCTTTGGATACGCACTTTACAAGTGCCATCCATTTCCAAATATACTACTCTATTTAGTTAAATACAGTAAAGAAAGTATAGTAGTAGTATAGTAATCGTGTGGCCTATCAGTGCAACCTAGTTCATGTCTGATGGAAATAGAAAGAACAAAGCTGAACAGAGCACATGTAACTGATAAACTCAAGTGTTTTCTGTTTGGTCGGTGGGTTCATAGGAGTCTGGTTTATATTGCAGTACTGTTGCTGCTTACTCTTGATCTGTCAGCTTGGAGTTCACATTTCCTGCTGTAAAATGCATTAAAACAGTGTCAGTGAGGGAGTTTAATGGGTGTTTATGCCAGGTAAACAGTGATAAAGAACGGATCTCTAGCTACCCTGCAGTTGCGCTAGTTCATTAGAGGAAAAATGGGATGCCTTTCACACACACAAACACACACACATAAACATACTGTAAACACAGCTCACAGTAATGCACACATATCCTCCAGCTCCTGCAAATGAGTTTAAGATCCCTTTGTCGGCTGAGGCACATGCTGCAGTGTTTTTTTTATTTTTTATCTTTGTCATTTTAACATTTTTGAAGAGTCTTCCACTGCTGAAGGCTTTAGTTCTGAATGTGATGCAGGGTTAAATCCTAAAATAAGAAGCAGCTTCACTTGAATTTACATATTCAGTTGCAGAAATAGTGTATATAAGAATGGGTTTTCTTTACGACCTTTTAGTTTCAAAGACAAATTACAATAGAATATAAGAAAGACCATCCCACAGCCTTGATAAAACAGCCCTAACTTCTATATCTCCCAAAATCAATAGATTTTTTTTTCCTGCTTATGGAGTTGTGGTTATGATTGTCTATGCTTTCGACAGTCTACGGTATTGTGTATTCAGCATGGCTTTTAGGGTCAATCGATGTAGGCTATCAATACTGTGGACCTTTGGATGGACATAGCCCTGCTGGCAGTCAGAATCCGTCTTAGCCGAAGGGTCAAGCTGTAGGATAAGACACAGAGTGGGTTAATCACTCACTTAACAATACACAGGGGTTAGCATGGCTGGGCTGCTGTGTTAGTAATCACATGTGCTTGCATACACATGCATGCACGCCCAGGAACACACGTACAAACCCAGCACAAACACAACATGCACGTGCATGTTGCACACATGCCCTCAATGACCGGTAGTGATGCAATCGTGAACTGTGCGTGACTCCAAATGTTTACTGGTTGGCTCTCAGCTACCTGTGGGTCTGTGGCTCTCAACACTCCACAGCTCAGGCAGGAATGTATTCCTGATTGAAACCTCGACTGTGAACTAACACAGTGTAACTTTTTGTAAGTTCTGTTTAGAGATCGGTTTCGGCAAGATTTATAGAAAGCAGATTCTTTGCTTTCACATGCCATAATATTTTCCACAGCCTTGATAGTGGCTGCAGCAGATGCTCATGCCATGCTGGGAGGCAATCTGTTGTGCTGTGTGGCGTGACTGTTTAGAACAAGCTGAATCACTGTATACTGCCAGAGCTTGTTGAGTCACCTCTCTCTTCTTGTTTCTCTCTCTCTGTCTCTCTGTCTCAGGTGGTTCCAGAAAGTGGGTCGGTAAATGGCAAAGGCAAGGCACAGATGGATGACACCCACACGGCAGCAGAGGAGGACGAGGGGGAGGAAGGCCACATACCTCATACACAAGCTCCCCCCATCACCCACTTGCTCACCAACAATCTGGCCTTGGACCAAGGGGGACGGCCAGCACTTGTTAAAAGAGAGCCCGGGCTGGAGCTGACTGGCATTGCACTTCACCAACATGTATGCTCTTCTTTGACTTTTCAGAATGGTTCTGCTGGGAACCTGACAAAACCTAACGGTGCTAATATGACCACTGGGTCACACTCTGATCTGAAGTCTGCGTATAAAAGGACTACGATTGCATCAGAGCCTCAAAGGACTATAATAGCTGCAATCCCTAAACATTGCTCTGAGAATGGACCCAAGACTCCTCCAGATGACGTGTCAGTTCCACTAAAGAAGATCAAACTAGAGGAGCCATGGATGTGGATCACTGAACAGGCCACCACTCAGCTGAGTGATGAAGATGAGGTCTGCGAAGACCCGCTGTCCACACTGGCAGCTGTGGTGTGTCTTTCTGTCACAGAGAGGAAGGGACTGGAGGAGAAACTTTTCAGTTCACCTTCTTCCATTCTTTGCTCTATCAAAACAGAGCCACCAGATTTGCACTTTGTCAAAAGAGAGCCAGAGGACTTAAAGAATGACGTGTGTCAGAAAAGCACTCCTGTTAGCCTGCAAAGGGCTCCC
The DNA here is from genome assembly GCA_031216445.1 of Lateolabrax maculatus. NCBI lineage: Eukaryota > Metazoa > Chordata > Actinopteri > Acropomatiformes > Lateolabracidae > Lateolabrax > Lateolabrax maculatus. The sequence continues at coordinate 12,351,471 of CM062209.1, read as the reverse complement.
CAGCCTATTAAAAATGAACCTCCTCCAAGTGTCTTGCTACCAAGTGTTCAGAATTTGGCAGAAAAGAGAAATCTTAGTTTTGATCAGGCTATTGCTATTGAGGCCTTGACTCAACTGGCAGCTATACCTCAAAGCAACCCAGGGTCCATTAAATCTGAAAGTAAGTGTGAACATCCCATTTCTACTGCTGCCCAATTTCCAACCTCCAATACAAATACAACCCTGCAAGAAGCCAAACCCACAGCAGCTATCCGCTACAACAAAGTCTCGGTCATCAGCTCACCACTACACCAGACGTCAGTCATACGCCCTCCTGTGGCTAGACAAGGGAACGTCATCCAGTGCTCCCAGGGGTCGAGCTCCAACACAAAGCTGTCTCTGCAGGACCTCTTAGAAGCCAGCTCAGACAGTGATAAAGCACCCTGCAGGAGGACAGAGCATGGCTTTGGTTCTCATGTCATCAAGTCGGAATGCAGCTATAAAGATCCCAGTGACGTGAGATTCAGTAAAGATCATGAGCGGTTGTTTGAAGAGGACAGAGACAGAGTTGTTGGTAAAGCGAGGAGAAACAGAGATGAGGAGGAGGTGGCAGCTCAACTGGCAGACCTGGCCTTCATCATCCAGTCCCGACACAACCAGCAGTCAGAGAACAACCCTCCAAAAGGAACACCTGTGTCCGCCATCAAATACAATTACAACTCCCAGTTACCCCCTAGTCAGAAAAAGACTGTGGTAAAAAAACCAAAAGCTACGCCTTCCAAGCCCAGGAAGAAGAAGATAAGTGATGGATTACCTGACGGAATCAACTGCAGGACCCCTCTCTCAAAACGCATACCAAATGGCGAGACACCCCACAGGAGCAGAGGCCAGAAGATTCTCCCACAGGGGAAATCAGGCCTTCACCACAAGAGGAACCTGTTTCTGCCTCAGACTCAAATTGACCTGAAGAGATACTTGGCTGAGGCTCAGGAGGAAAAACAGCAACTCATCCATCACAGCAGCTCACACAATACAGCTCTCTTAGGGCCGCAGACTCAGAACTACAGCACTCTCACAAGGATCAACCACATTCGTGGTCAAGAAAACCAGCTATGGTCCCTTTCAAATGGTCCACTCCACCAACAAAATCCATGCAATGGTCATGCTGCAGGACCGGGACACGAGTATGAAAGGCATTTGTTATCTCAGGTAGCGCAGCCCTGTGGTGGGCTGCAGCACGGTGCTGATCCCAACACCGGCCTAGCCAATACTGCTTTCCCCAGCAACACCACCGCGCACCATGGTCTAGCTAATGGCTTCTCAGGAGCTCGGCAGTCCCCTCCTCCAAGCCAACAGGGCTACTACAAGCTGGAGAGGTCAGGACCTGTCACTGTCCTGTCCACGGATACTGATGGGGATCTGGGCCACTCTGCAGAGTCAACTCCTATCAAGAACGGCGTCAACAGCTTTCTGGAGTCTCCTATGAGTTTTCTTGATACCCCTACCAAGAATTTGCTCAATACACCTTCCAAGAAACTGGCTGATCTTCCATCCTGTCAATGCATGGGTGAGTTGGTGCTACCTAAGATTTTTCAAAAGAAGACAGGTCTGTAGCATTTGTGTTGGAAACACATTGGATATATTCAACTTTGTGATAAATTTGCCCTTAAAGTTTGCTGTCGAGAAATCCTGCAGTTCTTTGACCTCAAACTTACTCTGGTTTTTCTGTTTCTTTCTCTCTCTGATGCACGCACATACACACAAACACACACACTAGCTGTGTCCTAATTCAGGGGCCAATTCAAGCAAAAGGAGGCCGCATTTCTCTGCCATATTTGGAGGAGGCTTTGGGATGCTTTGTAGAGCCTTGTTGACCCGTTATGATGTATTTGGTCTTGACATGCAGTCTTCCAAGATGATGGCCCCTTAACTGAAATCCAGCTACATTTACTGTGTATACACACATTTAAACAAATTTAGACTCCCTATTGAAGAATGATGTTTGATGATTTCTTTTTCCCCACAGACCAAATCATTGAAAAGGAGGAAGGCCCTTACTATACTCACCTTGGGGCAGGGCCTAGTGTATCTGCAGTGAGGGAATTGATGGAGAACAGGTAGGGTGACTACTACGACTCTGTTTACCTTCTGTGTATGTGGGTGTGTTTACTACCAAACAGGCTGAGAGCCTACCAGTCAACCACAGGCATGGTGGAACGGGGTTTGTTCACAGCCAAAAAGGTCTGTCATTACAAGGAAGCATTGCTGAGCTAGCTCAACACGTTTCCCCTCTGTCTTAGCTACACACATTTACACACAACACACACACGGCATGTTGAAACAGGAAGCCCCTGGGGCTGAGACGAGGGGCCGTAAACCAAAATGACAGCCTGTTTAAAACATCTTGAGGTCTATCACAGTCCATCTGACAGCCACGCTTAACTGAAAAAATGTCATTCTGCGGTCATTAGTTTTTCAATGACAAATAGATTTTTTAATCAAAGCAATTTTAGTATTTATTCTGTACTAAACAGTGTGGACTGCTGTGCTGTGCATTGGTGTATATTAACCAATACTACAGTCTGCATTTTATTGATTGCAGGTGTGGGCACAAACGTTTGATTTGTTAATACTGAATGATCTGTGTATTGTCAGTTGCCCTGAGGTATGGGTAGCAATGTAATGTTGTCTGATATGTGTTGTCAGTGATATGTTACCCTTATGTGTGTTTCACAGGTATGGTGCCAAAGGAAATGCGGTCAGGGTGGAAGTTGTTGTTTACACTGGCAAAGAAGGAAAGAGCTCCCAAGGGTGTCCAATAGCTAAATGGGTATGTGGCTGGTGTTCATGATAGTATCCCAAATGTCCTGAATATGTCCCCTGTATATCGAAACCTTCTTGTGGACCTAACCATAGTATATTTAGGGGGAAGAGATGGAAGTCACTCTCAGACTCTTACCCTTACCACAACCACAGCAAAACCCATAGCTTCCCCAAACCATGAGATAATAACCTAAATATGAACATTTCCAACTTCACCCTTAAACATAGACATGTCAAGGCTAATACCTAAACATTACTATTTTTAAACTATTGTCTTAAAGCCCAATATTGTGGTTTGGCAGGCCAGTCACGGTGCTTCAAACCCATTACCCATAATTAAAAGCTTTTTTCTGCACAATCATCTGACAGGTGATCCGGCGTGGCAGTGAAGAGGAGAAGCTGCTGTGTTTGGTCCGCCGGAGGCCAGGGCACCACTGTGACACTGCTGTGTTGGTGATCCTTATCCTGGCGTGGGAGGGAATCCCTCGGTCAGTGGCAAACAATCTCTACCAGGAGCTCACAGAGACACTCTTTAAATACGGCTCCCCAACCAGCCGTCGCTGTGCCCTCAATGAAGAGTGAGTACCTCGTTCTTTGTTTTCCAATGACACTATTTCTTCCTAGCTTTGTTCGTTTCTTTATCTTCCTCCCGCCACTCCATCTCCACAGTCGTACGTGTGCATGCCAGGGTTTGGACCCAGACACCTGCGGAGCTTCTTTTTCCTTTGGATGCTCCTGGAGTATGTACTTCAATGGCTGTAAGTTTGCCCGCAGCAAAGTGCCCCGCAAGTTTCGCCTGCTTGGAGACTACCGGGAGGAGGTGAGGGAGTGATCATCTTCAAGAAATCCTAGAGGAAATCATCTATTACAATTTCCCCTATTTGTTTCTCTTGTTATATATATAGGATATTTTGTGTATAATCAGTGAGCTAGATTATCATTATTATGTTTGGCTGGCATAAGATATAGTTTCAATTTTTCACTTCTGTTGCTTCTCAGCATTTAATCTGCATTAAAGGCAGATGTAGTTAATCAAATCTTTTCCAAACATCTGCCTCCTAGTGGCTAATGTTGGATATGACAGTCACACCTGTATGTAGGAAAGTTTTAACAAAGGACATTTTTTAATAAGCTGTTATTCACCCCAAAACTCCGAAATTTAATTACTTTTAGGAGGAGAAGATAGAGAGCAATCTTCAGAGTCTCGCCACTGACCTTGCACCACTCTACAAAAGACTGGCTCCTGAGGCTTTCCAAAACCAGGTATGAAACTTTAAACAGCTGCCATACTCACCTCTGATAATCCCTTAGCTCTCTAAGGCTAGTATTAATAGAATAGTAGAAGTGTCTTCTCTTTGTTCCCAAGTTACCGCACAGCTTCTCTCCAGATTGCCTCGATGACCTTTCACAGTTTATGCTCCAGATCTCTGCATTCTGCTGACTCTTCCATTGATTGTTGGGCGAAGCTTCATTTAGTTCATACCGCTTCCAGCCTCTAAAACAGCCTCCCCATAGATTTGAGAACATGCACTTCTCTTTCTACCTCATATCTTTTACTGTCTTCACCACAGACCAAACTCTTCTCACGTATTGTCCTTTCATTTCTCAGGTGGAACATGAGGACGCAGGTGAGCACTGCCGGCTGGGCAACAGGGACGGACGTCCTTTTTCTGGGGTCACAGCCTGTGTGGATTTCTGTGCTCACGCTCACAAAGACACTCAAAACATGAATAACGGCAGCACTGTGGTAAGCAAGCTACGAGTGTGACACCATGCCATCTACTTTTGTATCCAATCTATTCCGAAATATTATTGGTTCTAGTTTTGGTTCAGTCTTTTTATGAATTGATTGGATATACTGTGGTTTACTGTTTTCTTGAACAACTTGCCTTTTGTCTATGTTCCTTTTCAGGTTTGTACATTAACCAAGGAGGATAACCGTGCAGTGCGCAACATACCAGAAGATGAGCAGCTCCATGTTCTGCCACTTTACAAGATCTCTGACAGGGATGAGTTTGGTCACGATGGGGGCCAGTGGGCTAAGATCCAAAGTGGTGCACTGCAAGTTCTGTCTTCCTTTCCTCGAGAGGTGAGTGAACAAGAAAGCAACTTTTGCTGTTTGTGTTTACTCTCGGGCTGCAACATCAGTGGTTTGAGTCCTGTATGTCCATGTATCATGTTTTAAATAACTGATTTATTTTATTTATCAGGTGCGTCTGCTGGCTGAGCCAGTGAAATCAGCCCGTAAGATAAGGCAAGAAGCTCGTCTGAAGGCTCAAGCAGAGAGACAGGAGAAGAAGCACGGGCAAACTCCTCTCACTCCTGGGAAAGTGAAAAACGAAACCCCCAACAAAGGTGATAAATTCACGTCTCTGGTCATGTTGTTAGTCTATTTTAGTAAGTAGGTCAAAAAGTATGCATGTTTTTTGATTATCACATCAGTGTTTTAGAAATACATGTACTTTCTACATCCAAAACAGATCCACAGGGCTACTACAGCTCCTACAGACTACCACCCAGACCGGCCAGCGTTGGAAGGTACCTTCCGGAGAGGAGCCAACCCAGCACTTATAGCCAGAGCACCAGCAGCTACCCCACTCTGGGTGCAGGGGTCACCCCACAGAAGGAGGTCATCTCCCCCAACCACCATGTCCTGCCTAACCTCCAGTTTGGACAGAATGGTTCAGCTCTTAATTATAAGACAATGAGTGACGTCGTGAATGGTTATCATTCAGCATCTGGTGACCAGAGTGTTGCGCCAGAACGTATACCTCCACATAATGCCCTTAGTGACTACCCCCCTTCTTTTAAAACTGAGCCCAACGAGGTGCACTGCTCTCCTCTGCACAGACCCTCCCCCAGTGGGAGTGCTCCTCCTCCTCCCTCCTCCTTCTCCCCCAGACCTACCTCTGAGGGCCTCTATAGCAGGCTCAATGGACTCCACAGGGCTGCAGGAGATGTTGCGGCAGAGGTCAGGGGTCATGGCCTCCCTCCGCTCTCATCTCTCCCCCTTCCCCCGCAAACCCCCCCATTTGAACCTGAGGAAGTGAAGCAGGAAGAGGTGTGGTCAGACAGCGAGCACAACTTCCTGGACCGCGACATAGGCGGAGTCGCCGTGGCGCCGTCACACGGCTCCATCCTGATAGAGTGTGCGCGGCGGGAGCTCCACGCCACCACCCCTATCCTCAGGCCAAACCGCAGCCACCCCACCCGCATCTCCCTGGTCTTCTACCAGCACAAGTCTCTAAATGAACCAGGCCACGGGATGGCCATGTGGGACGCTAAAATGGCCAAGCGGGAACGTGAACGGGAGGAGGAGGCTGAGAGATTAAGGATGGAGGCGGACAGCCTGAGCAATTGTGTGGGAAAGAATGGCAAAGGAGCTGGAGGTGCGGAGCTAGAGGAGGAAACAGGGGAGGAGGCAGAGGAGGCAAGGAGGATCATGAATGTCCCCACACGTCAAGGATGTACTCTCCCGAGGGATGGTGTCATCACCGTGTCTCCTTATGCTCTTACACAAGTGACGGGCCCTTACAATCGGTGGACTTAGTCAACATGTTTTACACACACACACACACACACACACACACACAGAAAACTCCCACACCCTGTGCTTCTGCCTTACCTCAGTCAACTTCAAACTGCTACTCTCATTTTTACATCGTTTTCATTGTGCTTTTCTAATATCTGTTTGTTCCCTTTGTCCTTCTTCGTCTCTGCCTTCAAAGTGATGAGGAAGACCAAAGTTTGTTGGCTTTTTAACTGTGAGTTTAGGTGTTGTTTTTATTGTAAAGAGATGGTGCTTTGAAGCATTTTAAAGACGTTTTTAAACTGGTTTTATATACATGATTAAGAACAAAAAAGATGTGATTATTTATTCTGATCATAACGATTTCTATTTAATTCCTGGTGTAAGCCTGTTTACTGCAAGATTTCTATGATAACCTGCATTATCTATTGAGGCTCAGAATTTATGTTGTACAGTAGGACTATGCTCTTTATTTTCAGCCAATAGTTCTCTTTTCATAAGATGAATCTCATTGGCTTTTACATTGGTGCCATTCTCACTGTAACCTTTGTTTAGCAAACACATTATTACATCACATAATGTAGAAAACAAGACTAATATTGTGCATATATTTACTACAGATTGTCACATGTAGCATTGTGCTTTTCCTTCTGCTGCCTCTGACTTCTGTTGGCAGTTGATGAAAGAAATGTACTTCTTTGGTTTGTTGTTTTGTTTTTTTTCTCTTCATCTGGATGGTTTGTCTTTTATTCACATATATACTGTATGTATGGTATATTAAGAAGCACTTTTTTGTTTTCCTAAACTTAACTTGAAAAAGGTCCCAATCCATAGGCCTGACTATGTATGTACAGATAGAGATATATATGACAGTTAAGCATGAACCCGGTTTTATTTTTACAGTATTTCTGAATTTATTTGATTTTGATTAATTTGATTTAAAATGGTATACATATCTAATGAAATTTAAAACTTAGCATAATGAGGAATCATGAAAATGCTGCAACAAAGAAGTGCTTATCATTATTAGCACTTATGTCCACCTTCTGGAAAAGGAATTCAAGTCTTTCACAGGGCACAAATGTGATTATAGGATTCAAAAAACTTACTGTACATTTTAATGGTGCTAATGAGACCTGGTTTTTTACAGAAATCACAAAGTGTCAGATCATGTCAAAGGAATATCGCCAGTTTTGTATGTCCATACTCTGGATTTGAATACAAAACTGTGTTAGCCAATGCTGACTAATCAAACTATTTCTTCTTTCGCCTCCTCTCTGCTTTTGTTGGAAAACCACTCAAACATCAGATCCCACTCAGACAATTGCCTAACACGATTTCGGGTGCTCAAACCTTGTGAAGACTTTGTTTACAGAAAGCTTTTTTTACAGGGTCTGAATAAGGGGGTTGGTGTCAACTCCTGGTGAATCAGGATTTTTATTTTTATTACCCTTGAAAGAGAAGCTCTTCATTTTAAGAACTCAATAATGAAATTTCAGCACAACAGACCTTTCACTGATATTCACACTAACACTGGTGGTGTAACATTTCCTGTGAGATACATTTTGGTCTTTTTTTTTTTTACACACTTTGACTTCCTTTTGGTGCTAATAGGACAAGATGTCAAGGTACATGCATTGTATAACATGGTTATATACTGAACGGTGATGGCATGGTGCTTTTTTTTTTAACTCAGCATGCACTGATCTGTTATATAATTCAATACAAAGGTAGTTTTATCATTTCTCTGGATGATTACGGGCTGACAACAGACTGAGATACGTTGGTATCCCACCTTTGATCATGATGTTTTTCAAGTACCAGTAAACAGCAAGTTATTGTGCAGATGTCCAGCTACAGTTCAAATGTCTTCCACAGATAACCAAACTCTCCAACAATTCTCAAAAACCACAACATACACACAAAATGAAATGAATGTAAACTGTTTTTAAGTCGGTTGATTTAGAAAGAACGTTTTGAACGTTAGAGTTGTACATTTTTTTTTTTTCTTTTACTGTGGGGGACTCAGTCCACATTGAAAGTCTTTTTATCAACGAGGAACTAACAATTAGCACCAGCATTCAAAAATTTGAAAGAAAAAAAAAACTTTATTAGTAGAAAAATGTGTAAATATGTATGTGAACCATATTGTTTTTACTGTACTGTTAATGGTGTTTAGACAATGGATGATCTTGCTTATTTTGAAACTGAATTACTGTACGTTGCTGAAAGTATATCCAGTTTAGACTTGAGAAGAGACTAAATTTAGCATTCCTTTTATGGATGGCTGATCTCTTTTGGGATTGTGAAATAAAGTCATATTTATATTTTGGACCTGATGATGATTTCCTCTGTCCTGATTTGTTGTGCGTGTGTGGGTGTTTGTACTGTTATATACAGTATGTGTGTGATGAAGATGAACAGCCTTTATGTTTACGCAGCATTTGACAGTTTTATGAAAAAGCCCAACAGAAGACATTTAATGGGTTAATTTTTATTCAAAAAATCCAAAGAAAGGCCTTTTCTGTTTTTTCTCTCTGAATTTCCCACACTTGCACACTCTATGACTCACTGCTTTGGAATTTCAGTTTAGTAACTTAGACTTTGTCCCCTTAATGTTTGGGGATGAATCACAACTTGTTTTTTCCAGAAGTGATATTATGATGGGTTATTTTTTCTTTCAAATGACATTTAGGATAAAAGAAAATCCTTTGCTACTGACTCAGTGGGATGACTAAGTGGGATGAGTCCTTCAGGAGTTTAGCCAAATCTAAAGAAAATCTGCATCATAATTATTAGACAACCCAAGCATATTAAGAAATAAGTATTGAGATAAAGCTGAACCTGTCATTTTATCAGGACAGTAATGGCCATTTTAAATCTTAGCTCAAAAAGATAAATAAATCAAGTGGAAGAAAAGTGTATTTTTTAAATAATTTCATAGATTCATTCCAAGCTTCATTCATTGTATCACACTGAAACAGCGCTTTCTTTTCCCAACATTTAACATCTGTTTACCTCACTGAGTGCAACTGATTCAGATAATTTTAATGTTAGATAACATGACCACAGGCATTGCTGTGGCATTAAAAACTGAGTAGGCAGCCTGCAGTGACTGAACGAAAACAATGGTGGAAGAAGTACTCAGACCTTTTACTGAAGTAAAAGTAGCAATACCAGTGTAGAAATACTCAAGTGAAAGACATGCATTTAGGATTGTACTTTTTTTATGATTAACATTTTTATTGGCATTTTGAAATAACAAACATTTACAAGCATACATGTGACAAATATCAAGTGATAGTCTGATGTTGGAACTGGTACATGGAAAGTATAAAAACTGACAGTATTCAAAATGTTACTTAAATATACAAGTATTAACATCAAAATATACTTAAAATACCAAATGTACTCATGCATGGACCATTTCAGAATAATAAACATTATATTATTGGATTACAATATTTGATGTATTAGGTGTGCATCATTGTAAAGCTGCAGCTGGTAGAAGTTAGGCTTATTTTAATTACTTTATTTACTGCTGGGCAGCTTGTAAATTTCCGTCTCGGGTATCAATCAAGTCTTCTCGTAATCTATAATAATACATCATAATTTATTTGGTGATTATATTTTATATTAATAATCTGAATATTTGAAGTAACTGGGAACTCAAGTGATCAAATACATGTAGTGGAATAAAAAGTATAACATTTTCCTCTGAACTGTAGTGGAGAAGAAGTATAGCAGAGAATGGAAAAACACACAGAAACAAAAAAACAGAGAATGAAGTGCCAGTATCTGATAATGGAACAGTAAATGTACTTTGTTACTTTCCACCACTGAATTAATGCAACTGACAGCAGTAACACTGAATTTTATAATGACAGTCACAAAGAGTTGTGTGTCTAAATTGTCTTCCTTTTTTCCTCTCTCACAATAGGACAAACAGCTGTCAGCAATGGAACAGAATAATGATTCATAATTGTCTGAAATCTCAATTTACGGCTCATCTGAGGGAGTTTTTAATTAATGAGCGAGGGAGTGACACAGTTCACAATTCTGGGTAGTGCAAGCCTTGATTACTGAAATTAGTTGAAGTTATAAACCCATGGATACAATCTGTGAAGACTACGTAGAGTATTATGTAACCTTGCACTTTACGGTAAAATCCTTGAAATATTGATGATGTATGGCCATTAGAGAAACAAAAAAATCATAGTGAGGATGCAGGAAATTAGGAATCACATGTCAAGAGTCACAGAAAACGCTATTTTCAAAGCTCATGATGTTGGAGGAGCTGACTGCATTGCTACATCCTTGTGGCTTTTGTCAACCTTTAAAACTGTCATTTGTCAATTTTGCTTACATAGCAGGCCACATGTGACCAAGTGGCATGATCAGGGTAAAGTGTAAGGAGTCAGTAACTGAACTCTAATGGCCATTACACAAAAGGGCTGTACCGTCATACCAGCCTTGATTTTACGTTACAGTTGGATGGGCCTGTCTGTCAACACCAGCAGCTCAGGCTTTCATCCAACATGTCTTACACAAATAAAACACAACAATCCTCTTGTCTTCAAATGTTTTAGTATCTGTGGGAAACTTGCAAATCACTACAGTAACGCAATGGCTGCTGTCCAACAAGATGTCCTCACATTCATACTCTAGTTAAAACTATAGAATATGAAAGTAAATAAATTAGTTCTCATGTTCACCCTGGATCAATTCTAAATATACCACAGCTTCTCTGTCGTGCTCTAATGCCTGACACTGAAACATTTGCAAAGGACACTTGCACCTCACCTTGACATCAATGTACCAGTTTAAGTGTGTCACCAGAATAAGCAAGGACGCTGCGTCACAGTGAAGTCGGACTAACTGTGCCAATCGTCCTCAGGAGTGTAAGACATCAGATACTGAGGAGGGCACAACTGTCAAAATAACACCTGGCAGCAGCGGCAGGGGCTGGATTTGTCTCCATTTAGTGGGACTGAACTGCCAGCAAAAATAAAAGAAGGAGAAAAATGACAACAAGAGAACATGGGACATAAAATGATACTTACAGTATCAAAAGTAAAAGCACTCATTATTCAACATTTTAATTTATGGAGCCAACAAGTACAAGTAAACAAGTACTTTACAAGTAAAGTAAAAAGAACAATACAATACATATAGTATACAATAGTACAACATGAAGGAGTAGAAGTAGAAAATTGCATAAATTTGAGATAATCAAGTACAGTACAAGTATCTCAAAATTGGTGGATCAACCTCTGGGGGCTCATGACTTATGGTTTTCAGAAAAGGTCACAAAGAAAAATAGCATAGAGGTAATGAAGTGTCTGCCTTTTTGGTGCAAGATCATATAAAAAGTGCATTCAACATGTGTCAAAGTTACTATTCATCATTTATATGTAGCCTATATATATATATTACTGGATAGCCAAAAAACAGACATTCCCATCTCCCATGTCCCAAATTAGTTACAAGAACATGTACCATAACAAGGCAGTGTAGTGAAATAAAATGAGCCACAGCATGAGAGAGGATTTGAACCATATGACCCAGACGTGGTCAGATCACCTGCAGCAGCTGCAGCACGGAGGCTCATAGACACACAGTAAGTGTGTTTTGATTCACAGGGATTGGAGCTCACATAACCCCTTGTATGCAAAACTGGATATCTTTCATTAAGTAAAAGAGGGATGGTGGATTTGTAAGGGCAGGAATCTTTTAATTGTGTTGTGTTTGAGCCACTGAACTCCCAGTATGACCCTGTGGATACTTCTACCTCCGTAGTAGTTTATCTTCATACATCTGACTCCCGGTTCACCTGAAGTCACACACACTCACACACACACACACACACACACACACACACACACACACACACACACACCTCTGTGCAGCGCATGATCCAGCCTCGCTTTGGTGCCCGCCTCCTCGGCTTCCGTAGGTGTGTGAGTGGATGCAGTGACGCAGAAGCGCTGAGCGGCCAGAACACTTCTACTGTCAAGATGGCGACATCGGAGCCGGTAAGAGAGAGAGACAAGGGGCAGCTGGAGGAAAAAAAAACGACCGAGGCGCGGGGGGAAATAGTCGCTACACCTCCGCTGTGCCCGGCGACTTTGTTACACAGCCTCTCCTCCCCCGACACGGCGTCCGCCATCGTCGCGTTTCGAGGCCACGGAGGCGTCTCGGCTCGCGTGGAGCCCGGCTAGCTTTAGCGCGCACAGCGGTGTGATGGAGGAGGCTGAGGCTGACTTTTGTTGGCAGGGAGGGACTGACCGCCGGGACGTCGCTCATTCAAACTCCGATCAACCGCGCGTTTCAGTCCGCCCTCGGCGCGAGGGCCGGTCTCGTGGGGGGGCTCCTGACCGGCCGCCGGCGCCTCTGAGCGCTCACAGTGTGATATTATTGATTAAATCTCTGACAATGTGGACACGTGTGTATCTAGCTCGCAGCTAGCCTAGCGCGTCTGCTAAAACTGGTGCTAACGACGTTCACTTGCCCGAACTGCAACGGTGGATTGTATTTGTTTTATTGGTTGCGTTTTATCACCAACCTAAGTCTACCTTTTTTTTCCCCCTGTGAGATGTTTCGTATATTGGTTGAAAAGATGGACGTCGTAGAGCTGAACACTGCTGTCAAATGTTTCAATGAGTAGCCTGCTTTACAATTAATACCTGCAGATCGATAGTGTGACAGTTGATTTGAATGTTTGGACTTTTATTGGATATTTAATAGAGAGAGTGTGTGTGTGTGTGATAGCTATGCTCACTGAAATCAGTAACTGTAATGTGCATGTGATGCCCTATCAGGTAGATGAATTTGCTGCTGGATGGTTTTATTCATCTTGACCACTCATGCAGGTTTAGAAAGCTGCCACTTTCTTATAATGAAGACTTTAAGGTCAAGTGAAGACCTAATTCAACCAACATCTAGGCTCATATCATGAAATGGGTCAAATATTATCACATCTCCCACCTCATACATTCGCACAAAGCCTGTGCAAACTCTGCGCTTTTATGATGGCGATCAATGGACATACAGGGATTAGACTGACATAGATATTTTGACTGAATTTTTTTGTTTGTTTTGGATGAAGGTGTCTGATGTGTTTTTCTCTCTCTCCCCTCAGAAAGCACCTGAAACTGAAGATCAACCGACTGAAAGCCAAGTCGTTGCAAATCCTGAGCAGTATATCAAGCACCCCTTGCAAAACAAGTGAGAATAAAACATCTGCTGTGTTTGACAGGATATTGCAACCGAAAGGTGCTTGTGCTTAGACTGACTGCAGTTTTCTGATATTAGTGGAGATTAACACAACACTAATTTCAATACTGAAATAGCCATGAGAACAGCATTTTTTGGCTGTCAAAACTTTAAAGAAATAAGGATTTTATGGTAGAATCCATCTGCCTGATAACATTTAGTCTACTGCTGCCAAAATTTGGCAAGTGTCTATCAGTTTAATGACAGAAATAATGGGACTGAGGCTAATTACCAGAAGAAAAATAATGATGTAACAGCAACATGGAGGAGAGCTCTTCATGCTCTGTAGCAAGTCAAAGACAATAAATTATTCTATTTTTAAAAATAACATGTAAAAGTGTGAAATACTGTTGCCTTCAATAGTCTGTATATTGCAGTCCATTTTTACATATTTATTACACATTTGGCAATTTAAAAAAAAAAAAAAAAGGTTGCATACCCCCTATTTTGCACCGAAGAGCACATTTCATTTCCTTGTTTGGGGGAAGGTCTTTACTTTGGCTCAATCTTTTCCTCACTTATAAATGTTTTTTTTACTTATTTTGCAATTGTTGAATATTAGCCTATGCCATGCATTTTTAACTTGAAGTGCTTAGACTTACTTCTTACGGTGTTTGGGTGGGGAGTACTGCTGGTTTTGGTTAGTGCTTCTCTGTACTGATCCTGTGCATGTGTGCCTCGTAAACCTGTGTTTTGTATTAATGTTTTTTTTTAAATAATTAGTTTTATAATAATAATTAATTTTTTTGTAAAATGATTTGGAGCATCATATTAAGCCTAAATGGTCAAAAGTGTGTTTTGTGACATCTGGTAGGTGTTAGGTGCTTTTTGTTAAACTATGCCTTAGCAAAGAAGAGAGTCACAAAAAAATCATCATTGTAATTTACAGGTAAATGGTATCATGTAAGAGGAGGCTGTTTTTAGATTTAAACCAGAAGCACTGCTTCCTACTCTGCATGTTAGTGTTGCAATTGTTGTTCACTATTGTCCTTTTAGAAATGTTATCATAGTTCTGTGGTGGTGACGACCTATTCAGGAGCATTGTACAGTCAGTTTAGGAAACGCTGAATAGTTCACTTAGTAAGTCACTTCTAGGCCATTCTGCTTGTTCAGCCCAGCCTCAGGTCAAGGTTATCCGCGTCTGCAGCTCTTGTCTGGCCAACATTATCCTGCCGTTCTGGTTTTAGGCGCTCTGATTTGATTTAAACATAATGCGGATGGGTCATTGCGATGTGATGCTTCCACTGTAACACTTTTGATGGTGGACGCCTCAGTTAAATGGCTGAATGATAATGATGATGTTAAATGAGTGTCACAATTGATTTTCACATCATGCCAAGTCATGGCTTGTTCAGTTAATTGCAGTTTTGTTGTGAAATATGATTAACATATACACACTAAGCTGCCAGTTTACCAGGTACACTTGGCTAAAACGAATGCAGTCAATGCAACAGTCCTGAAATAAACCCTACTTTCATGAAGGTTATAATGTTCTCTTGTTGTTGAAGAGAAGTGTTGATTCAACCTTGTTATCATTTTATTAATTGTATTGTTTTGTCTACACCATGTATATCAATGAGGGTAGGCTAAATAACAGAAACACCTCTCTGTATAATATAATAATGATATAATTCAACAGAACCACAAAGAACAGAATCCAAAATAGCCATACAGATGAATCAACACCTCTCTAGAACAGTTTCAACAAAAACTGAACAAGTTGAATCCATAGATGAATTTGAACAGGCTGCACATCTGTTAACTAGCCTTAACATAAGTAGGCATTATGATCACTTTAAAGTTTCAAGTCATGCAATGTGATTTTCATATGGTACTGAAATAAAGGGACACCAACAGCTGCCGGAAGGTAGGAACAACACATTCAGTTCCTGAGAACCTGTAGTATGTAGTGGAAAATGCACTGATATAAAGTCTACGAGAGACTGAATGGGCTAAACGTGAAAAACAGCAATATTCTCTATGCTTATGCTCCCATGATTTTATTTCCAGGCATGGCTGTTTTTTTTCCTTCAGATATACCAGTTTTTGAAACTTTTTGAAGAGAATGCCAATCCATAAGATTGACCAGCAGTTAACCAAATCATTTCTACTATGAAGAGTATAGGCTGGCCCATGGTATTTTTGAAAGCCAATTCTGATATCAATGATCAGGACATTAAACAGTTGAAGAATCAACTTGTCGTTGCCTTCTGGTGGACAAACTATGTAATGGTAAGGTGCGATGTCTGTAAATTATCTCAGACCTACTTTGGCATTTCTGTGCTGCAGTTTCTTGTTACTTATTGGCTGACATGTACACCGATACCAATATATCTGCAATAAGATAATATCTGCCAATATATCTGCAACAATAGTTTATATTGATCAAAATATTGTAATTTAGTTACAGTGAGTCATATTTTTAAATTAAACATGGGCCTCATACCATGTCTCGTTCATTCAGTGTTGCTCAGCCTACATACAGTGTCTCTTTGTGCTACTCTGTTGATCTTTGTTTCTCCATTAGTGTTGTCTTTATTTCAAAATTGAAGCCTGCAGTTAGCCAAGATAGTTACACCTGTGTTTGGCAACGCAATCCGCCACCCACGCTCGAGGAAACGGGTTAACTGGATTAGGATTTTAGAGACATTTAAAAATAGTCCACGTCATAATAGTCTGACAGAATTTAGTGACACATGAGCAGCAGAGCCCTTGGTAAATCCATCAGTGATGACTTGTTCTGTCTGCCATGTTTGTTTGCATGTCACGACAAGGCATAAACAAACTGTGTCCTCAGCTGGGTTCGTACCCAGAGGAGTCACTGTAATAATGTGTCAGTGGAGTTGCCACACCGCACGAGTACAGTCTCATCCTCTGGTTTGGCTTTGTTCGGTGTATTGACATCTGTGTTTATGGCACATGGGTGGGGTTGGTGGTTGATTACTGTTGTTGGGTGGGGGGGGCACAGGGTTCTGATGTCCTCTCATTGCCCTCATCCCTCCCCTGCTAGCCCCTCCCCTCCTGGGAATAGATGAAAGAATAACAGCACCCGTCATATACAAAGGCTGCATTTGTAGTGCTGATGATGGCTGGCTTTCTCTGTTCTTTTGCATTGATATGCATGCTTTCGTAACTAGCTGTTGTGGTCTGTTGTGACATAGGGTTTATGTCTGTGTTATTAGGACTCTGGCTTAATGTTATTTTGTTTTTCATACAATAGCCCAGAAATATTCCTGAGTTGTATTGCTGTTCAGAAAAACAACACTGTTTCTGTAAAATAAAGAAATGATTGTGATTCTTTTGTCTTTGTAGGCTACAGGACATACAGTATTTTTCCACAGTCCTATAAATACTAAGTGTTTGATTCTTGTCTTTTCCTTTCTCAGATGGGCCCTGTGGTATTTCAAAAATGACAAGAGCAAAAGCTGGACAGAGAACTTGCGTCTCATTTCCAAGTTTGACACAGTGGAAGACTTTTGGGCGTAAGTTTTCTGTTAATCCTGTAAAGTAATTTTGATTTTGTCACTAAAGTGGTGTCAGAGTGTTTCAGAAAAATGGTATTTAAAAAAAAATATATATATAGTCTTTCACTCAGTAATGCATGTGGAGAAAAGAAAGGATTTCATATTATGCAGATTTAGATAAATTAAGTCATTAAATGAACACAGATGGAGGCACAGATGGCTGAAATAGTAGTTTAAAGCTACATTTAAAAAATGGGGGCAGCTTGAGTGTGCAACAACTCTTTGTTTACACTTACATTTTCCTCTGTTGTCGTTGTCTTCTCCATATGAGAGTTTTGATGTCTAAATACTGGTTAAGATATACGAGTTTCTGAAATTAAACTTGCCCCCAGTATGCAGAACAACAACCAAAGCAACTGGCACCTTTCACATATGACATGTAAAAGCGCCAGAGTATTTACAGATTTTAGTGCTTGAGTGAAAGAGACTCAGTATTTAGCAGTTTATCATTGTTAAATTAATTTTGAATTCTTCACTGTACCATTTGATTTGAACCATGGCCAATGAAGCTTGCACCGTCACTGAAGTCACTATTCTGTGTTTTCTTACAGATTATACAACCACATACAGCAACCAAGCAAACTTGGCTTTGGCTGCGATTATTGTTTATTTAAGGTAAGGCCTTTTTAAAAGAAAATAAAATCTGTTTTATTAAGAAAATACAGTTGTTTCCCAAGTCAACCATTGGGATGTTTGCACCACATACGATGAGACTCATTTGAGCAGCAGAGCTAAAATGTCTGGCTGCAAATTCTGTTTTTTAATGAAGTATTTAGTAGCTTTTTTTGACCTTGTGTGCCAGGATGGGATCAAGCCGATGTGGGAGGACGACAGGAACAAGCTGGGGGGTCGATGGCTAATGACTCTCAATAAACAACAGAGACACAATGACCTTGACCGTTACTGGATGGAGACGGTAAGACAGCTGTTTTCAAGGAGCAGCTGAGCAGATATCATAGATGAACGTATATCAATGGTTTTGATCCGTGATATAATATGATTCATACAGTGTGTGACGTTTTGTGTATTTTGCAGCTCTTGTGTTTAGTCGGTGAGTCGTTTGATGAGGCAAGTGAAGATGTGTGTGGAGCTGTGGTCAACGTAAGACCTAAAGGTGACAAAATAGCCATCTGGACGAGCAACTGCCAAAACAGGGATGCCATCATGACGATAGGGTAAGTTGGAAAGTCACTTTGTCGATGGA
Organism: Lateolabrax maculatus; assembly: GCA_031216445.1. NCBI lineage: Eukaryota > Metazoa > Chordata > Actinopteri > Acropomatiformes > Lateolabracidae > Lateolabrax > Lateolabrax maculatus. Next base: position 12,333,137 of record CM062209.1, on the reverse strand, counting down.
AAATAACGCAAGTGATGGAAAGATTAATCGATTTGCTAACTGGATCCGACCACTAGATGGTGACACAAAGTTAGCATGAGCCTTCACACAGCATTCAACTTTCTTGTCTTTCCACAGGCAGCTTTATAAAGAGCGTCTGAACCTCCCCATCAAAGCCATGATCGGCTACCAGTCACATGACGACACATCCAGCAAAAGCGGATCCACCACCAAGAACATGTACTCCGTTTGAAAAACTTTCCCCCATTTCAACTTGCTGTAGATTTAAACAATTACCAAAAGGCATCATCACAATAATAATTTTTGAGTTGTCAACTACTGTTGTGTCTTTTCCTTTTATTAAAAAGAGAATTATGTGTACAGTTGGAGCTTTCCACAACATGAGAAATTAGTGGGCCGATAGTTAAACATAAGGAGGAAGCCGGAAAGGAGAAAAGTATTTCGCTCAAGATTTCATACGTGAGCAAGAGAACAGAAATGATTTGCTTCTAGAGTTGAAGAGTAATGTGATTAATACCAGTGACCTCCCCTAGCTTAGCTAAGAATGAGCTTTTTTTTTTTTTTCAGTACTTAATGGCTTGGAATTGCAAAAAAAAAAAACCTTTCTTAACTATACAGCCTTGTGTTTTTCTCATGTTGAGTTCTCACTCCTTACAAAAAGTGTTTTTCACCTCACAGGAAAAGATGGTAAACAACTTATCCTTTCACAGAACAAATTTTAAGGGCAATTTTAACTTGATTTATCCAGTGTTGAGCATGAAGAATCTACAGTATCTTAAAGGTGTGTTAAGCCGTGGTCACACTCCAAAGTGTAGGGTTTGGTTTAAGGCCACTTGTTGTTTCAGCCATGCTGGAATTGTGGATTATTGCTTGTAGTACTTTTTGAATTTTTTTTCTTCTTCCCCTTACATTTATTTATAATGTATGCATTGCAGTTGAACTACTTATTTGAAAGACAACCATGAAACTCGTGTTTTTTTTTCACATTGTTTTTTTTCTTCTCTTTTTGTTATCAAGGATAATAATGTGGACTACTGCATATAGATGACATTTTTTACAGTGTACCATACAGTAAAGATGCTGACAGAATTAGGTGTGCTTTTCACTGTTTTCTTCCTAACAAAAACTGTAGATAATGTCGCACTCCTCTCTTGGTTGATGCAAAGGAAAGATGATATTCATTGTGAAATGATTTTGCTCATAATGTATCTTTATTATCTGTAATTCCAGGATGTATATTACCTTCTTTCGAGTAAAGGTTAAGTGCTTTGCATTAAAACCAGAACCACGTTGTCTCGCTTATGGTTTCAAGACTATGATCACCTTTTAAATTGATGTGGAAAACTTATTAGCAAACAGTTACACATCAAGCAGTAACGGAGCAACTTAAGCATTCACATCTGCTTTTTTAACTGCTTAAATGTTCCACTATGTTCACCAGCTAGTCTCTAACTGTGTGTGTCTGCCCTTTGGTGTTAAGCAGGTACTCTACAGTGAATTTTTATAGCTTTTTCACAGAAAACGGCTGCCTGCTGCGGCCAAAAACAACTGAAGAGGTTAAAACTCGAGCATCACTTGTAGTATACAGAACCACTTTATTGTCAGACTAATATGTTTTGGCTTGTGGCCTTCATTAGGGTCATCAACACATTATAAAAATATTTAAAAAGGGTCAATATGAAGCAAAAAAAAAAGTAAAGATATTAAATATTAAGGCAAATCCATCAACAACCACAACACAGCCAATGGGGCATGTACACAGATGAGCTGGGTGTATATGGGCATGTGGCTTCAGGGCGATCGCATTCCCACACAAAGGAGGGAAGGGCAAAGGAGGTGCCCAGTAAAGGACACGGGTGACACCACGGCCGAAAATGATGTCAGGAGAACGGAGGGAGTAAACATAAGTTTGTTGCCGGCCGAAAAAAAACATATAAACATCTAAACATATGAAGTGAGTCACAAGACATACAGTTGTCTTTTGTTGTTGCTTAGTTATTAGTGTAGTTACAAATGTCATTTGACTTTTGTTTGAGGTTTTCTTACTCTATTAGTGCATGGAGGTATGAGACATCACTTTTTTACAACTAAGGGGTGCTCACTCAAACCAACGAGGAAGCAAATGGATGAAAACAAGAAACCTAATAACCTCTTCTTTTGTTCTTTGGCACAAAAACATGATCAGCAACATTTTCAGTGACTTTCATAAAGTAAATTAGCTTCACAAAGAAGCAGTGTAGTTTGTTCTCTGACACACATACACTGAAATACATGAAACGGACACACCTTAAACCGTAATAATGGAAAGGACATGTACAACACATTCTTGTGGATCTGCCTGTTGAAGTGTTGACATCATTGCATTTAGTACGATCTAGTCAGTCATTGTTAAGTATCTAGTCAAACAGGATCTTGTCACAGGAATTTAAACTGGTCTGAATGGATGTATTGCTCCACCTTTCTGACAGAGTCAAATCTGTGTAACGGCAGAATAACAGGACTTATCAGTGTGTACTGTGATCATAATCTTTATTAAAGTGCTTGGATCCATTAAAGAACCTTAATGTTAAACTTACATCAGAGAGATTTTCATTACTTTTGCTCCCTATTAGTGTAGATGATGAGGAACTCTTTGTTCATTGTTGATTATGTTAACGTGATGAAAAGAGTATGACACCTCAGATTAATTGTTCTATTGGCATTAACACAATGTGTTTTGTTCTTTTTCTGTACAAGTTAGTTTGTTTCAATAAATACGGAATTATTTACCTAAGGAACAGAGATGCCCGTAATGAAAATCATACAATTTTAGGCAACAGTATTCAAGAGGGTGAAAAAAGTGGGTCATAATCCATAAATTAATATAAATCCATCCCAGCAGAGTGAAGGAAAAAAAATTATTGGTCCTCCAGCCAAGGTCCAGCCACTGTTTGCACAGATGTCTCACTCAGTCCATCCTCATTGCTCATGTGCCTAATCTGGACCCTGGCAGCTTCATATCAGGACATCGTCATCATCAAAGGCTTTTCTTCGCCGCGTTTGCCTAACAGATTCGAAAGCATGAAGGACGAGAAGAAGCAAAACTCCACAGTGTAGCTGAGCTCAAACAGCTCCAGGTTGACACTGAGCATCCACTCAAATATAGCAGACAAGTGAACGTAAAAGTACAGTTCTTGGGCAAACAGAACGGTGTCTGAAGGGTTTCAAGTTAAGGATTTATGGAACAGTTGGTGGCAGACAGAAGAACATTTAATTTCAAACTGCTCCTGAACAGATTAGAGATCACATTAAGACCTTGAGGACCATGATATACAGTTTTTTGTATATATTTTTACTACACAAAGACGAATGTGCTACAGGCTCCCAGCTCTTATCATCCTGTAATATAGTACCTCACGTTCTTGCACCAGTAGGCTAGTGTGTATATAGATACTGTATTCAATTTTGACTCAAGTTACTTCAAACTGGTGGCTTCAATCCCAAAACGTGAAGGTGTGAATCACCAATTAGTGTCAATGTGCCTTTGAGCATAACATTAAACCCTAAACAGCTCCACTAGAGGACTCGTATTGTGTCATTATGCAGATTCCAGAAGAAAAAGTGTAAAGTTGTAACAGGAAAACAATGGCTAAAGTGAGCTAAAACTACCATTAATAAGTGTTTATTTATGTCATGAGTCCGGTTGTAGCCAGTCCCACTTTGTAAACAGAGCAGCAGAATGAATCCTAATATGGCTCAAAGGCACTGTAGTGCTGTAGAGTGAAACCAAGCGTCACTGCTGAAGTCAGTTGGCGTTTCAAGCCACACTAAATTGACAAAATCATTACAGATTAAATAAAACTGGATGACTATCATACAATCATACAACCCGCTTTACCAGCCACAACTCACTGCACACCTACCATTGTAACATATGCAAACATGCCCTCTAATAGGGGAGTTTTGTGGAACACTTCCACACAAAAATATAGTTAATTTGGCTCCCAGATTTATGAAAGGATACAGCAGACGGTGACAATGGCTTGAACCACAGTGGAGATGATGCGGAATGGGTAGAGAACCTTCTCATATCCTGTCAGCACACACTTCCCGGTCAGCGCCGTGAGCAGGACAGTGTAGAAGCAGATGCACAGGAAACTCATAGCAGCTCCGAAGTAGTGAAGGAGTGCCAGCTGTCCTGGCTTTGGAGGACAGTCAATAGTTTCCAGGATTAATAGATAAATAAATAGTTGAAGTGTGTACTGAATGTCCTCGTTAATCTTATGTTAAAAACTGTGGAAGACGTGTACGAGCTTTGCTTATTCTGTAAATCATTACAAATGACATAAAACAAATAGTTACCCTCCTTTGTTTGCTGTTTCAGCACAGGTGCAAATCGAAGCTGTTCAGCTTTATTGTTAACATTACATAACAGCTTACTGTTCTGTGAACAATTTCTCTCACAGATATATGGGCCCTTGACGTTGTGTATCTGATGCAGCAATTTGAAGATGCAAATTAAACTTATTCAAACACATTCAGCAGGAAGTGCAGTACTTACGTTACAGTTTCCAGCTGCAAATGCCCCCATGGCTGCCACCACACCAAAGACCAGTGCAAACTTGCTCAGCATGGAATGACATGTATATCTCTCCATAAGATGGGCATGGTGGAATATACAGAAGAGCAGAACTGAAAAGGACAACACAGTTTGTATAACCCCATAATCACTCATATCATGTATAATGTGTTGCGCCTTTAGCAGGTAAACTCACACAAAAAGGATCCGGCGTTGATTGTGGCTGTAAAAAGAGAATTTTCTGGTGCGCTAGTTCCGCTTGAGCTGGAATCACATGATATGTTCAGTCAATTATGTCCCACTGTTTGATTCCAGTAGAAAGGTTAAGCAGAAAGTTAAATAAAGTGAACTGCATTTTCACCTTATAGTGGGAACAAGGCAACATCCAGTGGTCTGATTTCCTTTGCAGTAGTTGTCATTCCCCCTGAAAACAAATGAATCCAGCTCTTGAGAATCTGTCACACCCAAATGCTGATGGTCAGCTATCTACAGTTGTGAGACACAACTCACCAGTCACTGAGAGAGCACACATGATTGTTGGCGAAGGCCAGGCCATATCTGGAAATACAAAACAATCAAAAAAACTATAGTGACATAATTTTAATATTTCTATGATATTCTTGATTTGACTACTGTATGGAATTTTTTGTATTATTTATCATTGATACAAAAAATAATGTTATAATACAGCATCAAAAGCATTATTTATTTATTTTTTGAATAAAATAAGAAACTCTGTCGTATGCAGCACATTCTTGTTGACTAAATCTATTTATGATGATTTCTGGGATGTTAAAAAAATATTTTCTTTCTCTGTTAAACCTATGGCAGCATTAACAATAATATTTGAAGAGAGGATGACTGCCACTAAGCTCCAATGATTTTATGCTGATTCATCAACAAACCACCAGAGATATTTATATGACAATGAAAATAAAGAACACCTGACTACAGTCTGAAGAATGAGCACCTACAGTTGGCAAAAAATTACATTGGATAACTTTATTATTAATCGATATATATGATGAAACATATATGTTGTATATGTCAGTAGAGGATTTTCAGTCAAATACAAAATGGAAGTGGTTGCCAAAGCAGAATGTGGAAAAAAACATAACTGCATGTGTACTCACTAACGACTAACAGAGCTTAATGATTATCAAACATAAATAACAAATAGAGTGTGTACGTTTCTCCTTGAATTTCTCGAAAGACTGGTGGTCACACCTTGGGGAAAAATAAACAAGCTGGATCACATTTTTTAACACTGATTATCGTTATATGTTTCATGTAGGTAAATTCTCTCGTGCTTTCAAATTTCTCTCTGAAGTAGACTTTTACAAATACATGAGCACATGCATAGATCTAAAATATAATAACAGCATGTGAAAAGCACGTCTCCCAAAAAAGTCTCATCACTTCTTGTTCAGGGTTAGGTGCTTTCAGTATCACTACTAAATCTCAATGTCAGAAATATACAGTTCCAATACAGTTCTTGATAATCGTAAAGTATGTGTGTTGTTGTCAATTGTGCTTGTCAGGAGTCTCATTGTGATGAAATCTTACAAACACTTACAGCTTCATGATCTGCTTTAAACTACAAGCTTTCAGATATGAATAATACGGATGAAAAGATGTATAGCTCATTAAGAATGTTCATAGGGTATAAAACTAATGTAAACTAGGCATTTGCATGACAGCACACCGACGGAGGGAGAATAAAAGTTGTACTTGTAAAATAGTTTCACCAGAGTGTAAAGACAAATGAGAAAGACCGAATTTCTGGTAAACTTACACAGTCCATGTTCCAATGGAGGACACCAGGGAGAGGGAGATGGGGAGGATGATCCAGAACACCATGTCTTGGTGGTGGGGAAGACCAGTTATAATTAAAACAGGGATTCCTTAAGTCCAGGTATCTTCAAAACACCTAAAGGTAGAACTCTTCAGGGGTTTGTAGGATCCTTATGGAGCCAGCCTCATACTTTCATAGGAATATAAGTACAAGAACAAACAAAGTGCAGTTCAAGTTCCTCAAGCAGACAAGTGTCTTGTTGCAGTTAGTCTTGTCTTCCACCATCCAGAGTACAGCCCTGCTTTTATGGGAGAGTCTCTCTTTCTTTGCCACTCCTTCAAAACACCACCTTGTCAAAGCAAATGTTGGGAAATATGGGGTTGGCCTTCTTGATGCTGTGACATTGTTTGTTTTAACTTATACAACCTCACCTTTATGCTGCACAATACAGCAACTGCAGTTAGTTTTACTTTTGTTACCTCGTCCAACAGGTGTGTGTGTGTGTGTGTGTGTGTGTGTGTGTGAATACATATATACTGTTTGGAGAGTCCTACAGAGAAATATCACGCAGAAAAAACAAAACAATAGTTCTACAGGACTAACAAATACTTGTAATATTTCAAGTAGTGGTACATGTACACAACTAAGTACAGTTTTAAGGAACCCTACTAGGTTATTCTACTTTGGAGTTTATTTTGGAGGGAAATATTGTTTTTTTCACTACCTTAAATTTGTTCCACACCAATAATTACTAGTCTGTGACCACTTGAGTAAATTAACTGTTTATGACTACACAATAGTGAATTATTTAGATCTTATTAACATACTATTTCTCTTTATTACTTTTTTTTACTATTTTTTGTCTCTCACAACCGAATAAATGACTTGAACTGTTTCTCTGAGGAGATCCACTAAAGGCAGGTCCACACCGGGAGCCCTCACCTCACCTCACCGATCCCCTGACCACCGCAAGAGGTCCACATTTTCAAAACAAACAAAATGGCGTCGCACATGAGATGGGGTCTTCGCCAGATTTTACGGACGAGAAACACCGCTCCCTTTAGGTTTGCACCTCTGCAGCTGTGACATGTGTTTTTTTTTTCGGGGCAGACTTTGCACGGCCGACGGGACCAGTTCGCGATGCGTCCGTGAAGCGTATTCGCCGTACATACACTTCGACGTGCGGTTGTTGCGGTGATACTCCGAGCTAACTAACTGCGACACCAGGCAGCGGGTTGAGCCGCTAATCCCCTCCATCCTCGTCCAGGAGGAGCAGGAGACACCGACTGCGCTACGAACAGCTAGTTTAGATATTTCCACTGTTTAACTTTTGATCTCACGTGTGTGTCTCTCTCGGGTGTGTGTCCCAGTAATCCGCTGCCTGTTAGCCACGGCTAAACTCTGTCGGATAACGTTTCCACTTTGTGTACCTGAGCTCACAGCTGGAGGGAATTCACGTTTAATGTAACACATCTGCCCTCCTCCTCTGACTCCGCTTTGCTGTTTAACCCTGCCTGGAGAAGAAATAAAAGCAGTTTTAGGCCCTGTGTTGACAGCCTGGTGTTCTTTGCGTTGTTAAGGTTTCCAGACAAGGCCAGGAGCTCATACCACTCACAGTGCTCGACCCTGAGCCTCAGAAGGGTTCAGCCTCAGCCCGGGACAGGAACCACACGCTTCTCCAGTGAGAAAAACATCGTTTGGACACCTTAATGCATTCACTCACTCACGTTGTTCGACCCCATGTCTTAATAATACTGCTTGTGTGCTTTTGTTTTACAACATCTCTCAGTGAGACACCTGTCCATCCAGACTCAAGACACTCCCAACCCCAGAAGCCTGAAGTTTCTCCCTGGTAAACCTGTCCTAGGAAGTGGGACGCTTGACTTCCCCTCTCCGAGCTCGTCCGGATGTTCATCTTTGGCCAGGTTGTGTGTCGAGTTTACTGCTGTACTTTGTCGTGTTTGCGTTGCGGTGTGTATAATTTTGTAAAATAGAAGCGTTCTTCAGCAACAGGACAAGAAAGAGACTGTGTGTGTGCGTGCATGCGCATACTGATCGTCACGGCTGTGTGTTCAGTTTCTGTCAGTGACGGAGTTGCTTGGTAGAAGAGTACATACAGTAGATGAGACAGTTGTACCCTTTGCAAATGACACCATGTATGTAGCAACTGACTGCATGAATGCGTTGTGTAGATATGATGTTTTGTTTCCTGATACATTTTGTCTTGTCATGACAAAAAATGACAACATCGTCCAAAGCAGTGCAATCACCAGTGACACTCTAGATAAAAGCTTCCACACGTGGATGCTGCTATCACTAAATGAACTAACATGAGCGCAGAGTTCATGCTGTCATTGGTATGTTTTTCATTGTTGTTGAACAATAACATGATAAAATGTTTCTTTCAGGGACCTGTTTGAAATCGAAGGAGTAAAAAGTGTGTTCTTTGGCCCTGACTTCATCACAGTCACTAAAGTAAGTATTACATGTACTCTTACGGTTTGTCTCTGTGATTCTATTCCTGTGATATCTTTGTGGTGACACATGAGATCTTTGTTTTCCTGTCAGACAGATGAGGAAGTGGAATGGACAGACATTAAGCGTCATGCTATGGAGGCCATCGCAAAGTTCTTTGAGAGTGGTGACCCGATAACAACAGGGGCAGTGCACCATGAAAGCAGTAAGTATGCAACCTGCCCACATTAGTCATCTTGGAGTTATGCTCCTGCTTGACTGCGTATTGTGTAACCCTGTACATCTTCTTTCTGTAGGTTATTCTGAAGATGATGATGATATTGTATCTATGATAAAGGAGCTTCTGGACACCAGAATCAGGTACAAAACTTCACCTTGAGAGCAATTTAGGTAATAAGTTTAGTCTTTGTTCATCTATTAGGTTCCCTTTAAGATATTTCTTTACTCAGCACTCGTAACAGTGATGTTCACAGTGAAGTGAAGTACAATCGTGCTGAGATAAGAGTCTTAATCTGTCTGTCCTCAGTGCTGCTTTGTTCTGTACAAATGTATGTTGTCCCTCTCTCTCTCTCACAAGACCTACAGTGCAGGAGGATGGAGGTGATGTTATCTATAAGGGGTTTGAGGATGGCACAGTCAAGCTGAAGCTGGTTGGTTCCTGCACAGGGTGTCCGAGCTCCACAGTTACCTTGAAGAACGGTATTCAGAACATGCTGCAGTTTTACATCCCTGAAGTAGACCAGGTGGAGCAGGTAATTCTCAAGATCAGTTTTCTTGTAGGATTTGTAGTTGAGGAGAGATTTGTGCAGGTTTTTATTCTAAGACCAAGCTTCACTGTTGCTGTATGGATATTTAAATCATCAAATGCAGGAAATTGTGCTATGATCTCATTTAAAATTTTAATTTTGGGCCCTTAAGGCTGAGCAATGAAACCAGACAGTAATTTTACAATCTGTGGGGCAGTTTTACAACTTTGACAAGTAGAGCTGAATAAAATGATAAAAATTGAAAAAAATATATATGATATCCATTTTACTTACTTGCTACTGTACTGAGTTGAGTTTTTGTCATGATTGAAAGGATGGGAAAATATGTCTTTACTGACATATATGTCACATTTAACATTTTGTCAATTGCCTTTTTTGCCCAGGTGGAAGATGAAGTGGATGAAATCAATGCAAAGGTCTTCTCAGCGCTGGAACAAAAATTACAAGAATAAAAACTTCCTTGAACAACACATTATGGATTTTATTAGAAGAAAAATATGTTCCACTCTGTAAGAACACATCCATGCATTATTTCCACCAAGTACTCTTATTAACTTATCACCTATAATCATAAGAACCAAGATTCAATCAGTTAATCAACCTGCTATTTTGTGTGCATACTTTCCTGTAAAGAGTTCAAGCTGTAATGTATATGTACATACTATATGCCTCTGTTACGAAAAGGAGATACAGGAAATATACCTGTGTACAGAAAATACTGTCATTCTTTTAACCAGTCAAAACTGTTCTGCTGTGATGGCTGTTAATGTTGTGATGTATTTATTTCTCATAAATATTTTATATTTTGAAAGAATATTTTCATAGGATGAAGATATTGTGAAAGTTTCTGACATTGGTTGTGGTCATGCAGGATGATGTTTCGAAGGTATTCCAGTTGTTGCGGCCATACACCAAATGAAACATGACTAAACCGTTGTTGCTTGCATCTGTAAATGAAATGAAATGTTATTTAGGCTCCAATTAATCATCAAGGTTTACAGTGTAACATCCTATCACATCTGTATGCTTTATTTATTTAGAGCTTTGTGCTCTATTCTTCACATTTACTGTATCACTTGAAACAAAGCTCATAGTTTGAAAGCAAATCTTTGTTGTTGATTCCCTTTTTTCATTATTCTTATTTTCTTCCAGCTACAACTCCTCAACCATGTGGGTAGAGATAAAAATAAAAAAAAAAAGAAAGAAAAGACTGTTGTAACTAAAGAATAGGGAATTGTGACAACACATGCCGAGCCTTTACACTAAACAATGATTTAAATCCTTCCCTTTCCCCGCTCCTGCGGTGGAGGCACAGGCACATGGGGCCGAGACAATTGATCTGACATGTAATCAAACACAGATGAAGCGCCTCGAGCGTGGATAGGGCTCTCCAGCCCGCGCATGCGCAGTTCATGTCTACTCCGGCCGGCGCAGGGGACAGCGGTAAGCGATGTTGATAATGTTTAATGAAAGCCTCTCTACGCTAGTTTTCGTGAATATTTAACGTAAATTTCAAGTGCACGTATTACTTTCCCGCAGGAGACTTTAAGCCGGTAGTGACTGTGTGTTTTTTGGGGGTTTTTTATGCGTTTTTAAGGTCGGCCGTTCAGGGCCAACCGCCGGAGCCGACGGACGTTAGTTCGGGCCTCGCGGTCGACAACAAGTCCAGCACGAGGCCAACCTGGCAACAAAGCTCCGTGCGCTGTTAGCCGCCCGCGTGTGGCCGCCCGAGTCCGCCTCACACAGGCCGCGTCGTCTTTTAACATCGCAGTCAGCCAAACGGGGCACGTTTCGATCACGCTGACGAAGCCCGAGAAGGTTTTGATTAGCTGCAGTGAACTGCGACGGCAGCGCACAACGTTAGCCTCTGTCAGTTCAAGTGGCTAACGGTAGCCTGTCGGGCTCGCTGTGTCAGCAGTTACTGATCTACGGAGCGCTGCAGAAGTCAAGGGTAAAATAATGTCTATAGCTCGACTAACTCGTTTGTTTTTCTCGATGTATTAAGTTGTCCCTTCAAATTGCTTCTTTCAGTTCCACACGTTAATGGGCAATGGCGTTAAATTATCGTAGGATGTCCGTGAACACGCTGAAGTTGGAGGTTGCTGTGGCTCGTCCCAGTCAGTAAATGTACAAGTTAACCTATTTACGCCATAACGTTGCGTCATGGTCTTGATGGTAGCTCTTATCATACAGTTTTGATGCTACATTGGACATTTTTTTTAGTCCTCATTGTGAACTCTTTGCCGGCTGTTTTTGGCTGCAAATGCACACACGTCTCCCTGTGTAAACTACTACTTTGCAAAGTAAACATCGACAGGTTACTGGCAATCCAAAGTAGTTGCTTGGAGTTGATACTGTTTTAAGATATGTGGATACAATTTGTCAGTTAAACACAACATAGTGTTGTCTTTCATACCTCAGGCACATTTCACAGCACATTAGATTGTTTGTGTTACATTCATTTGGATACACAAATTATCAAATTTCCTTTACACCTGGCATCTGATGGACTTCCTACTAATTTGTTTTTGTTTTGTTTTTTTAGTGACAAGCATCGGCCTTGTGAGCAGAGATTGCCCATAACCTGAGTGACTCATGGCCCAATTCGGGGGACAGAAGAACCCGCCGTGGGCGACGCAATTTGCCACCACAGCGGTGTCCCAGCCGGGCCACTCGGGACAGTCTCTTGACCTCAACAGCCTGCACTGTGAGTAAAGCAAACCAGAACTTCTGGGCTGTTTCATGTCCTCTCTTATTGGGTGCACGATTACACAAATATTTGACTACTTTTTCATATTGACTCTTGCCCCTGCCATCACATCATCTCCCCCATCCTATTCTGCACCAACATTCCCCGTTCAGTGTAATTTTCAACAGCTCTCTGAATGTGGTGCCTTATTTTCTCTCTGTGTAGCTCTTGGTGTGCAGCAGCCATCTCTTCTTGGAGCTTCTCCCTCGGTTTACTCTCAGCAGTCAGCCATGGCTGCAGTCTCTCTCAGCAACCAGTCTGCTGCAAACTATCAGCTGTCTCAGCAAACTGCTGCCTTGCAGCAGCAAGCTGCAGCAGCTGCCGCAGCAGCACTACAGCAGGTCAGTCAAAGGGAGTCAAAATCACACTCAGCAATTAATGCATTTTGCCATGGTGACATCTAACACTGTTTGATCAACTACTATCTCTCCCATGTTCTTTGTAATGTATATAGTCTCAGATTAATACAGCCCTACAGCAGTATCAGCAACAACAACAGCAGCAGCAGCAGCAACAACAACAGCAACAACAACAGCAACAGCAGCAACCTCCCCAGCAACCCCCTCAACAGCAGCTGTACAATGTACCTCATCAGGTGAAACATTTTGCTTTGTGTTACACTTTATATTGGATAGTCCTCTGCTCATACTAACCCTGCAGAATATATTGGTTGACTGAACTGTTGTCAGGGGAAATGGCACTCTTCTAAATTTAGATTAAATTATCATAAGGAATATTTATTTTTTCTTCCATGCTATAGTGCTCCATATTTCTTAATAACTAACTGATTTTCTACTTAAGGCAGATCATGTGAATGTCCTGTAAGGGCAATTTGATATGACCACTCAAGTGACAGTGTGTGTATATGCAGCGCTTCATAGATCTTGTTTCCACTTATAGAATTCCTTAGTGAACACCCAACCATGGGCTGTAGAGAACTGTTATCAGAGAAAGGTGGAGCATTGCAGTGTGGGAAAATCTATAGTAGTCAACAAAATGTTCACTCTTGGTATTTTGTGTTTTCCTTCTTTCTCTGCAGCTTCCACAGCCTCAACAGGCACTGCTTTCTCAGGTAATGTGCAAAAACACACGTATTTGCGGGTTGAATAACTGTTTGTTTTTTTCAAAGATCTCATACATGTCTTTTTTTTTCTTTTCTCTCTGAATATATCCATTTATACATGCCTTTCATGTTCAGGGTCACAAGGGGATGGAGCCTATCCCAGTATGCAATCAGTGAGAGAGAGGGGTACTGCACGGGCTATCAGTATAGTTTTTCTTCATTCTCTGTTCTAACATCAAAAACTACACTGGTGTAAAATACTTCTTTCCAGGTTTACTCCAGAGCAGTACTCTGGGGTAAACAGGCTGAACAAAATATAAAATACCTCTTTACACAGCCTATTTCACTTTTCTATCTGAGCAGATATAGCATTTGTATTATTATTTCTCCAATTCAGTCCAAATATTGATATTAAACTCCAAGACATACATTCCTAGATCAGTCCGATCTGTTTACATTGCAGCATTTAAATCTGAAATCCAGGCCAAATGTTTCCATATCTGACCAGCTCAAAGCATTTTTGCCAAAAAAAGGCAAAAATGCTTTGAGCTTCCATTTTGCCAATTTTGATGGTTATTTTCCAGATTTCTTTATGGCTCTCTGTTTAGTTTAGGAGGAAAAAAGCCACGGTTTAATTTGCTATCCCTCCTTTTGTATTCTTTCAGAGATTGAGTGGTTGTTTATTTGTTGTTGTTAATATTATTATTATTATTATTATTATTATTATTATTATTATTATTATTATAACATAGTAGCAGCTTTTTTGATCCTTCTTTCTTTTCCCAACCCTCAGCCCCCTGTCGCCTTGCCTACCAGCTTAAGCCTGTCAAACCCCCAGCAGACAGCTCAGATTACTGTGTCCTACCCAACACCGCGCTCAAGCCACCAACAGCAGACGCAGCCACAGAAACAGCGAGTCTTCACTGGTGTCGTCAACAAGCTGCATGACACATTTGGCTTTGTAGATGAAGATGTCTTCTTTCAGCTAAGGTGAAAGAGAGAATGGTCCTTGGCATCTGTCAGACTGTATTTTCTTTGTGTGCAAATTAGTGTGTTGGTAGAATGATAAGTTTAATGCTTTTAATGTCATCAGCTATAGTTTCTTTACTGCATGCATTACATTGACACTGCCATTATGCCAGTGTTACCATTCCTTTGTCATTTCCCAGGCCATTATGTGGGACTAATAACACAGTCCCAAAGGATACAGATGTGACTGACATGTACAGATGTTCAGTTGTCTGAATGTTTTTTTTTTTTTTCTTTCTCTTGTGTATCTTTTTAGTGCTGTGAAGGGGAAGACTCCTCAGGTGGGTGACCGGGTCCTAGTGGAAGCTGTGTACAACCCGAACATGCCCTTCAAGTGGAACGCCCAGCGCATCCAGACTTTACCTCAGCTTGCAAACCAGTCGGTGAGAACTAAGAGGTTGCACTCAGTCGCTCAGGAAGGAGACGATAACATTGTTGGGCACATTAATACAATTCACTTTTTGATTTTTTATTTCATGAGCGTAGTCAGTGCAGTATTTACAACCTTGGCTACAAAAATGAAGACATGTTCTTTGACTTTTTCCTTATAAAGGATTTAATTAATTCATTATTCATATTTGAAAGAGTCCCACTGTTACTTGGAGTTGCACAAAGTGTGAACCGAGGTTTCAAAAAAAATCTAGTCCTTCTAAAGAGAGGAAACATTTTTCTTAACTCCAGCTCTGTACTTTGTATTTGTCTGTTTGTTTCAGTTAATTTCAGCCATTTGCCTTAATGATCTAACTAAACATTGGAATACTTACTGACTTGCCACTGTATTGTGAAAATTACATCAAGTGTCTGAACTTTGGATATCCACAAGTGCGATCCACAGGTTCATTTTAAACCCTTGACAAGTCACCTGGCTTTGTCTGAGGAGAGTACTAATATATTTAAGTGTTTGGTTTTATTTTTTCAGATTTGATCTTTCCCTATACCTCTCTGCCTTTCATTGACTGTTGTGTTCTCAATCCCTCCTAGCATCAGCAGCATCATCAGCAGCAACCTCAGCCTTTACCTCAAGCTTCCCCACAGCTCGGCAGCCTTTACAATGAACCAGGGATGCAGCTGCGCTACTCAGACATGCACTCCACTGCGGACAACAGACAAAATGTAACCCCCTAGCCACGAATCACACACATTTTGGCTCCTTCTCCCTACTCCGTTTCTTTCTATACTTTTTTTTTCTTTGTTTCCTGTCTGTCTTGCTTAACTTATTCATGATGAACATCTTTTCTTAACTGCAGATTTTGCTTGTTTTTTTAGTTTGCTGCTGTTGCCAAATGGATAGAACCACATTTTTTTTGTAGGAGTTTAACAAATCTTGTTTCTTTGTTTCAAGGAACATTAATTTGTCTTACAGAGAGACAATTTTTATATTATTGCTTCATTATCAAATTTTGAATGTGCTTTTTGTTGTAGATTACAGCCCTTTTTGTGTGTGTGTGTGTGTGTGTGTGTGTGTGTGTGTGTGTGTGTGTGTTTGGAAAACAAACTAATGTTGCTTGAGCTCTTTTGTTTCAGAGGCGTTTTGACACTTTGGGCCTAATATTCAAATTGGTCAATCTCTCTACAGCGGACATTGAAGATTACTTCATGAAAAGCTGCTATAAATAAGAATATTTGTTTCCACATATTTAAAATAATTTCAGGAGCACTTTGAAACAAGCATTTCTTCAACCATTTAGTATTGCTTGACAGTATACTGTAACTGCAGGTCAATTCAGAGATCTTGAAAATATATTAAGAGATTGTGTTTGATTACAGTAATCTTTGGTACGAAAGATTTGGTTTGATTAGTACCACTCAAATCAGTACTTCACCAATTGAATCAGTGTGAGACATTTTCAGTTTTCATAGATAATCAGATGACCTTACATGACACAAAGCATAAAAGACAATCATCAATAATGGTTTACTGAAAACCTCTTCAAGAATGAACTTTAACCACCACCTTTTGTTGATAAATGTTGTCTCTTATTTTCTTCACCTCAATAGTTTGGTAAACATGTATATAAAAGTTAGTTTGTTTGCTTCAAATAGTTCAAAAGCCTGGATTAATCCTTTTATCAGATTCAGTTGAAGCCAATCTTTGAGATACAGGCTGTGTCCTGTAGCAAATCTAAACTCAACCAAACCAGCCCTCATCCTGGGTTGATGATTTATTTCACACCAGGTATTCTTTCATTAGGACAACCTATCAGGGCACCTTTTGATAAGATTTCTACAATTCTTTAGTTCAAGAAGACATTCAGACTTTTTCACAGCTTCCTTCTTTCAAGCAGCTACTGACCAAGTTTTGTACCGTTATTGTTATTTGTTGAGCAGTCACTGGCATGTTAACTGAAGATTTTTTTCAGGTCTGCCTTTGACCAAATGCTCACCTCCTTTTTTTTCCCACCTCTTTTTTTCCCTAGAGCCAGAATCAAGCTCCTAACATGATGAAGGCAGCCCCCACCATGTTGCAGTCACTACCTCCCCCAAACACGTTCACTGTTCCAGCCCAGGGTCCCCCTCCTTCCCTCCTTCAGGCCCAGCTGTCTGCTGCCTCTCTGGCCCCTCTCCTCCAAAACCCCCCTCAGCCTCTGCTATCACAGCCTCCACCAAAAGGTAAAATACTTGTCAATGGGATTGCTTTTATCTAGTATTGGATATAAATCAGTCAGACAAGTGGTGATGATCACCACTGTGTTTGCAGCTGTTTTGGCAAAATCAAAGCTGTCTTTGTGGTATGTTAAACGAGCAGATGCTTCCCATTATTTCCCTTGTCCCTTAGATGTGTTTCCCGGGGGTCTGCTTCAACCCCCAGTGAGAATGATGCCACAGCCGCAGCCTGTACGACGAATCGAGCCTCCACCTCGTTTCCCCAGTCGCAATGATCGTGGCCCTGAGCTCATCCTGAGGACCAAAGAGGAACGCAGGTGAGATGGTGATAGATTTACTCTAAGATAATAAGATATTTGTCACTAAAACATGCAATATGCATTAGTTATTCAGTGTTTTTACTCACTTATTCAGTCGAGACAGAGACCGTGAGCGCAGACGGTCAAGAGAACGCTCGCCCACGCGCAAACGTTCAAGAGACCGCTCTCCTAGACGTGACCGCTCCCCTCGACGGCCTCGCAGGGTGGTTCCTCGCTACACAGTCCAGTTTTCCAAGTTCAGCTTAGATGGGTGAGTACACATTTTTTCAGTGGAAACAGATCACTGATCTGTTGTACTGTACAGCAACGCGTCAGTGGTAGATAGTTAACAGTATGTCCTAGTATGTGTTGTGAAGGTACTAACGGTCCTCCGTGTGTCCTTTAGCTCCAGCTGTGACATGATGGAGCTGAGAAGGCGCTATCAGAGCCTCTACATTCCCAGCGACTTCTTTGATGCTGTCTTCACCTGGGTGGATGCGTTCCCTCTGACAAGACCCTTCCAGCTTAGTAATTCCTGTAACTTCCACATCTTGCACAAAGAGGTGGATCCGCTTGTCAAGAATACAGCTGTGCTAGACCCTCCCGATGCCAACCACACCTACAGTGCAAAGGTAAGACTGTCAATAATAAATACATTGCACACGAGTGTCTTTCATATTCATTAAGATGCAGTGGACAGCCTGTGGTTTTAGTCCTCTCAGTTAATTAAAGTTAAGTTGTAAGAGCCATTATCAAACTACAACTACCACTGGCGTTGGTTTAAGAATGAGACAAAACCAATGTTGTTGTCGACACAACAACTGAAAATTGTCCAACACTATCTTTAGATTTGGTTTAACGGTGGTGGGCACAGTAATTAAGTACCATATAAAGTAGGGATCTACACACAAAGGAACACATCAAATGGTAATCAGATTTCACTTCCAGAATTAAACATATTAGACAAAATAAAAGTAAATCAGAAAATTATGCATAGGAATGCAGATAAGCACAAAAAGAAGTTGCACATGTTGGGTGTTCCTGTAGATACTGTTACCACAAACCCTTCTCTGCATCACTACTACACAAAAATGCACTTGTGAAGGATGTTAAAACTTTTAGTTAAAGTTGTAATCCTTAAGATTTCAGTCCTGGTTGATTTGGAGACACCCGTTGTTACCATGGTAATAGCAATGTGGTTTAATACTAAAGTAAACACACACTGAACAGCTAGCTAAGTGTTTTTGTTTACAGTGCAGCCAAACAAACTTGCAACCACGATATGATGTCATGCTGCTGTAAAATTAGTTACCTTGCTGAGGAGATTGGAGGTGTGCAGTTTGTTGCCCACAAATTTTCAGCTCACTGTCATTTCGCTCTTGAAAAATGTTAAATGATCCCCTGACAAAAAAATTAACAGTGGACACATACATTTATTTTCTTGTGAATTTCTTGTGCTTAGGAAGGCAACCTGAATCTACCGCAATGAATGGAAAAGCTGACTCTACCAATAATAATAGAGACATAATTACTGAATGCAAATACATTGAATGACTATTGGAAAAAAAATGCATTTTGATTTCATGAATACTTTAAAGATTATAACTTACCTGTGGTTTCTTTATGTTTCAGGTGATGCTACTGGCTAACCCCAGTATAGAGGAGCTCTATCACAAGTCCTGTGCTCTGGCAGAGGATGCCCAGGAGCTCAAAGACTCCTTCCAACATCCTGCTAGACTCATTAAGGTAGATCACACACTTCTACCATGCACATGAGCTGACAGTGATTTAGTGATCCTATTCTATTGCTCAGTCTTCACAATTTAGACATTGGCCCCCTTGTGTTTTTTTCTTTATTGGTTGTGGATCCTCAGAGGTATGATTATTTGGACATGTTGCTGACCCTTTTGTCTCTTTCCTTCTTTTTTTTTTCCTCTTTCCACCCTCCAAACCTCTTATCCATATTGTCATTCCCCATTTCCATCTAACCTATTCTACTCTGTGGTTCTTCTTTGTATCCTTCTGTCTTTCTCCTTTAGTTTTTGGTGGGAATGAGAGGTAAAGATGAGGCCATGGCCATTGGTGGTCACTGGTCTCCCTCTCTGGATGGAGCTGACCCAGAGAAGGATCCCTCGGTCCTTATAAAGACAGCTATACGCTGTTGCAAGGCACTCACAGGCATAGACCTTAGTCTGTGCACTCAGTGGTAAGAGCTGTTATTCTCATCAGTGTTTATTTCTCTCATTGATTGTGTTTCTGTTTTAACTCTGCTGGTACTAAAATCCTAAATTGAACTATAATATGCTGCATAATTGTACTACCTCTATACTAAATCTCATCCTGGACACGTTGGGTGATATTTCTTTTGGGTTTCCTTTTTTTTGTATTAATGATTATTGTGTTGTTAATTTGCTACTTATTATTTACTATTATTATTTATTGTGTTGTGCAATGTTGTTTTTGGCCTTTTGTGTGTTGTCGTCTTGGCTCTCTCTTTCTGTCACACTCTCTATACATACACATATTTGCATATTTCATTGTGATGAAAAACCAAACGCATGGACTGTGGCTGGAAGCAGTAGCCTGGACCAGAAGACACTGCCATTACTTTGTTTTGTTTTTTCATTATTTTTCTATTCTTTCTGTTAAATATCTTACATATTTAACTGGCTTTTGCTGTCCTGTTGATTCTGTCTCTCTTCGCACAACCCTAATGTAGTGCGTTAAATGTATTCTAGGTTAAATGCAGAACACTCATCCATAATTGGCTGAAGCTATAATGGGGATGAATTTGGGGATGTGATTTAATTTTATGTGATTGTCTGTCAACTTTCTCAAAATGGCTGCCGTAACCTGTGACAACAGTTGGAGATCTGCAGACTGGGTCCTTTTTGTCTATGCTGTGTTGTGTGGGAGAAGGGTCACTGTAATGATTGTACCAATCATTCAGTGACCCCATGGGAGGGAGTAGCTGTAGAAGGCTTGCCCTAGCAAGGCTTGCCTTTTATACTGTGCCCTGACCACAATGTTTCTTTCCAATGCACCTTCTTCCTTTGCGACAGGTATCGTTTTGCAGAGATTCGCTATCATCGGCCGGAGGAGACACACAAGGGGCGGACAGTCCCTGCTCATGTGGAGACAGTGGTTTTGTTTCTTCCGGATGTTTGGCATTGTCTTCCTACCCGCTCAGAGTGGGAGGTGCTGTCACGGCGACTCCGGGAGCAGCTGGCTGAGAAGCTGTCGGCCGAGCGAAAGGAGGCAGATGGAGAACAGGCACTGAACCGCTAATCCCTCTCTTCTCATTTCCGCTTCTCACAGGAAGGCACAGGAATTACAAAAAACAAACCCCAGATACACATCAGACACAAAGCACACCTCACCATTCACGCAGACAGACATGAACACAGGCAGATTATCGTTCCACCAAACCTCACCTAGTCTTCTTCTGTTTACTCCTCCACCTGTCCCCTTCTCCTCTGCTCCAACTCCTCCATTCCTCCATCAGCACATCCACCTTCCCTCACATCCAGCAGACACATACAGTGGAAGCAGTGAGACTAGGTTGTGTTGTGTAGGCCCTTATCGCAACTGATAAAACAGCTTCCAGCTCCTCAAATACTCCACAATTGGGTGCTAATCTGGGTATAATCATTCATGTTAATCCTTGCATTTTGTTGTGCATTATTTTGAACAATACTTGCTTAACCTGCTTTCAATTTGTGCGCTTGCAAATTGGTTTAGCAATTGTCTCAGTTTTGAGCCAGTGGTGAATCTTTCTTTTAAACAATGGTATTTGAAATATTTTGTCTGCTGGAATCTGTGGAGTCAGTTGCGTGTAAATAATGTGTTTTGATGTAGAAATGTGTGTTTTTATATTATTTTTCACATCAATTTGATATTGTCTGACTTCGAAAAGAGAACCTCCCCCAAGTTCTGTTTCCTGTCTGTTCTTGTTGTTGGGTTTTACATTCTCATTTGGGCTATATGTAGAGTTTGGTTTTTCCAGGGCAGTTGGTTGGACAAAAGGACAGATGGCTCCTATCTGACATAGCTGTATAAAATCCATAAATGGCAATACCCAATACCCCAGTCATAGACCATGGTAGGGCCAACCTATCCTCACTCCGTTTGGAGACCAGCTTCAGTTCACCTGATGTACCTACACACCTTTTGGACACACCTCTCATTGATTTTTACCTTTTTTTGTGTTCCACAGATTGATTGATTGGCAGCTGGGGGGCATTTCTGTTGGTTTTTATAAGAGCTAGAGAGCTTCCCTGTGTACGCTTCAGTAGCAGTGGACTTAAACACAGTCGAGAGCTCACTAGGACGAGACAATGAAAGACAGATGTGACCTTGCTTCTTGCACGGATCAACTTTAAACCTCCCTTAGGCCATGAGTTGTGTGCTGACTGTTTGCTGTCCCACCTCTGTCTCTCTCTCTGCCTGTCTCTATCTTAATGATTTCCTGTCAAGGAGGAAGAGGAGAAGGATGACGATGAATCGAAGGACGTTAGTACTCCCACTCACTGGGCTAAACTTGACCCGAAATCAATGAAGGTGAGGCTCAAGGAAGAAGCCCCAGCACTGGTAGAGCTAGGAGAACAGACTATAAATGAACTTATTAGAATTATCTTAGGACCTGTAACATATTTAATGTGTGTTTCCCACTGACCTGTTTTTTCCCCTTGTAGGTAAACGACCTGCGCAAGGAGCTTGATTGTCGCTCTCTAAGCTCCAAGGGGTTAAAGTCGCAGCTGATCGCTCGCCTCACCAAGCAGCTGAAGGTGGAGGAGCAGGTGGAGGAGTCCAAGGAGCCCGAGAAACCAGAGAGCAAAGTTCCGGAGGAAGAGGAGCCATCACGGACTGAGGAAGACAGAGAGGTACAGAGAATTTTATGAATTAGATCATTAAATCTTATTCATCTAAATATCTGAGAGAATTTAGTAGTAGTAGTAGTAGTGAAAATGTTGTTATTGTGGCAACACTAATGTGGACTTCCTTATATTGTTGCTGAAAAGCAATAATTATATCTCACAGTTCTGTCAGTTTTTTCAGTATTATAAAACAGTAGAAAGCCGGTTTATCTTAAATTTCGTCTGAAGCACTCTTTTAATTGAAATGTTCTTCTCTGTTAGGAGGAGGAAAAGAAGAGGCAGGAGGAGCTTGAGCGCCAGCGGAGAGAAAGGCGCTACATCCTCCCTGATGAGCCTACCATCATTGTACATCCCAACTGGGCAGCCAAGAATGGCAAATTTGACTGCAGTGTCATGTCCCTGAGCGTGCTGCTGGACTACAGACTGGAGGACAACAAGGAGCACTCTTTTGAGGTTGGAATTGCGCATCACAGCATTTATTTATTATTTATGCATTTCTCATGTACTATAGTAACTGAATGTGTTTAATGTCTGACAAACAGACATGTTTGTCTATGCAGGTTGATAATACGCTGTCCCCTTTTTCTGTCCAGGTTTCCTTATTTGCCGAGCTGTTCAACGAGATGCTCCAGAGAGACTTCGGCTACCGTATTTTTAAAGCCCTCGCTGCTTTTCCTGCCAAAGACGATAAGAAGGAAAAGGAGAAGAAAGCCAAAAAGGAGGTGGAAAAGAAGGAGGCTGAAAAGCGTGAAACAAAGAAGGAAAAAGACGAGGAGAATGAAGAACCAGCAGTAAAGAAGACCAAAGAGGATGACGAGGAGAAGAAGAAGGCAAGCCCCTCAAACTTATTTGATCTTTTCTGCCATTTGTTCAACAAAGGATGTGTGTTTTCATGCAGTTGTGTGAATTGTGTTTTTAACCAGTGCGATGAAAAGGCTGTGAAAAAGGAGTTGTCTCGAGATGAAGAAGAGAACGAAGATGATGGCAGCACGGCCAATGCTGAAGAATACGACCCCATGGAGGCTGAAGATGCAGATGATGATGATGATGACGGTACAGCACTGTCTCTTATTCTTTAAATACAACACATTTGATTAGTTCTGAATTACCCAGTATATGATTTGGTCAATGATGAGAAACCATGCACCACGCTGAACCCGTGATGGATTTCCACAATTGCTGAGACCTTAAATGGGGAAAAACATTGCTTTCTATTTTTTGATATTTAAATGTTTTTTTTTTGTAGTCAAACTGATTAAACACACAAAGAAGTAATAATAATATTAATAAAAATAATTTTAATAATATTTAAAGATCTATTGTTCAATCTTTCCACTTTCCAACTTGATATTTCTATTTCTTAGACAAAGATGACGACGACTCTAATGACAGGGACAGGAAAGACCGCAAGGATGACCGCAAGTCGTCTAAAGAGAGGTCCTCTAAAGACAAGGTTGGTTGGTTGGTTGGTTATTGTCATGGGCATCGTATTATTAAGACGTTGATGTTGTGTAAACATGGTTGTTGGTGTTAATGTGGTGGTGGTTGTTGTTGTTACACCAGGAGAAGAAGCTGATGGTCACACATAACAAGGAGCTGCTGATGGCATTTGTCTATTTTGACCAAAGCCACTGTGGCTATTTGCTGGAGAGAGACTTGGAGGAGATCTTGTACACACTGGGACTCCACCTTTCTCGTGCTCAGGTGAACACACACACACACACACACACACACACACACACACACACACACACACACACACACACACACACCTTATCATGTCCGTAGTTTGATTCTGTATCTGGCTTATTCACTTTGCTTACTCACTCACTGCCTGTCTGCTGATGTCTGTGTCTTTTTTCTCTGGGGACGTTTATATCAGCCTAAAAATAAACTGCCATGCTGATTTTGGTCTGTTTCCAGATAAAGAAGCTGTTGAACAAACCGGTGGTCAGAGAGTCTTGTTACTACCGTAAACTAACAGACCGGGGAAAGGATGAGCCCATTCCATGCTTTAATGAAGCCCAGATAGAAAACCTCTTAGGTGAGCTAAAGTGGTTCTATATGATTTAACAGGTTTCTATCAAAGCTTTAATACACTGAATTAAGCACAATCCTTCAATCTGTGATGACATAGGAAGTGTCAACAAAAATAAAAAGTCCTGTAATATTTAAAGTCCGGCTGCTGTATTAAATGTTCGTCTTATATGAAATCCTTCTCTCATTTTCTGTCAGGTAATCGAGCACTACTTCCATCTCCAAAAACTCGTGCTCAGTCAGAGCCCAGTGAGTCTGGTAATCTGATCGTGTATAATGGAGCCATGGTCGACGTCGGCAGCATGATGCAGAAACTGGAGAAGAGTGAGAAAGCAAGAGAAGAGATCGAGCAGAAGCTCATGGTCCAGGATGCCAAAATGGGTATGATTTGAATGATATAATACTGTATATGATGGCGTAGCTGCACGAGTTGCAAGCTACACTCTGTGTCAGTAGTCCATCTGGACAATTATCTGGCTCAATTTGAGTTTTGCTACAAAAGAGTTCAGTCTCACTTCATTCAGCATTCTTCCTTCTGTGATTTCTGTTGAAACGTGAGCTGGCACAAAGTATAAAATATGATTCAGCAATAGTGTTTTTCATTATGAATAGTCAGAGTGCTGAAGAAAATGGCTAAAAGGTTCTTCAAGGACCCACTGTGCCTTTTTTTTTTTTTTTTTTTAAAGAATAGAAAAGAATTAAAACACTAATATGACAGAATTATGTACCGTAGATAAGTAAGTGTATACCGATGCAGCCCAAGTGGACCGATAGCTGGAGAGGTGCCTGTTCACCATGATCAAGGCATTGAACCCCTAACTGTCAATGTGATCACTGTATGTTCCCAGATACCTGAAACCTTAAACTCCCACAGACAGTTTAGAAAGTTTAGCGGGCTGGAAAAGTGTAATTCACCTGAATCTGCTTCTTGGCGCTCACTGCGTAATTGTTGACCTGCCTTCACTGTAATCCTCCATCTAACTTTGTGTTGCGTCTCATTCCAGATGAAGATGCAAAGGTTAAAGCGCAGTTGGAGCAGGCCAACAAAACCTTGTCCAAGGAGCTGGAGGAGGTGAAAAGCACTCTGAGCCAAACTGAGCAGACTCTGAAGACTGTGGAGGAGCAGAAGACGGTCTACCACGACCAGATCAGCAAGACGTCCAACACCTTGAAGTCCACCGTCAAAGGGCTGCTGGCAGTGCTGAATAAGGTACAACATTTGAAAAAGCACCAAATTGCTGTTCATCTATTTCATTTTTACTTTGAGGCAGGAAATTAGTTCAAACTCTTTTCAGACATGAATACATAACATTTCTGTCTGTTAAAGTGATGGCATTTTGTCATTCAGGCATAAGTGACTTCAGGCCTTTAATGATTATTGTGAGCATGATGAAACTGCTGACACATTTTCATCGTTTAAAGTAATTAGAGAGCAAAATTCGGCTGCATGTTTTTATAATATCTGATGGTGCAGAAGCATTGAATGACAGGACGTTGAATTGGAACTTGTTGGGCATTGGGCCTTTAAACTCAGCTGCACAGTGACATCTGCTGACTGGTAAAACTTATAGCAGCCATTCAAGACTGGAGCCAAAGTTCAACAACACTTCTTTCATTTGAATGGCTTCAGTCTCGTGAGCAATAAAAGTCCAAGAAGTTTTGCATTAAATGTAGACGTTATTGTGCAACATTTTACCCTAAATTAATTAATAAATCCGTTGTTCAAAAAACCTAGATATAAATTATTTTTGTTGACGTGAAATATGAATGTATCTTATTAGACAGAACAGAAGCTCATGGTCCAGGATGCCAAAATGGGTATGACTTGAATGATATAATACTGTATATGATGGCGTAGCTGCACGAGTTGCAAGCTACACTCTGTGTCAGTAGTCCATCTGGACAATTATCTGGCTCAATTTGAGTTTTGCTACAAAAGAGTTCAGTCTCACTTCATTCAGCATTCTTCCTTCTGTGATTTCTGTTGAAACGTGAGCTGGCACAAAGTATAAAATATGATTCAGCAATAGTGTTTTTCATTGTGAATAGTCAGAGTGCTGAAGAAAATGGCTAAAAGGTTCTTCAAGGACCCACTGTGTTTTTTTTGTTTTGTTTTTGTTTTGTTTTTTAAAGAATAGAAAAGAATTAAGAGACTCAACTGTGCCACCGGGGCAGGAAACGTGTTCTTGTCTCACCAATAAACACAACGGGCATCACAACAATATATGTGCAGGTGTTAATGCAGTTTATATAATTGAAATATAAAATATTAATGAGTGATTACAGAAGGCATTTTCTCTCCCTCTCTACATGATGTACCTCGAGCTGCTGCAGGCTTTACGTTAATCTAACAACATTATATTCAGACTTTTGTCGAGCTGAAAGTGAACTTATGATTGCTGTCAGGATTTTTTTTCTGTAAAAATCGGCAAAGGAAGTCTCATGAAGCTTTGGGACATTCTGTCTATTTGTGCCATAAAAAGATAAGAAGCGTTGGGCCTTTAAACTCAGCTGCACAGTGACATCTGCTGACTGGTAAAACTTATAGCAGCCATTCAAGACTGGAGCCAAAGTTCAACAACACTTCTTTCATTTGAATGGCTTCAGTCTGGTGAGCAATAAAAGTCCAAGAAGTTTTGCATTAAATGTAGATGTTATTGTGCAACATTTTACCCTAAATTAGTTAATAAATCTGTTGTCCACAAAGGCTTGATATAATTGATTTTTGTTGACATGAAATATGAATGTATCTTATTGGTGTGGTTTGATCCCACTATGGTGTCGTGTTTTTAAACTTGATGGTTGATATTTATGTAACACTTCATATGAGTCTCGATGTGACTGGAGAAAGATATTCATTAAATTAGCCAATTACATTATAACTTCGTATCGGGTGGAAATGTTCTCACACTTAAGATTATGTCTTTCTCATGTATATCGCCAATTCTCAGTCTTCTTATCCCACTAGTGTGTCCCTCACATAGTTCAGCTGCTCTCTAAACTGTCAAACTGAATGAAGCTCTTTCTGATGCTTGAAGCTTCGGATGTCAACGGTCACGTTGTTTGTGTTTTTTTTCCTTTGACACAAGTCTAGACACAATGTGTTCAAACAGTGTGGTTTGACACGAGCGAAACAAGCTTCAGGACTTCGGTATCATCCGCTCATCTCTCCGCAGAAGTGACCAGGGTGTTTATTCAGACATGAGAGCGATGCTATACCCACTGATTGTTTGTTTGTCTTTCTCTTTCAGGATAAAGAAGTAGACGACTCTGGTGACGAAGTCGCTGGTGATCACATTCAGACGTCTCAGACTAACGGCGCTGATGAATGAGTGACACATTTCAAATAAACAAAGCTAATCTGTAACACTGATTATCTTAAAAATTGTACATATTCACTAAACGAGCATAATTTGGCTGTGTTTGATTTGGACCTAACGTCTCCCAGGTACATGTATACATTAATGAATGATTTGTTCCCTTGTGTTAATTCGACTTCGGTTTCTGTGTACAATAGATTTGTTACTTTTCTTACCTTGAATAATTTTAACTATGACAAAGCTTTGAAACGCTTATTTTCATAGTTTTTAAGTAAATGAAGTTCAGTTGCTTACATTTCTTTTTGCCATTGCTTTAGCTGTGTTATGGCCAATAAAATGCCACGTTTTAGATGATAAAGCCAGTATGTGTGAGTTGTACTTTTTTTTTTTTTTTTTTTGAGATTTTTGTTTTTCTAATGAGCAATAATGATGCTATTTATGTGCGAGAGAATACATTAAAAAAACAATATATTTAAAAGAAACTAATTTTGGACGGAAAAGGGTGGGAAGGGGTTCCATGTGGTTCAGACAGAATTTCTTTGTACATCGTCCCAATCCGCTGTTTAACCACGACTGTGTTCAATAAACACGTTCAGTTTGTAGTTGATCTGTTTTGCTGATTGAACTGGTTTCCGCTGTTTGTTCCAACACATGGCTATGCATGGTTCCTGCCTCTCTTGGACCTCTTTGCTGTCGGCACCTCCTGACTGTATCCACCGAATGCTAGTTACACATTTTCACGTTTTACTGTGATGAGCATGGAAAGGAAACTGCACATGAACCAAAAGATAAGCTAAACGAATGTGGGTTCTGCTGAAGGAGTCTTTGATGCAAAGACAAGAACATTTTAAAATCCGTCTCTGAACTGTGTCCGTTGGTTTGGGATGTTCTGGAAAAGAGGCACAATTACATTGAAATGTGCTCCAAAGCAGGCAATTTTATTTTTCTATTGAAAATGTACTCAATGGATGTCTTGTGTGTAAAGAGTAAAGTGGTCCATTTTAACACCACAGTGTGTCTGCAGTTTTTACACCTGTTTAATGTTTAAATGATTTACACTTTTACGCTTTTCCTGCTGTGGTGCTGGTGAAAATTAGAAGATTGATGAAAATGAAATATTAGATCTTTTTCTCCTTCTACTTTATTTGCAGAAAAGGGGACCAGACAAATGCTGCTGAATACTGGGAATTTGTGTATTTCACTCTTATGTGCTTATTAAGCAGATTAATAACTTATTATCTTATGCAAACTTTATGATTTTTCACTGATACTTTGTCTTCTTCCTGATGTGAAGCACAATGTATCTCATTTGAGAGTAACTATACAGCCTTTATCAGGAATAGTATCCCTGTGATTATGGGTGTGCCCAGACACAGTTTGGACGAGGAATATTAATTATGCAGCATATTGTCATTGAGTTTGTCTGAGGAACAGGGAGGGTCCTACTTCACACCCTCTCGTAAATCATTTACCTTTTGAAGCTTTTGTTTCCTGAGATGTCTCTTTTATGTTTTTGAGCCACTGGACTTTTCCGACCTCCTGTCGATGTAATTCTAGGTTTGTTTCCTCTCCCGCCACTCCCTTCTCCAGCAAACACCGTCCTCCAAACTCGGACTGCTTCCACACTTCATGCAATTATGAGAGTGGGTTTTAATTCACATATCAGTGATTTATCATTAAGTTATCACTTTGTCTTAAAACAGTCATAGACAATGTCCAGACCTTAAGTCTAATCTGTTATAGGTCTACCTCACTGCTACACTTGTGCCTTGATTTATTTCATAGAGACTGTTAATATACTTATTTTAAAGCTTTTGTGCTCCTGTGGGGGTAATCAAGATTTCTTTCCCACAATTTCACTAAAACCCACTGGTCTGCTTTTTTTTTTTTTTTTTTGGTGCTGCAGCTGTGAAACTGGCTACTTAATCTGTTCCCACCAAGAAAATGAGACCTAGTTCACATAAAAAAGAAAAAAAAAAAAAACTTAGCAGGAAACATCCCTGTTTGTGTCCAGCAGCTTGTCTATGTCATTTCCTAGAGAACAATGACTATCTGTCACCCAGTCCTTCAGTTATGTGACTGCTTTTGTCCTGGTGTCGTGCTCTGAATCCTTGACAAACAAACCTCATTTGTCCCCCGAGCGACCACATGCACACTCCTCACCCCTCAAACTCCCGCCGCGGCTGTGTGTGTGTGGGTGTGTGTGTGTGTGTGTGAGAGGCTTTGCACTTGGATGTGCATGCATATGCGTCCGCATGCACATGCGGTGTGTGAAATTAGACCCCGCCGCAGAGAGCAGGGCAGGTAACCCCACTCCCAGGCTGCAACAGAAGGCTTTTGTGGCCACTTCCCCGCCCCTCCTCTTTAACCCCGTATTCCTGGTATCAAAGAGCGGCTGCACTCACAGGCCGGTCTGCTGACAATCAGGCCGTTTCAATGCAGGGTCGGAGTTTCCAGGGGTGGGGGCAGACAGGGTTAGTAAAAAGGCAGTTTGGTTTGGTAACTGATCACGTTGCCATTTTCGCTCCCTCCACTGATCCTCGCTTTTCATGTAAATCGGAGCTCTGAGAGTCTCTGGGTGCGGTTGCGGAGCATGTGTAGATGCAGTATGACGTTACACTGGTCTCATTGTTGGTTTAACTAATTCTTACTTTTCCATACACTTGTAGATTTGTTTAAATTCTCCCCTCTCCCTCGTCAGCACTTTGGCAAATCACTCTGTTCTATTAACACCCTCCGTCCCATGCGCATGTCAAAAGTTCAGAGTCGTCGTTATCATGACAAAAGCAGCTCCCCCTCCGTCACACACAGCCTATAGAGTCCCGGCGCTCAGCTTTTCAAAACCTGTCAGGAGTCGGTGTTTGTTAGCTCTGCATTGTTTCTGGACAATCCCGCCTATGATGGTGACATGATAAGACACGAATGCGGGTTTCAGCCCAAATGTAGCCAAACAAAATGAAGTCTTATAAAACCCGTGTTATTGTTTTTGTGCCAGAAAGGATAGCTTTAACCTCTGGATCCAAATGAATCTAAAGTAAGGGGACCCTCATTGTGTCCTTTATCTTCTCAGCAGCACCAAAGCTCTGTCTCTGCTGAACTTGCATTCACCTGAAAAACTGTACAAGATTTATTCTTTGCTCGTTATTGTCTGGCTGTATTGTGCAGCATAGAATTGAATTTCCTGGGCGATGAACTGTGACAGAGATAAGTCATTCAGGCGACAAATGACCCAGCTTCCCTCACACGTCCTCTGGGGTAAGTAAACTTTTTTTCTCACTGTTTGCACATCTCCGAGTAGAAATCGTTCTGACCACCAAAGTCAAACAAACAAGTCAACCGCCCTCTTACGTGTTGTTTGATATTTCAGGTAATTGATACATGAGAGGCTCCATTGAGCAGTTCTGCTTGTCACCCCAGCAGCCCGCACGGGCCCCTGCCAGAGCAGAGAGAGAGAGGGGCCCCTGTTTAGCCGGAGCTGCAGGAACCCGGCTTCCTCGGGAGCGGCACAGCAAAGTGGTGTAGTTGTTGAGGAAACATTCCCCCTCTCAAAGGCCTTTCCCTGGGAATACTGGGTTACAGTGTGAGAAAGTTCCACGGTTGTTTTTGACAGCATGTCTCAGGGGCGTCTCCCGCCTCGCCTCTGAGCCGCGTGGACCGCCGTCCCAAGACCTTCAGGACCAGCGGAGCAGCGACAGTCCACTGCTACAGCGTCCTCCTCAAGTGCAGTGTGAGTATGAAAGATAGGATACATGCAGGTCTGCCAAATCTGGTGGCCCTTTAATGCAACTAAACACCGCTTCACGTCAATTTGAGGCGAGTTTCACATTTCACCAGTTAACAATAGTTACACAAAGCGCAGCATTCATCCGGGCTTAGCATCTACACTTTGGGGGAAAAGCAGATATTCCCTAATTGCCACTGCATGCTGCCCTGAAGGAAAGTATGTCACTCAATAAGATAATCATACAGTGGGAACCGAAGATTGCCGGTACCAGCTTGCTGTTTGGAAAAACAAACATTTCCATTGTAAAATTGCATAGTTGGCATTGAGACGGTGCATGCAAACATGGGTCGAAACATTTACAGAGCAACTGTGTGTGTGTGTGTGTGTGTGTGTGTGTGTCTGTGTGTCTGTGTGTGTGTGTCTGTGTGTCTCTGTGTGTGTTTGTGTGGGGGGGTAAACACAGGAAACATTTCCATTCAGGCCAGCTGGTACATTAACTACCAGTCAGTCGAAAGGCTGCAGGTGTGCAGGGTCAGCAGGCCAAGAACTAAAAACCAATTTAAATATCTTTAACAAATGTGTAACATCTGAATCCATGCTTCGTTTGTATTTTTCTTTCTTCTGTCTGCGATTAATGGTAATTTAGCTCCCGACAACATGTTCTGATCTGATTAAAGGCCTCATCTGAGTTTAGTCCATGTACCTCTTATACTCCTTTGATGATTATTGGCACCAAAATCATCTCCACAGTAGACAGTAGAAAACACCTACATATACAGTATGTGACAAAATGAGAGTCTGGTGTTTTTTAGTATTCCTTCTTATTTTCGTCAGTTCCCACTAAACCAACATGGAATTGATCCCACTAACAACTATTTCCTGTGTAGCCAAATCTTAATATATCTTATTCCCCTGAGCCACAGACCATAAACACATCAATTAGCCACACTGTTGCACTGGCTGACATGTTCCCTCATCACGATGAACACGGCCACTGTCACAAGACACACAACGTCCTGCCTCAAACACTTTATTATCAATAATGAATGATAATACTGCAAGAGGTTTGCGGTCTTCCACAAACCTCTCCGCCTCTTGCATCCTCCGGCTCTCCTTCCTGAACTTCTTCCTCTCTCAGAGCTCTAAAACAGGCCAGGAAGTCACCATGAGGCATTTCCTGCATGCTTTACATCACCTTGAACCAGTGGAAGCGTGATCTTCCCGACAACAGTGTCCTCTGTGTGTTCTTGCATGCAGCCCTACTATATATCTGTGTTATAATATGAGCATGTGTTGCTTCATGTATACTCCTCTGGCTCAATAACAGTAGGTATTCCTTTCCTCTGGTGGCAGTGCACTCCACTAATGAAGCGCATATGCTGCACACGTCTTTGATGTCACATTACCAAGGAGGCTTTCGGGCTCTGCTTCTTCAGTTCAAAGCTCCGGTCATTTAGATCCAGGTTTAATACAGTTAGCGGCTGTGTGGATGTTAATTTGGTGACACATCACAGACAAGAACAAGCCTTGATGTTGGCGAAGTCTTCCAATCGGTTGATGGCATCTGATTTAAGCTGCATTTAGATAATATGTCCAATGCCAAGGACCTGGTGCACATAAGCTGAGTGCAAAAAATGTGAAGGTACCAAAAAGGAAATGAATCCAGGGAAAACCCAAATATCCTGTACTGATATTCCTCATAAACTCTGCCATAACTCAACATTTGTTTGATTAATTGATCAATCCTTAGTCCATAAAATGTCAGAAAATAGTGAAAATGCCCATCACAATTTCTCAGAGCCCAAGGTGACGTCTCCAAATTGCTGTTTTTGTCCGACCAACAGTACAAAAGCCAAATATATTCAGTTTGCAATTATATAAAATAGAGAAAAAGCTGAAAATCAATTAACGTATTAACTACCTGTTAGCACTACCTTTTCTACGTCCATCCAGAAGAAGAAACTCCGTAATATTTTGTCTATTTACCCACCACTTCAAGCCGTGAGAAATCTATCACACGGGAACACAGACAGATACTCTGTAACAAAAAGACTGTTGTGGCTTTACGGAGGTCAGTGTTTGATGAGACTGGGTTGCACCTGTGAACTCAGCAGTGTGCACAATGGTAGTGCACAAACTGTGGAAGAAAGAGGAGACTAAACCAACCGACCCTCGTGCACTCTCACACAACCTCAAAGTGCAGCTGTAGACATCTCTCACATGGCTGTGATCTTCAGCATGTCCACAGGGTCTTTTGTGACTGTGTGTGTGTGTGTGTGTGTGTGTGTGGTTCATAAGGATGTGGGTGTAAACCATCAGTCACCACCTCAATACACCACACAGTGCTCAAAGTAAATCTCTCTCTTTTATTCTCTTTGTTAAAATGTCTTCTAAAACGCTCCGAGTTTAAAAGCAATACTCCTCCTCTCAGAACTAAGTGCTTTGCTGGATTCCCTCTCTGTCCTAGACTTATTAAAACAACATGACTCAGTTATAAGCCAGACTTAAGTAATCATGTTTTATGGCAAGACCACTATCATTATGTTTGTCTGGCTGCCTACTGACTCCGTGAAGTGAGTCTCTCCTGCAGGTTTCACTTAAGATGTGCATTGATTTGTGCTCCGAAGCACTCAAGTGTGCATACATTACTGTCTTAAATGTCAGTACACACAGCCGAGACTGAGCAAAAAACCAGCCAGGTCCTCCTTTGATCTCGGCTGCGATGGCAGAGTGCTGAAATAATGAAATTGTAATAACAGAGTACCAGGACTGATGCCGGGGCAAGTTCACTCAGGCTGAAAGATTAAAAAAAAAGATCTTAACAAGCATGTTTGATGAAGGAATTACATTTTTGATCCAAGAAAGTAAATTTACGTCAACTTCCTTGGCTGAGTTTCGCCAGTGTGTTTTTAAGAGTCCATCCCCGGCTTCTTTAAATAACAGTTCCACATGTTGGGAAATGTGCTAGTTTGCACTCTTGCTGGGAGTTAGATAAGATGACCACTTTCATGTCTGAGCTAGAGCTGGGAGGCAGGCAGCTTAGATCAGCACGAAAAGACTGGACATGGGGAACAGCTAGCCTGGCAAGCACATAACCCCCCCCGTAAAAAACCCAACATGTTGTTTCTGCTCTTTTGTTGTTGTACAGATTAAACAAACAAGATGTAACGTGCTGTATAACGGACGTATAAAGAAAGCTAGATATGCCGCTGCCAATTTGTCCAAGTGGCCACTCTCAGTGCTGCGACAAAAAAAAAAATCCCCTGCGGCGCAAAAATCATTTTCCCCTATTTCTCCACACTTGGATTTTGTTGCCTGCGGACAGAACCCGGCAGGCTAGCTGTATATTTACCCGACATATGAGAGTGTTATCGATTTCTTTCTCATTTAACTCGCGGCAAGACAGCACATAAACCTATTTCCTAAAATGTCAATCTAGTTCTTTAAATATCCTCTGGAGGGTTTAAGCAACCGAAAATGTGTGTTGATGACAAATAGCATGTCGAGTTAAATACACAATAGCAATCAGTCAAAACTGTGCGGCTTCATTTCCCTTAAATGTTTAAATCCTCATATCCTTTCTGGAATACCATTTTGAAAGGTTACTGAACAAATGGCCTACACCTGACCCTCTGATGACCTCTGACCTCCGCCATATGAGGCAGCACTGACCCTTTCTGTTGCCTCTCTGTTGCGACTCAGATTTAAATTCCTCAGTGCCATCCTAGCCCTAACAAAGAGGTGATACACACTCCAAAAAAAACACATGTAAGGTATTATTAATGCAGAAGTTGTACTGTATACACACCAGCTTGTGGAATTCTGCTGGGGTTTAGGGATGATTTGGGTCACATTTATTCTTGGCATGGAGGTAATGGGGAAGCCCTCTGGGGGTGTTTTAGTCAGAAAATGTCCCGAGAGCCAAGATCTCATGGCAGGACCAGATGTTTTAGTTTGTATGTAGAGACTCAGGATTGTGGTTCATTGAAATTATCATATTCAAAATATACATTGTGATCACGTCAAGGTCGTCGGCCCTTTCGGAGACACTTGATACTACTTTGAAATTGCCTCATGCACAGCAAGCAGGGGAGATATGTATGCTAATTGAAAATCAGGGGCCGGAGTGCAGGATTTCATGTAATTATGGTAACTCGGTGAACTTTGCTTCTTGATAATCAGTCCCACCACCAGACTAAACATTT
Organism: Lateolabrax maculatus; assembly: GCA_031216445.1. Classification (NCBI taxonomy): domain Eukaryota; kingdom Metazoa; phylum Chordata; class Actinopteri; order Acropomatiformes; family Lateolabracidae; genus Lateolabrax; species Lateolabrax maculatus. The sequence goes on along the minus strand of CM062209.1, from coordinate 12,297,635 downwards.
GGAAGAAAGAGCCCTCAGATTTTAAATGCGGGTCGGACCGGCGGGTCAAGTCCCATTGTCCGTGTTCAGATAAAACAAACTGTGTGCCAATATTTTTATCTGGAGGAAGTTAGCCGTATCAAACAATGAGAGTCTTTCTGAAAACTTCCATGTAACGCAAACAGTGGTAAAAAAATGTTTTTGTGTTTGTACAAGTGTGTAATACCACACATGCTTTCTGTTGAGGGGAGTAGTCACAGATAGTGGCCACAACTCACTGTATTTTTTACAAAGGTTTTAAGATTTTACTGTGATTAAGTTTAACCGTTTAACAAACAGTTTCCCATTTTATTTCCTGTACCTAATATTTCTTGTTCTTGTGTCCTAGGGGTTTAAGGCAAAGACTATGTAATCTTCTGGTTGGGTACCTTTGTTGCATTCCTCATCTTTCTCCCTTCATTTCCTGTCAGCTCTCTACTGTTTACTCTCAAAGACATAAAATGCTAAAAAAAAAAAAAGAGGTTCAGATCAGAAACCTCAGTCTCTCCGCCAGCATCTGTGTGAAGGCTTGAGAACTCTAGCAGTGAAGGTTTCAGCTACGAGCCAGGATAAATTAGCTCAGAGTCAAAGGTCTTCCAGCCACGGTTCAGGGCTGCAGTTCTGGGAAAGTAAAAGTACAAAAGTCGCTCCAAACTGATAAATAATGTATGGACAACAGCAAAAATTACAGGAATAGTTTTACATTTTGGGGAATATGCTTTTTCACTTTACTGGCAGCAGTTAACACGTTATATCTCGTTTGTTTATCCAGCTGTTGTACTGAACATATGAGTGTACTTTTTTCCCTAAATGACGTAGCGTTGTGCAGTCTCTGCTGTACATGCAAACATCTCAGAAAGAACTCCAACTGCTTCCAGCAGCACATTATGTGCTCAACTGTTGGCAAAATGACTACTATTATTTTGGGTGATGTGGGTATAGTTACTCTTTGAGTAGCTTTAAACATGCCTTGTGTAGTTTTCTGGTAAACAAAACTCATGTTTTCATTCAGTGTTTCTCACCAAAATGCATTTTGTGTATCCTCAAGATCTAACATGTTGGTTGCTTTTCCTTCCATATAAATCATTAGCAGAGCAGATTTTTTGTTTCCTTTCTTCATTGAATCTACCGTATATGATATTTACAGTGAGTGAAATACCTAAACGAAAGACATAAATGGAAATATTTTAGATGACTTGTGTAACATTTTATACATATTTCCCCCAAATAAGGCCTGACGGATTAGGTATCCTTGGAAATTTGGACTCTCCTCTCGAATTGAATTACAGTTTTGTGGGTTTGAACAAAGTTTGGCTGCACAAGTCCGTAAAATTATTATCAAAAGCTTTAAGCCACAAAGAATCTCTTCAACTCATTTCTTATTAAAAGATCTAAGCTCTTTAATCCCACACACAAGCTTTGCAAGTTTTCTCTTTTGCCCTCCAACTTCACTCGACTCTGCTTCCCCAGGACGGACTGCACATAATTCATCCTGTGTAGGCTGAGGTGATGTATTCTTTTCATGTACAGAGGAAGCGCAATATCCTGTTCCCGCACGGGCTCTAATACCACACTGAGGCAGACTGGCCCCCGGCCTCCTGGGGGCCGGAGTGCTCCTGAAACTAAAGCCACAGGCTCTCTGAGACTGTGATATATGAGGTGTCTGTCTGTCTGTGCTTCAGACTCTGCCTGTTACAGTGTCAGTAAAAACAGGGACTAATGGGGTCCCCCTTTTGAGAGTAGGTGGGGGGGGGGGTGGTGGTTCTCATTTTAGTGGCAAATATGTTCCCTGAGGCTCATGCACTTTTATTGAACCAACATTGTTGTGAAATGCAATATTTCAAGTTTCTGTTATCCGAGGGAACACATTTTTCTCATGCCGCTTGCCACACAAATCAACTGTGTGGTAAACATGTATGTCAAATGTTTCATGCCTGGCAGGAACTCACCGCAGGAGGCTGATGGGAATAAAAATATGTATTGAATTAATTTCAAATCACTCAACCAAAGTGCTTTCAAGCGTTGTTGGCACCTCAGTCAACTAGGGTCTCCTTTGATGGTGATTAACAGTTTTTTGTGCAGGAAGTATTTTACAAGCCCTCCATGCTGCTGGTCCTAATTTAGACCTTCCCCTGCTATGGACAAGATCTGTGCTTGTGTTGCAACTCGCAGGAAACTTTGCTATTATCCCAATAAGTACATTTTATCGTTAAATTGCCTTTTTTTTTTTTTTTTTTTTATTAACACCCCCCTTTGGTCTGACGAAATTAGATTGTTATGGTAAATGATTAAGCAAGAAGCCATACAAATCTGTCAGATCACAAAGCAAACACGTGTGCAGGAACAAAAGATGCCTCGCTTGTATGAATGAAGCAGCACCTGCTCCTGCAGAAGAGGAGCGACACGCGCACGCACGCACGCACACACACACACACACACACCAGTGAGCAGTCAGTGGGAGGTCTACCTGTGTGACCCAGCAGCAGCAGCAGCAGGCCGGTGAGCCCTCCTCCTCTCCGTCACTGGTTTCCCTGGAAGCCGGAGAGAGAGAGAGAGAGAGAGAGAGAGAGAGAGAGAGAGAAACCAGTCGGACGTCCCCTGCGCCTCCGGATCACTCGCTGCACCGGAGGAATGCGTGGCGCAGCGCCGCGTCTGTTTGCGCGTCTGGATTGTTTATTTATTTATTTATTTCTGTTCAGAGAGGGCAAGAAAAAAAAAAAAAAGAAAAAAAAAAAAAACCCACCCAGTAACTCCTAACAAGTGCATTTTCGTCCCTGGCATGGTAGCGCCCTGCCGGAGCCGATAAAGGCGTTAGAATAAAAAAAAAAAAGAAAAAAAAAAAAAGAAGAAGAAGAAGATGTCCCAGCAGCAGCAGCGGGTGGTGCAGCTGTCCTCCGCCTCGCTCGCCCTGGTCCTCGGCCCGGACCACGAGAGCCTGCGCGGGGGGAAGAAGCCGGACGCCGGCAGCGGCCAGGAGCTTTTCGCGGACTTCAAGGCGCAGAACTCGCGCAGTTTCTGGAACAAGCGGCTCGTCAAGGCCGTGGCCGAGGTGCACTTCCAGGGATGGATGGAGAACTTGGTGCTTTTCGTCCACGGGAACGCGAACAACCTGGAGGTGCTGAGAGAGGCGTGGATGCGCCGGGCTCTCAGGTCCCCGAGGGGCTTTGTCATTAAAGCTGTCGGTATGTTCACGTCGCTCCCGCCGATGAGTCTTACTGTGGACTAAATACATGTACGCGTCTGAAGTCTAGAAAGTTTCCAGGATTTGTAGTCCTGCGACAGAGTGCAAAAAGGCTGCGGTGCAAATGTGTGCAAGCAGGAGCATTGTATAGGTGATGGCACAGGGAATAAAAACACCACAGTCGTGCGAGAGTTTAATGTGTTGTTTCTCTCAGAGGACACTGGAGAGTGAAAAAAAAAACCACCAACAACATTTGTTTACCACTGAGAGAAAATGTGTGAAAGCCATAAACTTTGAACAACATGGAGGTGGCAGGGTTTAACACCCCCTCTCCTCCTCTGGATTTGTATTCACACTGCCCACTGAACTCAGTTCCTAAAACATGTCCTGTTGTTAGTGTCAGCAGTGGGCTGGTTTAGTGTTGGTGTGTCCTTCTGTCTCTCACCCCAAGTTTGCACAGTGAGGACCATTATTCTGTCGGTCACTTGTTACTTGGATGTTGCGAAGTGCATAAAGGCATAAAACTCCCTCTCAGAACAAAGCATGGCAAGGTGATATCTTTTTTTTTTTCTTTTTAAATCTCCACTGGCCGGATTTTTCCTCCATTCTTCTCACACAAAACTCCTTTCATAAAATTGGCATAATTTGAAAAGAGACCTCATTTTGTTGCTGCGAGCAGTGGAACGTCGCCAGCTTCACTAATTTCAAACCAGTTTTAACAGCACAGGTGTTTTTTTTAGTTTTTTTTTTTTTATCACTGTCAAAGCAGCAGCATCAGTTCAAATATGAGAGATGATGATCCTTAAATCCTTATTCCCCCAATGTTGTCCGGTGGGTTTGAGAGGATTTCACGAGCAGCCTCCCCTTGTTGTCGACGCAGTGACATGTTGAGCAAAGCTTGTTAACAAAGCTCTGTATACCATGTAATTACTGCTAATTGCTCCCCCTCTCCAACTCTCTTCTCAGATGTGTTTTAAAGCAGCACACATGTGCGCAGAAACAATGAATGGAAACCTTTATGCAGCCCCCTATAGCATGATCTCATGGGCTGTAAATGCCTGACAGCACTGGCTGCTGGAGAAAATGACAACCCTGTGTGGGTTTTAGACCTGATGACAGTATTCTTAAGAGATACACCAGGTTATTCAAATGTCTTCTTTTTTCTTTCTTTTACGCTTCTGCCTCAAAGCACCACCTTCCACTCAGAAAGTACACAGCTGCAGGATGCAATGGTGTCAGAGGCAGTTTTCCCAAATGTTAGGGGGGTTTGTTGAGCGACAAGAGGTTCCTTTTGGCTGTTGAAATAGTGTCCTGGCAGCACACACATTGGCTCCGAGTTGCCATTTGGTCCAGCCGCCTTTCAGATCTGTCTTTCTAATAATGTGCCTCTCTTTGTTTGGGTGTTGCTCTGTCTGAAAGCATGCGACTCCACTGTCTACCTGCTGCCTCTCTAACAGTCCGTCAGCTCTGCAAGATTGAGCAGTGCACGGACAAGCAAAGGGAGGAATGTGATGTGAAGGGGAGGAAGAGACCACACAGGGGGAGACCCGGGAGGGCGTGGAGGGGGGGGGGGGGGGGGAGGCTGTCGTGCCATCCCGCTGAGAGACAGTTTGGCCCCGAGCACACAAACAAACACCTTATGTGCCAAAAGTGATGCTGAGCTTATTACTGTGCACAGCGTCAGCACAAAGGTGTACGCAAGACGTGCATGAGCTCACAGCCGGATGCGAGGCAGGCGTCGATACCTCCACAGACTCCTCATGTTTGAGCTTCACACCAGAAACTTGTCAGCAAACGCGCCTGTGTGTGTGTGTGTGTGTGTGTGTGTGTGTGTGCGACATGTCACCTCCTTCTCCTCCTTAACAAACCCTTTGCCTCACACCGCAGCAATTTGTATGGAAATCAGCGCTGGCAGGCTGTCAGAGCCTGGTTTACTGCCTTCTCACTGAGAATTGGTCAGCAGTGAATCACTGTGCGACTGGCTGCCGACCACCGCCGCTTTTCTGTTACCCAGGATTAATGTCCCTCCGTTCCATGGCCAGTGGGGGACTGTGGAAGTCAGACTCCTAGATTGATATCAGGCATGGACTTAAAAGCCTTGACATTGTCCTGATATAAATATGTCAGCTAGAAAACAGAAAAGTTATGAGTTATGGGCTACAGTGAAATTCCAACAGCCCTATTTCCTCTCTCAGGTCAGAGCAAGGTTGAGACGTGACTTTACTGACGTGAGGAGGTTTTTTAATGGAGAGCAAAGGAACTAGTTGAGAAGATGTTTAGATAAAACTAACCAGATGTGGTTTAAGTGGAGAGAAACGAAGATGGTAAAACAAAGCTGTCCGACAAACAGACATAATCACTTTGATTGTTTAATCCTCATTGGTCCTGTCTGGTTATCAGTGCTAATATGAGCTAAGACAGATTGTTCTGCGGGCCAATCAGCCACCTCCGGGCCTCTTCTGAGGGGAGAATATGCAGAAGAGGAGGTGGGGAGGGTTGATGGAGGAAGGGGATTGTGGCGAGGTTAGGCGGAGGTAAACAGACAGGGTGAGGAGTTCGTATGAACGGGCTTCGTTGTTATCCTTGTGGGAATGGGCCCCACTGGTACTGGGGTTGACCTCTCTCCGCTTCATCTCATGAACGTGTGCAGGGTGTTTTCTCGATCTTCCTCTTTTGAAATGATCATCTTCTTTTCAAAGAGTTGTTCACAGTGTTAATGATCAGTGTGACATCCTTCTTGCTGAAAGTATTGACATCCAGTGTGTATACTTTTACACAGTGTGTATACTTTAACCTCAGTGATCAGATTCAGATATAGTTTATAGCAACACTGTTTGAGTTTACATCATTTTATAATTACCAGGGTGTGGCATTCTGCAAGACAAACAAAATATGAGAACAAAAATGCCCAAAAATTGTTTGTGTTTGCTCATAAAAATGATACATTACATCCAGCTCACTCCCTCCTCTTTTGACTGCATTTACAGAATAAAAACAGAAATCAGTGTCTACATGCCACATATTGCCACACTTTCTTGCTGAGAGATGAGAAGATTCATACCACTGTGTAGCATAAAGAGTGGAAGCAGGGGGAAACAGATCCATCCAGATCAAACTAACAAAATGAAACTGTGGAAATGTTATAAATTGTGGTAGGAGTATTTTTGAACTTTGGCAAGAGCCAGGCAGGCAAACTGTTCCCCCCTGCTTCAAACCTTTATGCCGACTAAGTGAACCGCTTGTTAACGAAGAGACATGAGAGTGGAATCAATCTTCTCATTTAACTTGATAGAGGTTTTTATTCTGAAAATGTCGAACTATTCCTTTAATCAAATTTTAACTGCGTTCTTAATGTGTATGAAAATGCACTAATTGCCTGAACTCTTCAGGCTCTCCTGTTGAAACCAGAGGCTTCATAACGACTGTTAGCTGGTTCTGCATTATTTAGAGTCCCACTGTTGTCTCTGCGGCAGGATGAGCACGGATCCACGAGCTGAAACATTTATATGCAGTCAGCCAGTGGTGTAATGAGGTGTCCTGTGTCCTCCCTACAATCAAGCGCTGTAAACTGCCCTCGTCCTCTTGAACATGGACATGGACATGAATGAGTCCTCTGGACAGGCCTCTCACTTTCGCCATGAAAACCCCCCCTTTTGGCCATTGTAGGACACACTGTAGGTCTCCCTCTGTGTATTTCTGGAGAGCCAGGGCACGGCTATGATGCACTCCTCAAGCCAACTTTCCTCTTTAAATGGTATGTTTCATTTTACTTGCCATACCATGAGGTGGTGAAGCATTCCTGAAATGCTTGATTTACTCTTGAGATCATTTCCTGAGTTCGCTGGCTCAGAGAGCCTCATTTCTGCTCTTTGCCTTTCACTTGAAAGTGTTGTATTTTCACACACGGCGTGTCTCCTTTCATGAGGGTATTTTGTCAAAGTCTCAGAGTGCTTCACTAATGGTCATAACTCTTCCAGATGTTAGCTTATTAACCATGACACCCCCCTTTGCCGGGCCTTTCCAGGTTTAAATGGCCCACCCTGTCCTAACTAAGCAGCCCAGGTCAAAGGTTACAACCTTCCTGCTAACAAGCCACCCTGAGGTCAGTTAGCTTCAGATGGTTTGTTAGAAGGCGAACAGAGCAGCACACATCAGTACAGTATCCAGGTGTTCCTCACTCACGGGCCAGTCCAGCTTCTGTTAGTCGTTTACTTCAGTAGCTCCCAACCTCCTTTGTCTGACCAACCCCCACGCCACCCGTCCAAATATGTTCTTTATGAGCGGATTAGCCTATAAATTGGATCACTTTTTCAACCATTTATTACTTTTAGCTATTTCAATTGTTTATCCATTACTTTTTGCTGAAGTAACTTCTTGAACTTATCTGCTCCCTTGACTTAACTGTTTTCATGCAATTACTGGTTATTATTAATTTACTAAGGATCACACCTAATCATATTCGGCTGTTTATTTTTGCTTTTTAACAATAATAGTCACAATTTCTATTTTTTAGTTGAGTTTAGTTGAGTTAGTTGAGCTTTCCATGTACCCCCTGACAACTGCTGGAGTGTTTCCTGTCCATAAATAAGTACATAATATGAGTTTTTACTGAGGACATTGTTAAAGAACCCCTATGATTTGTTAATGTATTTATCTGTATTTTTGGTTAAAGACAGATGATGATGAAGGGAAACACTACATTTGTGTGAGATCTGCTCCGCTCTGCTCAGTTACAGCTGCCATCTGAGCTGCTCTCAAACAATACTGGTTAAAAATAATCACCCTTGAGCTCCCTTGACACTAATAGTATGACATTAAGCTGTTACACAAAATATATGCTGCTGTTTTTCAGGCTCGAAATGATGAAGAGTCTGTATTATGACAGCGGTTGGTTCAATCTTGTTCTCAAAAAAACAGAGGAGGAATGTTTTTTGGAAACCATATACCAAATCTGCTGGTACCCAACAGTGTCGAGGTTCTTATGTCTGGTTGGTAGATCAAAGAGCATCTAATTTAATTAAATCCTAAATAAACAGTTGACTGGAGATTAATTAAATTGTGACTTGAAAGGTTTCGACATAATGTAATGGAAATAAAAGCAGCCTCTGTGCAGCTTTTTTGAACCTTTAGATTGCTTTTCAAATTGCATTGTTGCTATAAGTTAATTAGACTGCAGTCATATTATACAAGCACTCTTAATATCTTTTACTGTGCCAGGGCCAAGGGTATGTCTCTGATTTTTATGAATGTCTTCTTACTTCCTGCGCTTATAAAAGATGGTTTAATACACGGTTCAGATATGAGAAAACCTTGACCTCTGTTTTTCAGACATGACCCTCCACAGTGTCTACACATGTGCGAAAGACTATGCGTGTGCGTGCATGCCTCTCAGCACATCATTTGTTAGTCACATCCTTTCCCATTGAGCAGGAAGCTTGCCCCTGGTGCGAATCTGGCATGTTGGCCTCTTTATCGACCCAAATATTGGGCTCACCCGTAGCAGCGGAGTGGAGCGGTGCCAACAATAACAGTCGAGGAGTTTCCTCTGTATCCCTCAGCTTATACACCCTGTCAGCGGCCGCTTGGGTTTCCCCCGCGGGATTTACCTTCATTCACCCTCTGGTCAGACAAATGGGTCAACACAGAAGTGAGGCTATATTGCATTAAGTTTGGTATTACTATTACTCTTCAGTTTCCTGACAGGATGTTTTCTTTGCTTCATTTAACATTGATAAATGCAATGGTATGCTAACATTGGTTCTGTGATAGCAAAGAGTGCCGTGTTATTGTATTTCCAGTGAAAGATACTTTGAAGGCTCACGGCATGAGTTGTGTGCTACGGAACCGTATTGCTGCCATGCCAGAAAAGGGAAAACGGATCAGTATCACGTTGTAACGTTGAAGGTTTATTGTTATAACAAGATGTTTTTCACGTTTTAACAAGATATTTTCACGTTCATATAACATACAAACTTCACGTTATAACAAGGTGTTTTAATGTTATTACGACATAAAAAACGTATCACGTTATGGCAAGTTCAAGAGCAGGCGGAGGAACAGGACCACGAAACCACCAGGGGAAAAAAAGTCCACAGCTGCTCTTTAACTTGTTATAATGTGATACGTTTGTATGTCATAATAACGTGAAAAAATGTCTTGTTATAACAATAAGTTTTTCACGTTATAATTAATCATACAAATGCATACTGTACAGGTGTTTAAAGTTGACTACTAACAGTATGAAATGCAAACAAGACAGGGGAACCTTGGGGAACTCAACACAGAAAAGATTGAATACAGGGCACTTTTTTCAGTAAGCAAGGTAGTTGTGAAACCAGCCCCACACAAATGAATCAGAGCCAAAAAGTCTGAACAACATCAGGGAACCATTGACTAGATTCATTTCTAGTAAAGTATCGGCAAACAGAGCAGCATTGTGTTGTTGTTTTTTTGTCCCACGTAGACACCATATCATAAGGTTGTGGCTGAGATGGTTCAACCCAAAGCCAGACTCATTAGAATAAACAGAGAGAGGAAAACATTGAGTTGGTCACTTTGACCAGACAAGATATTTTGGAGCTGGACTGATGGTTATTGATTGGATTTGAATTCCCTTCGTTTTGCAGTGGGAGAACATCAGCAGCCATGTACACATCTGTCTATTTACATTATATATTGAGAGGCAATTTTGCTTCATAGTAAAATTTACTACCTACAGAGTTTATGCAGGAGCAATAAATTGCTAAATGTATTTACTTTGAAAGGTAAGCCAGTCAGGAAAGTCATCAAAACATCTGGAAAAACATCAGGCTTTTTTTCTTGTCTTGGAAAAAACAGACCTGAGGTGAACCATTCACTCACTGAACTTAATTATCTTTTTATCAACCACAAAATTAAAAGTAATTACAAAGTGATTAAATCAGTCAGTCAGTTTATCCATCCATCTACCCGTTGCAGTGATTCTTACAGAAATGAGAAAAACATGTACATGGCCGTTAAAGAACAAAGGAAAGGTACTGTGGTCCTCATTTTAACTTACCCGGGGTCTGGCAGAAACTGCATTGGCAGACTGTGGGGTAATGTTCATGTTCGTGAAAGCAGACGAGAGCCAGATATGCTGTGGTGTGGCTCATTAAGTCTGAAGAGGTATGACATTAAGTGAAAAGATGGGGAAATAAAGTGCTTAAAACCCAGGATCCTGGCTCTACCATGTATCGGTATCATGTTACGCAGAGCTGTGCTCTAAAATACAGGCCTGTCTACCAGATTGTTACTGGTCTTCTGTTAAACACCTGGTCAGGTGTATTTCCTATTTCACAAGACCATGATGATAGGGCTTCTGCACACTAGTTCAGTACCAGGTCATTTCTTTGTTATGGCATGGAGCTGGATTGCTTTTGAAATTGTTCTTACCATGAGTCAGATGGTAAAAACATTATTTAATGGCGTTACAGCTGCAGCCAAGATCTGTGGTGACCAACTATGTGAGCGTAGATGTTTTAAGCTCTGTGGATGTCAATTTGAGAAGCTTAGTCACAGCATGTTTATGCCTTCTTGCCAACACATGTTAATGTCAAAGGATTGGTTTGGCAAAGTGAGTCTCAAGGCTATAGCTGGATTATAGATACCCATACTACACTTCTGCTGCTGTTTCTTCTTTTACTTCGGCTTTGTATTGCATGTGGCAGGTCGCTGCCACAGTAAAGGTTGCTATGGGGATGTGAGTCAACACAAAGCCTGCCTGTGTTTCTCCTCAAAGTTTTAGCTCATGAATCCTCTTTAGTCATGGCGTTTTGACTTTTTCCCTTATCTCTTCCTCTGCGGAATAATAAGTACCGTTTACGCTTAGATGTAGCATTCAAATGTCAGCGTTCATTTCCTGACAATAGGCCTAAATTAGATGAAATAATACAGAAGGTTCTCCAGATTTTATCCGGTTACCTGAGTCAGCATTGCCATGTTAACCTGCCAACAAACACATTTGCTCAAACAGTGATTACAAAGTCCAAATTTCTTTTCCTCCCACTTTAACGCTTCACTTAATATTTAAACACGAGCACTCCAGACACTGAACTGTCAATGGATCAGATTAAATATTTAACTAATGCTTTCAAGTTTGGGCAGAATTGCTGGTTTTATTGTTGTGAATCCACCGAGAAAGCTGTAAAATGATCAGTGGCTGAGCCTTTCCATTTTATTGGTTATTGATGTGTTTTTAAGTGAGACAATGGCAGCCGTGTTGATAAAATAAAAAAATAAAAAAAACTATATTCAGGAAGGTAAGGTCCAGTAATTATGTAGTACAATTACAAACACTGATATAATGTTGATCACCCTGCAGTGTTTCTCCAAGTGCTTCCAGAGTAGAAGGACAGGAAAGGGCAGTGTTGTTAGACTGGGCGGGGTTTGGTTGTTGGGACATTTGGGCTGTGATTGCTCTCTGAAGGGATCTTTTCACTCAGTTTATTGGGCCATTTAACTGCAACGCCCACATCTGTCTGTTCTATGGGAGTGAAAGACACAAACTCGTAAAGCACTTTTAGAAAGTGTGATGCACACACACACACACACACACACACACACACACACACACACACAAGGAAGAAAGGGTGGGTGGGGTCATGGAGGCCTGTTAGACCAGAAAACCCAAAACAAAGGGAAGTGGTGTCTGTCAGAGAGTCACAACATAAATTACAGTCGGTATCTCTTCCCATTACACTAAATCTGACTGTATGAATGTTTGACATTTTCTCACCAGAGACTTGACTCAACTTATTCACTGAAGCATGTTCTTCACAAGGTCTCAGTCGATGGGAGACAGGGAGGGAATTTGCAGTTTGGGCAGGTCTCAAGTTCATGTTGAATGCCATGCAGTGTGTCCTTAATGAGGGAGAGAGAAGATTAGCCTGTTTGCTTACTGGAGCCTAAAAGATTAGACGATACCAGGATGAGATAAGATGGTGTGTGTCTGTGAGTGTGTGTTTCCAGACAGGCCATGGAGTGAGGGATTGTGGCAACAAGACTGATCTGAACTGTTTCAGAGAGATTTCTACTTGTGATAAAATGAAGGTGAAAGGTCAGGGACTAGATTCAGTCACAAGTTGTGCAACCTTCTTTATTGCTTTGGTTTCTGGTCTACCATCAATCCATGAATATGGTTTAAATCATGCCTGTCAAAATCTATAGATGCATGACTGTTTAAATGTGCTGGAGAAAAAAATAACTGGCTAATAAGTATATTATACAATAAGCACACAGCATTTTAACCAAAGCTTCACATTAAGCGGCAATGTGTTACAATCTAAAGGAATCTTGCTGGAATGTTTTACAGCAAAGACACAGCACAGGAACAAAAGATTACTTCACTGCCGCACGTGTTAGCAAAGGTCAAGTAAATTAACATGAATGTCATCTTAATAGTTCAAATGTAAAATGACGTACAAGCTGTCATGAAGGCTGTATTTTTGTTGTGTACCTATGTGTCTGAATATTTGTGCTCATTTGTCTGACTGCATGTTTATATGTTCATATACATTATGTACAACACGTTTGATTATAGGAGGTCTATGTGTTGCATTCTGTCACCTAGGTGAGTTTCAGAAAGATTAACCGGTACTTCCAGCCTTTAAATGCCAACTATTAAGGCAACATTATGTCCCGTCCTTCTAACCGCTGACTGAGAGGCCAGAAAACGGTGCTAAGGTTTGTGTTGCTGCCGGACTTCAAACTTGTAGCACTTTGATCGTCATGTTGCAGTACTCACAATTGGAAGGATTTTTCAGTAAAGATAATTTAGTGTTAGTCAGTGTAGCACATGGAAGGATCTACAGTATGCACTGTGGGGTGTGTCAGTATTTTATTCTAAGAGAGGTAATGCAATCACGTATGAAATGGGACTCATGTGGTCCAGCTAACAACACAGCCATGTGAATACATGTGGCATTGATCAGTGTCAGCAGCCAGAAAGATCTCAGGGGGGGTAGAGGAGAGAAGTTCTCTGTCAGTCATCTCCACAATCTGAGCAGTCAGCTAGAGGCATTTTTCATTTTTATCCCCCAGGCAGCAGTTTATTCTCACATGGAAAGTTTATGACATGGGAAGAAATACATGTTGAGCTAAAGCTCTGCATGGTGTGGGCTTTGTCACTTCATTTTAATGTAGTGAATGCCATTAAAGCAACATTTAAGACTTGTTATACAAAGTTAGAATTATCTTTAATCCAAATTGGCATATAAAGTGTGTGTTACGCCAGCGGTTCTCACTGAGACACTCTGGATACAATTAAGGAGGTCAGGCGATAACACATGGGATGAAAAGAAAATGCCTGAAAAGGGCTAGTTTGATCGACATGTTGTCGGACCAAATCAAAAGTGTTGGTAGTTATTCTGAGTGGCTACACACAAAGGTGGAGTGAAAAGCAGACCGTCATAGCGAGGGGGAGACACAATATTGTTTAAATATGGGGATAAAGACGCACATTTTCAGATAGTCTCTTCTGTAACACTTTCATGATGTTGTACTCAATTGTTCACGTGAAAAAGTTTAAACCTGGGCTCCCTTCTTACCTCCATGCAGCTGGTGTACGTGAGTGTCAGATTGTCAGTTTGGTAAATTACAGAAATGGTCAGACACGGCTCCCCCAATCCGACGTTGGAAAATGGGGGGGGGGGTTCCAAAGCTATTCGACCATGAAGCATACTGGCAGCTTTAGATCCTCCCTGCCTGGTGAACGTCTTTCAAACTCTGCAGCCCCAGTTTATAAGTCAGGCTTCAAACCCAAGGTGATGACATCAAGGTGAACATCATCAGGGATTATCTTCTCAGGCTTGCAAAACTCCTCCAGATATTGACATACAACTATTTTCACTGGCTGAGTAGGACTAACCAGAATTCGACTCGTAAAATTGGTGGAGTGCCTCTTTGAGGGGTAATGTTGAACTGCTGCTCCTTCTAACTGGCCACAACACAAGTCCTGCCTCCCGTTTGACTCTCGAGCTGCTGTTTCCCTCGCTCTTCCTTGTGGGTCAGGGTTCGGTTGCCATGGCACCCAGCAGGGTATTCATGCTGTGTATGACAATGAGTGTAATGTCGGTGGCCCGGTCTTAGATTACAGGAACACAGAGGTCTGTTCGCCCTGGAGAGAAGACGGTTACAACAGTGAACCTCCCCGACGGTCACGCCTGCTAATGTTAGACTCAATAAACACTAATCCTCTGCCGGGCCCATCCTTCTATTACAACTTTTTCCCACAAATAAACTGTTGTAGGTGAATTTCTGCCTTTTGTTTCACACCTACATTGTCAGTCTCACTTTTCTGTTGAATTTTTTAGTCAGTGCTGCTATCAGACTGTAATAAGTTGAATGGCATGTGGGAAACATGCTCTTCCTTGAGCCTATTTCTGTTTTAACTCCCTAAAGAGTACAAATAATGCTAGCAGGTGTCAAACAGGATATCCTGCTTTGAACCAGGACATGGTCAGAGAGGAAAACACCCAGTCTACCAAACAGATGTGCTCTGGGAAGTCATTTTAAGGAGGTAGTGATTTCCCAGTTGTTATTGATTCCTTGTGATTAAGACATTGACTATCTGCCTCCCCCTCCCCTGACCCCATCATATCCTTGCTGGCCTTTTGACTGTTGACAGTGGCTATAAGTGGTTGCTATGTGGACAGCCTGCCAGACATTCCTATAGGAAGTTAACAACAATGAGGAGCTAAGTCAGCAGCACTAATTCACGGCCCAGGGAGACTGCTATTGAGATATCCGCTCTGAGGTTTAGTCAAATTAACGTCTTCTGTCGAAGCCAGGGAAAGGCAGATGGGGTTTTTTTTTTACAATCCCTCCGTGTGTCATGGGATCAGATTTAAAAAGAAAGACCCCTGTCTGTGAGACTTACGAGCCTTAAGTGAGCTCACTGTGCTGATAATTGATTATTTGCTGCCTTTGCTTGACAAATTCCTCACCAAGGATAAAACATTTTCTATATAACTAAAACACAGAATGACTAGTGTGTGACAAGTGTGATTAATACAATTCAGCGAGGACTAAACTGCTCTGCGTTGTCTCCAGATTGGGTGTTTTTTTTTTCTCGCACAATTGGGATACTTTTTATTAAATTGTGCAGGTGAAAGTGTTTTGGATGGGCTGTGAGAATTTGGGCTGCTTTTTGAACCATTTGGGCGCTTTGTACCTATAAAAGGTTAGGCTATATTCCAACAAATCTGCCGTTCTTTTCTTTCAATTAGCTTGACTACCTTTGACATGTAATGACGGATCATTTTGGCGCATTGCAACTAGAATTAAGTTATTTTTCCTATTAAAATGACACTGTCTGTGGGGCCTCATGGGTAGTAATACTCCACATGTGCGGTTATTATTAGGCATGCCTGGATCTATCAGTAAGTGTGTGGTACATGTGTGTTCTGTCATGGCACATATTTGATTAGTTGTTTATTTTCCCTGCCTTGGACGTAAGTGGTTCAAGTGTGAGGGTTGTAAATGTTTAGTTTACATCAAGTGTGAGCTTGGCAGTGTTTTCACTGAATGCCCTGGGGTTGATGGTAGAATCACTCACAGTCACACATGCCACATGTTTAAGCTTAAGTCACACATTTATGCACAAAGTGCTGTTGTCAGCACGACTGGAAACTTGATGGAGAAAATGTCAATAACAAAAACAAGTTGAAGCTCCAACTGGCTGAATAGCAGAATTCAATTATATGTGAACATTCAAGCTGTTCTGGATGTATAAAATACAGCAGGTAAAATGTGATCGTTGAGCACTTTTTTGTGTTAGATCACAGTCATGTCTCTTATCCCTTCTTTGACCCATTATGCTTCTTGCATTAATGAGGTGTAGCTGATTAACTAAAACCAATTTTCCAGTCCTGTGGGTAAGGTTATGTTCATGCCCTTGTGTCTGCTGCTCATATGGAGGGAGTTTGTGTTAACCCAGCTCAGATGCTAATCATTCATCAGCAGTGGGACCTTTTTTTTATTTTTTTGGTGCTTTTACTGAGCTCCCTTGGTAAACTTTGTGCTTTCTGTATGCGCATTGGCCATGATGGACCTTGTAAAAGAAATAATTGTTTCATAAAAGCTGCAGGAGCTTTGTAAACATTTTCTCAGTTTTTTTCTATAATCGCGAGGGGGGTTCGTAATGCATTCTAGGGGTCCCACTGTAGTTTGGCACAGCAACAAAACCTTCGTCCACATTGTTATCCTAACCATAACCACATCAAAGCTAAACCTAACCCCAACCATCCCTAATCTTAACCTAAACATAAACACTTGAACTTGACTGTATACCTAAAATAAACAACCTAAAGGCTTATATTTGAAAGAAAACATTTCTTATATTATGCCTAAACACAACCTTCCAGTTTGGCACGCCAGCAACAACGTCTCTTCCCATAACTCTGCTGGGATCCTCGCTTTTGCATAACAACAGCGGTGCCCTCTTTAGATGCCTTTATTAGATATTTTGCTTCTTTTGAACTGGAGAAGTCAGTTGTTGCTTTGTATGAAAAAGGAATTCTGTTTATAGCTAAGACTACACATCCCTAGATTGATACTATTAGTCGCCTCTTGTCTTTGAACAAGCTAACACATTGACCAATTATTTAGATACAACTGTGTCAAAGTCCACATTCAGTTTTGATGTCCTAGCCTATTAGTGGAGTGTGCAAGAGTCTTTGTGGCCTATCTTAACCCCTCCTGCTCTCTTCATTTTAGGCTTTGCACCAAAAACAAACTTGCCTGAAGGAACTTAACCACTGCATGTTGCTTCGATTATGATTTTTCCATGTGTGAAACTCTGTTGATTGTTTTTGATTCTGAAATGAAATGTCTTAAAATGTCTGGTTAGCTTGAAAAGCAGCTTAGTTTTATGATCTGAAAGGCTTGCGGCTCATGTCTAATGCGCTCCCACAGTTTGTTTGTATGTCAGAGGAACACTGTCAGCCTGCAGAGCCGTGCAGAGTGGTGGGATTTTGGTGTGGGGTATGAATATAAAGAATGAGTTTCATACTATTTTTCACAAAGACAAATGTTTCCAACACTGTGTCTGTCTTTGTTCTGAGTCTCTCTCATGTTCGGTAGCATGTTTATCTAAGGGGGACCTCCTAGACGTGTAAAGGCCGTATGATATGGGGGGCAGGATATCTGATCTGCCCAGCAGGCAGACCTGTGGTCATTTCTGTGGGAGCAATGGAATCCAGTGGTCTGTCCCAATACTGATGGAATTTCAAAAGCAGTCAGGCATGGTTCATATAACTCACATAAATAGACCACCTCGGTCATGATTTAGATGGTGGTTAGGAGAGGAATGTCAACTTCAGTACTTTGAGTTGTTTTCACTGGCAGCACAATTCAGAGGGAGACTTCTCTAACCCAGGTGTGTTTGTGTGTACTGCAGCAGGCCCACCTGTTTCACTCAATAATCTGCTGGTGTGTGTGTGTGTGTGTGTGTGCGTTTCAGGCGACCTGTCCCCGGTGCAGATGTCCCCTGTCCACCAGTCCCAGTTCATTCCCTTGTCTGAGGTGTTGTGCTCCGTCATCTCAGATATGAACAACTCCCAAATCATCGTCAACCAGGAAGCACTTATCAATTACATGAGCAAGGCCCACCCAGGTAAACCATAAAATATTACCTCGTCTTGCTTGTTAAAGGAATAGTGTGACATAGTTCTTTCTGGCGGAGAGTTAGATGATAAGATTGATAACCCTGATATCTTGGTTAAATATGAGTATATATAAGTAGTCATGCACGTGACCCCCCTCTCGTTTTTACACTTTGGTTTTGCTTATATTAAACAAGAAAGCAAGATGAACTAACTGAGCTAACTGAGTGATCTTTGAGGTGCATGAAGGATTATGTTCCTTTTCTAATCTTGTGCTGAACTAAGCTAAACAGCTGCTGGCTGTGGGTTCATATTTAATATTGAGAGACATGAGAGTGGTATCAGTTTTTTTTTTATCTAACTCTCAGTCAGAAAGTATATTAACATATTTTCCAAAATGTTGAACTTTTGCTTCAGGGAACTGTTATTATTAGACTAATCATTGGACAATTTGCCCATTGCTTGTCTTTTCTCTTTTCTATGGCTCAGGGATAACCATCCCCACGCAGGACATCCTCTACAATGCTCTAGGCACTCTGATCAAAGAGCGCAAAATTTACCATACAGGCGAGGGCTACTTCATCGTCACGCCTCAGACCTATTTCATCACCAACAACATGGTCCGAGAGAAGAACTGGTGGACTTCTGGTTCAGCAGATGACCCTCCCTCGCCTCCTCCCATCACTTACCTACTGAGCAACGATGCCTGTGTTGAGAGCACTCAAGCGCTGCCAGTGGCGCACTGCAAGTCCTGCAGCTGCTTCAGCCCTCTCCAGACGTCCACTAACATCGCCTCCACGACTGTAACGGCTACTGTCCCCCCCTCCACTGTCCCAGACCAGCACTCTGTCTCCGTTTCCATAAGCGAATGTACAGGCAAGAGCTTGAAGTGGCCCCGACCTTTAGATCATAAACCCACAGTGCAGCATCAGTCCACCTCCACAGCGGCAGATTGTCAGGCCAGTGAGATCAGCAAAACTACAGGCACTACAAACGCCACTGGCCGCAAGGAAAAGGACAACAAACCGGGGAGGAAGTTTGGTCTCAGTTTGTTCCGGAGGAATGGAGGTAAAAAAGAAAAGCCAAAGAAGGAGTATGCATCGTTTTCAGGCCAGTTCCCTCCGGAGGAGTGGCCAGTAAGAGACGAGGAGGACCTGAACAACTTACCCCGTGACCTGGAGCACGCCATCATCAAACGCATCAACCCTGAGCTGACTGTGGACAACTTGACACGCCACACAGTCTTAATGAAGAAGCTGGAGGAGAGACGGGAGAGGGGGGTAGACAGAGTGGTAGACAGAGTGTTGGACAGGTGTCTGGATAAGGACGATAAGGGTGTAGACAAGGGAATGTCTACCGAGATCTTAACATTCTCAAAACCCAGGCACCATCACTCCTCTAAGGCAGTGGCAGGGAAGAGATCTGCTCAGAAAGCCTCTCGCAGCAAAAGGAGGGCCCACTCCTCCAGAGAGAAGCAGAGGGAAAGGGAGAAGGAGAGGGTTAAGAGTAAGGCTCCCATATGCGTGGATGATTACCCAGAGGGGGAGGATTTGATCCCTGCTCGGCTCAGAGTGGAAATCCCTGTCAATGAACCAGATCAAGCGGAAGACGGTGGAGCTGTTGAGGGAAAATCTCTTTATAAGAAACGCATTGAAAACCCTTTCCAGACTCATCCAATCAAAGAAGCTGAGGCTGTCATTCCCACCGCCATCAACAGAGAGCAAAGAAGACGGGAGGTGAAAGAGGGCAAGGGCTCAGGGCCAGGGAGGAAGGAGCGAACGAGTCACCGCTCCAAATCGTGGGACCCGCATCGAGCCAAAGGGATCCCAGTAGACGGACAGCATGCTGGGAAATCCCGTACGTCGGAGGACAGGTACGACTGTGTCCACGAGAGGGACCTTACTGCTGATCATCTCCAAGCAGACATAAAGCTCAACAGGGAGCTGCCGCCGGACTACAGCTCAGCCTACCCACAGAGCAGTACGCTCCGGATAGATGACAAGGTCCGACATCAGAGGGAAGGAAACAGTGGGCCTTTTCAGGAGGCAGAGTACAATGGTGCGCCAGGCCCGAGCCAAACTATAGATGATGGCGTCTCTAACATCCAACAGTACTCCAATACTAATGTCATCATCCCTACCCATCCCTACGAGCCTGTCATAAACCACTCGTATGACCCAACTCTGCCCTGGCCCAAGTCCTCTTTACAGCGGAAGCACTCCCTCAGACTCTCCAACCCACAAAGGGAAGATATTCAGAGGCCTGACGAGGTGCCTTCACACCAGCGGGCCTGTGAAACTACAGCCACCCAGGACCAACAGGAGATAAGACCCGCCAATATCAGTAATAGAGAGCAAAGGCCCATGAGCCGTGGAGAAAAGCCAGTTGTAGCTGACAGAAACCCCTCAGTAACAGACACTGATGGCTTTATGGAAGACGACTATAGGCTCTATCAGAGAGCAGACGAGCAGGACGATGAGGATGCCTGCAGCTCCTTGTGTCTGAATGAGGAGGAGATCACTGATGCTGCAGATGTGTACAGAACAGGTGCAGCGGACTACCATGGCCACCAGATGGTTTACCATAACCATGAATCTGATTTGCAATATCAGGGAGCCCACAGTCACTATTATAATTCCAACTTTCACCAACCACAAGTCACTTCAATACAAGATTCAAGGGAAAGCATTTTCCAAGATGTTATTGCCACAACAACCCACAGGGAAACTTCCCTCAGCCCCAGAAGACCCGGAGAAACCAGCTGGAGACTCTATCATCACCATGAGAGGACTAGATCACCAGGGGCCCAGAGTGAATCCAGCCCAAGGCAAGGCACATTAATCCAGGGGGAAAGACGTCACGAGATCAGCCGTGATTTGTGTTGCCCGGAACCATCTGAAGTTGCGGACAGCAGCATCTTTGACTACTGCCAGACCAGTGAGATAGAATCAGACACAGAGACCGTCCGCAAGTCAGCTGATGATGGCGACGGTGAATCGGCGCACTGGGTAGCTGAGGTGGAGGAAGTACAGGAGGACGAGTTTGATGAGACAGGTGTACCCCAGACCCACAGAGCTGCTCCGAGCATGCCCACTGGAGCCAGAGGGGCAGGGACTGGGGAAGCGGTGGAAACGGGAGAGAACCAGAGCATCACAGGAGACAGTGGTATAGATTCTCCTAGGTGAGTGCCTTTCTTTATAGTTGTTCATATTAGCTGTAATAAGATACTGTGATATTGTGTTTCCATTTCATTATAACTCATTTTGAGACCAGGGGTATCTAGTCAAAGCCATTGAACTTACTGAAAGGACTGATGAAAAGGTTTTATGAAGAGAGAAAAAGGTCCACAACCAATGAAGAAATAATCCCCTAGCCCAGATGCACACTCTCTTCAGGCCAGTGTAGTTTTCACACCTCAGGCTCAGGTCTTATCTCTGTACACCAGACTCTATCCCACTACATTCTGCAGGAGACAAGCAAAATAAACACTGTACTGGGGTTAGTTAACCTCTGGGTTACATGTCTGTGGTTGGCCTTACTCCCAATTTGTGTTTTTTCCTCTAAAGTAAGCTGAACAAACACCTTGTGACCAATTATAGCATCCAGTATTTGGACAGAGGGGAGTCATTTTGATAATTATGTGTAATTGCTGTGCGGCACTTAAATTCTCATGTTATAATCAAAGAGGAAGAAAAGACTTCTTTTCTGACATTGAACGCGCTGTACACCCCGGTACGTGGGCGGACAGACGGAGTGCACGGACACGTCACCTCGTTCAAATGGCATATTTATTGAAGATATCAACATCATGCCCCCTTTCTTCCCCTACAGGACCCCCGTCAGTCTGGCCTCCAGCAACACTGTCATCCTGGAGGGTCTCAAGAGGAGAGGCTTTTTACAAAACCTGGAGAAACTGCATTCAAAGAGCAGCGCCATTCGGCCACAGAGCTCACTGCTACAGCTGACTCCCGTCATGAACGTATAACAGTCCCTGCAGAAGTTTCACGTGGGAGCTGACGGATCTCTTCACGCTGCTCCATATGAAAGGGCCAAAAACATGTGCTTGAATCTCCAGTTCTCTGCAACTGCTAGGTCAGAAACATTTCCAATAAGGGTTCGCACTTTGTTGCCTACCTCCACATATTGATACCTATTACAACAGGGATCTGTGTACAGATGTACAGTATTATATATATATTTTTTTCTTTTTGTAAATAACTTTAAAGGCAATATAAGCTATGATTTATCCATTCATAGACTACCTTGTGTATGTGCTGTTTAATGCATGGTGGTATTAACAGCATTTTTCTTGTGATATAAATGTACAGTTTTCTGTCACTACATGCCTAATTGGTTAAAATGTTTCATACCAGCACTAACATCTCTTAGCGTTTCTGTCTTTCTCTTGTCATGTAGCAATTACCACAAATAAAAATGTATATGTCAACTAAGCTGTATTTTTTATCATGATATTGCTCCCTACAACATTTTCCATCAACATAAGAGAAGTACCTGCAATGACAGTGCAGTTGAGCTAAAAATGGGAGATTTTTCTATCAGTATTAGGCAATATCAACTTCAGAAAGCAATATTGTTGCTGGCTCAGTGCTATTTTTATGCGATTGTTGAACTAGCATTCATATATCTATTTGACGATATCGCTTATTACAACTGCCAGGCTTCATTTAAAATATATCAATATTTGTAAACCTTACTAAATTAGTAGTCATGTTTATGTCCCTTGTGTAAATATCAGTGATTTAAACCAGACATCGCTGTGCACCTAGAAGGCCGATAAGCCCTTATTATTTCTGAAGGCTACAGTGATGGTGGATCCCAACCTTGAGTCTACCTCAACAGGCAACTAAAGCCTGACCTCCAGCTGTGAAAGAATGTAAACCAGTGTAGTGTGGGAAGGCGGGTACTTTCCTGATGTTTTTACAGTTCACAGGCTATTCCCAAGAGCTGCCCCCATATAGACTGAATTACACCTTTAACTGAGCCAAACTGCTGCAGTCGGGCTCAGTTCTGGTGAGTTTCCAGTTTAAGCTGTGTATGTCCCAGCTGTAGGAAGCATAAGAGTCCTTAATAATGTATGTAAAACACTAGGGCATTAGTGCCTGCCTTACACCTGGAATGTCCCTGGTCTTGGAAAAACTTTTGAGATGGTAAAGAGTGACACCATGTGGATATATTCAGGAAGTACAATGAGAGTAATCATTTTCACTGCTCAGTCAGAAATGACTTACTTATTGGTTGGAAGTAAACTAGCATTACTAACTCACCTAATGTCTCGGTTATACCCCAGTCATGTTATTTATTAAGCAGTGTTTGAAAAGTAGGGGTTATCCTAATGGATAGATTATTTAGCTGTGAGGTTGAATGAGTCTATTTCATAACCATACTCCATTGATTAAACACCACAAGAGAGTCAACAACCTTTATTTATCCATATATGTGCCACTCAGAAAATGGGAAGAGGTGTTACAGGATTTGCCCTTAAGAGAAGCCTATATGGATAATTTACAATTTCTTTCTACAATGAGGCCATTGACAAACATGAAGGGAAAACAAAATAAGGACAATATGGTCGTAACAGTGTAAACACATGGTAATATACATGAAAGCAAAGAAGCAATAGGTATCAGTGACATCAAATTAAAATGTAGGGTAAGTTAGTATGAATAAGAACAAAAGACTCCTGAAAACCCTAACCTTTTCTCTCAAATAACAGCTTGGCATACATTTCTACATAGCATGCAATAAGGCACCTATCTAACACAAGGAAGAAACCTATGCTACAGTTTGAAGCACAATTGTTATCGAAATAAAAAGAAAAGAAAATATTGCTCACCATGTTCACTCCCATAAAAACTGTATATTTCTCATTCCCTTTCATATAACCCAAGCCATATCTAAAAAAATACATCAGTTTGTAAAAGATATTTTACACAGAACAGTACATAGAGCGCAATCCATTGGAATTCGGAAAAGTCTAAGTCATGTAAAAGAGATTTTCGCGTGTAGTTTTTTTTTAGTATACACAACCTTTTTTAGATCAACTTGTGATAGTTTTGCAGATCAACGTGAGTAGGATTTACCATTATACTATACACAGGTAATTTAATTAGTCTCCAAAGCAATAAACAAAGTGTGATGTTGCATTTCATGTACATTTGGTGCAGGGGTACAGAGGAAACTGCGCGGTAAATAATTAGGACACAGGTCATGTTGTAATACGCTACCCAGTATGTTTTTATTTTCTATTATGCATTTCTTAATGGCTAATTGCATGTCATAATAGAATCAGGGTGTAAGCCAGTATTGCTCTCTGTACAGTCTATGCAGCAGTGCTAACCCATCGTAGACATACAAGAAAACAATCTTATAAATATACAAGATGGCTCGTGTCTGATGGAGCCCAAATCCAACAACAAGCTGCATGAGAACACCTGCAACATGTGTATCTCCAACACTTAACAAATTAACATCATAAAAAGGAAAAAAAAAAAAGGTGGAGACGAAGTGGATCTTACTATCAAAAATGTAATCTTTTGGAACAGCACACTAGTCACCTATACATATATATAAAAGAAAATCAATAAGTATTTACATTGGATTTTCGATGCTTGCTTCACATGGGTTATGTGGATGAAAAAGAAATAACAATTTAAACTGAGACAATAGTTCTTGTTCACCAATTGTGTTGATAGCCATGAATAAAGTTGCAGCTGAAAAGCGCATGTGCCCACCTGAAGGTACATAAACTGAATTCTTCTATCAAAAAGACTGAACAGAGGATGAAGCGTATTTTCCCCCAGGTAACAATTTTATCATGTAGATCTTCAAATCACATTTTTTTTTTCTTTAAAAGTGTTCAAAAGAGGCCCTGGAGCAAGTGAGCACAATCACAAACAAGAACAGGGGCTCCTTCACAATCTATTATTATACCCTCTTAATACTGAGCACAAAGTCCCGGGTTCAGCTCTGAATTATAGGTTACATAGTCCTTCAGGACAAGCCATTTCCTTTTAAAGACTTGAGTGTTGCTGTCCATCTATTCTCAACTGCTCCACTTCAATGTGTCGACCTGACCACTTTCGTCTATTGAAGTTGGCCTGATGTTTCCTGTGGCGTGGCGATATCGATGATGGGACCATTGGTAGAACAGAAACAGGGGGAAGCATGACTGTTTGCGCTTGCATGGGACAGTGTGTGAGGGTGGGGAAGGGTGTTCACTGATCTACATGGATCCTATGATGTCTGGAGAGGGAAGATGAATGGTTAAAGCCTTTTCCACACTGGGAGCACCTGTATGGTTTTTCAACAGACAGGATGCGCTGTTTTGGGAAGGCGTTGTTAGGGAATCCCTTCCCTGTGGGAATGGTGGTGTACTGCTGTGGTTGCGGCTGCGGTGGTTGTGGCTGCTGCTGTTGCTTGTTCTCCAAGTGAACTCTCTGATGCCTAGCAAGGGAGGAGGAGTGATTGAATCTTTTGCCACAGTGAGCGCAGGTGTAACTCTTTCCCTCTGAGTGGACTCTTTGGTGCCGGGACAGGGAAGAGGAATGATTGAAACCCTTATCACAGTGGTGGCACATATAGGGCTTGTCTCCCTGCTGGTGCACTCTCTGCTTCGGGGGAGTGCCGTAGGACATGGTTTTCCCAGGCTGAGGTGGAGAAAACACTGGATTCTGCAAGTGGGTCTTGTGGTGGCGAGAGAGAGAAGAGGAGTGATTGAAGCCCTTGTTGCAATGTCTGCAGGTGTAGGGCTTCCCTCCGGCGTGGACTTGCTGGTGCTTCTTCAGATGGCGTTTGCGGACAAAACTCTTCCTGCACATGTTGCACTTGTATGGTTTCTCACCCGAGTGGATCCTCTGGTGCTCTCTCAGAGTGGCAGCGGCCGCAAAACACTTTCCACATTGTGCGCACCGGTGGGGTTTGTCTCCGAGCACGACTGCAGCATGGGTCTTCTGGTGCTGCTTCAGGTTGGAAGTTGTAGCAAAGCCTTTGCCACACTGGCCGCAGGTGTATGGCTTCTCACGTGCATGGACCTCCTGGTGCTTTTTCAGATGCCTCCTGCGGACAAAGCTCTTCCTACACTGGGTGCACTTGTAGGGCTTGTCTTCTGAATGCATCTTCATGTGTTCTCTCAGGGTGATGGCAGCTGCAAAGCTCTTGCCACACTCTGAGCATCTGTGGGGCTTGTCTGGCAAATGAATCATCTGATGAGACTTGAGGCTGAAAGCATCAATAACATCTTTGCCCATAATCTCAACTCCAGGGGGAACGTAGGGCTTTTCTTTCATATGAATCTTCATGTGCTGCTTGAGGCTGGCCTCCACAGCAAAGCTCTCACCACAGTGGACACAGATGTAAGGGTTGAGGTCCTTATGGATCTCAAAGTGTTGGTGAAGATCAGCTATGCTGCCAAAAATCTCCCCGCACTCATTGCACTGCAGACCATGAGCTTCATGTATGATTACACCATTCTCAGACTCCACTGTCAACTCCCCACCATGGTCAGACTCTACTTTTACCACATGCTCGCTTTCCGCCTTAAGCAGCACCTCTCCCAGCAGAGTTTCACCTCCTGTCGTCTTGATTTCTGCTCCTGTGAAACAGTGCATCTCACCATGTTCCACTTTAATGTAATCATGGTCTGTCTCAGCTACAATTGCCTCCACACAGGCCACAGCTCCGAGGTCTGACCCCAGTCCCTGGATCTTTAAGTCTGAGCCATGGATCTCCAGCTCTAATCCACGCTTTTCTTCTGTCATGATCTCAGTTTCTGCTCCATAATGAAGGTCGACATGGCTATGGGCTATGACACACTCCGACCCAAGTGTGTCAAGGCCGGGTGTGTCACATTCAGTCTCTGACTCGGCCATGAGCACACACTCCAGCCCCACGACCTCCGTTTTTTAGCCGGACGAGGACTCAAAGAAGAATCGGGTATAAAGAGCTTTGTTTCGTTCAGGTCAGCGCTGGTGCTTGTCAGTAAGCAGACCTGCAAAAGGGAAAATAGAGAAAAAATAAATACAGTGCCTTTAGTGGTTTTCATATATTAGTTTATTTGTCTAAGATAATGCCAGTTGATAAACAGAATAAGTTAATTATCTAAAGCTAGACTAGAAGGCAAATCTGCTGTCCCAGACACCCTATAAATCTGCAAAATTTGATGTGGAGGCCCAAGGCCAGTTACATCTTTACAGTGCTTTTTTCTTGGGTGCATGCCACATAGGGTATTAGGTTTTTTTAATATACATTTGTTAACAAAAGTACAAAAAATAGTCTTGCTTATTTCACATGGTTGACATAAAAAACAGAAATTTGTCACCAAATTCCACCTGGCAGAAAACTAGAATAGCAACACAGTACAAACCGTATTTTGTTTGTATGTTTGATTCCAAGCTGCTGTATACATGTCTACATGGTCAAAAGAACCAAATTATGCTGTGTGTACTTGCAGGAGTAAGCAACATCAGCAATTAATAAAGCATTCGCAATTATCACAAATATTTCAATATACAATTATTACAAATGTATCATAATCACAGAAGGAAGTATCAATCTTACTTTGTGTTTCCCAACTACAGACACTACATTAAAGAACACAATGGTGCTGATTTAGTAAAATTGTGACATCTGTGTTTCTGAAAGACAAGTTTGTTAAGATATTATCTTTATGTATACATTTATAATAAAATCACACGTAGTCAGATGACACATTAGGTTAAATTGTTAAGAGTAAAGCTCGTTTCCAACGGAAGTTCACCACCTACTCTCCAGAAGGAGCCCCACATGCACAACCTCAGGCCACACCAGACAGCACTTGGTCGGTGGCACAACAGCAACGACAAGGGCTGGTGGCGTATTTGGTAAACAAAATAGGTGACCAGCGTGACAAACGGAAGTACTTTATATTGGAGATAACCTTCTCTGTATTAATGGATTTCCACTGTAAACTTGAACAGCTGCAGAATCTCGCTCGGTTATGCTCACAGAATTTAACTATAGAGTTTAAGCGAGAGAAAACGTAGTTCACACCGAATAAAGTTGGGGGATAAAAACGCACTTTCCGTGAGCGCACGACACCTCTCACGCTCGCAACTCGGCAAACTCCGCGATGAATTCGCTAGCTCAATTAGCGACTTCGCCAGCTAACCCAAATGATAAAAATCGAAGTGGCCCAACGCACCGCGATCACCCGCACACAACCGCAACTTAATCCGCAGGACAAAGCGCGGCCGGCCCGCACGATCCACACAGTCCCACCTGCGCAGTTCGCCATGCGTTACTACTACTACACACAACCTGGCAGCCGCGTAAAGCTTTTTAAGTGGCGAGGGGGGCTTGTTGTGAACTTAAAAAAAACAAAACAAAAAAAAAAACACTCAACTGTTTGTCGCTGGCCTTCAATAACAGCTACAAATAGCCTCCGTAGCGGCTAGTTAGCGAGCTACGGCGGAGGAGAAAACCCACCGACCAGCGTCGTGTTAGCGGCTAATGGGTCGCTAACTAGCCTCGTAGCAGAAAAAAAGCACCGCGCCAGTAAAAGCAGGAAGGCTTTAAAAAACAGCCGAGTACTCACGTCGAAACGTGTTGTCGAATGAAGCGAAAATTGGCGGTGTTTTCCGACACGACTGCCGACGCGGAAGCCCTCGCTGCGCGAGTATTAACAGGCCATCTTGTCGTGCCACACCAGCACTTCCAGCTAGCCAAGATTACATGCTCGCCTAAGATGGCTGCCGCTCGCTGCCGTTAGCCCGACGTAGCTTCCGCCCTTCACACAACTTAGAGTTCACAGAGAGAAAAAAAATCCCCCCCGCACAAACATCGGCCAAATAATGAGTCCGACAACACGGAGCGTACCGTCCAAGCCCCTTTTTGGTTTAACGCTCGGCGGCGCCGGGAGAGGCCGCGGTCGGCTCCCGGTTAGCAGGCGGGCGAGTCCGGCCGGGTAGGTGGCTAACGGAAACAAAGATGGCTAACCGTGAGGGCGATGAATGCTGGGCGAAAAGCCCGGGAAAGGACGCGTCTCACTTACATAACGACCCCGGTAGGACGTCCACCGCGCGGCTCGAAACACGTTCACCGGAGAAAAACACTCTACCGGACAGGCGGCGTAAAAAAAAAAAGAAAAAAAAGGAGAAGCCAGCTGGAGGTTGGGCTCGACCGCTTCTTGGCTACGGATCCACACAGTCCTCCGTCACTGCGGCAGCGCCCGACACACACACACACACACTCACGCACACGCACGCACCCGCACGCACACACACTCACACGGCTCTAATGGCGGCCTTGCCGATGTTAGCAGCGGCTACCGGGCCGGGACCGAGTTAGCGCCGGCTACGTAGCCATGATGGCAAGCTAACGAGCCGGCTAATCCGGGCTGCTAGCGCGGCTACAGGCTGCTCCCTCCGGTGTCAGGACCGAGGACGAGAGAGGAATCACCGGGAGGAGAAGCTCCGCCGCACCGCCACCGGCCCACCGGGTCGAGTCTGCATGCGGTTGATAAACCGGACGTTTCGGGGCGAGAGAAGCGAACAAGGGGGCCTGGTTGTACGTTCAACATGTTTTTAAGAAAAGATATATAAAACCTGGAGGAGTCAAAGATGAAATAGTTTGCTCACGCCGATGTGTCTTCTCTGCTCCTCCAGCAGGGCAGAAATGTTAGAAGCAGTGCGAGGGTAGGCCTGTGGTTTTTCCACTAGAAAGTTCGTTACTATCATAACTGGAGGAGCAACATAGAGCCGCAAATGCAACGCACAACCCGCAACTGCCGTGATACACAATAACTAACATTACATCCAGTTAAACGGAGACTTCCCCCCCCTGCCTCACTTCTGCCACTATTCGCAGAGTAAGTTGAATTTAAACGATGAATAATCAACCGGGAGCCAGGATCACGCCGGTTTCTTAAAAACACACATTATCGCATGCACACACCCACCTTTCTGTTCTTTTTACTTTTGATTGCCGAAGAGACAGAGGAGAAAAAAAAAAGAGTCGTTTTGTATGCTTCAAACTCTGGGCTGAGATGGGCTTCGCAAGCTGTTGTGAGCCTCGTCAAACCGCTGTGTGTGTCTTCCTCTCTCTCGATCTGTGCGTGTAGCTGGCGCCACAGCTCATCTGGCGCCAACGTTGGACTACCGACGCACTTTAGCGAAAGCTATCGGTGTCGTTTCAACACGGCGCGGACACCACCGGCGCCCCCTGCAGCCTCGGAGCGGACAGACGGGAGATCACGACGAGACACTGCCCTGGTGTTCATGTGCAGCGTTTTGCACATTTACACCATTGTACCTGAGTGGAAATCTGAGGTGCTTGTAGTTGACTTGAGTATTTGCATGTTGTGCAACTTGTTCACTTTTTTGTGGCTTGCCTTTGACTTCACTACATTTATCTGACAGCTGTAGTTACTTTGCAGATAAACTTCTTTAACACAAAAACATGTTTTTCTTCGCTTTTTTTCTTTATTTAACAAATACGTCAAATGAATCACCAGAAAACAAACAAAACAAAGTAAACAACAAAAAGTTTTATTGTCACATACACAATCATACACAGAACAATGTATAGTGAAATTCTTATGTTTCTAGCTCCAGAATAAATTGAACAGTTAGATAAATGCAATAAAATAAATGTCAATCAGTGGAATAGAAAATTAATCTAGCAAATTGATAAAATAAAATAGAAATAAGCTCTATGAAATACAATAAAAATGAACGGTGAACAATGAAAAATATAATCAGTAATCATTTTAAATGTTAGGTGAGTTTCAGAAAAATGAAACAGTGAAACAATATAGCCAGTAATGAATTCCAGACAAATGTAACAATAAACACAGAATAAACATAAGACTAAAGTCACACTACAACAAACTGAAATGCAACATCAAACAGATAACATATATCATCAAAACATATATCAGCAGGCCTAACAACTTATGAATAAACATTAAAATAAATAAAAAAGGCAATGCTTGATCCTACTTTATACTTACAAATGAATAACATTATAGAAAAATTTAAATATATATATATATATACATACAGTAATACTATTGTGATACAAGCCATTTTTCACCATAAGTAAGTATAATAGTATAAGTATATTTTGCTGTTAAATTACTTTTTAAGGCAGGACCTTTATACTGTGATATTATAACTTGCCAACTACCCCCTAAAGCATTTACATTTGTTTTTGTGTTTTCTATAAGTTGACTTGTAGAAACACTTGCTTGAGACATGATAAGGTAGTCTATCACAATGGAAGTGAAAATTGCCACAATGATAAGACCTAATTTGCCCTAACTCACCATTGTTGCCCTAAGATTAGTGAGGGGAAAATAGTGACTCAATTACCGAGCAGATCTATAACGTATACTTACTGCCAATTGATTGGTAGAAAATATGGAAGCATTTGCAATTTTGCGAAGCGCGAGAGAGTCAAAATATACCACGCTACAAATAATGACAATACAATTTAATAAGATCATGAAAACTGACATTTGTACCAGGAAACATGTCACTCAAACAAGGTCGAAACAGAATACGGATGAATGGCAAATTGAAGAACAGATCTAATGCTGCCTGTCATAGATTCTCCAAGCCTCCAATAAGATTATTATCTTATTTGGTGTTTTGAATATGGTGGTGTGTACCTCCAAAATCTCCTGTAGTTGTTCAGTTGAGTTGAGGTGATTGCATATCACCAAATACTGTATGCTGTGGTCTATATCTGAGGTATAGAGGCTGTAGAGGGGTGTATATTTCTTGTAGTAATGAATTAATCCCACAAGATGATGCTGTTTTTACGTTGCTAGTGTTTGATGAATTACCTGATAGTATGGGCACATATTCTACATAGAAGTCTAAAGATAGACAAAGCACAAATGTGATCTTGAAACAAACAAAACAAAGTGAAGGTCATTCCTTAACAGTGTGGATAAAATCAAAGGTAAAACTTGAGTCTGGTAGTCGTGACACTTTGGAAACATATCAAACACTCTAAAAATAATGGCGTACTCTGTGAAAGTCTTTTTTTTTGTGTTATTGTGTTATATATTGTGCCTGTCCATATGTATGCCACTTTTAATTTTGAAGTTTAATTATGAAGTACAGTACATCAATAAGGGCTCCTTTTTTTATTTTGGTAGTTTCAACTTCTCTTATCCGTCTCAACCCTCTTTGTTTCAACACTTTTGTAGTTCACACCCATTCCCTGACTATTGAACGCCCAACCAGGAATACTGGTTTTACAGTGAGAGTCGACCACATAGCTAACATTCTGTCACATACAGCGTCAGTCACACAGTTTCACCGAAGCTGTTCACTTCTGGAGCTCATTTTCCACTTGGATAAATCGTCCTGCTCACTTTTTGTCGAGTCATTTCTTTAACACATATTATTAGGAGGTTAACCTGTTCCTGCTGAGCTTAATCACCTGTGGATTTTAATTTTGTTTGCATATCTGCCGGGCATCTTTTTTTTTTTAACTCCAGGTAAGAATGGCCCACCACAGCAATCTGGATTTAGACAGGTACAGCAGCATGGAGAAATCTCGTCGTTCCGCCAGTCGTAGCCAGCCCAGGGCCCAGGTCAAACAAGGGGAAGTCCTATGTGACTTCTGCACAACAAGGAAGCTGAAGGCTGAGAAGTCCTGCTTGGTGTGCCTGGCTTCTTACTGCGAGACCCACCTCCAATCTCACTATGAGTACCCTGCCCTGATGAAGCACAAACTGGTCAAAGCTACCGGTCAGATGAGAGAGAAGATCTGTGCACAGCATGACAAGCTGCTGGAGGCTTTTTGTCGCACTGATCAGACGTCGGTGTGTGTTTTGTGCATGATGGACGAACACAAACACCACGACATTGTCCCGGCTGGAACTGAGAGGACTGAGAAACAAGTGAGTGGTGAAAACAATCTGTACATTTTTACTTTTGATGAAGATACTCAATACATTAGTCTAATTTTATGTGACTTTATTGTCATTCCCTCCACAGAAACAACTTGGGACCACATTGCATAAATCTCAACAGAGGATTGACCAGAGAATTAAAAAGTGGCAGGATCTCAGACAAGCTGTTGAATCAGTCAAAGTAAAAAATCGCCTCACTCAAGTAGCATTACTATAAACAAAACATGGTTCTAAAACATCCATTAAGTTAAATCTGGTTTCAAAAATAACTTATTTCCAAACTCTCTCCATCTCTTTCTTCTGTTTCCCATCAGCACTCTGCTCAAACAGTCCAAGAGGAGAACGAACGGGTCTTCACTGAGCTCCTGCTTTCCATCGAGAGAAAGTACAACGAAGTCAAGGAGATGATCCGCTCCCACGAAAGGACCACTGTGACACAGGGGGAGATGCTGCTAGACCGCTTGGAAGAAGAGATCACTCTGCTGAAGAAGAGACACTCTGACCTGGAGAAGCTCTCACACACCGATGATCACATACACTTTCTGCAGGTGAGGTTTATATGTACTGAGGACCCCAACCAAGACCCTGTATAGTGCAAAAAAACAGGGGTCTTCTGAGAAAATAGTAGTATTATGCATTGTTTATTTGCTAGACATGTCTCATCTCTAACTTCCACCTTCTTAATTTTTTTACCAGGGCTGGCAGTCTCTGTCAGGCCCCTCAGGATACGAAGACCTCAACAACATCAGTGTCGCTCCCCATTACTCCTTTGATGCAACCAAGAGAGCCATTGCTGCACTGAAATTACAAGTAGAGGAAGTCAGCAAGACAGAAATGAGAAACATCTCAGGATCAGGTGGACAAATTTGTCTTTATACATCTCAACTAGTATTTATGTCTCTCTGCAGAGGGGTTCCTTTCAGGAGTGGTTGTTTTTTAGACTTTCATTAAGTTCATGCTGATGTTTTTTTATCCGCCCCCATAGTGAAGGAAGTCTACATCATACAAGAAGGTGAGACAAAGACAAGGAGAGACTCAACTCTGAGGGAAGAACTGAAGACAAGAGAAGAACCAAAAACAAGAGAAGAACCAAAGACAAGAGAAGATTTCATGAA
This sequence comes from Lateolabrax maculatus, assembly GCA_031216445.1. Taxonomy (NCBI): domain Eukaryota; kingdom Metazoa; phylum Chordata; class Actinopteri; order Acropomatiformes; family Lateolabracidae; genus Lateolabrax; species Lateolabrax maculatus. The sequence goes on along the minus strand of CM062209.1, from coordinate 12,263,777 downwards.
ATGTGAGTTATTAGGTTACTTTTTACAGGGAAGCCTGCCTTTAACCAGTTGTGACACTTGTGGCACTAATTTGGCAGGGCTACCTGGCAGTCATATCAGGGATGACCGCACCGTGTGGTGAAACAACTAAAGCTAGAGTTACGGAAGGTATGCTGCTTGCAGAACAGGTTCCGTGTAATATAAGAAAGCAAACTTACAGTTAAGTATTACTTAAACAAACACAGGTGTTCTTGCTTTTACGCCACTTGTGGCAGGCATTTCAACAAGCTAATGCACGGAAGTTACAAAGCAATTTTTTTAGTTGGTTAACTTTGTCAAAAGTGATTTGAAGCAAAGGAAGAGAGGTTAAACTGTGACTTTACAGGCCCGTTGAGACATCTAATCTCAAAAGAGACAAATACCAAAACATATGATAACATTAAATTTGAAAACAGACACAAAACAACAACACAGAGATGATTCTAATTATATTGTCCTTTATTGTTCAGACTCTTGCCAGTTGATTCTGGATGTCAACAGTGTCCACCCCAACCTTCACCTCTCCGAGGGTAACCGAACAGCTACGATGAAGAATGAGCCTAAGAACTACCCTGACCACCCAGACCGATTCGACCACTGGCAACAGGTGAGAATTTACTGCCCACCAGGTCAGTTTGTGGCTGAAAAGAGAAAGAAGATAGTTAATCTGGTTTGAATTGTATAGAGCCAAAATGATCACATTACCAAGAAGGAGGCATACTCAATCCTGAATACAGATTTAAGATTAAAAAGATAAAAGTGCTTTCAGTTGTGCAGTTGCAGAGAGTGAATTCTCAGCAGATATTCTGTAAAATCTTATCCAACCAGCTGTTATAAACCATGCATAAAACAACTGTCTCTTAATTTGTCATTTTGTGTATTCCATTCCAGGTGTTGTGCAGGGAGAGCGTGACAGGGACTCGTTGTTACTGGGAGGTGGACTGGCGGGGAACTGAGATAGACATGGCCGTCACCTACAGAGGAATCCGCCGCAAAGGAAATGGAAATGAATGCAGCCTGGGCTGGAACGACAAGTCCTGGAGCCTGTACTGCTCCGACTCCAAATTCTCCTTTGTGCACAATAACAAGAGCAAAGATATTCTAGCTCCAGTGTCATCTCGTATTGGCATATATCTGGATCATGCAGCAGGAATACTTGCATTTTACAGTGTTTCTGATGGCATGCAGCTTCTGCACAGAGTCCAGACAACATTTACAGAGCCCCTCTACCCTGCATTCAGTGTGTGGGGCTTTGGTACCAGTATAAAACTGTAGGATAGTTGTCAAAGTGCTAGTAAGTTGCATCAAATTTACCCAATATTCCCAATATTGCTGTAAAATTTGAAACAGGGTGTTTGAATCATTCTTGTTGTTTGCCATTTTGTTAAAGTTTTTTTTCTTCTTGCGTTAACTATTGTATGAGTGTTTTAAACAACTGATCTGTTTTTGTTCTTCTGATCACTGATTGTTTTCATCTCTAGTCTAACAAGTTATATTTACATTACTGGTATGTGATAAATGCTTTATGTTTAAATTAAATCACAGTTTATAAACCCCAAAGTAATTACTGATTTATTTGGCACTTTAAATATGGATTTGCACAACATAGCTTTCTCTGATCCTGTTAAAAACACATCATACACATCAATACACAAAATCTGGAAGTACCCCTCCATTACCTGGACCCAACAGTGATGAAGACCAAGAAATAAAAACCTGGATGCCATACAAACATCAAATGTCGGCCTCTGCTTAAACATTTTGAGTTTTGTTTGCTTGAAGTGATAAACATCTTGTTCAAAGCCTGAAAATCAATAGGAGATCAAAATAAGATAAGATGAGATAAGGTAGAACTTTATTTATTACAAGGGAAATTGTTATGCAACAGTTGCAGTACAAGTAGGACGTAATGTATGAAATAATGCAAATATAAATAATAAATGTGCAAGTGTAAAAATATAAAAAAAAAAACAGATAAGCTATCCAAAATACACACAATGCCAAAAATATAAACAAAATAAGTATCATAAGTTGCTCATATCTCAAATTTCTTCTTGATGAGTTGGATATAGAAAGAGATCAAGAGGGGATCAAATCATATTGAGGGTATTTTTGATCAGTCATTACCAGGCATTAGGCCTGTACATATTGCCATGCACCACCACCTCCTGGTCCTCTTCAGGAGATGCAGGTATAGAGAGACACTAACAAGATAAAGCTCCAGGGGGCATCAGAAACACATGTTGTTGGCTTCAGTTCTCCATCACACACAAACACACACGGAGGATACACGCACACAAAACCCCTGTCATCCTTTCTTTACAGACGTGTTTCGGCCTCCACTATAGGTGCACTTGTTTACTGCGCGAGTCGAGAGAAGAAGCTGTGATTTGTTGTAACGTTATGACTTGTTGTAATCAAACAAAAAACAATGAAGAAACGAGCGCCGCACTTCCTTGATGTGATTGCGTTGCCAGGTAACAGCGAGGTTACTTCCGGTGAGGGCGTCACACTAATACGCGCACTCAAAACGTCAGTGTTTAAAACTTATAAAAATATTCTCTTGGTGACGCTCATCGTTGTTTCATGTGAGCCAAGTCATTTTATCGTAAAACACAACATACAGTATGGCGAAACGTTCGTTGTTTGGCGCTTTCCACGCCGCCCAACCGGCGCGCGGCTGATCGTGAACGCAACGCGCGCTGATCGTGAACGCAACGCGCGCTGAGCGTGAACGCAACGCGCGCTGATCGTGAACGCAACGCACTGCTCCTACTACAGGTTTGGGGGGGGCGGAGTCAAACAGCTGGAAGCTCCGTGTCTCGTGGCGGCGATGAGACCAGACGACTGCGTGCGAGAGCGATCCTCCCCCCCCACCAACTCACGGCCACCGGGAGGGAAGAGACGGGGATTTGGTATCGGACTGAGGCAACAAGCGTCGCCCCGACAGTCCGGTGTGGAGTAGATCTGGGCGAGCGGAGGCGTGCGGGGGACAGATCGGCGTACTCAAAGTTACACAAAGAAACAGAAGAAAAAAAGAAAAGAAAAAAACTTTCCAGTGAAACACGAGAGCAGAAGGTGAGTCGTCCCGGATTTTCGCTTTTTTGATGCTCGTCGTTGTCGCCTGCTGAGAAACGCGAAGGTGAGCAGCTGTGGTGCGCACGAGAGAAGGGATGCGACGGAGCACGAGTTTGATTAAAATGTTCACCCGAGGCTCCCGGAGCGACGTTTCTTTGAGCTGAAATGTGATTTACTACCAGATAAGTTCATCAGTCCGGTATAATAACATCATACGGCTCCCACGTCTTGAAGCAAGTGAACTCTGGCAAATGAAAATAAAAGCTTCGCGGCATGTATCGGATTGCATTACAGGTGTTTTTGTCAATGTAATATAAAGATACTTTGGGCATCGCGTAACCCTGAGCGCACAGTCCCTCTCTGATTGCTATAAATGCTGTGATTATTTCTGATTGCTGGGTGAGTGATCCTGACCTGACTCCCTTCCCCTCCCCTCTCACTCACCAGCTCAGAGGACACATCTGTCCACCGTCCTGCACCTTCAAGAGAATGAATCAGTCTGTGGCAGTGCAGATGTCAGTCCCACTCAGTTAAATGTTAGCGCTACTTGAGCAGACATCGCTCGGCTGGCCGAAGAGGAAAAAGAAGAAAGGGGCTGTTGGAGGCGCTGGAAGATGTCTCTCTGGATGATACTGCCCGTCAGCCTCCCAGTTCTGACCATCACTGGGATATGGGTTGTGTAAGTGTTACATTTCTTTGGCGGTAAAAAACAAACAAACAAACAAACAAACAAAAAAAAAACTGTAAAATTCAGCAAATTAAGACTGTGTAACTGCAAAAGCTCACATAGGTCTTTCAGGTCTGCTGCCTCGGTAGTGAGTAGTGATGCCCGGTGATTTCTTTTAACATTTATTTTATGTCAAGGGTGATACACAGGTTATGATGCAAGAGCCAATTCCTGTCAAAAGTGAAAGATAAAAAAAACATATAATTTCTGCATTGTTAACCCGCAAAATTGCAACAGAGATCTGTTTGGACATTCACACTGTTTATTGTAAATGCCACCAGGCACAAAGAAAACACCTCATCCCCAGCAGATTTATAACATATAGTTAACAACTGTTTACTTTTTGGGGGACAAAAAACACTTGATGTGGTTACTCAAATAGAATAAATGCTAAGTAGGGCTGAACAATAACAATATATTTACTGCACATAAACATCAGGATGCATCCATGTGCAATAGTGTGTAATAACAAAGCAAATTTGGCCCAGTAAAACATTGTATAAACCATTTACTGCTTAATAGAACCATTGATCTGCCTGAATAGTCATTGGCCAATCACACTCATTTCCAGATTCTCACATTCGTTTCAACTCCAGTAAACTATATGTCATTCATTAACTATCACTGCACATAACAAAAAACAAATATCATCATAATGAAAACTATATTTTCCAAATTAGTTTTCACATAAAATACACATAGTGATGCCCTGGCCATATTCTAACAAATTATAAATGTGTTGTTTATGTTTAAGCAAAAACTCTTTGATACCTCAGCCTCTCGTGCCTCCAAGAGAGCAACCCTGCATATTTACCCCGAATTCCTGGGAGCCATGGCAATTGCATGTGGATTAACTCTCTCCAGGAAGGATCTGGGATTATCACCCCTCCGTTAAAAGCGAGACGTGCAGGTTTGCAGTATATCCTAATTATATGCAGAACAGTATCTGAGCAGATGTACCGGAGAGAGAAGAATGAGTAGCTCCTGGTTATGTTTGGGCTGACAGCTCTTCTCGCTGCTCTGTTATTACTCTGAGAGGAGGAATGCAAACCCCAAAGGGAGGGAGACAGATGGCCCTATTCCAAATTTTTCGTAGTTCTGTATCTAGGCTGTGTGCTACATCTATGATGAGTTGTGTTGGGCGAAAGGAGTCGAATCAGATGCCAAAGCTGAGACCTTGCACACCAGTCAGTGTTTGTGAACAGGGGTGCTTCACAATCCAGTCAGGAGTGTGTATTCAGGTGTACAGGGCCTGGCAGAAAAGACGGAGTTTAGCTGTTAATCTTGCTGCACACCTTGTTGGAGAACATGCTGGTGGAAATTTGTACTAGCGTTGCACATTTCTTTCTTGTTTTGGCATTTGTTTCTGAGGTAGAAAGTTGATCTGAGTTAAGATGCCAAGTGCTGCTGACTGTCCCTGCCCCTTTAAACCCATTTCCTTCCTGTTACCTTGACAAGGGCGCCTTGTTTCTAAGAGCAGTCAAGGGTCTTTTTCCAGACTAGTGGAATGTCAAGGGATGTAACATGTTGCATAACTCGCTCTTTCACTGTGGGTGACTGAGTGGGAGTAAGGTAAATACTAGAAGGGGGCAACAGAGAGCGTAAGCAGAACTTTCACTCGGCATCTTGTGGCCGTGCCCAGTGTACTAAAGGTCTGCGTGGAGGAGGAAGACTCAGGCTTGTGCCCACCCAAGAGTCTTGGCTTGGGTTCTTTTGCTGACCTTTTATGAGTTATTAAATGTGTTTAAAACTGCCGTGTGACTCTACCTGTAAGCAGTACTTCTTGCTGCTTAGATTTGAAATAGTTTTTAAGCACATTATTTTGCTGTTAAAATACTGTATTAGGCGCCAGAGGAGTCTATCCTACACTGCCAAAATTCATTCATAGTTTACGCATCACACCCTTTCCTGTTGTTTCTGATGTGTTATTTTTTAGTCCCTGGGAATTTTCCCTGTCCATCCAAGATCCATGAAAGTCTCAACTAAATGGTTCTTTTTCAATCCTAAATTAAAAAAACATGGTCTGTTCCACTTATATATTGCTGACAGGCATGCAATTACAGTTTACAACCACTGCTGAGCTTTGATAGAGGTCTAATTATGTAAACAAACCTATTATTACTTAGCTTCTTGCAAGCACAGAATGCACTAGTTTGGATCCACATACAGCTACAAAAGAAATGTCCCAGAGCTGCACTGCTGCTATCTTAGCTTTGGAAGCTGAACAAATATAAAAAAAAATGTGCCTCTTAAGTTATGGAAAATTTAACAACTTCAGCTGGCTGTAGTTTATTTCCTCAATTATTTCTAATGAAGTCCCTAGGTAAACATTTGTTGTAAGCTTCTTTTGTTTTTGTCAAGTTGGCGTCATTGTACTGTCAGTGGGCTCGGAGCTGCAGCTCTGGCAGCCCTCTACCTGACGGCTATATTCCACTCGCACCAGTGGGTTTCCTCACTGCATTATGCAAGAACAGTGCTCTTTACAGACAACATGTCTGCCATCTGGCTTGTATGACTTTCACATGGTGATTCACACAGCCTAATCCCAACCAATAACCAGCCAACCAAATGTTGTCACCCTATACAGCAGTCAGTCAATCCCAAACACGCATTTCATCAATTACATGTAGTGTTAGAAAACGGAGAAGCCGGTTGCAAAAAAAATGACATCCTAATTCGGTTCTGCCTTCTGCTCGCTCACACTTAAGACTGATACTTGTGAAGATGAGCAAAATGAGCCACAAATACATTCTCCATGATGCTGATTTTCTAACCACAACTAGTGCTCTTGGATTGGCTTGAAATCGATCAGAATTAAGTGGAGATATTGGCTTTCGTAGTAATGATTGCCACAATGTACCACAAAATGTAATACAAAACATAAGATTTGATTAATGTTTCAGTAAATATGTATCCATAGCAATAATGTTACTGTCACTACATAACTGCAGTAAACTGTATGTTGATCAATTTAATATATACATTATTTTGAGCATGACACCTTGCATACCAATTAGCACCTTCAGCTTAAAAATCTGACACTTTGGTTGCAGATATGGTATTGTGGAAATTATTTGACATCAGAATCTTTGTCACCCATGAAATATGTGTTGCTTTCAATAGATGATGGTCATGAAGCGTAAGCATTGACATCTGTCTCAGTGCTTGTTAGTGTCTTCTGGGTAGCAGGTTTGTGTGCGTCTGTATGATATGGCTCCGTCTGTCAAAGGCCGGTTTGTGAGTAGGATACTATCGGCCCTGGAAACGTTCTTAATTGGCACTTAACCTCCTACTGAACTATGACTGCTTTTGCAAATCAGAACAAATAGTATCTGTGTCTGACTCTGTGTCTGACTCTGACTGTCGGTCTTTCCACCTTTTTCTGGCAGTTGAAAATATTGTTTTGCTTGGTGTTTACTGCGTGTGTGTATGAATAACGAGGGGATAACTTGACAATTGCTTTTCCTTCCGGAGATTCCTTTTGACCACCTCCCCCCTGAGATGGGGGAAGAAATTGCTCTAAAAATGATCTTGCATCATTGTACATCTTGATTATGGTTTTTACAATTTAAAAGTACAGTTTGGCAAATGTTAACACCTAAGACTGTTGACTATTTTTCCTCTGTTCTTCCCATGGAGCAGTGCAACCATCCATTTCATACGCAGACTTTTGCATATTTGTCTCATTTACATCTGCTGTTCCAAATGATTTGGACATGTATGGACAGAGCAGACACAGTTGAGCAGCACATGTTGCTGCTGGAGAAATAATCAAGGGCCTGACACCTTAGTAATTAAGTTTGCTAATAATCATAGCCAGATTGTGCACCCTTACTTCAAAGATGTACCCATGACAGGTTTTATTTATAGCCCAAGCGATACTGGATTTTTGTTGCCAATATTCATTTTGATATTTGGAAGTTAAAAAAATCCAAAGTAGTTCTAAATTTCCTCAAACCTGGTTTGGCATTTCTGTATTTCTTTATTAGCCGGCATTTACACCAATACTGATACATCTGCAATAAGCTAATATCGGCTGACTGGTCACCTGGTATATTTATTTGTCTAACTCTAGATTTATTTTAATTGATGACTGTCAGTCTAATCACATTATATGCCCAGAGCTTTAATTTTTTGTCCAGTGTTAAGTGTTTGATTTAGTTGTGCACATGAATAAAATATGTGTATAGCCATTTAGAGCATGTTGACTTTAAAACGAGCATCAAAGTCTTCATCTGAAGTAAGAAATGGTCTTGAGTTTGCAGAATACAGTTTCCATCTTTTGATCCTCTGGTCACTGACTTCTCCATGGATGTGGCTGGTCAATGAACTCACCATATAAACACTACTGTTGGAGTTCAGTAGTAATCATACCAGTCTTTCCTCTCTTTGGACCTCTGAGTTCCGGTTAGAGAGATAAGAAATGCTCAAATGTCAGGTCGCCTGGTCCTTCAGGTTAATCAAACAGGGCCAACTCAGTGGTAGGTCAGACTGGCAGGATTTTAGTGTCTAGGTGATGCATATGTGACCCACTTTGGATTGCATTGTAATCATAAATTAAAGCTGCAAGCATGACATGTACACGTGTTCAGGACGGGACTCTTTTCATACATGGGAAGTTTGAATCAGATCTGACTATGTATAGTGAAATTACAAGCCACTTCCTGTTTAGTGGCGAATCACCGAACTTTGAGACCCCGCCACGCCATAAGACAAAAGCTCACTATTTTTCCAACAGTGCACCGTTAAGGTCTTGTTTTTAAGAAGGCCGATATTGAAGCAGATCAGATAAACTGTCTTGGATAAATTCCTGTTTGTTTTAGGGTATGGCTCCATGAGACTTTTTGGTGCGTCTAGCCATGATACGTGTGCTTAACAAATTTCGTACATGTACGTTAAACCTACACGAGGGGCTTGTGAGCCATTTTGCCAACCCCATGTCCGACACCCATAAAATACCTAAATTTTCACCAGTTCTGATTCATGTGCAAAGTTTAACAACTTTCCGAGCATGTTTAAGGCTTCTAAAATGCGATTAACTTGCAGAAATAATAATAATAAACACTTGCATTTCAATAGGGCCTTCGCGCCTGTTGGCAGCTCGGGCCCTAAATAAGATCACAATATACCAAAATTGTTGCCTTTTTTTTTTAACTAATCATACTATCTCCCATTTAGGTACGCCATGGCCCTGTACAACCAGCATGTCTGCCCTGTGGATAACTGGTACGTTGCTTAATCCATCCTGTATTTGCTTCCTCTGTTGATCCCTACACATTCTACAAAATCATGCCTTGCACTCTGGTGTTTCGTCATTGTCAGTGTCTCTGCCAATTGTTTTCTCAATGGGATGCAGTGAGCTCTGTTGATACATACACTAGGCTAATGGAATTATTAAAAAATCAGTCACCTCACAAATGTTTGAGAAACACACCTAAATCCGCTCACATTAACTGAAAGAATAAACTTCAGTAAGTTAACATAGACCTAAACTGTAATTTAACATTTGTTATTGTTCTCAGTTCATGGTCTGTCAGTGAGTGACTGACTTTTCCTCTGGACCCTGGGTTTGTTTCGGACAAACTGAGGTTAATCTCTACCAGCAGAGCCACTATTTGATGACACAGTGGTTCTCTGTAACTTTGATTCACCAACCCTAAAAACAACAGGAAGCCTGGTTGTGACCCCATAACATGGCATTCGAACTAAAAATTGCAATTTCTGTACCGTGATCTAATTATTATTATATCACAAATTCAATATTTATTCCAGACACTCTAAGTAAATATATGATAATAATAATCAGAAATACGTCTGCATTTAGGATTAAAGTTGTACTGATATTTCCACAACTAGGGTGATTTTACTCTATATGTGTATATTTTTACATTGAGCTTTACACTACCTTGTTTGTATGCGTGTGCGTATGCATGCATGTTTGGTGTTCCAGGTTGTACAACCAGTCATGTGAAGAGGAGCTGTATTCGCAGACCGGCCCAACCTTGTGCTGCACGCTAGACAATGTACCCCTCATCAGGTCAGTGAGACTCCCACAACTTATCCCTGTCTGTCCCTCTGTGTCTTTGTTTCTAGTTTCTTGTCTGTGATTAAAAACAGGAACACTGTCCCATTGTTTTACGTGACCCCTGTCGGCACATTGTTGATAAAAAGGCGAGTGAGCTTGAAGGGGACAGTTCTCCTGAGTGTGTGACTGTGTGTGTGTGTGTGCATTCTGAAAATAACTTGGGGCTGAAATATCCTGCCTGCCACCGTGGCAGTTCAGAGGCATGGGTCTGCACTTTAACATGTAAACACACACAAAGAGGAGTCGGCTTACATTTTGGAGGAAGACACTCCTACTCTTTTGTTTAGCTTTTTGTCCCACTGAGCTTTCTACATCAAAGGCCAGATGATGGGTGTAAATCCTGTGGTTTGCATAAAACAAATAAATCAGCTTATGTTTTTGTCTAAATGCAGATGACATGTAACAAGCTGATAATGTGCTCATAAATATTAAGTAGCCCTCAAACTATATGTGCAACTATAGGTTAACAAAGAAATGTCTAAATTGCCAATGTAATCTTTACTAATGCAGTGCTGCTGCTGTTGCTTAATCTACAGTTTGTTGGTGAAGGTGGAAGAGATGAGCATTCTTCAGCTATATTACTATATATTCAGCTATATGCTGTTGTAGTCAGTAATTGACAGAAACCAAACAATGTTAAATGACTAAACTCTGTATAAATGTCAATAACATCCATCAAAATACATCAAACATTGTTTGATTTATTTATCAGTGCAAGTATTAGTGCACTGAATTTTATGTTTTCATCTATGTACCGAAGAGTGTGTGACTGCAGTCAGCTGAGAAGGTTTTGGCTTTGTAGGCACACACAGCCGGGCACAGACAGCCTGTGTTGACTGTCTCCTGCCTTCCCCTCCTACAAACATTTCCCATTCCTAGAGAAGGGGCAGTATGCAGTAGGTGAAAAGTCAAAGGCTTGAAAATGGAAAGTGGGTAAGCGTGGTTCTAACCCCCCCATTTCCTTATTGCACGAACATAAATGCATCTCTGACATATTTCAGAGTGCACAACGTGGGAGGGAAATTAGCGGTACTGTTGCGTGTGTTGTGTGCGTTGGTGGTTTCACAGTATTCCTCTATTACACGGTATTTAATTCTGTGTACTCTGTTTCTTGCAGTAAATGTGGGACTCTTCCCCCTGAGAGCTGCTTCTTCAGCCTTATCTGCAGCACAGGCTCATTCATGGGTAAGGCATCATGTGCACACGCGGACCTAACACACACAGACACACACACAATGTCACAATTATTGATATCAACTTCGATTTCTGCTAGAACTCCCCCTATCAGTGATAGGATTTTTCCTCTAAGTTAGGAAGTCACAATATTAGGGCTCCAACTATTGATTAAAACAGATTTAATTATCCATTATTCAGCTGATTATTTGATCAATTGATTGTTTTGTCTATAAAAGTTTCCCAGAGGCCAAGGTGACATCCTGAATTAGATTTGTTCCGCTGACTAACAGTCCAAAACCCAAATATATTCAGGTTACTGCCAAATAAAACTGAATAACATCAGCAAATCCTCACATTTCAAACCAGGACACAGCCCATTTCTGTCATCTTTTTCTTTAAAAATGACTAGAATTATGAATAAGTTTGTCAATCGATTACACTAAATCATTTTATAAAGAAATGTTATGTAATTGTAAAAATGGAGGCACCACTTTTGATTTCTTTCATGAGGTATTCATTTTAATATCATGTATTCCTCAAACTACATCAGCGGGAGAGAAATTACAGTTTTTTTTTTTAGTTGTTTTCATCATCTGTTTTGCTTATATAAAGGCTCCAGAGTAACACTAGTTTTCCTACCCTTACAAAAAATGCTGGTTCCGTGCAAAACCTACAACCACACTGACCAAAAGCCAGTGAATGCATATGAATGAAAGGGGGGGTAGGGATGACAACAAATTTCTGATTTTGAATGTTCCCTTATATAATTAAGCATAAACGAAAGTAGAAGCACACATACACAGTGAATGTGTGTTTTAGTAGGCACAAGGAAAACAAGTATCATATAAAAGACAGGAATGAGCTTCCATGTGCTGGTCTGTATGTTTTTTGTGAGCCTACACGTGCTGTTCGCTGCGTTTACTGGTGGCTCTGACTAGCCTGATCTAGTTAATGTTTCCCAGCTGTGGCTTAGACATGTTCTCTCTCTGTATGTGTGTGTGTGTGTGTGTGTGTGTGTGTGTGTGTGTGTGTGTGTGTGTATATGCTATATAAAGAGGGGAGAGGTTCCTTTGCCTTGTTTGTCTTCTGCCTCTAGCAGCTATTTAAGGCCTGCCTGTCTGTCTGATTGGCCAACTCTGGGGAGGCAGAGACAAATCCATGATAAGACAATCATCATTGTAGATCCAAAAATAACTTTCAACATTGTAAGCTGTGTGTTGTTGAGATCTAAACTACAGCTCTGGTCTTTTTTGTGACAATAATGGGAGAGACTTTCTGTGTGAATGCGTGTATTTATGTATGTGGAGTGAGACTACACATAGTATATGTGCTTTAGAGATCCTGGTAGGGACCAGACTGTTGCAGCTCAGTGTGAAGTCTGCTCAAGCAGCAGTGAAAGTCCAGCATTTAACCAGCATTGTTAGCCAACCATGACCCCTGAACCACAATAAGTCAGTCTGTCGACCTCATGCACATGCAGTATAGAGAGAAAAAGAGGTAGACTAAGCATGGCACTGTGATTGTACTGTTAAATATTGTCAAACATGCAGACAAATCAATTCAGGAAACGTTATGTGGCAATGGATTGTGACAGTCCATGTCTGACCTGAAGATGACTTGGATGTAATTGTGTGGTAGCTTTCCAGCCAACTGTGTCTACAGAGCTATCCTTGCACATTACTCCTTACACAATGTGCAAAATAACAGCAACGTCAGTCTGGTTTAGAATGAACACCACCGACCCTACTGATCGCTACTAAACATACTTTTCAGCGACTGAATTAGATTGCATCTTAGATCTTCCTTTGCACAGAAACACCATGACAGCAGGGTCATATAAACCCACAGAACATAAGTCAATAAGCAGTCCTTATTATCAATGCAGTTTCCAAAATGATACAGATTTTACACGAGACACAATGTATGTATTGATTGTTTTTAGAAATGGTTTATCTGGATTTTATCCTGACTGATACCACATTTCTGAGGCTGATACTGATATAGATATTTGGTAGTTTCAAAAATCTGATAACGATATATCGGCCTATAGTAATTTTTAACTTAAACACTAGAGCACACAGGATTAATTAAAATTTGATGTTTGAGTAATCGGCTCAGTCATTTATTTTAATCAAAATTAACTTGTTCCAGCCTCTTAAGTGTGAATATTTGCTGCTTATCTTTCATGTTTCCATGATAGTAAACTGAATATCTTTGGGTTGTGACAGTTGGTTGGACAAAACAAGGAATTTTATTATAACTAAGTGCACTTTGGGAAATTGTGATGCACATTTTTCACTATTTTCGGATATTTTAGAGGCCAAATATATTCATTTTAGTAATGAAATAATGGCAGCAAAACATAAAGGGGTCAATTTCTGACATGTAACATCACAGCTGCCTGCTACCTGTTTGAGCCACATTTCTTAGTTTATAATTACATAAATATTGATTGTAGTTTTCGTGGTAGCAGGAAAATGAACCTGGTTGAATAAATCTGTGACCACGTGATCAGGTGGGTTGAGTGCTTCAATCTTCAGGTAAAATTGGTTGCATTTACAGCCTCGTCTGTGTTTATTTTTTCTCCACCATCAAATTAGTCTGAACACAGCGTATGTTAATGCCTGTAGTAAAGCAAGTCATTATGCCTCTATAAAAGTAGGTTAAGCTGATGTGGCATGTAGCTGTACAACAGCCTATTGTAAATTATTAGTGCTTAGCTTCTTAGCCTATTGATTTATGTCTTACTTTGTAGATTGTGCCTGCTGAAGTTGGCTCAGGAGTTCACTCCTATCTGGGATAACATGGACTCAATGAACTGTATATTGCCTCATTATTATGCTTCTCGTTTTATCCCAGTTCCCACCTCTCTGCCAGTGTACACACACGGTGTTTCAAAGACAATGCATGTATTCTTTCTCAGCATACCCGTGGGAGAGAATGCAGCAGGGTGTTTGGGTTGAAACATATCTCCTTGTGGGGACAGCAGGGTTTATTTAACTGCGAGGTGTGGTGTGGCTGATGTGACTTTTGTGGGAATATGCATTTGTGTGTGTGTGTGTATGGGCACTCGTTTGAGCGTTTGAACGGAGAAGCAAGCCTGTGCTTGTGACACCAGGGTTGTACATACAGTATGTCCACGTTGTTGCAAGGTGACTTCCAAGGTAGAGCAACATTGGTGTGTGAGTCAGTGTTTGAGCCAAGATTTTGTTTCCACCACTGGGCTTCCAGAGTTTAGAGAAAGGGAGTAAGAGCCGTAGAGCGCATCTGTATGGAAGCTGACTAAAGCTGGGACAGTGTTTGGGACACTGGCGTGGCGTGTTGCTTATTCATGTTGTTGAGCTGTCAGTTTGCCCTGACTGTCTGAGGCCAGGTAGAGGTCAGCTATACTGCTTAGTAAGCGGACACGTAACCCTCATGCTGTGGGAGCCTGTGACCCCTCGGGACGACATGCACCCTAATAGAAACTTGCCAGTGAACAGCCCACGTAGTGTGCCTTTATAGTGCACAAAATAAAAGTGAAACATGGATTTTCTTCTAGAGAGTAATTGAAAAAACGTTCTTGCTCGTCTTTAACCTTCAGACCTAGCTTACATCATTTCATGGTAACTGCTAAATGCCAGCAAGTTCAAACATGCTCATTTGTAATGATGAAAAAGTCATTTTGTTGAAATCCAGCCAGCCAGTCTGCAGCGAAGAAACCGAGATGCCATAATGTAATGGAATAAACTGCAGTTGACTTTCTTGTCCCTTCAGCGATGCAGTATGTTCTCCATTTAGAAAGAAAGGAGTAGGGAAAAAACAAAGACAAGATTGTTTCCAAGCCTGGAGACACTGCAGTTTGTTTTTCCATGATTGTAACTGAAATCACTTTGCCAAGATGATTTTAGTGCTGTGGGAACAGAGGGCAACTCAAACAAACAAGTACACACATTACAACGTAGGGCTTGAGAATCTGAACAAACATAATATTGATATGTATCTTTATAACTTTATATAATGATAACTATCAGATTAGTTTTAGCTAGATGCCTTATATACCTCACATTTGTTGCATTGCTTATGTATTTGTAACAGTGTTTACCTGTATGGTTCCTGTTAAATAAACAAACAAATAAATAAAATGATACTAATTTACATGATAAATCACACTAGATGTTAAATATATGGTTGTCAGATTTTTGTATTGTGATTAATTGCAACATTTCAGAGATTTATTTACCTTTACTTGAGCAAAATTTACTCAAATCACAATTAATCCTATATTCGGAAAAATTTAGGTTAAAATAACATTCAACAGTAAAATAAAAAAAGATGGACATTCTTTCTACATTTTAATAAGACTATGAAAAACTTTAAACTTGGACTGTAGTCTGATGTAAACTTTGTTGACTAATGTTGGTGCTGGGAAGATTTGTCTTATATTATTGATATTCCATCCCAGATTTATGTGTAATAATGTACTTTTATGTTGATCAAAATAACGTACACAATATAATTGGCAGCTGCATTGTTTTTTCCAAATTGTCAACCTTGTGCATAAAAGATAACTTTAATGAATACAAGAACAATGCTAGAATGAATCGTTAGAATGAAGTGTTAATGATTCACATCGAAGTTGTTGCAAGGTTGTGAAATGTGCCTGGTCATTGAGACGCTGGCTTAGAGCCAGACAGCCCTCAACATCCCCAAACCCTGACTAGTAGAGACAAAGCTTAACATTGTTTAGTCCTGCACTGACGTTTTTCTTTCCTCTCCATGACCACGGTTTCCATTTATGCTCTCTTTTGGCAGCATAGACCATCTTAAAGCCGGTCTCTTACAGAGATGGTGACAGAGTTACGACAACAGTTGAGTCTCTGAGACAATGTATGGGCTTCAGGTCAAGACACGAGGGGCTCCTTGTCCCCTCTAATTCTCTCAGCCTCCTCTCCTCCACTCACCCACTGTGCCCCGCTTTCACCGAGCCCGGTCAGCCCTCGTCAAGCGCCAGCCGAGAGGAGCGAACAAAGAGAAACCAACCGGGGGTCAACTCCTCAGTGCACCAACAATACCCCCAGTCACAGCCCATTAGCACTTCAGCAGTCATCTGTCCCATATACTGTACTTAGTTTCCCTCCACCTTTTAATCTTATGCAAGACTGAGACCAACCTCCTCCCAAGTATCGTTCCCACTTTCCCGCCATTTCCTGCCTCTCATTTTCCCACTTGTAAGGCAGAGAAATTTGAAGTGTTTACGTTTAATTGAGGCCAGGCCCTGTGAAATAATAATATGCAATACCAACAGTGTGCATGGTACTTTTCCAGAATAACTTTTCTTACAGCATGTATTTTCTGAGCCACCAGTAACTGACTCATCTTCTCTATCTCTCTTTATATCTCTTTTTCTGTAGTTGTTGCAATTGTGCTGCTCCGCTACGCCCACGTCATTGAGAAGCACCAAAATTGTGTTCTCAACACGGCGAGTCTCTCCACAGGCTGGATCTGTGCTGC
The DNA here is from genome assembly GCA_031216445.1 of Lateolabrax maculatus. Classification (NCBI taxonomy): domain Eukaryota; kingdom Metazoa; phylum Chordata; class Actinopteri; order Acropomatiformes; family Lateolabracidae; genus Lateolabrax; species Lateolabrax maculatus. The sequence continues at coordinate 12,247,200 of CM062209.1, read as the reverse complement.
TGGACTCATCATGGTGGGCAACTTTCAGGTACGGTGATCCAGTTTACTTGCCCAGTAAAACAACAACAACAAAAGAAATGCAGTAACGCAATTTACAGTAAATAATGCAAAAGATCTAACATATTTACTGCAGAAAAATGGTAAGCTTTGACAAGGGAAATAGAAATAAGTCCCACATGACATGCATGCATGCATATGAGAGAGTGAGAGACCCTGACTGCAACAGTAAAACATCAGTGGGAAATATAAAACTGAACTGTAGCAAACTGTTAAACAGAAAGGGGGAGCATTGGAGCGCCTGCAAAAGGATATGCGTTTCTTTTAATTATAGAAAGCTCAGTTTTTCTCAGCCTGTTAATAAAACCGTTACTATTTGTAGAAACCCTATTTGATTTGATAATGATTTTAAGATATTATTATAAGCAATTTTCATGGGCCCCTCCACACCTTTGGACCCTGTATATTAGTACCCTTTGTCCCCCCCCCATCCTATGCTCCTGCTTGCAGGCCTGAACAGAACTGCATTTCAGTAGAATTTCTTAATGTCTCTCAATGATATCAAAATTAACTTGTTCCAGCCTCTTAAGTGTGAATATTTGCTGCTTATCTTTCATGTTTCCATGATAGTAAACTGAATATCTTTGGGTTGTGACAGTTGGTTGGACAAAACAAGGAATTTTATTATAACTAAGTGCACTTTGGGAAATTGTGATGCACATTTTTCACTATTTTCGGATATTTTAGAGGCCAAATATATTCATTTTAGTAATGAAATAATGGCAGCAAAACATAAAGGGGTCAATTTCTGACATGTAACATCACAGCTGCCTGCTACCTGTTTGAGCCACATTTCTTAGTTTATAATTACATAAATATTGATTGTAGTTTTCGTGGTAGCAGGAAAATGAACCTGGTTGAATAAATCTGTGACCACGTGATCAGGTGGGTTGAGTGCTTCAGGTAAAATTGGTTGCATTTACAGCCTCGTCTGTGTTTACTTTGTCCCCCCCCCCCCATCCTATGCTCCTGCTTGCAGGTCTGAACAGAACTGCATTTCAGTAGAATTTCTTAATGTCTCTCAATGATATCATGATAATGATGATGATTAATGAGAAACAATTGCAGTCTGGCCTGTGTTCATGACTTGTTTTTTCTTTGCTTTCATCTTTCTTCTCTTCCCCTCTCTGTCACACACACATATACACACCTTGTATTTCAGAGTAGATTTCTGTCTGTCCTGCCTTCATAGACACAATCCTGCTCTGCTCTTTCTGATAATTTTGTGTTAAAACTTTGGCACTACGTGAGGAAATCCAACCTGAATTCCTTCCCTGTAGATATTTGTTCTTTGGGAAAGAATTTCTTCAAGTTTAAATATTTGGAGTCCTGGCTGGATGCCTCGACTGTGTGTGTGTATTCGTGTGAGTGTGTCTTTTTGAAGAAAGAGAGGACGAGAGCGGTTACGGGTAGCTTTAACAGAGATCCTTGATATTTTTGAAAAAGATAAGGAGTTTGGGAGGGTAACTTCAGAGGTAAAATAGACACAGTTTGGTTTCTGATGAAAGGCTGGAGAGACTTCTGTGAAATTTTGTTTGCATTCAGGTTTTGTCCTTCAACTTCTAAAAGATTGTTGAGTGTTGACGGGAAATAATGGGAGAGAGACTAGGAGGGAGAAGACATGTGACTTACATGGTATCAACAGCTTTTGATACAAATTCTCATATAGCTGCAGTGGTAAAATTTCTATTCTGGATGATCACATTTTATTATAAAGTAGAATAATGTTTCCTTGTGTATCCATTTTATCAGCATGTTTTCACTAGAAAACTGTCTACAATGTATTGCAGCCATGCAAGAATCCAACAATTTTAAACCTTCGGATAATGCTAATAACCTTGATGCTTTGGTATTTTAAACACTTGGCCCTATGTCCTCTCCGCTTGAATTTTTTGTTTATTTTCAATTCATTGGTTTAAGGTGGTTTGGTTATTTACAAGAAGTGACTAAAGAGATTTTCACTTTCATATTTGTTCATCCTGTTGACGAGAGAAGAGGAACGTACAGGCAGCGCTCCTTCATGTCGGACTGTGCGTGAAAGTGTGTGAAACAGATGTGCAGTGGCAAAAATGCGCAAAGGTCGTCTTCAACTTCTTGCCGCTTCTCCTCCAGGGCCTCTGCTCTGCAGAACTGGGAGGAATTTTACGGGAAGAGCCAGGGGGAAGTGAGTCATCAAGTCTGGCCATGCATGGAGAGGAGCTGGGCAGACAGGGTGTGTGTAGCAGAGGCCCCCGCCTATAACCAATCACAGGCCTGATCTTTGCCGATTCCTCACAGACTCGCATCTCTTACTGTCGGGGACATTCCAGTCGGAAAGAAATAGAGATGTCATTAATAGGGAATAAACAGTTTAAACCACATGACAGAATAGACATTCTGTGGCTAATTAACAGGCTTCAAAACATATGGACACAGCATCCACAGTCAAACACCACAAACAAGTTGGAATCAGAGAAGAAGACAGCGGCCAAAATCTGATGAACCCGACAGATCAAAGCGAGTGAAAGCACCAAAAACACAACACATGGCAACATACTCAGTGGTTCCGACTGCTTCAGTTTGTAGCTGTGTGGTATGTAAGGCTTTGGCAGCAAAGCTATGGTGTAGCCACTGGGGCTTTTCCTGTCAGGCGGTCAGGTGGTTTGGGGTGGAGAAGCACATAAATAGATGACAGAGAAGCACATCAGTGCCACACAGAGGTCCATGAGTATGACCAGGGCTAGGTTGAAAATGATTCCTTTACCTGCTTTTCCTGTGTGCATTGGCCTGGTATCAAGTTGTAAATCATGATGAGCATATATGACACATATATAATGGGTGTTTGGTCTCAGAGGAGAAGAGATGAAAGTAATAAAATATTATTAAATTGATGTAGTCTGTATGACAGAAAATCATACAGCATCTTTGTCAAGAAAAAACAAGGAAAAAAAGGATCAAATTGGGTAAAGCAAAAGCTACGATACTATTGTGGAAGTTGTTTCCCTTCTTTGCATCTCATTGCATATTGTTATATATTAATAAAGATCAAAGAAATTGAGTCCAATACAATGTCACAGGCCTTTAAATTAATCATGGGTAAAAGTTGAAAGCACGAGTAACATTAATTATTCATGTTTTAAGTTTTTACCCATTAGTAAAAAAATGTGCTTTCAATGTAGGACCCTATTTGTATACGTTTACAAGATGTAGGTCTGTCTATGCTTTTGCCATAGGTGGTGGTGGTGGTGACACTTCCTGTAACAGATTTTGGCAGGAGTTTGGTACAGCAGGTGAAGTTAGCAAAGTTTCACTTTCTATCTAATTTCCCAGAAAGTGAAAACTGAAGCTGACAGAAAACTGGATGTCAGTTGGGCTTGTTCCCACATGTACATCCTCACACATCTTACCAACATGCACACTTTAACCATTCTCTAGCCGCGTAATACACAATCATTCAAAAACATTGCACTGTTTTTAAATGTATCACACAGTAAATTTTTTTATTTTTGATGGTTTGTCCTAAATCCCCCCATTGCACACGTTTACTTTTGTGATCATTTTCCTCTGTGGTTCAAATACTGCGCAGGATCATGTCTAAAACCTTAAGAACGACAGTGGAGGAGAAGTGTATATTGAAATTTGGCACCAATTTAAAAAAAAAACATGACTGAAACACATTCTTCAGCCCGATATTCTGTTGTATTTTGCCTGCAGAAATTTTCAGCGATGACAGACGAAGGAAGATGCTCAGAGAAATGTTGTTTCTGATGAGCATGTGCAACCATAATGTGAGCTGTTGCTTTCAAGTGCATCTTCCCCCATATGTCTTTCTTCATTGTTTCATACTGTTGCTGCTGCCACGTTTTAGTCCACTTCACTGCTCTCACCATCCATCAGCCCCCCGTCTTCCTTATTATTGTCTCTAACCCACAGTGTTGTGACAGCACATGGTCCTGGCATACTATATAAAGTCTGAAAACATACATAAAGTAGAACAGCAAAGGTTTACTTGATGGCTTGATGCATCATTAAGCCAGCAGGTAATGGCTGCAATTAGTGATAGAATCTAGGTCAAGACACACACACACACACACACACACACCCACCCACCCACACACGCAAGCAAGCAAGCAAGCAGTATAGACCATTGTGGAGTGTATGAATTAAGGCTGCAACTAAAGATTATTTTCATTATTGATTGATCTGCCTGTTATATTCTTGGTAAATCAATTGTTTGGTCTATTAAATATCAGAAAATTAAGGAAAATGCCCCTCACAATTTCCTACAATTTCCTTTCAGTTTGCTTGTTTCATCCAAACATCAGTTCCCAAAGTTTACTCTCACATCAGAAAAAGACAAGCAGCACATTCTTGAGTTGCTGGAACTAGGTAATTATCAGTATTTTGGCTTAAACAATACTTAAACAAGTAATAAATTAATTAGATCAAAATGGTAAAGATTTGTTTTCTGTGGATCGACTGTGGATCTTTAAACAAGAAAATTCCAGGAGAACAAAGCATATGGTTGTTTGTGCGTGTGTGTTTTTCCATGATTAAGTATTGTGAGTAACAGATTTGCAGTACTACAGCACTCAGATGCCCACAGTGCCAATTTGATGTGTTACAGTAGATGGAGAGGTGGTGTAGTAGAAGAAATATGATTTTATAATGTCCACTTTACTATGAAAGCGTACTAGAATAAAATAGATTCCCACTGTAAACAAAACACAAAAAACGGAGGGAAACCTCGGATTTCTCTCCCATCTTCACTTCGAGCTCTGGAGACGTCACAGGCAGATCACAGAAGCTTTTCATATGGAATTGTCTAGAAATCTCTCTGTCACTTCAAGGATTAGCCTACTGCACAAGAATGTTCAGCATGTACCAGCTGGGTCAATGGACAAATGGCTTAGAGGCCAAAACTAAATAACTTCTTGGCCCATGCTGTAATGACCCCTCAGAATTATGTGGTGCAGAGGTACATTGTTATTCCAAACACAAGGCTTTAACCGTTTAGCATTAGCCAAGAAAAGCAATTCTTTGTCATCTGTATAAAATTAGTCCTTGTAGCTGTGTTTCTAGCTTTGGTTAATGCTCCATTGAGTCTCTTATCTGTTCTGATCAGTACATCTGAGCTCTGTGTGTTTTGTGTGTGTGTGTGTTAGTGTGTGTGTGTGGATCCTGCAGTGGGAGCTGTGGTCACATGCTCCTGAGCAGCTCTTTTGTGTATTGTTTCTTGTCGTTCTTGTGACCAGCAGGGAAAAGGAGCCGTTCTGTCGTGTTGCTTGCTGCTGTCGTTGACTCAATATCGCCCTCTCTTATTCTTCTCTGGCTCCCAAACTAAAAGAAGTCTAAGAGGCTTCAAACGAAGCATTATACAACAATGAGTGATCGGACCCAACAGCTTGATGCAGAAACTCTCTGATGTTGCCCCCTTTTGATCATTCCCCTGTGGTGTTTTCTTCCACTGCTGATTTTGTGTATTATCTTTGTTGTACCCATTTTAATGTAACCCCTCTTTCTCCTCATGCCCCTTTTCTTTTCATGACAGGTGGATAATGCCAAAGTTCTCCACTATGTCGGAGCGGGCATCGCCTTCCCCACCAGTATGCTGTTTGTGTGCCTGCAGTCAGCACTGACTTACCGACTGGCCAAGACCCAGGGGGAGTACAACGTGGCCCACCTCCGGCTCGGCATGACCCTGCTGGCCTTCGTAGCCTTGGTGCTCAGTATCCTTCCCAGCCACTAACAGATGGCAGCCTTTGAGGCTGTCAAGTGCTTTAGAGTAGAGTGTAGTACTGCCAGCCTGGTTAAGGACAGAGACATCCCCTCCACATTATATGACAACCGCAGTGTCCCTCCAGTATTCAATGTCAAACCCTGTCTTTCGTGTTATGTGTTTTTACATACATGCTGTACATGAGAGTAGATTCAATGGTTGATCATGATCGAGGACATGTTTTCAAACAAATCTGTTTGACATGGCACTCGATGCTATGAAAACTCTGATAGACATGGTTTAAAGCAATATTTAAATATTTTCTTGCTGATAGTTAAATGAGAAGATTATTACCTCGTATTAATCGTGTCTGCACAGAAAATATGCAGCCATTTTTCTTAGCTTAAAATAAAGACTGGAAACAACTAGCCTGGATCTTATAGACCTTTAAACCCGTTGAAATATTACTCAAACTTGCCCACACCAACACAGCCCCGTATTTCTTTAAGTTTAGTTTTCTTTTTGAAGCAGGGCTATTTTTGGTCTGAGCACCAGCTTTTTCTTTTCATAATCAGAAAATGCTCAGCTCCTTATTCTAAGTATTGAAATAACTGGGTTGACTCGGCTTTGCTGTTGTTGTCCTTAACCATGTTTTCAGGTGGTGTATTTTTCTGTCAGGAGAGCTTCGTCCTGCAACACGCGTCGGCCATCTTTGAATGGGTGTTCTGCGTCATCATCATGCTGTTTTACGGGACATTTGCCTTTGAGTTTGCCGGCATGTCAGGAGATACAATGATAGTGCTGGCTAGAGGAGGGACCCTGGGACCTGCTGGGAGAGAACACAAGGTGGACGCTCTGGGAGCACTGGGAGGGCACGGTCCACACTCACAGCCGCATCCACACCAACCTGAAAACATGTCCATACTGTAGCCCGCTGGCACATCTCAATGCCACAATTGGCTTGTTTATTCCTTTCAAACTCCGGTTGTTGAATGAGTTTAATGATTCATTTCCAGCCACATTCATGAAGCTATGAAACCAGGCCAGTGCAGTCGCAGTTCACGGCAGAGTGGATTCTACTATTTCAACCCCAGGGGCGTAGATGTGCTGCCACTGCTCAGCTTGTATTGTGCTCACATCAGAGCTCAGTGTCTCTAAAGAACTTGTTTGCATTTTGCACATTGCACAAGTGTGAAACCAAATTTTATCCCAACTCAGTCCTGTCCTCAGCGACCAGCAGAGGAGTATTTTGTCAATCAGATCAAGAAAATGTACTGTTCCCTCAGAGATATTGTAACCCATCTCATTAAGTGGCTCTGGACCATTTCGACTTCAGGTGACTGCCGTGATGCTTTCATTGTATGAAAATGAGTGAAGGCTGCTGGACGGCCTAGCTGACGGTATTACAGTAGTGAGATGGAGAGAAAAACAGAGAGACAGAGAAGACGATGTATGAGTGTTACAGGGGGAGCAAGGTCAGACCCCGACGCCTTGTTTCCCAAGAGAGAAAGGATGAATGCAATACATTCAAAGAAACAGTCTGTCAATAGAAGAGTATATGAATGTTTTAGTCAACCATGGAGATAAAACATTTTACAGAGCAATCATTTTAATCTGCATTAAGCAATATTTTTTATATTAACAAATCAAATAATGGTAATGTCAGAGTTCATAGTACCAAATCCCCTGAGAATTAACATTCTACTCTACATATTTTTTAGCTGCTTTTGCTGAATGTTTTGGTGCCTCAGCCTGCATACTGTCAAACCGACTGTACGCTAGTTTCCAATGTCAACGAGTGGATGGTAAAGAAAGTTGACCATTTTTGGAAAGCTGAAGGCCCGGATATTTTTAACCAAGGCTAAAAAGAATGTGAATATTGGACTTATATTTTTCAGGTGGCCACCAGGTTAATAATGTTGCGCTGGATGTGTAAGGAAGCACAGACATTAATTGGATGTGTGAGTAAGCACAGATGTTAACTCCTCTGTTTGTTTTGTGGTCAAAAATCCCTTAAAGCAGTTTTAAAATACACAAACAACTTCATGTTTGATCAGCGACTCCACATGTGCAAGGCTTACACTATTCTTAAAGTATCCATGGGACCCATACATACGGGTGATGTGCCATATCATTGTTTTAACTGCATACAGAACATACAGTAGACCTCTATATCAACCTTAAACCTCAAATAGTATTTGATTCAACTTCCTCTCTGTGGAGTTAAGCCAAAGAGTATGAAAGAGAGATGATGCAGTGTCCAGAGGCCAAATACGTACCAGCTAATTCAAGCCAGAGCTTGAGGTTTATTGAGTTTAGTGACGAGGCATCACACGTGTTTTCAGGTCTTATAGACGTACGTCTGCATCTCATTACTCCCCAACAAGGAGCAGCAGAACATGCTCTTATTGCTTTACCTACTTCCTTTTCCTTTGAATCTCAGAACTCTATATAGTTGGATTTTTCCAGCATGTCTAGCTGGTGTAGTGAGACAAAGGGAAAATAAAGGATTTGTCATGTCAGACATAAGTGGGATGCACTGTCCTGCCTCTGTGTTACTGTAAAGCAAAATATGCCAAATATCAGTTTGCCTGTGGCATCGGTGCTAAAACACAAAAGGCCTTATCCTGTCTTTTTTCTCTGAGTTTATCTGTGATTATGATAATGTCTGATGAAAGAAAGCAATAAGATGGAGACATAGGGTCAATCCCATCTTTGACTACTGATAGTGGAGGCGCAGGGACAGAAGGTTGCACGCACGCCTGTGAGTGCCAGGAATACCAAAGCGGATAAATGCCAATACCAATTAATTTCCATTAAAAAATGCTCCCTGCTATTATCGACACTGACAAATTTTATCTGTTTGTCAGTGTAGTTTAGCCTCATGGTTGGATATCTTTTTCTTTCAGTGCAGATATTTAAATGTTGATTGTTCATTGACTTTCTCTGACGTTTCGTGCTGTGTTGTTATACAGAATTACTGTTCATATTTGTAGGAACATTTTAGTTCAACATCTCAGTGTAATATTAACACACTCTGAGGTCTCTGGTGAAAAACCAGAGCAAGCAGAGGGTTTACAACAGGAATGGTCTTGTTAGTAGGCCTTCACACAGTAAAAATATCACTCCCTCATACCACAACTAGCCACATGTTAGTGCAGAGGTTTTGTTAGTGCCAGTATTTTGGGTGCAAGTGGTTAAGTTGCTCGAAACACCATTCTTCAAACACAGTTTTACAATCTGTTACAGAAGAACTGAAATGTAGTGATTCACTCTCAGACTGAATGTATGAATACTCTCAACCAGACTGGAGTGGAAAACCTTGTGCATGCTGCACTGTGGAATGAGCTGGAAGGTCGAAACAACACCAGCTGATCACTTGCTTCTCTCTGCTGGTCAAACTGCTTATTGCATTGAGTTTCTGTTGCAGTCAGAGCTGTAATGTCGTAGCTCAGCTCTTGTTTTCTACTTGAAAAGGTATACATTTATGTATCCGCAGCCAAGAATATTCAGCCAGATACACGTTAAGGCCAAAATTTGCTTTTGTTTTACTTCTGTTTTACTTTACCAAGAAGGTGGAGCTGATTAATGAAGAGCACTTGAACCTGTGCTTCTGGCTTTAGTTCAGCAGCGATCTTCACGTTGTTCTACCTGGCATCACCTCAAAGTAAAACTTGGTCTTGTGACACTACTTTTCTCAATATGCATTCTTGTAACAAATCACAGTAACGATTTGATGCATTTTAAATGTTAAGCCAAATGATGGTGCTGCTCATGCTGCTCTAGCAAGAAACATGAATTACACAGTTATTAAAATGTTTATACTTAATGGTTTATGCATGTTACAGTAGGAATCCATACCTAATGCCCCCATTTCCAGTTGAACACTACAAAAATAATTTAAAATATTTCTTATGAGAAACTTTCCTTCAGTCGGATTCAAATTTTGCATTGCCTGCTCTGCCTCTCTCTGTGTACTTTCTACTTTCTCGTTTACTGATCTGTCTGAACTTTGCACTCAGGAAAATGTTACGACACCAGCTGCATTGTTTGATTCAAAGCAGAATGAACTGCTTGCTTCTGCCTTCTGTTGTCAGTGGTTTAATGGAATTCGTTTTATGTTCATGAGGATTTTTCATGTTTTGTTGTTTTGTGTAGTATAGGTGCAACTGCTTTTTTCAAAGTTGTAACTGCTTTTTCACAGTTGTATGATTGATGGTTTGCCATAATGTAATAGCTAATTTTGTTAATCAAGACTGTTAAGCTTAAAAATAAACATTCCTGTATAGTTAGCTTGTGAGAATGCTTATTCTGCTCACATAAACATGGTTAAACATCTGCAAGAAAAGCTAACTAACTCATGCAATCGGTAGTTCATTGGTGAGAGCATTCTGACAAACTAACTAGCATCTGTACAGTAAAAATCACAAAACTCTGTTACTCGATACTCAATTCTCAAATGCAAAATGCTCCCTATGTGCCTTATGTATTATTTTGATAATGAAAACCAAAGAGGTTTAGGATGTAAATTCTATTTTGATGAAAAGTCATATTATTGTATATATATGCCTTAATGTTCAACAAATAAAAACTGTTTAAAATTAAAGCAAATGTTTGACCTTTCTTTCCCTTCATAATTTGCTTCATGTAAGTAAGTAATCGAAGCTCCGGACAAAACATTTTTTATTTTCTTTATTGTGTAATTATTTACATTGTCCAGTTTCTCTGCCAACAAAGTTGACAGGAGATGACACAAATCAACACATTAAATAGAGGAAAACTTCTCTTACAAAAACAATGTCGGCTGTAGATGAAAGCACGGGTTGTTACACTCACCACAAAGTCCTAAACCTCTACAGACATGAAGGTTCAAGGCGAGCACACTTCCTCAATCCCATCAGAAGAAAATAATTAGATTAAATACTTTGTGATTAAGCAATGGTGAAAGCAGACTTCAAATTTTCTAAATGCTGTGTGAGAACCATTTTAATAAACACTCCCTTTTTGCCTCAAAATCCATGAGATCCTTCTCAGTCTGCAATATAGAGCCACAGTGTAACAAGACAACAGACCAACATGTTTTTAGATAGAGCACACTTCCCATTGAATAACAAATTTGCTTAATATCTATGCAAAGATATGCATAGGAGATGGCATGGTATTCTGTCAGATATTATCCTGGGTCAGCATAGCATTTTAACATTGTAAAAATGCAGCAATTTTAAGACATCAGTGGTCCACTAAACGCTTTAGTCTCATCAGTGTGTTGTCAGAGTTCAGGCTTCTAGTTATTTGCTAAGAAGAGTCACATTTACAGACTCAGTCACAACAGCAGGCCTGCTGGTAAAAAAAAAAAAAAAAAAAAAAGACATATAAAGATACAAATCAGCCACCGGGTGAGCTGTTTGGCAATAAAAGCAACTTGATATTAAAACAAAGCAGATGACAGAAAAGAAGAGCAGTGTTACAAAGTACGACTGCATGGCTATTTTACATTTGATTGATTGTAACATATTCAAGAGATATGAGCTCTGGTGATTGTAACCACGCAAACAGCTTCCTGTCGCACACATTACAAAATAAGACTTAGAAAAGTAATTTTACAGTTGTGACAAAAAGATTACATTTTCTTCTGAAGCCTTTGGTTTAGCAATAATTGCACTTCTGACGTTCATATGATAGTCACTGATGAAGCACCGAGGTTGTTTCTGTACATCACACTGGTCACATAGAGGAACATTCACAGCTTTGAGTTAAAACACTCTGTTTTCACACTATTTCTAGTAGGATGCACAGGGTTTCTGCCAGACAAGTTGATGGTAATGAGGGTGAAGAACACTGATCTCAGACCTGCTGTTTTCATTTAGTGCATTCACGTTTTAACCAACAGATGTCACTGGTGAGGTTTCAAACCATTATATCTATGTTTCCAACTGAGCCGCCCCGCTGTACTGCAGTTTAAAGAACATCTTTAAAATACATTTTAAAAAATTAAAAATTCCCAGGTGCTTAGGCCCGATGGGGGGTCAACTTAGGCACGGTGCGCCGCCTTTCAAAGCACTAGCAGAAATCCTGGTACAAGTATTTATCTTGAGAGTATTTTATTTGCTGTGGTGTTCCTTTACGTTATCAGGGATATCTTTGACTAATGACAGTACATGTATTTCTAAAGCACCAATAATTGGATGTTGTGTTGGCTAGAAAAGGACTGGGGGGAAAAGGATTGGTTACTGAGTCCGTCCATCGGCTACAACCACTCTTGCATATAATTATCTTCTTAGCTTTTAAAAGCTGACTTATTCCTAAATTTGGCTTTAGTTCTTCATATTAAAAAAAATGTTGGCAGTTGTAGCTCATGAAGAGGCTTCTTGTTCAGCCTTGGGGTGAGTCGATCAGCACAAGCAGGCGGAGTATTTAGAAGACAAGCTTTTTTGGCATCTCCCAAGTAAACTCTGATCGGCCGAAGTGGCCATAAGAGGCTGTCTCCTGGTAGATCGGCCTCTTCAGGTTCAGTTCCCTATGGAGGATACAGAGGAAATGCAACATCAGAGACATACTTAAAAAGTGGAAATTCATCAGAAAATGTAAAACCTTAAATGTGATTCTTTGTGATTATGAACATGTTGCATCATAAACGTTTTTGTTACATCTGGGATAAATAAAAGTTTATCTTATTTTATTCAGAAGATCATCTTTATGAGCTCAGTAACTCGGGGTTTGTCTATGGGGAGCTGTAAGATGCCCTTTTGTATATGTGTTCCAATATGTGGAACTCAAAAATGATCGTGACTAAGATCTTTTTAAACTCAAGTTTTTAAAGGGGGATCAGTCATGTAGGCATGAATGATCTGGTGCTTCTCAGTGAGTTTTATGATAAATTTACTGTATCACTGTGTTTTGCCCAATTCTGTATGTATTTTCCTGTTGGGTTTTATATAATTTAAAGGCCCATGTACGGACGGGTATTGCAAACTGGTTAGGCTAGAAATGCTGTAGACAGTATAAAGGCTACCATCTTAAAGCCACTATGTGTACAATTTGAAAATATCCAACTTTGGAACTCCCTAGTGGTAATATCAAAAAATGCACAGCTGCAGAAGTAAAGCAGCATTCAGGTTTCTCCAATTTTCACAGTTTAACACATTCTCGAAACACAAAGAATGAAACATTTAAAAAGATGCTATGGTCACTTAAAAACACAGCACTCTTGTCTTGAAATTGTTTACCTGACAATGACTCCTGGCCGCAGGTCGAAGTTCTTGTTGACAATGTGGAGCAGCTCTGACTCTGTTTTCTCGGAGGAACCGTAGGTGAACAAGGAGATGGACAAAGGTTGGGCCACTCCGATAGCATAAGACACCTGTAACACACACAGACAGGTAGATATACATGTTTTTATCAGCGTGTCATCGCCAGTCATCTATCCTCGCGCATGTTTGGACAACTCTGTACACTCACCTGAACCAGAACTCTCCTGCACAGTTTGGCTTTGACCAGAGACTTGGCTACCCAGCGAGCAGCGTAGGCAGCGGAGCGGTCGACCTTTGAGAAGTCTTTGCCAGAGAAAGCTCCGCCGCCGTGAGCTCCCCAACCTCCATATGTGTCTACAATGATCTTCCTGCCTGTCACGCCAGCATCCCCCTGTTGGGCAAAAAAGGGGGGGAAGATGAGCAAAACTCTGTGGTGACTTCAACGTTTATTTTAGATGAAATGAGCAGTTCGTATGTGATGGTCACCTGGGGTCCTCCAATGACGAAGCGACCACTAGGCTGGAGGTGGTAGATGGTTTTATCGTCCAAATATTTAGCAGGAACTACGGCTTTGATCACCTGATAGAATCGATGCGTTATTAAAAGCAAATATATGACTTCATCTCCTACCTAATACATTATTCAGAGCCCAGTTAGGTGTGTTTGTGAGACTCTACCTTCTCCTTGAGCACGCTCTTCTGTTCCTCCAGAGATATGCAGTCATCATGTTGCACAGAGATCACGATGGTGTGAACTCTCTTGGGGATCACAGCTCCGTCCTTCTGGTCATAATGTACTGTCACCTGTGGGACAGACAAAGAAGAAGTTGTTGGAATTTGTCATATTTACTCACTTAATCTACAGTTACAGTTTCCTGTAATTTTATCAGTTTTCTTGTGCACACCCTCACCTAAAACTTTGAACGAAATTTTAGTCTGATACCCTCTAACATCCCAGAAAAAAGTGGCTGCATCTGTAATAGCCTGTGACTTAAGAAGCTGCAGTTGGCCCCTTTCTTCTGGTGTTGAGACCAGGTAATTAAATAGTTACTTTGTTAATTCGTTAATACTTCTTTGTAGTAAAAATGTGCGCTCAGTCCAATCTCGGATAAATCTAAATCTCTATGTTCGAATACCTGGATGTTCTCGCAACCTACAGTTGACCTGGGGACACAAAGGCATTAGACAGTTTATTTCACAGACTTGCAGTCAGCAGCTAACTGCCTCTTAATCAGTCAAAAGTCTATTATTTCTACACAGAGAGCTTTATCTTAAATACGTGCAGTAGCCACTGTTGATCCGATTGTGTCTACTGGCACCAAAATAAATCTCTTGGAAGACGTCCAGAGTAGAAACAATAAACTAAATCACAGAAACACTGCTGTGGTGGTTTTTCTGTTTTGCAAGGGAAAAAAGAAAACTCTTGCATATGTAATACAATACCTAACCTCACCTGTGTTTTAGAGTCTGGACGCAGCCAGGCGATGGTGCCGTTGCGTCTGAGTTCAGCCATCTTGGCGTTGAGTTTGTGGGCTAAGACGATGGTGAGAGGCATGCACTCCTCTGTCTCATCTGTGGCGTATCCGAACATCAGACCCTGCAGAGCAGAGAGAGTGTCAGAATAGAAACTGAAAGATGCAAACTGTGAGATAAATAAACAAATAGATGAATAAAGTAAATGAAGATGTGCTTTCGGATAAAGTTATGTTTTGAGAAGAAGATCCTGACTTTTTTTTAAATCCTTAGACATGGTATTATAGATATTGCAAAGCTTGTTTGTTGGTGTTTTTATTTGTTGACTTATTTGTGATTTTACACATAACTTAAATTTCAGTGGTAAAATCTAACTAAATACATTTACTCAACTACTGTACTTAATAATTTTAAGGTACTTGTATTTCCATTTTATGCTACTTGATACTTCTACACTACATTTCAGAGGGAAATATTGTACCTTTTAGTAGATTTTATATAAAAGACAAAGATATAATTCAGTGTGAAAGATTAAACCAGTCCTTTTCAAACCTTTTTGGTTTGTGACCTCTTTTATAAAAATCAGTGTCTAGTTGGAGTCCCTTGTCAAGATTTTGACATCTGAAGATGATTTCCTTTAAATAATTGTTTGAGGCCCCAAATCGTCCAAAATTTCACAAAAACAAAAAAAGTTTTTTTTGAGGGTTGGAATGAAAAAGTTTTTTTTCATTCCAACCCTCATTAATCAACAGGGTCACAAGCCCTCAGATTTATCTTGTAACTCAACCTGCAACAGTAAAATGTTGATTATCTGCATGATTGAGGTTTTGTAAATAAAACCTGAAAAAACACTAACATGTATTCCACCAAACACTGCAGAACTGAGTCAAACAAACTGTGGTTTTTGACTTTCGTCACTATGGCCTGTCCCCTGAGCCACCGTGAGTCAAAGGACACATTGACCTGTTGCAACAGTCCTACCTGGTCTCCCGCTCCAATGTCCTCCTCCAGTCTGTCAACGTGGACCCCCTGAGCAATGTCTGGACTCTGCTGCTCCAGAGCCACCAGCACATTACAAGTCTTATAGTCAAAGCCTACAGACAAAAGTGAAGAAGAAAAGCTGACAACACACAGCACATATTACCTCTAATTTTGTTTATTTCCGTGGCATTTTCTCACCCTTATCTGAGTTGTCGTAGCCGATGTGTTTGATGGCGTCCCTCACCACCTTCTGGTAGTCCACATTGGCCCGAGATGTGATCTCTCCACAGAGCAACACCATGCCAGTCTTACACACCGTCTCTGTCAGTACAATCAACACATTCAGCGCTTTTAAATATCTGGAGATTACAATATTTTTGGTCCACTTTTGGACTCTGATCACTTGGAAATAGCTGCAACAACATGACACACCTGATTGCCGTTATCAGAAAGTTCACAAGGTTGTGCTCACAAGTGGCCCTCTTGTGACATTCAGGGGTCAATATTGAAAGACAATGAATGATCTCTACAGTGCCGATGACTTAAATTCCAGGCGGGATACTGGCCAGTGGGTTAGTCTGTTTACACTCAGCTATGTCAAAACGGACCACACGTTGCCCTTTGTCTTACTTAGGAGAATTTAAAACAAAGACTTGTTAAGTGTCATTTTTTAAGCCATAAAAGGGGATGATACAAACCCCCCCCCCCCCTCCCCCCCCCTCTCCCCCCCCCTCTCTCTCTCTTTCTCTCTCTCTCTCTGTGTCTCCAAGTTTCATGTCGTTTTTTGAAATGACATTTAAGTAGTTTACTCACCACAGGCCACTTTGGCATCTGGGTCCTGCTTCAGGTGAGCATCCAGAACAGCATCACTGATCTGGTCACAAATTTTGTCTGTGGAGAAGCATTAAGCAAAAGGTTTACATTCAGCACAGAGAAAGTTTGATCTGAATTTATAATTGCACTTCGGACTGTCTATTTGTCATATATGAGGCAGTAATCCCAGTGTTCGAAGGACAGAAAATAACATATATTGTAGGTTTTGCATAATATTAACAATAGGTGTTAGCAGGAGAGGCCAAGTTCACAAATATTTCTCTGCAAGGTGACATGCTAATATTTCAAACAGGTAGAGCGTGAAATTTTAGTTGTATCAGTTGGATTTGAGTGCGGCAGCAGGACAATGCCTCACAAACCACTCCATTCATCTGTCTCTGTCATCATGCTGAAGCAATGCAACACACTGGTTACATCAGAAACAACATCAACATCTGGTTGCATTGGCTCAAAAACAACACTGAGAACTCCAAAATATAGTTTCAACACAATTTCTTGGACATCAAGCAATTCAATAAATATGAAATGTTTTTCCATCTCTACTCAAACTGACATTGCAGTTGGTTTACAGTCTGCAGGAATGGGACTACATATCCTCTGATCCTACTATCTGTGGGAAAAGCCCAGACCTCGAGGTGTGTTATCAAGCAAAAGGTGTGCGCTGCAGCCTTCTACAAAGGCCACACACCCCTGACTGTCAAACAGTGAATGGAAAGTCTTAACCCTATGCATTGTATCATTATAATTTGGCTTCATGTAGGCTGCACTGTTATTTAATGGTAAGCAAATACAAAAACCAATATTAAGATTTTATTTAAAAAGAAAGGTTCTATTAAAGGTTCTATTAAAGGTTGTGGGCACACTTCATCTGGACTGGCAGTTTAGAAGAAATCAAATGTGGACTATAATAAAAAACAAAAAATCATTTTGTTTAAGTTAGTCATGTCAAGCCATCTGCTTTTCTTCATTGTTTATTATAACATGGAGATGAGATGATTTGGAAGAGTTTTTTGGATTCATATAAAAATTGCTGAAGTGCCTCTTTAGATTATTATGTGTGTTTGTGTTTTTCTTTTCTCTGCTAACTAGGTCTTCCACTTTTGTATGTTTCTTACTTTGAATGGAATTTGTCTTTTAGTATGTCTTTTAAGACAATGTCTACTGTATAATCTATAGAGTGAGATATGATATCTATCTACAATCTCTCTCTTTGCCATGAATCAAACCTTTACTTTAAAAATCAATAATGCAAAAAAGAAAAAAAAAAAGATAATTCAAAATCTGTGTCATTTATTTTCAAACACTGTGGTTTTACATAATACACAACTGGTTTACTCTGCTGTGTTTACTGATCATTGGTTTAGCACAGGGGACTTTGTAAGGTTACATAGTGACAGGGGGGTGGGGATGTGGGGTTGGCAGTAAAGTACAACTTAACTTATCTTTAACTTAATCATTAAGTAAGTTAGACAAACTCTCACAGGCCTAAATGGTTTATAACACACAAATAAATAATAAACTACTAAAAAATAAACACCTACAAAGACATTTTTAAGGGTTTCTTTAAGATGCAGTAAATGTTTCATACAAAAGTACATACAAGGACAAATAACTAAATATACCAAAAAAAACAAAAACAAACAGGGACCAGAAGCTATAAAGATTCATGGCAAATAATGGGACTTGTTAAAAGCAATAACATTGTTCTGTAAAAACTGATTTAAATGTATTTTAAACATGTCAATAGAGGGCAACAATTCCAAGTTAAATATGCCTTGCAGCTCAATCCAAGCTCAAACCAAGATTTAAATAACAAGAATTGACAGCCGTCACTTTAGGTCACTTTAGTTAGGTTAAGGCTGTAAGACAAGGTTGTTCTGTAGCAGCAATTTTCATACATTCATCCCCACATACTGATGTCAACATGACAGTTGGAGAGCACGTCACTCTGCATTTTTCTCAGCATGCAACCTTACACCAGTCTGTCACACACACATTCACGTCCTGCTGCACATAAGTGAGAGTGAGGGGCAGTAAACACATGTTGCTGTGAATGGAATACCAACCATGCTTGGAGAGTAAATACGCAGCACTGTGGGGAAATGAAATATTACCTCTATTCTTCTGTGTATAGATAAGAAAAAGGTAAAGATAAGTTATTGAAATTGAATGTTGAGTGTTTTTAGTGCAAAGAGATTTGACAAGCTGCGAAGGATCTTCTAGTAAACACTTTAATACACTTAATTTGCAGTGTGATTTTAAGTTAAAGTTTCACACACAGGTTGACTGTAGACTCACCTGGATGTCCTTCTCCTACGGACTCCGACGTGAACATGAAAGAGCCATCATCCAACAGATCACTCATTTTTTCTACAGGGCCAGGGTACTCAATACTCTCAGGGAGAAAAGGTTCCTCAGTTCCCACCAACAAGCAGTCCAGAGAGATCTGAAGGCTGCTTTATATTCCTGCTGGTTCTCTTTAAGAAAGAAATGAAGAAACGGAGGCCAAAAGCCCTGCAGCCAATACAAAGTCTATCCTACCAAACTCCACGTCTCTGTCCACATGGTCCAATATATATGGCTAAGAGAACACACACGCGCACACACACACTCTGTCACTCACTCACACTCTCTCTCTCTCTCTCTCTCTCACTCGCTCACACCCCCCCAACACACACACACACACACACACACACACACACACACACACACCAACACACACACACACACACACACATCATGTGAATCCATGGGACAGTCCATTCGAGGGGGGAGTGGATGGTCGGAGGGCATTTCAGCTTGTGAAAATTGCTTCTTAACTACTTGTACACTGTACGATGCCTGAGTGTCGGTTTATAATCGTCACCTCTGCTTTGATGGCCCTGCTTTAGGGTGTGACGCTTATTTGGTGGGTGCAGGAACATCTTAAACTGGGGTTTCCCCTCCCCCCGTCATGCCAGTGGGACAGCTCTGTCTGCTGGGACTAGGCCAGGTTGGGACAACCTATGGAAAGAGAGAGAGAGAAGAGGTAGTTGTTGTCAACTGTGAAAATAATGCAATTACTCCAGCTTACATCACGTTCTGAGCAAAATTAGTGATGAAAGAACACAAATGCACTGGAAAGTGAATAGAAAGGAACCAAACCAATGGTACATGATTGTAAAATATGTAGCCCTGCAACAAAGAAAATCAATCTGTAACAATATTTATATGGATTCATCGTTATCAATTTTCAAGCAAATATGCCTGACATTTGATGGTTCCAGGTTTTCAAATGTGATAATTTGCTGCTTTTTTTGGTTTTCATTATAGTAAATTGCAGTGGTGCGAAGTACATTTAGTCAAGTAATGTACTTGAATTACATTTTAAAGTACTTGTACTGTACTGTGTTTCCATTTCAGAGGAAAATATTGCACTTTTTAATTAGTACTTCTTCCTTTGATGTTTTGAATACATTTGACTGATAATACTTTTGTACTAAGTAAGTAAGATTTTGAATGCAGGACTTGTAATGGAGTATTTTCCCAGTGTGGTATTGCTACTTCAGAATACTTCTCCCACCAGTGGTACACTGAAGAATTTGGGGTTTACAGTTTGAAGACAATAATGACCACCATTGATCACCTTGCATTGTAGCTCATTGTGATGGCCATTTTTGACTGACTCAAAGTTACAGGACTCTGCACTGCAGAATATAGATATTTTAAGGTTTTGATGGTGGTGAACCTTTACAAACAGGATGAAAGCCAGGTGTAAAGTGAGATGGAGAAATGAGCAGCAGGGATCTTTTCCAGAGCTCTGATTTTTATTAATGACCATAAACAAGTTACAAAAAGTTCCACAACTCCCACCAACGTGTAGTAGGCTGATGGGCAACAAAAGCAGCCTCAGAGGTGCAGCAGATTCCAGTAGCCGAGGGGACACCCAACCTGACCCTCTCTCTCTGACACACTACACTGCTTTCTATTCACCTACATATAGACTCTACCAGCCCCATTATCCAGTGAAGGGCACAAAGACACTCCCATACTAAATTTAACAATACATTTACAATTGAACCATACCAATATTTCCACATACAAAATACACATGACTATTGACTAATTATATAGATTAAATAAAATACATAATAAACTGAAGAAATACCAAACAAAAACCAAACAAAAAACTACCCACTGCTGCATTGTCACGTATCCACTCCATTAAAACACACTCCTGAAAGTAGATCTCAAACAGTGATTAGTAGAGGTTCCAAAATAAAAGCACAGCATTCACCCTGTATTCATCTGTTTCGTCACCCGGCAAGCTCGCCAACCACCTTACAAGATACAGTGTTCTGCTTCCCAGGCCGATAGTGGATTAAGAACCGGTATTGTTGAAGGGACAGGAACCAACAAGTGAAGTGATCCTGCTGTTGGCATCTTTCACCTGTTCCAGCCATTGTAGTGTTTTATGGTCCGACTCCAGGTTGAACTCCCTTCCAAGCAGGTAGTACTTGAAGGTGTCGATGGTCCACTTAATGGCCCAAGACTCCAGCTCTACTGCAGAGTACCTTGTCTCCCTGGAAAACAGTTTCCTGCTGATGTAAGCCACTGGTTTCCTCTCATCTCAATTTCCTTGTAGGAGGATCCCATCTATCCCCCGGTGAGAAACATCAATCTGGATTCTGAAGGGTAACTTGAAGTTTGGGCTCGGCAGCACCAGCACCCAGCACAGGCCCCTCACCCCACACCACCTTGGTTTTTGCATTGCTGGTGTGATCTGATATTAGCGTCTGCACACTACCAGTATTAAGGAGAGCTTGGGCTTGTTTACTGTAACTTTAGTGACCTGCTGTTTTCCTACCAAACAATTCTCACTTTGACGGGGTCAAGGAACAGTACAAAAATAAGCTGCTTTAGCCTTTCCGAAGGGGCATTTTGGCTTAATGTGTCCTTCCTGACGACAGTAAAAGCAGACTGGCATAGCAGTTAACTTTGTCTTAAGAGTTACAGATTTAAGTTTTTTCTAGAGGCCTAGCTGGTTTTGGCTCTCTAGGACCACCTTCATCCCCAATCACAATGGCTTACCCTGTGCAGTAAAGGACTTCTGTGGAGCCTTGAACCGGTAGCTCTTGGACCCTCTTCAGGCTGCCAGGAAGGTCTCACCAGTAGAGCTGCTTTCCGTGCTGGATCTCTTTCCTTTACCCACACTCTTAGTTATGGAGAGAGGGAGCGGTAGAACTGCTCCAGAACAAGGATATCCCCAGCCTGCGTCTTGGTCCTCCGCTCTGGTTGGACCAACTTGTTGCACAAGTCTTTAAGTTGATTGTAGAACTCTCTCGGGTTTTCATTAGGGTGGATGTCAGGCTCCATGAACCTCTGCCAAGAGACCTCCTGATTGACCTCATATTTGTCAAGGATGGCCTCTTAGACCTTCTTCTAGTCGATAGTGTCATCGGCTGACTTGGCCACATATGCTGCTCACACCTTCTCTGTCAGATGTGTAATCAGCCTTACTGTCCAATCGATCTCCGGCCACTGATATGTCACTGCCAGGTACTGATCAATATCATCACCCTACTCCAGTCTGGGAACTGCTGCCTGCCCCCAGCCCCTACTCATTAACTCTTCCCGGGCACAGGACTGGGAAACATGCTCCTATTCCTGCTGTAGCAGTGCGTTCAGCTGGGGCTGTCACTCTCCCCTCTGCTGCTGCTCCAGATCATCTCTGGGTTGTCCATTTCAACCTGCATTTGCTACCAATTTTTTGTCCTGTCTAATTGTTTTTTTGTCCTGCCTTTCACTTAGGTCAAGTTGGAAGTGAAGACACTGCTGCAACATGCCGGTAACTAAGTCCGTATCTGAAGGCCCCAGGTGCTCCTTTCTAGAGTGTATGGTTATTGGCAGCCCTCCTGCAGCACCCTCTTCCAGGGCCATCTTGAGCGACATCCATCTTTTAAGCTTTGGAGTGTGCTTTAAGTCTACCCATAAGTATATGCCTTCAATCTGGCATCTTTTCCCACTTCTGACACCAAATGTAAGGTTTTGATGGTGGTGAACCCTTGAAAACAGGATTAAAGCCAGCAGTATTGAGGCAAAGCATGATGGAGAAATGAGCAGCATCAGTGAAGCAGGGATTTCTTCCAGAGCTCTGATTTTTACAAGTGACTATAAACAAGTTACAAAAGGTTCCACAACTCTCACCAATATGTAGCTAATTTTATAGTGTTGGACAGTCTAATCTAAAAATATACCATATTTAATGAACTGATTTTATGTTTTTTATATAATATTTTTTATTTTTGCAGATTAGTTCCATTATGTGAGTGTTAGCGTCTTTTTGTAGAGCTCAAGTGCAGTGTACAATAAAAAGGCTTACAGGATAGTGGAGCAAATACCATCTGAGTCAAGTGAGGATGATGCTAGTGGCAGTGATGATGAATGGCTGCCAGAAAAAGAAGGATTAGCAAATACTAGCAGTAGGCCTAGTGACAGAGGAGCTGAGGATGGACAGAAAAAAAGCAGAAATGTCTGGAAAACCAAAGACAACCAGTTTGAGAGAGACTTGCCTCCTTTTTAGCAGAGTGGTAACTGAATGTTGAGGGAACAGAACCAATACATATCTTTATGCATCTATTTCCCAAAGCAGTATCCAAGGCAGCCCAAAATCAGGTTTGGCCATTGAAACCACTGGCCCCAGCTCACCAAAGCAAAAAATGTTGCTTACACTGCCAATAATTAAGTTTAGAGCAGACAGTCACCTGTTGTCTAAATGCTCTTTTCCATCTAAGTCTCAGCCTGAGGCTATTGTCTCTGTACACAACTGCATAATATATCTAGCCATTTCCTGAGAGGAGATCAAATAATGAAGATGTGTCTCTCAGATATCTCATGGCCTTTCAGGTGACTCACTGTGCCTGTGTTGTTGCAGAAAATCAGGGGCTGTATTGGACTGTTTGTGCAAGTGATGCAGACACACATAAACATAGTGTGTGTATGTGCATGCACAAACATACACCTGGAGAAACAATGGGACTGTCAGCAGCACACAGACATAGACTCTGTACCTTTTCACGTGGTATACAGCTCTGCAGACAGTGAGAGATAAACGAATCTCTCTTTATTGTAGCGTCAACAGTGCAGAGGAACAAACCCTTTTCTCTCCATCTCTCTCTCATCTGGCTCTAATTTCAGATGGTGTTGAGTTGGCCTCATGAAATGAGAGGAGAATTTTAACTAGCTGTCAGTAGTGAGAAAAATACCACTCTTTCTTACTGCTTTAAACCTAATTTAAAGCAGATTTAACCAGAAAAACAAAAAGCACAGTCTACAGTACATTAACCATCCAGCCAATGTAGGCAGTGGTGGTAAATGGCTTTTGTATTTCCGAGTTCATATAACTACAGTGGACTTGTAGGTCTGTGCAATTGCAGGACTTTTGTGGGCTTTTGGTGGAGGCAGCGTGTTTTTTTTCAGGCAGGGAACAAGCTGCAGTGCTCCTTCTCCATGTCACACCAGGACAGAGCCGGCTATGGTCAGACCCAGCTGCTCTGTCGGAGAGGGAGCACTGCGGAGCTGAGAATCTCCAACTGTGTATTTTGGCTGAAATTGTACTCTTTCAAATTCTCCAGCAAGTCCACTTTCTTCTCAGTTTTGCCTACTGCACCTTTAACTAACGCTAGTGTTACCTAAAAGTAAACTGTTGAAATAATTAGTTAAAGATATATATAAATGGTTGTAAATAAGCTAAAAGGAATTTATAAAAAGCTAAAATAATGGTATATAGCTACAAATAAACAGTTGAAATAGTTGGATAAAAGTATTTGATTGAAAGGCCGAGCTTCTGTCACTCCAAGTAGTAGTAGTAGGAATGCAAATTTGACCAAACCCAAACAACTTTTGTGTAGTGTAGTGATCAACTTTAAAGTCAATTGAAATGAAAAAAGTCAATTGAAATGAAAAAATTTGGAACATGATAGGTGGTGTCAATTAGAGGTAGCTCATCTTCCATCAGACAAAAAAGGTTGGGAACTATTGGATGAATTTTCATGCCATGTTTCCAGACTGAAACTGAACTTTTTTCAGTTTGGAAACATGGCATGATATTCATCCCATAGGGAACCACTATACAGTATATAGTTCTTCTGTCCAAAAACATTGGCTGGTTTGCCAATATGAAACAGAAAGATGGACATCTGCACCTGGACATTAACTTGTATTTAGTTTGTTGGAGTTAACTAATTACTGATTTTATTCATACTGTAGTTAACTTGTTGACAGTGAGGATGATTTTTTTTTGTTGCTTGTAAATTGTTCATTGATTAATTCAGATATGTGGCATGCATTCCACTTGGTACTGCAGTGATGTTGATGTTGACAGAGTACTGTAGGGATTACTGCCTTGTATGACCTCTTGTGAAAAGGTGGTTTTGATGTAGAATATTTTAAGCTCATTGTAAGTTCCTAAACTGTACCACATAATTGTGAGTCCATACAGAGAAATGGTAGAAATCATTATAGTAATACTATCCACAATATTATAGTAATATTATATATTATATTGTCTTGTGGGGCAATAACAGCACACTAAAAAATCAAGGTTTTGTTAGTATGCCTACCGCCTCTTACTTTATTTTGACACTTCTCTAGCGGCAACACTGAAAACATGCTTAGATTTGACATGCAGTATGGAACTGGGACACACTGTCCACAGAGGGACAGAGGCAGTTAAATGTGACATGATGTGAACTAGATTAAACTAGAGAAGACAGAGAGCCAATCAGATGGCACGGACTGCGACTTCTGGATGATATATAACCCTGTTTATTTTGGCCTGATTACAGTTGTCTGTGTGCCAGGATGCACAACACTCACACACCACACTTGTTACATGCACACACGTGACTGCTATCTGAAAAAAAGTTTGTGTGGTTTACTTCCAAACATTCGTTAATGACTGACCAGGGACAGCGGTTTTTCAACACTAACAAGAAAGTTCTGGTTATGTTGAAAGATAACGGCTATAGCGTTTAGACAACGTGTCAGCATGAAGCATAGAGATGATGAATGTTTTCTTGGGGCTAAACATATTTCTTAAATATATTCAAATCAAAGCAAGCTAATTAAGAGAATAATATAACACAGATAATACAGTAACCCACAGCGTGTAACTTATTGTCTTAGTGCCTAGTGAAACAGAGACTACCAGGGCTTAAAAGACGGGTAAGGGTAAAGTTTAATGAGGTAAAATATCTGACCTCTCTGTGTACTAGTTATCATGTACATGGTGGTCAGACTGTCAGGAAGAACAATGGAATCATGGTACATAAGGTTCATAGAGAGCCAAACATGGGGACAGTTACTGAAAAAGAAACACAGGTTCTTCTTTTATTATAGTTTACTGGATGCAAGGACTCATGTGTCAGTGTAAGGTGTGTCTTCACCAGAGAATTTAAATAGACAATGTTTCAATCCGAGCTGGAACTGTTTATTAAAATTTTTTTTATTTTTGAAGTGTGCCGGAGTAACTTTTTGTTACTGAAAAGTCTCCTTTTGAATTACAGAGTGCTGTATGACCGCTGCGCATCATTCAGGGATTAATTAATTTACATCCAGGTAAAGAGGAAACAACAGATTTTTGAGATATATTCTAAAATGAAGGTTGTTGCTGCTACTTTACAGAGTTCAATAGGTCAGTGTTAAGAGGTGTATTTATGAAACCTCCAGATAAAGTTTACCTACCTACCTGAACCTTCAACCACAGAACTGTTGGGCCTCTTAGAGGATGAAGAGTAAAATGATACAGGCCTGATGACCTTTGTGTTGCTGCAAGGGAGGGGGTACCAGTTTGTTTTAAATTTGTTTAGTTTAACACTTAGAGCGAGCTCAGTCAATGACCATCAAACAGTAGGTATATCAGAGGGCATGAAAGCCCTTTTGATTTTTAACACATCATTTATGCAGCTTTTAATGACGGATGAATTGCACTTTGTGCATTCATCATTTTAAATGCCATAATTCCACACAGTGTCTGACATTAGACATTATAAAGAAAAAAACACTTTGTGGCTGAACCAATCCCAAATCAGTTTGAAAAAATGAAGCCGCATGACAGTGTCCCCTCCTTCTGTCTGATTGGCTACATGAACTATGTGTCACATTGACCCTTGTTGCGTTTCAATTCAAAAGCGGAGGTCAGGGTTTTGAGGTCACTTTGGGGTTTGAGAGTCACTCAGACTCAAACTTGACAGAACAGGATGAGATAAATGAACCCTGGTCGCCTCAGGGGCTGTTAACACCTGTTTGTCTTTCCCCAGGTTCAAGGACATGCAGTTTACCTCCGCAGCTCGTCTGGTTACCAGCCGGTTTCATCTGGATGGCAGTCAGAATGAGTTGGATCCTGCCAGTCATGAACCTTTATTGCACGGTTGAGAGATTGTGGAGTGATTAGTGTGTACAACTTATTGTACAAGGAATTACATAGTAAAAAGTAGATAGTAGATAATGCACCCAATCTGTCACCATTTGACCATTGATTTTACTGTATGCTCATAGATGTCTTTTTATCAGTGTTGTTGTTCTGTTTGTCTGTCTGACTTTCACAGGTTCTCTGTGTTATAGGTGATTTCTTACTGTGTTCATTTTTTGGGCTTCTTGTTTCTATTTTTTCTGAATGAAAACACTTTCACAGTTTTAGAGAGACTTTTGGCACTTTCTTTACACACATTTTTTAAAGTTCACTCAAAACAAGGAAATGAAAGACTCTCTCTCCATCAAACAGTCGTGCATGACTTGAAACAGATCCAAAAGCAGGTCTCTCCTCTCAAATGAACTTGGACACTTGTTACTGTACTCCCTGTCCTTTTACTACTGCCCTCTTTGCTCTCTGATTGGATTCACTCACACAATAAAAATTTGACATGTCAACCAATGCCTGTGAGCGTGGACACCACACAGGAGGTGGGGTGCAAATCTTTAACTGTGATTGGCTGTTGGTCCCACGCACTCCCCACTAGAGCACCATTGGTCCAAGACGAGATTGTTCTGTATTTGTGTATATATTTGCATGTGTGTGTGCGTTTATGTGTGTGTGTGTGTGTGTGCAATGAGACCAGTGGGAAAAACATTCTGACCAACCGAAGCCCTCACTTGAACTCCATAGATAAAAGTTTTTTGTATTTTGATGTGTTTACAGCACATTTACTGGTTTTAGCATATATATATATATTTTTTTTATCACAAATGGCTGAATATGTAATGTATAAGCCTCATTTTGTCATATCATTTGGGGAAAAAATAAAGTAGCCATCCATTATGTTTTAAAGTAAATGACCTAAAATGGTTTACATCAACAAAAACAAGCATCAAGGCTGACTCTATTACACACACAGAGCCCAGCATATGGCCGAGCAAAACAGCCAGAGGGAGTGCAGCAGCTGGGACTGTGGAGTGTCATCCTATCCCTGTCTCTATTCCAGCCCATTTTGGACCCTCAGCACATTCCTCTGTGAAGCTGCCACCAATGAGTGAAATATAACCACAATACTATTCTAGCAACGCACTTTCATCACACACATTAAGCAGCAGCAAGACAATGTGTTAAACTCCGTTTTTCTGTCAGTGATGCCTTGCAGAAAAAAAGTAATTAAAAAGCAATAGAACTCTGACACGGAGTCAGAGAGGATCACTCCCTTCACACACACTCCACACACCTTGAACGCCTGTTACGCCTACGCACTGGGGTGAACTCTGTTTTTATCAATGGTTCTCCTTATAAAGCTGCAATCTCCACTGGTGGTGGTTGTAAAAAGGGTCATAAAATAGAGACAGGATGTTTTTGATATAGGACACAATCTATATAAAGCACTGTGACCCGGAAAAAATAATTGTCTCTTATTGTGTTACAATAGGTGGAGTGTAGTCCTTTAGCTTTTAGAAAGACTGTAATACAAACTTTTCTAATATTCGTCTCCCTTTATGTGTTTAAACAGGTTTGGACAACTTTCTGTATAAGGAAACATCTACTAACTAACTATATATGGCCTCAACACCATATAGTTGCATCAACTTCTCTCTGACAGTCTCAAGCAAAACACACTTCGCAAAAATAGGATTTATTTTAGGGCTGTTATATTGATTTGCATTATTGAATAAGAACTTAATAAACTGGAAGCTCACTTTACAGTTCATTGTAATGAGGCAGCTGTAAATGGAAGTGCTGTCTAATGATGTTGGTCTCTAATTAAGTAATTTGGTATGAGTCAGATGATGAATTATCTAATCAGGAATCAATTTTACATTAGATATAGTTAAGCCAGCAAGAGCTGAAACAATAAGGGCAGAAAAAAATCGATCAGGAGAAAAGTATTTTGATGATCAGATAATTATTTTAGTAATTTTTCAAACAAAAATGTAAAACAAAAATGCAGGTTCTGGTTTCTCAGATGTGAGGATTTAATGCTGCTCTTTGTCATGTATGATAGTAAACTGAATATCTTTGGGTTTTGGCCTGATGGTTGGATAAAACAAGCAAATAGAAGACATCATGGGCCATGGCAAATTTCAGTGGCCATTATGCACCCCTATTTTGTTTATTTTCTATATATTTATAGGCCAAACAGTTAATTGAGTAATTGAAAAAATGATTGTCAGTGATAATGAAATAAGTGTTAGTTGCAGCCCTGAAGTCAACTGCTGAGCAGACTTGGTGTGTCCGCTCTGTGATGTCACTAACCTCCTGCAGGGGGCGGTCTTGCTCTGAGCCATGACAGCTGGAGTCTGAGCTCAGGACCTCTGCAGCTACTTTAGGAATGACCTGGAGACACAATAAAAAGACAGATTTTAGACATGTGTTTATTTCTCTAAAATTCAGATGTTGTTCATTAATAGAATTAAAAGAGGGAGACTGAAGGGTTGTGTATATGGGTTTAGTACTAAACTACTGAATTACAGATGCTATTTATTATATTTCTGGATGTTAACAGCTTGGACATAATCAAGGCAACATAATGGTACTGTTACATTGCTGAGGAAATGTAACTCCACTCTGCACCATGCTGAACCTGGTACGGAGGATTCAGCTCAATGTGAGCCTTGTTCCTCACTAGTCTTTGAGGAATTCCTATCATGCTACGTTCACATAAGCAAAGCTTTCACTGTGATTGGACTGATCTGAGTTGAGAAGGCTTAACGAGCTGGTTGAAAACATCAGATTGCTCCACATTTGCAGCAAGGCAGGTCCAGTGAGTATTACCTTTTTACATTTTTGTTGATATATTGTACATTATCAAATGTTTAGCATTTGTTAAGCCATCTCATTAGTATTTGTCTTTTGTTAATATGTGGAATTCGTGCATGTTGTAAATCCAATCCAATTCTGAATCATGCGTCGAGTGGTCACATGAAACCGTGCATTCTTGATTTTCTTGAGAATCTTTGTGTTTGAGGTTCTTAACAAACCTAAGAAAAATATGTTGAAGGTCAACTACAACGATTAGATAAAGAAATTAAAAAAGAATGCATGAGCATTTCTTATGCACAAAGCCAAATAAAGATAGTATCCATGCTGAAGAGAGCTGACTGATAAGGTAAAAACAACTTAATCTGTTCCTGAAGCATATTTGAAAGCTAATCTTTTTGCATGTTATCTCTGTAGGTGGCCTGTGGAGCAAGTTTAGGGTCATGGTGACTGTAACTATGTTCCTGAAGGCAGTGACCCTGTTTGTTGCAGAGCTCGTCAGCTCCTTCACAGACTGGTTCCAGACCAAACCAGTATGGGCCAACATAGAAGTGCTGGAGGACACAGAACTGAAGACGACTGGAGGCAGTGAGTCAGAAACAACCAGAAATTACAGTCTTTTTAGTATGAAATTCCCTTTCTTCACCACAGCTCAAAAAAAAAAAAAAAAAAAAAAAAAACACTGTCTGGGGAAACAAGGAGACAAAAGAGTGAGTATTTTAACTAAAAATTTTAACTTCAGATAAACTTTGGAATACATTTTTACACTGAACGAGGACTGTGTGATTTTGTCCCCCATCACTTCTATTGGATGTGCTTCAGGAAGGGATCACTTAATGGCCGGTATGAACAGGAATAAGGATTTCAGTACTTGAACAATTGTGAACCTATCCTTTTATCCCTCTGAGCTTCTTATAAATAAGTTAGGTTAACACAAAAGGCAGTTGTTTTTACAAATAACACTAAAATGAACAAGCAAGAAGGAAGGTGAACGCAAGGCTGGTCCAAATCCAACTTTTGGTGTCTGTATGACAGATCACAAATCAATCCACAAACTCTTAGCTGGCCAAATCAGTGACTGCATCATTCATAAGGGACAAGATATTTGGCTGGCTGCATGAATCAGTGACATTTAGATTCAGTAATGCTCCTATGTCTCTTTCAGTCCATGAGCGACACAAGGCCAAAACTCTGTGGGAGAAGACTGGAGCTGTGGTCATGGTTGTACGGCGACCTGGATGATTATTGTGCAGAGAGGTATGAAATGACATGCCTGTATGTGTTTTAGTCAAGAGAACTCTGGTGTTACCCAACTTTCATTCATGCTATTTGATTCTCTCTGTCCTTCCCTCTCTAGGAGGCTGCTGAGCTGTCCTCTCTGAAGTCCCAGCTGCAGGACCTTGAGGTCCCCCTGTTTGCCGTGGTCAAAGAAAACATTGGCAAGGAGCTGGACTGCTTCAAGAAGTACTTCTCTGGAAAGGTCTATGTGGATCAGAAGGTCTGCTTTTGCAAAACCCTCCCCTACAGAGGGCTTTAAGACATTAAGTGAAACACTCAGGGTAACACAATTTAAGACAATAAGCTTCTTTTACATTATTCCTGTAGAGAAATTTCTACGGCCCTCAACTGAGGTGGATGTGTCTCTCCATGTTCCTGCGTATCGGCGTGTGGAGAAACCTCTGGCGGGCCTACCGGAGGGGCTTCGGGGGAAACCTGATAGGTGAAGGACTTGTCCTGGGCGGAGTTTTTGTCATTGGGCCTGGAGATCAGGTAGGCAGTAACTTACTGACTAAACATTTTCCGACAAGTGTATCTGGATGTTTTAATGTGTTATGATTGTGGTTTTTTCCCACCAGGGTATTCTACTGGAGCACCGCGAGAAGGAGTTTGGGGATAAAGTGAATACGCTGGCAGTACTCAGAACAGCCCGCAAAATGCAAGATGACATGGCAAAATAGACCTCAAAATGTGAATGAATGGACTGTTTGTTAGTGTGGCATTATGTAATAATAGTTTCCATATGCATGTATTTGAAGCCAGGATTCTTTCCTACACCATAGCATGACCTCTAACATGTTATAACCTGCTCAGATTTGCACCTGCATATAGCACAAATTCAATGTCTTATTCCCCGCATCCACTCTTTGCTGTGTTGTTTATGCAATGTCACAACCCTGTGGTTAAAATGTGCCACTTTAACTGTTTAACATCCCCACTGTCTGCACCTCCGGTCTTGGTTATGTGGTGTTTCTTTTGTGTGCGTTAATGAAGATTTGCCCCTAAACTCTGCTGAGAGGACAGCTCTGATGCCAGCACACAAATCCAACACTTCTAACAAGACAAGTCTTGGCCTGACATGAGAGGGGGGGGGGGTTGAACCGTTGGAGTGAAAAAGCGCCTTTTTTGTTTGAGTTTGACATCAAATAAACCACACGGCAAGATTACCTGCGCATTCACCTGTCCGTGTGTCTTGTTTTGTCCCGCCTCGCTCCTCTCAAACATTCAAAGTTTAGAGTTTCTGAGCGAGCCATCGTGCTCGATTAGTTTCCCTGGCTGCTCCCCCGCCCGGCTCCGGGATCGTTTAGTACGCCTGCGCCGAAATCTGTTTACAAAACGCTCGTTCAGAGACTCGTCCCTCCTCGGCCCATTGATTCTGGTGGGTGAGCATTTTTTTTAATTTTATATAAAACTCCACAATTAACTTTATATAGCAGTGACAGCCTCTAAACAAGCTGCTTCAGCCCTGCTCGCTCCAGGCCCAGACTAAAAAAAAAAAAACAAACCCAACGACTAAACCATTAGCTTCTAATTAGCATTGAACTGCTAATTCATGGTGCGTTTGTGTCCTTCCCTCTGCGGCCAGCAACTGTAACTTTGTAGGAAACTGAAAGTATGTCACCTATTTATTATGTAAATTGAAATCACTCTAATATATTTAAAATGTGCTAGTCCTGCTCGGTTACAGTTTTAATTGTAGCCTGTGGAGCCACCAGATAATGTCCTGTGCTGATTACACTTCATGACAAGGTCATTATCTGCATCATTAGCTGTCTGGCTGCGGGCAGTAAAAGGAGGTTTCTGGTGTATTTGTCCCTCCTCATGTTAACGTGCAGTCGGGCTGTCAGTACAGGAAGAAGTATTCACGTCCTTCACCTAAAGTAAAAGGAGCAATATCACAGAGTATGAGAAAACTACAAGTGAAATCCTGCATTCAAATTTTTTATATTTTTATATTTGTGCATTACGCATCACAATAATGCATGCATTACGCAGTACAAAATATTAAGGCGGAACAAAAAGGAAATAAGATCTCTCACACCTACACACAGCTGCAAGACTAATAATAGAAATAGCAGCACATTAATGAGAGGTACAAATCAAGTTAGGTATGTTGGATAATATTCATTAACTTTGCTTTAAAAGGGCAGCTTTGTTAAGTAAAGGAAGAACTGGATCAGACTGATGTTGTGTTGAAAGTCCCATATACTTGGCAAATTAAAAATAAAAGTAGAGAAGTATTATCAGATAAATTATCAAAAATAACAGTAGTCTGTTATGCAGAATGTCATCCTTCAGACTGATATATTATCATATCTATTATATTATGGGAGCATTATTGTACCTGGTCAAGGTTGAGTCAGTTTGGACTATCTTATATAGGCCTACCCATATTTTAATTGTTGATCATGTGTTTTATATGAAAAATCTTGATCTTCAAAGTGACTGTTGATTATAAGTGTCTAATAAATGTAATGGAGTAAAAAGTATAATATTTCCCTCTGAAATGTAGTGGAGAAGAAGAATAAAGCAGCATCAAATGGAAATAATCAAGTACCTCAAAATTCTACTTAAGTAAAAGTACTTAGTTACTTCCCTTCACTATCTACTATGTGATTATTTGTCCTAGTATTGTCCAGGCATCTCATTAGTACAATGATTGTAAGATGTGTTTATTTTTTCTAAATATTTGAGTAACACCACATACCGTGATGTTTGGCAGTACAAGTGTTGACAGCTCATTTCACTGCTCGCTCTGCAGACGCATTCAAAGAATCTAGACTCTGCCTTCTGTCGCGGGCGGGCGGGGGGGGTCTGTCTCTATTGGCTGCTGCTGTTATCACTTTTTTTCACACCACCTTTGTCTTCCCAGTTGTGAAGTATCAGAACACAAACGCATTCGTGTGATTTACTGTTTGAAACTGAATGAGCTAAATCCAAGGAGCAAGAGTATCTCTTGGCATTTTGGGGAGCAGAGACAAGTTCGTATAATACATTCTTACTTTTCATTTAGTTATAGACATAAGATAGATTTGATCCTTCTTAAGCCTAAAGTCAGTTTCTTCTCGCGTAATAACTGCAGGATTGATGATTTTTTTTGTTCACAGTGCATGCCTTTCTCTGTGCAGCAAATTGTAAAGTGACATATATGTTTGTGTTTTCGGGGTAATTTATGTGTTGATGTGTCTACCGCACACCAGAGAGCTTAGGGTGTAAGAATAGGAAGTTTGTTTGCAAATGGAGAACTGTCATCAAATGTAAGGGAAATGACTAAGATAAAAACCCAGCATTTTATACCTCATGCTTTTATTGTGCTTTCACATTGATATGGCAAACTCTGTAGGGTGGGTAGTACATTCCTATTGTAAGCATAAATAAAACCTGGCATAATGGTAAGTATGAGTTTTATAAAGTAGGGCTTACAGTAGAGGTGGACTGTATTGTCTTTGAAACGGTCTGTAGCACGGCGCACGTGGCTAAACTTTCATAGAAAAGACTTGTGTTTCTTTCTTTCAGTGAAATCTTGAGGGTGTTTGTAGTCAGAGGGTGAGACTTTTACCACCATCGTGATGCTGGCTCTGTCCAGGTGTTCAACAGCTTTGAGGGGGAGACTATCCCTGCGCTGCTCTGCCCTCTCACTGGGGAGCGCTACCATGAGCCGCCAGCCCTCCACCGCAGCCAGGCCCCAGTTTCTAAGAACCCAGACCGCTCTGTTTCACCAAAGTAAAGCCAATGCCAGTCCTGACCCAAACAAGCCCACTTCAGGCAAGGACACATTTGACTGCCTAGACAGTTAGCTGTTCTCTACCGTGACCCAAACCTCAAGCGTCTTGTGGAAACAGTCGTGACCTGTGCACAGCGTTTCCCTGCTTTCCACCCACTTTGTGCTGCAATGACTGTAGATTTCCATGACATTGAAGAGTGCTGTGAAAGTAGACAAAATAAGTGACTCTTTTAATAATAAGGATTTTATCTTTCAAGCACTTTTAAATGTTTTGCTAAGTGTTATGAATGAAGTTTGTAACTTAAAGATAAAATCAGGACTGGAGTTTCATCCACTGTTGATGGATAAATACAGTAGCTTCACTAATTGAACAAAAGTACATTGCACTGGAGCTGAAATGATTAGTCAATTAATCCATACATCAATTGACAGAAAATTGATTGGCAAATATTTCTGATAATGCTTTAATTGTTTAACTAATTCTTTAAGCAAAAATGCTCTGTTTTTGCTTCTCAATTGTGAATATATGCTGGTTTTGACATTTGAAGACGTCCTCTTGGGCTCTGAGAAGTTGTGATCATCTTTCACTGTCTTGTGACATTTTATAGACTAAACAGTTAGATTAAGTGATCATGAAAATAACTATTAATATTAGCCCTGCATTTCACTGCAGGAATTCCAAAAAGACAATGCAAGTGAAAGCATAAACTGTACAAACAAAGGTTAGCTTTCCAAGAGTGAGTCATTGAGGAGGGCAGAGCACCACAAACTGTTATAGCACTACTCTCAAAAAAAATCTGCAAGCTGGGTCTTGCTGGTCTCATTTAAGGTATCTCTGTGCAGTTGATAAGATTGAAAGTGGTTTGCAGTAAAATGTGCAATTATCAACTAGTCTGCACAACTAGTGGCCCAGCTATAATAGGCAATGTGAGAGAAAAAAAACTATATTGTCAAAATAAAGAATGTTTATTTTTCATTATGATTATGTCAGACTTGTGACACATTTCTGTCTGTATATTGTTCCCTTTTTTTGTGCTACAGTGTTGTCCTCCGGGTCCGGGCTGGAGGTGGAGCTGTTCGGGATGGCGATGTGGTCGTTGGGTCTGGGCGCTGTCGGAGCTGCGCTAGCTGGGATCTTCCTGGCCAACACTGATCTGTGTCTGTCTAAAACTGCCAACGCATCGCTGAAGAACCTTGAAGATGCTGACCTGCGTTCCACCATAGATGGTAGGCAGGCTTTCTGATTGGCTGTTTCATATAAATCACCCACCAATAAGGCTGTTTGTTTTTGCACCGGCTGTCGTTAAACCCA
Organism: Lateolabrax maculatus; assembly: GCA_031216445.1. NCBI lineage: Eukaryota > Metazoa > Chordata > Actinopteri > Acropomatiformes > Lateolabracidae > Lateolabrax > Lateolabrax maculatus. The sequence continues at coordinate 12,211,375 of CM062209.1, read as the reverse complement.
TAAGGAGGAGAATTAACATTACATCAGCACAAGAATCAGCCATTTGCAGTTTCCTGTACTGCTGCATGTTTGCATGCATTGTACATGCAGTGAATGAGGTTGTGTGTGGCATTTAAAGTAAAGCTGCTTTCTGAAATCTGCTGGTATTACAGATTAGATCATTGTAAAGGTCTTTGCCCGAAGCTGAAGATCGAGTTACTGTGTTATTCTGAAGCATATTCAACACATAGATGTTCAATGTGACCATAAACATTTTGCTTTATCTCCATTTGAAGTATGCATCTTTTATCTCCCACGATATGTTTTGCATTCTTTCTTGCAGCAGTAAATACCACAAAATCCTTGTGGTACTTTTTATCAGGAACATCTAAGATTGGAGAAAAAAACAGTTTCTTCTTTTCTGTCTGTAGATGAAAAGGTCATCAAAGCAAAAAGCCTGTGGGACAGGAACGGAGCTGTGGTCATGGCCGTACGACGACCTGGATGATTTTTGTGCAGAGAGGTGATGTTAAACTTGAGTCTGAGTTGAAATTCAAACAGTGTATGTGAGTAATATTTTCACTGATGGTATAATATCTCTCTCTCTGTAGGAGGCCTCTGAGCTGTCCTCTCTGAAGCCCCAGCTGGAAGAGCTCGGGGTCCCACTGATCGCTGTGGTGAAGGAGAACATCGGCACAGAGATCCAGGACTTCAGACCGCACTTCGCTGGGGACATCTACATAGATGAAGAGGTTAGAAGTGGTAGACAACCTCACACCTTCCAGAGCTGCTGTTATAAATACTCAACCTCATGTCAGTCCGTCTAAACTGCATTGCAATTAAACAGTCTTACTCCTTTTTTTTATTAGAGTCTTGTTGTTTAAGCAATTTTCATCATTTTTTAATGTTCCTTTTATGGGGAATAGGCTACTAATTATTAGTTATTGCTAGAAAATGAGTCACATATGTTTAAGTTACAGCATTACTGTATTCATCTTCCAAGGGGAAACTTGGGATTTGGCAAATTAAGTGATAGAGCACATTTAGCTATTGAAGCATTAGTAAAATAAATCCATCTTATTACAGAAAACAATGTGAAATTTAAAAAGCAAAAAGACTTTCCTTTACATTTCTCTTGATTAGGCTTACTAAAACTAAACTATGTGATTGTAGAAACACTTTTACGGCCCGCTGCAGAGGAAGATGGGGGGTCTGGGGTTCATTCGCCTCGGAGTGTGGCAGAACTTCATGCGGGCCTGGAGGTCCGGTTACCAGGGCAACATGAACGGCGAGGGCTTCATCCTGGGGGGGGTGTTTGTCATCGGACCAGGAGACCAGGTAGTGTAGCGAACGTATGGACTTTATAAAGGCTTTATAAAACATGTCTGTATTTTAACTGCGTGTTATGTTTGCAGGGGATTCTCCTGGAACATCGTGAGAAGGAGTTCGGCGATAAGGTGGAGACTGCAGACGTTTTAGAGGCTGTCAAGAAAATTGTGCCAGTGAAATAAGTTTTTTTCCTAAAACAAATGGCAATAGATAAAGGTACACTGTATTTAGATCAAAACTAGAGTCAAGAAATAATTTAGCATTTTCACTTTTGACATGTTAAGTTTCAGTCAAAGTACGTTCATCTCTGGAATACTGATATTATGACATTTAAGTCTGTTTGAGTTGTCTAATATCACCATATTGTTTGTCTCTTGCACATTAATTTACTGTACGGGTATTAAAAACAGGTAGTAAGGGACTTAAAGGCAGCATTTTCATTCAGGTACATCAACCATTAAATTTAAGATAACTTGAAATCTTGACTTTAACAAATAAGTCAATCTAAAGGCTGGGTTACACATGTGATTAATTATTCTATTAGCTCTGTCTGTCAGTGGTACATTTTTGATAATGTTCCTATGTGTTATCTCATTTGCATCAGGCACCTTCATGGGCCTCCAACATGGCAGACAAGTGTGTGTGTGGTCTGCGTGTGTGATAATGACAACTTGACTCTAAACTCAACATTGAGAGGAGCAGGTTTGATGCTCAAACACACACAGGTTCAGCCACTGTCCCCATGTTGAGGAGTGTTTGAGGTGCCTGATGCTTGCATGTGTGTGTGTTTGTGTGTATGAGAGAGATTGTGTGCACCTGTACATGTGAATGCTAGCTGCAGAAAATAAAAAGTAATAACTACAGAAGACTTCATCACCATACCTTCACTGTGCTCCTGTGTGCTTATTTCTTTTAAGATTTCATCTGTATGTTGGGGCAACACTTGACTATTATTTACATTATTTCTACTAACAACACAATTTACAGATGTGTTGGTAGTAGATTCTCGGCAAGAGCTGCAAAATAACCAACTCTTGTGGATGTCTGTGTATTTATAGCACAACAAAACAAAAATCTGCCATACTTTAAGTTCCTTTATATTATGGCCACAGAAAATACTCAATTCTGATTGGCTGGCAGGTGTAGATTCATTTTTAGTAACCAAGCTGTTCAACCAGACACCTATGACGCAGACATTTGTTTGCTCTTCTAAATTAGTACGCTAGTATGCAACTTATATGGTATTATCCTTTACGTATTTCATGCATCTATATCAGTAGACAGTAGAAGCTGTTTTATTTTTTTCAGATGGCAAGAATTTCCTCTCAGAGAGATTGCAGAACTAAGATTATAATGCTTACAAAATGTAAAAGAAAAAAATGTCAACTGTCAGAAATAAATAAAACCTCAGACTTATTCTTCAGAGTCAGCAGTCTGACTTGGTCCAGTTTGTGTCTGATTTACGGAAATGTATCAAATCCGTTTATCCAGCAATAGTTCACTATAGTGAATCATTTCAATGATATAACCTAGTCCTGTGTACTGTACTTACCAGTAGCACTAAATATACAGTCAAACAACTAAAATGTGCAAAAACACCAGTTTATATTCTAAACACACATTTTTCTAGTAAATAAATGACATACTGTGACTGAAAACTGAAGGCAAAGTTCTTATTTTCTGTTGAGAGTCAGGGATGGGTCCAAACATGTAAGTAAAAATCCACAGGTTATCAAGTTTAAATCACTAATCCTGTGATTTGTTTTATCAGACATCTACAGTAAACCAGGACTTTCAGTCGCCTTAGATATATAATACATGGCCATACTGGGTTGTTTACTCTGGGTTTGTATTTGGCCAAAACATACTACGTAACAATTCAGATGACATTCACAGTTTGATTTTACTTTAATTTAAAGTGAATTTTATCCAATTGCCTCATGCCTTCTGTCTACCATCCTTATCAGATCAGTATGGAGTTTCTCTAGAATTCATATCCTGGCCTTTCCTCAGGAGCAGGAGGACAATATTACAGTTAAAAAACATTTGTGATATACAATATTGCGAAATATCAAATTAAGCAGACAGGTTTGGGCATTAATGTTACATATTTTATTCTATTGCTCTGAGTAAAATACATTTCACATCAAGGAAATATATTTCAACACAATACAAAATAGAGGGAGAAAACACTGTGCAATACTGACAGGATTGCATGTATTTAAGTTGTATGTACACAAAATAACCAAAACATTCATGGAGTGTAACAATAACAGATTGTCTTTACATTTTGTGCCTTCAGTATGCAAAGATTTGACCTTTTTTTCCATGGCATGCACAACCAAAGTTAGAAACCAGCTCTCCAACATTCACTGGTGTTATGCGGAGTAACAAAATAATAATAACAAAAATATGACCTTTAACTGAAATACTTGCTGGGATTTATATATCTTCAATCTGTTAACTGTGTTAATGACGATGCTTTGTGACGTTCTTGAAAAATTTGGTGTGATGTTGAGTGACACACTGACAAGGTTGAGAACCGCTTCTGTAAAAAACTAAAATGCAATAAAGCTTAACGAAAACTTTAAAAGCTACGCACTTTTTCTCCTCAATCCTGTACAAATCATACCCGTCTCATCTTTGGCTGGATCTATGGTTGTGACATGTTGCGGTGGTACAGTACAGTCACAAGCTGACATACATGTGTTTAAATGCCGACTCAAACCCTCCAGTTTTGTTCTTGACACTTTCGCGCCATAATTCCAAGAGCAAAAATACACAAAGGAAAAAAAGCAGAAACTAATTTACTTGGTTATGAACAATGAAAGCTGCCAGACAATTAATGAATTATGAATACTTAGCTGTAACAAGAGGATCATAGTTCATTCATCATTATCCAACATTATAAATACAATCTTCAATATACAGCTCATTTTAAGTAAGAACATAAATCTAACTAGCTCCTACAGCAACACCTAAAACTACCATTAGCACTTAAAGTGGACAAGAAATTTCTGGACTTAGAAATAGTTTGATTGTTGCTCGGGGTTAAATGGTTACATGGAAATACAAATGACAAAAAAAGCAGTTGAAAGAAGAGTTTCAGTCCAAAATGAGATATCCATGCAGAACTAAGGAGTCCTATCAAGCTGCTCTCATTCAGGATAGGGTCGTGTATGTTTAGCGTGTGGCGAATTTCAGGTGGCAAAATTTTTCAAAAATGATCTGGATAGCACTTTGGAATTAAACCGTTCAATTTTAGGATCACATAGAAACACAATCATTGTGTGTTTCTGTATGTACAGAAACATGCAATAGTTGCTTGAGTCGCTTAACACCCACAATCAACTTGCTTTAGATGAATGCTTGTAAAATTTCAGAAACTCAAGTGACCACAGATGCTTGATGGAGATGAACTTAACTATGAACATGGCCTGTATGATCTTACTGTTCGGTATAGTTTGTCAGCTGGATTACGGAAAAACGACTGGTCCAATTTCCATGAAACTTCATGGAAGGGTGTAGCATGTGCCAAGGAAGAAGTCATTACATTTTGGAGCGGATCCAGATCCGACTCATGAAGACGCAATAATATTGACCAAACTGTAACACCAGTGTCTATGGCAAAGTGAATGCTGTGGTGCGACTACTGTACACATACAATACAACATAAAAGCCACCTTAACATCACTGCAGAAAACAAATGCAAGTTGCGCCTGCAAATTTGCATATGATAGAAGACTGAACTATTAGCCTTGGCGGAGGTCTGCGCTCTCCGAGTGCCCTTCTGGTTGGTAATCTGTCACTCTTCGAATATGAGAACTCATTAGCCCTAAAGCAAGAGGTGCACTCGCCCATTTGCAACAAGTTACACACCTCTGTACTACTGTAACATGAGCGGCTGACATTGTTCTCCGATGCATATGTGGGGCCACCTGGTGGATTCAGTAACAGAGGCACACCTTTAAAATAAAATTTGTAAAATCCTTCATGCATATGTGCTCCATATATATATATATATATATATATATATATATATATATATATATATATATATATATATATATATATATATATATATATATATATATATATATATATATATATATCCAAGAAAAATATACTTATTCTTACATAAACCAGACAGACAACACTGGGATAAATTCAGCTGATATTTCCTCACATACACTATCATCACTATCTAACCACACTTGATAGTCATGTGTTTGGAGAGCTTGGTCGAAAATGTGAATGAATTTGATCAGAGCAGCTCAAACTCAGCCAAACTGTCCACTGTAACGAAGCAACAACAAAGACTGTGCACACAGTTACCCACTGCCCTGATCTAGAAATGAGCGTTTAGTATTTTGACTTTGTCTCTCAACATTAGCTACTTTGATTTGGTACAATAGGACATCAACAGCTCTAATGCAAAGAACAGTTTTGCAGAAGGCTATCTAGCTGTTGAACATAAAAACCCTGCATCTCCAATTTTAAGGAACTACAATTTGACAGCGTTGGCTTGATAACCAAGCAGTTTGGACTTCTTTGAAGTTTGAATTACAAAGTTTCCACATGACAATACATCCTTGTCTGTCGTCTGTATGTCACTGTATTTAAACACTCAACACACAACATAGTATATTCCTTCACCGGACACAACCACCAAACAAGCACTACCACCTACAACAATCAAATAATTCATTAATATGCCACTATAGACAGCAATTGCACTAGTTCATAAAGTGATCTCAAATCATAAAAGGCCTTGAAAAACCAGATGTCACTGCCATGGCAACAGTACATATTTATGTTGATAGAAATCAGACTCATTAGTATTCAGTATTAGTAGTATTTTGTACTCTACGGCTGTGCTTTGCAAGCTTGTGCAGTGTAATTTCTACATATTTTCTTTGCCACATGTACCTAGCACCTCATCACCTGGTCTATGGATATAAAGGGGCATAAGTACACTTAAAGGAGAGTTGAAGAGAGTAAGAAGTTGCACCATTTAACAAGAAGTACAACAAAAGGGAAAGTTATTTATCATTGGTTGTGGTATTTTACGCTAAGTAACTCACTGTTTTTCCCAGTACAACCACATGGTAGAAATTAATTGGTGGCAAGAACCTTCACATACTAGTCAGTAAGTAATAGCTTAAAATATTACCTTTCAAAACAGAACAATGCATAAACTAGGTGACTAGGCAATAATTGGGAAGAGGGAATCTAAGTGAGGGGGGGGAACACAAGGCAAAAAAAGATGTTACATTCAGATGCAATTATATACGTGACTTACAAGCAAAAGCCTTCATTTTCAACTGGAGTTAGAAATAATTTTTCAGAGGACTTCAAACTTGAACCTGAACTCAACATGAAATATTGGTGAGTGAAACACAAATCAGTGACTTCATGAACTGCCACCCTGTAGGCAGATTTGACCGAAGAAAGACAGAAAACACACCACGAAACAAACAAACATACAAACAAAAAAATCAGGAGTTTTTCTTTTGTAAGGAGCCATCTATGTGCAGATAGAACTGTCAGTGATCTTCATTCTCAAAGTGTTTTGTTTTCCCTTTAGTGAATCTTCTTTTCAAACAATCAATGCCCTCCACTGTCACACTTTGAGCAGCTCCATGCAGTCAAATAACAAATTCAGCAGTACACACAACAACAACAAAAAAAAAAAGCATAAATAAAATTTGTTTTTCCCTCCCAAGTGTACCCACAGGACAAACAGATGTGTATATATGTGTGAGTGTCTGTATGTCTTGTGTGTGTGTGCATGGAGATGTGTCGGCTGGTCCTACAGGCCCTTGTTGAAGTAGACAGTGGTGGTGTGGGGACTGGTCTGTCGTATCCTCTCCTGCAGATCTGCTTCCAGCCCGCTCACGCTCATAGAGCTACAAAGAGATGGTTGCACACGATTAAAGCGTGGCTACACATTAGATAACACTTCATGTGCAAGTATAACCTCCCCTCCTCCAAGGGGAGTGATGTGCCTGTTGGTACCTTTTCTGTGGGAAGAGAGCGCAGCACAGAGGGGTTGCAAACACCAGGCTGAAAACAAGAGATAGAGAGGGAAGTTTTAGACGTGTCAATCGTTCTTTTTTTAGTACACATGCTTGCGAGTCCATGAAATATCACCACAGATACTATTATGAGTAATTTACGTACCACAGGCCGACGAGCCCCACCTGGACTGGAGCATTTAGAATTGGGAACCGCTACAGAGAGAAAATAATCAGAGAAGGCAGAACTACAGTGAATAAGGCAGACAAATTGGATATTTTACATGTTTGAACTGACATAAGCATTCAATATATGTGTAACGTGGGATGCAACAGGACTCTTTTCAGCATCACTAAACACCAGCATACCCTGTAAATCCACTGGCTAAAAAAAATTAACAGTATGTCATGCATGCAGTCTGCCTACCTTCATGAAAGCTTTCTTCTCCAGAGCATTCATTATAACAGGGGGAATAGCTGTAAAAAATAAAAAAGAAAGTAAGGTGAAGTCGTTCTACTTCATGAACAACAAAAGCAAAAAAAAAAAATACTTCGCACTCTTCAGTTTTTTTTTGTATTTGTAACAGGGTGAGAAGTTTTATCGCTCACACCATCAAGTGTTAATGTTCAGGCGATGATCAGTTTCTTTTTACATATAATATTGGTGGGGGATGATGGTGATCTTGTTTTAACCACAGATGATTGGGTGGGATGACGATGGCTGGCTGTGCAACATGTTTTACACTATTACTTTATATGAGCTTGTGTGTATGTTTAGCATCTGTCTTCACATATTTTGTAAAATGTTTCATGTATTTATTATGTTTTACATTCAAGTCTGTGTCCTGTGTTTTTCCTGAGTGAGATAAATTTCCCCTGGGGCACAAAAAAGTTAAAGTTGAGTGAGAAAAAGCTTTTTTTTTACTTGGTCTACAATATGGTTTTTAGATCAACAGTACAATACCAATTAAACCTGCAATAACAGATTTTTTGGGCCACTTGTGAGCAGCGAAAAATAGGTTCTCAACACAACATTGACATATCATCACCTTTTAAGTTGATATGGCAAACTTTCTAGCAAACAGCTGCTTATTTACCCATCCAGCAGTTACAGAGAAACATAATCATTCATTCCGAATCGTGTTTGTTGCCACCTGGTGAACGTAAGTCTAATATTCTCTCTCTTTTAGCTCTGTTTTTGGTCTCTACCAACCCCTGAAGGAAATATCTGGCTCTTTAGCTGCTTAATGTTCCACTATGTTCACCAGCTAACTGTGTCTGTCTGCCGTTTGGTGCTGAGCTGGTAGTTTGCAGTGTGTTGTTAAAGCTTTTTCACTGAAAACAGCTGCCTGCCGCGGCTGAAAGCAACACTATGGGTGTGGTGAGTGAACCAAAACAGTAAAGTTAGAGGCAGGAAAACAAAATCAATTAACTGAAACTCAGTATAAAGCTCAGTAAAGTCAAGGGGAGCTGTAGATTCAGGTGATAATTCTCTGAAGGTTCATCACTGTGAGCGACCACGTTTACATTGTTTTCACATTGTCAATATTGTTAGGATGAAAATATTGATTATAGCTTCTTTAAAAAACCAGCAGCTATAATGTTGACATTACCCATTGCTGGCACTGCCATGCCGATCCTTGACACCACCACCTGCACAATAGCCTGCTTGGCAGCATTGGGAGACTCTCCTAACCGGTTTCCATTCTCATCCGTCACAGGGATACCATACTTCAACTCCCTGAAAGTAGGGTAAAAAAAAAAAAAAAAAAAAAAAGTTATCTCGAGCAGTTGTAGCTGCCCTCATAGTTCAAAAAAGCTCCTGAGTGAAACAAAGCAGTGGTCATTGGCTTTTACTTTGGAGATCTCACCTCTGTCTCATGAAGGGAATGTTGATACAATTGGCAGCAGCAACAGCAGCAAAGGGGACAAACCGGCTGGCGATTGGAGGGAGACGCTGCAAATATGGGGCAGAATCAGAGATACATTGAGACAACCGTCATCAAATCTCTGCACAAATATACAAATACATATGCAGATCAGTGTGTCTATATCTGAGTTACTTTGTTTTACTTCATCTGTTTATTCAACTGAACAACGGGCATTACCGAAGCTAGAGACTTGAGTCCCAGGGCAGTGACCACAGCTCCGGTAGTAGCACTGATGTAGGCTGCACCAAGCTGACTGTGAGGATACATCGCAGACACATTTCACACATTAATCAGCCACTTCCTTTTTCAACATTTTCATATATAGCTGACTGGTGCTACAGCACATGACTGTGGCAGATAATTTATCATGTACAAAAAAGTGCAATATTTCAAAATAGAGTTGCCTCTGTAAAACTGTTAATTCATGCTGTGTATAAATATGCAAAGTTGAAAAAAACAAGATCATCCTCACAAATTATGATAAGGCAGAGGAAGAAATTACACAAAACATTCATTTTCAATGACATGCTTAAACCATGAATATGCATTTGCATGTTATGAAGACAATCATCCTATCCTTCATAACTACATGCACTTGCATTTCTGCAGCATCTGAAGGACGCATTTTGTGGTACGATGAAAAAAAGTATGCAAATGGATGTTGACCTGACATCAACTGGGAGCATATAACCTATGTCAGCATGAGTGCATGGTGCCATGGGGCTGAACATGCTTAACAGTGGAACGTAATACCGCTGTGAGGGGAAAGGGAGAGGACAGCAGCTCCCACAGCCTCCTTACAGACATTAGTTTAGAGGGAGGACAGGAATGATCTAGAGGGGAAGTGAGGTGAGAAGTCCTCCCTACTTCACAGTCATGGGGGCATCTCCACTCCGGTTGGTGTAGTTGACGACAGCGTTGAAGGACTGGTTAACCCACTGCCAGAACACCACTGCCGGAGTAGTCCTGTAAACACGAGGGAACACCAACAGTGTGTTTGAGGAACACAGAGTGTACAATACAAGCAAAAGTGTTTTGCACTGCAGCAAAAGAGTCTGGTAACAATGTAAAAACTGTCATTGTAGAGGTGACAAGCTGTTAAAAATACCCTTCAGTTGTTACCCTTAGACATTTATGTGTGCTGTTCTCCAGTCCCCACAGCACAAAGAGTGAGGGACATTTATTACACACTGCATGTACCCGTAATCATTACTTATTTCACACTGCAACTACAGATTATTGCATTATCTGTCAACCCAGAAGTTTCGTTTTGATTAGAGAACTGTTTGTGCATTGGAGCATTGTACATCACAAAACACATGTGACTAGAGACAGTCTCTGCTTTGTGCTACTGTGAAAGGTGATTGTCTTGTTGGGCTATATCTGACAAGTCAAGCCACAAGTTGAGATATTAAATTCAAAATCACAGGTTTGTTTCAGGGGGCTTTGCACTTTATACAGTTTACAACAACATTTACTCTAACAACCTCAATCCATGTTGTTGTCCAGCAGTAAAACATACTGGATTTATGCTATGTCACTTGATACCTATGTCCCTTATGGATTAAATAGTGTTTTGAAGTTAAATCTTTTCTCTGATTTGGTCTTTTTAATCACTCAGCACAGATAAACCTACCAGTCTTTTACATTCTTTCCTTTGATAAATAATCTGATGTTTTACTTTCTCTGTACTTGCTTGTTTCTTGTGCCTGTTTTTACTATTTGTAGAATGTGGTGCCCTCCGGTGGTCGTGTCCAAAAATGATCAATACAGTCTGGTCTCCAGACAACATTAATACAATATTATGTATAACTACATAAATACAGAAAAATATATGTAATATAACAATGACATTTTGAAATAATCCAATAATTTCAAACTCATTTTAATATTATGAGGTGAAATTTCATCCTGCTTATTTTTGGTTATCGCAGATAGTTTTTGTTCAATTCCAGCATTTTAATTTTAAAATATCCCCTTTCTAAAGACTGTTGTGCACATTTTTATTTCATGTTGTGAAATGTTTTACCAAATGGCTGTTTTATTTCATTATTCCACTTTTCATCAGCTCTTTCTCTGTCGATGAAGACAAACAGAGCAGAACAGTTGTGATTGGCTGTTGATTCAGTCTGAATGAGACTGAATCATTTCTTACCTTTTTATTTGATATTGAAATATTTTTTTTTTAAATTTGTTGTTTCAGCACAACATTATCACATGACTTCTATGTCCTCTCAGCTGCCCAATGATTTATCAGTATTCAGTAGGGAGAGTGATATTAAGAGGATTTTCACTGTGTTCAGGGATTAAAATCTCTATTTTTATGCATGTATGCTTTACGGTTACATTCAAAATCACACAGAAACTGTATCATATTTCATCAGCATATTGACAGACAGCACATTTTCCTTTTTCTATTTTCTCTGTTTTATTTTGATAAACCCATTTTCAGTTTGGTGTTTATACACTGAATCATGTATTGAAACCCTCTGTTGTACCTGTAGAAGGTGAGCATGCAGCCTGTGATGGACATGTTCATTGGCACCTGAGCAGACATCCGGCCAATCACAAACATCTTTTCCCCCGTGTCAGGGTGGAAGGCAGAATCGTAGACGTACTTGGCTCTCCAGAGCTCATCCTCCGTCAGGCCGGGCTTCACGCTCCCGGCTCTGAAAACGTCAAAACAGTAAGAGTGATGTTGTATTTTACACATAATCTAAAGCAGCAGCAGTCACACAAACATGCCTCACACCACCACAACCTCCCTCACATCATCATTTATACTCCTACTCCGTCCTCTTATCTCCTGACCCTCTACCTGTAGTTCTCCACGATCACTCTGGCCTCCTCCAGAGTCTCAGAGGACAGCAGGACATTCCTGGGATCTGTGACCATGAAGAAGTGCTTGGCGCGGCCCATAAACGTGCCTTGGTCCCATCTTGCCTCCTTGATGTTTATGTTGAGGGACAGCTCTTCAGACATCCTGGCTCTCTTTGAATAATAGCAGACATGTCAATTAGCATTCAAATGCAAAGAGTACCATTTGGAGACGCAGAGTTTAATTTTGGAATAAATGTCAGCTCAGAGTGGTGCAGGTACCTAAACCATGTATAACTATATACTGTACATGTTTTTTTTTAAAAACTTTCTCAAATGTTGAATGTTATTATTTTAATTGGGAACTATCTAATCAGACCGGGGAAACAAATATTCCAAGACATTCGATGGAAATTGTCTCAATACTGCTTTTTACACATTTTGGAGGATATGAAATGTGTACTGGCGATACCCAGTCAATAATTCAATACAGGTGAAATTATTATTAAAAAAAACATGGCTGCACAGTTAAGCCTCCACCTCTACTCCATTAATAGCTCTGCTGCATGACAGAGCTGCATGGAGGTAAAGCCCCCTCCCCCATCACTGAACAGCATACCCAGTGCAACCACACATACTGATCTGAGAAAATGATCCCAAACAGACTAGAAGACCAGGTTTACTTGTCATTAGTATGTTCTGCTAATAAAAGGACACGGTTAAAAGTTGACAAAGTGTTGTAATTTGTCGTTCTCACTGTGTCGAATTCAAAATTGTAACAGGCCTACTGTCGTCTTGTCAGGTTGTAGGTTTTTTGAAAGCTTGTACCGGGTTGAGACTGATCTCAAACTTCTTGTATCAGTTATGGCTGTGAGTACAAGATAAAAGGAACTACAGTGAAAAAACAAAATCTTGAAATGTAGGTCAGCACTTGTGGGTGTGTATCTCTTGAATATACCACCCTTTACTGTAGGGCCACAACTAACAATGACTTCCATTCTTTGTCTATTAAATGTCAGAATATTGTGATTTAAAGTGATTTATTCAAATTACTTTTTGTTTGACTAACAGTCCAAAACCCAAATATATTCAGTTTACTGTAACTTAAAACCACAAAAAGCAGCAGATCCTCATATTTGAGGAGCTGGAACAAGTAAATATGAGACAGTTTGGCTTGAAAATTTACTTTTTAACAATTAATCCATTACCAAAATAGTTGCCCATTACTTTTCTTTAGATTACTGACTACTAGTTTCAGCTCTTTACCTTTGCACATAACTCACAGGAGACTAACAACACTAAAGAATGTCAAGAATGTACACATGTCCTGAACAGCAGTCCTTCAGTGTGCACTGAGAGGCCACAACAAGGTGACATCTCCAGACTGCACATGGGAACAAAAAAACACCTCCAGCAAGTACAAGGGCGAGATCAACAGCTCATGCGGTGGTTTCAAAGACACACACCTTGAATGTTTTGCTGATTGTTGTTTCGCCCCTTACAAACACCCTTTAACCTGACAGTCAAACAGAGTCCGCGTGTCTCACTGTCAGTATCTGATGTAAGAAATAGCGTGACAGATGGGATCGAGGAAGTCACGACAAGCTGCCGGTTCCTGTCTAACCAGTGCAGCTGATAATGCCACAGAAACTCACACAATGGAGTACACAAATACTCAAACACAGGACATTAAACCACGTTAAAATCCAACCACATCATATAAAAAGCCGGACGGGACGATGAACAGCCTCCAAAACAAACCGCTGCAACCGGCCAGCTAACGTTAGCCAGGTTAGTTTACAGGCTAACTGATCTGAACCGCCGCGAGCTCACATATCGACACGGAGAGAAAGACAACTTAGTCGGATTGTGATTCAGACCCATCAAAGACGTGAACTTCACGCAGCACACAGACGTACCTTGTTTTCTTTCTGTGTTTTTCGAAGGTGTATGACCTCTCAATATCACAGCACCGCCGGTGGACCTGCGCTGCCTTCCGGGACTCTTTGAAGTATCGTATAGCACAGTTTCATCGGAAATGACGGCGAGGTGAGAGGGGAAATATACGTGGAAACTAATCCCTAACATTCAGGATTATTTTCACTCTTCTGTCGCATAATATTTGTCCGTTTAGTATTAGCTTTAAACAAAATATTGATTATCTGTGATGTGACTTTTTTTAATCTCATTGAGAAAAATCGATCAAACACGGTCAAATCACTGGCATAGAAGTTGAAGTCTAAGAATCAGAGTTTCGTGGAGGTACCTGAAGGCAGCAGGGTGGGGGCGGTGTCATGGAGGACGTGAGTAACGTAGACAGCACGTGATTGGTCAAAAAACAGCTGACTGGCTCTAGGATGTTTTCCACTTTTAAGAGTCTCTAAAAGTTCTTAAAAAATACGACAAAACCCTTGAATAATTATGCTAAACAAAGTTTTTGAAAGATACAGAGAATATTTGCTATTAACATTAAAGCATGTGTCTACTTTGATTGCAATACTCCCCTTGTCATAGACCGTATTGATGTAATTGTATTGTGTGCATGTATCCTCCAGTAGAAATGTGCTATGAAATAAGCGTTGTTGTTTTCATTTTTATTTTTAATGAGAGGGAGTTTTGGAAAGAAGCAACCAGAAAACAAAGGTCAAGAGAGTATGGAAATAACGCTGCCAAACATCATATGAAGCCTTTGCAGGATTTCTTTCTTTCATTATTATTTTTCTCATGTCTATCTTGGTTGTATTTGTCTATTTTGAAAGTTATGTAATTCCTCACTCCCTTTGTTCAAGCAGTGGTGTCTCATTGATGTACACTGATTTTGGTAATAAAGTTGACAAAAAAAATAAATGATTATGTTCAACTAAAACAACTTTTATGATGGATTTTCTTGGGTGATGACCTAAAATGTCAACTTTAATCATTTAGGAAAAATAAGTTCCTATTTAAAAATTATAACGTTTACACTAATCAACGACACCAACAACAAAACAAAAGCTCCTACAAAAACCACATGTTCAAGGTCAAAGTTTCCTGTTTAGCTATTGGCTGTTTCAATATGACAGTCAGATTTGCAGACTGGGATCTGCATAGATGTTGTGATGTGACACCATTGGCCACCGGGTGGGGTTGTTTATCCATCCCACCGGGATGGCGAAGGCGTCCGGGTTAAGATCCACAGTTTCTCCACGTGCACCTCTCTGCAGTTCGAGTTAAAAAAAAAATATGGGCTTGATCAACACATAAATAACAAAGTTTACCTGGGGACAAACCGAAATTGAGTCAATGCTACTGTAATGTTAGTGCAAGTGGTGCACTTAATCACCATTAGTCCAGCGCTGATGGCTGCACAGCTGCAGGGGATTAGGTGGAAGGCTTACACCTCCTAAGACAATAATGGTCACCTGGAAAACAAATGAGGTGGCACTAATGCTCCGGACGTGTCGACGAGGCGGAGCAGCGGGCTCATCCGGCACAGCGCGGACACGACAGGTAACGCTGCCACACTTTGTCCGCTTCACTTCAAATGTCACGATGTTGTATTTTGTTTTGACTGGCGTTTTGTAACGTTTCACGGGACGCGTTTACACTGGGTCCCCGTTCCCATGTTTACCGACACCTCTCGCTGTGGCAGATGTTGATTGATATTTCTAGCAAACCTAACACTGTCACCAAGTGGTCCAGAAGTTTAGTTAGTTGGTCAGCGTGAATGACTAGGTGATAATTAACTGTCAAAACTAGGCCACTTGTTTATGTGTATACTATCTCTTAGTCGCTGTCCATGGTGCTGATTGATAGGACAACGCGTGAAGTTCAGCCAGAGCAGCAAGTTGCTTCAATTCTGCTCTAATTTATTCTATTCAAGTTCTCTGATAGGTCAATGCTGAATCAAAATGAGGGAGTTTTGTTTATCATACCATCTGGAACTTGTGAGCCCACATTACTCATCGCAGTCAACATATTTTCCTCACAACAGATATCCATTTAATTAAACATGACCCGAGGGGAATCACCATGCACCGCTGACTGCTCTGCAGACGAGCCCGCAGCCTTTCAGCTGAAGCAGGAGGAACCAGGCAGCGTGGGCTCTACGGAGATGGACTCTGCAAAGGAAACTAGTGGATTACACCAACTTCTTTAACCAACAAAGTCCGCAGTTCAATCTTGGAGCACTACTTTTGGCCATCTGTTTTGAATGAATAGTTTGTTCATTCAGCTGTGTTGACTTTTTTCTATGTCTCATTTTCCTCTTTGGATCTTGGATTCTTTTATGAAGCTTTATTTATGGTCTGAAACTGGTTTCAGTGACGATCAGGTGTGTTACCTACAGCTTTGTCAGTTGCCTGCTCCAGTGGGGACCAACTCCAGTGTTTTATCATCCACTTTGGACCAGCAGGTGCAAAAAAGTCCAGCTCCGCACCACGCTTGTCGCCCCCCTCCTTTCCTAAAATCCAAGGCTGCACCTCTTCCATTCTGACGGCAGACCCCAGATATCCTCCTGTCTGGATGACTGAGGGAAGAATAACCAGATACCTAGCATGGCTCACTCCTCTCACCCCTCTGGCTGGAGGGAGATGACAAATGGAGGGGGGCACCCCCACTTCAACAATGGAGGCCATACTGGGGGTTCCCACACCACCACGCGCTACATGCTGAAGAAACAGCACCGCCACAGACGCAGGTCCTCCTCACCAATGGGAAGGGTCATTCTCATCAATGCACCTGTTGACGGTGAGTTCGAGACATGATAACTGTCCTCTGTTACCATGGTAACCAACACAGTGCCACAAGTTTAAGTTTAGAATAGAGTAGAATAGAGTTTAGAGCAAGTCAATATATGAAACGCAGTGGTTCTGGTTCCGAAAATGTAAATGTTTGCTACTTATCTTATTCTCCTATGATAGTAAACTGGATCTCTTTAGGTTTTGTACTATCGATCAGACCAAACAAGCATTTCAAGGACGTCACTTTTGGCTCTTGGAACTTGTCATGGACATTTGACAGTATTTTCCAACATTTTATAGTTGAAAAATGCATCAGTTAATAGAGAAAATAACTGACAGATTAAATGATAATGAAAATAATCATTATTTGCACCCCTCGTAGACACCACAGGTGTACATGAATATCTCAGTGAGTTATGGTCAAATAACCCATTACTAGAAGGAAAACTTAATTCATATTTCTACGTTTCTCTTTTTTTTGACTGTGCAGACCTTTATGGTGGCTACATGTCAGTGTGTTTTGTGTTTTTGTGTGTTTGCAGGAGGGGATGACTGTGAAGACATTCACACAGTGACGGTAGATAAAAGTTCAGATGGGCGTCTGGGTTTCAGCGTCCGTGGGGGGTCTGAACATGGACTCGGCATATTTGTCAGCAAGGTAGAGGACGACAGCTCTGCAGGTTAGGAGGAAGTGTGTGTGTGTGTGTGTGTGTGTGTCTTTTTATCAGTCCGTCTCTGTGAATGTTTTTCAAATGGTGATGGCAAGCTTATCTTTCAGTGTGCTTACATCTGTGGTCTTCGGTTTCCATGTGACATTTACTCTTGTGTATCATGCTGAGTTCCACCTGTGTCTGCAGCGCAGGCTGGGCTGACTGTGGGCGATAAGCTGGTGGAGGTGAACGGGGTCAGCCTGGAGAGCATCACCATGAGCAGCGCTGTGAAGGTCCTGACGGGTAACAACAGGCTGAGGATGGTGGTGAGACGGGTGGGCAAGATCCCCGGCATCCGCTACTCCAAGGAGAAGACCACATGGTGAGGCCAAACAGCTCAGAGGTGCCGCTTAGTTCAGGTTGTGTCAATGTGAATAAGGCTGCCAAAAAATGATATCCTACATCTAACCGTATCAATATATACACAACATGGTTAATTTTGTTAACTTTATCAAATATGAAAAAACTGTATATTATGACTGTGTATATATACAATACAACCATGTTATTATCACCAGTGACCTTTGCATGGTTCTTGTTTTGTGAATCCTTTTCACTTGACTGAAGCTCACACTGGTTATCTTTCTTTTGGGATATACTGTATCTTGGTTTCATGTGGCAGCAGTGGATGGATTACTGCTGTGACCTTTATGGCTATTTGATTAACCAATACTGACAGGCCTGAGCTTAGTGGAGAACGAGAAAGCAGTGTATGTGAATGTTTTTATATGTCCTCTTTTGCATATGTGTGTAGGGTGGATCTGATCCACCGACGGATGGTGGTGGAGGAGAGCGGTCGAACACCATCAGAGGCCAGTTCAGACAGCGCTCTCCGCAGGATCGTACATCTGTTCACCACGTCAGATGACTACTGCCTGGGCTTCAACATCAGAGGAGGCAAAGAGTTTGGACTGGGAATTTATGTTTCTAAGTATGAACCAAGTGTGCTTTAAAACAAGATCAGCTAATGCTTCTTTTGCACCTGAAGTGGCATTTAGATAAACAAAAGTATTCAGGGTGGTGCCGTGTGTGCATGTAGTTCAACTCACCTTGTTGAAGGTTCAAGAAAACAAGACAGAGGAAGGGGGGCAAATGCAAACGGAAATCGCACCACAGAAATTAAATATTACATCATAAATATAATTTGCAGTTTTGTTTTTTTCAGTTTTTGTATTAGATCAAAGCAACCAGGCTTCAATGAGAAGGTTGGGGCAGTTGTGTTGATTTCACTTCTTTTGAACTGCTCAGATTTAATAGACATCTATATCTCCTATACATTTTCCCTTCAGGTTAGATCCAGGTGGGCTGGCAGAACAGCATGGCATCAAAATGGGCGATCAAATCCTTGCAGCCAATGGGGTCAGCTTTGATGACATCACCCATAGCAATGCAGTTGAGGTCCTTAAGAGCCACACCCATGTCATGCTGACCATCAGGGTGAGAGCGTATTTAACAGGTCAAATATAAAGCTGCACTAATCAGTAGTTCTCATATTGATAATGGATTAAATGAGTGAATTTATAATGTGAAAGGGGTCCTTTTGAAATGACGAACTGACACAGAATCGTCACCCAACTCTGCAGATCCCCTCACCTCTACCGAACATTTTAGCCTCTCTATGCTCGTTTTGTTTTGTTTTATGTACCGCAACTTTAGTGTTTTTGTTCACTTTCATGGATCTCAGCATGCCTGTTTTCAGCAAAAAAAAACTCTAAAAACCCATTGCACATAACCTGCTCAGCACCAAACAGCAGACAGACACAGTTAGGATCTAGCTGGTGAACACAGTGGAGCATTTAGCAGCTAAAGACCCAGATATTTCCCTCAGGAGTTGGTGAAGAACAAAACAGAGCTAAAAGGAGAGTGAATATTGAACTTACATTGATTTGGTGGACAGAAATACGACTCCTACTGAATGTTGATGTTGCTCCATGTCTGCTGGATTTGTAAATAAGCAACAATTTGCTAACCACATCAACATTATAAGTGATAATATGTTAATGTTTTGTTTACAGTTTGTTGCGCTCAAGTGTCACAAAAATCAGTTAATGCAGGTTTAAGTCTGATTTCAGAACTGTATCCCCTTGGTACTTCACGCATCCGTGGTGCACTGTTGTATGGCAGTGTTTATCATTTGCTCAGGATTAAACATACAACAATTGATTGGGTGTTTCAAGTGCTGTGACACAATAATAAATGTTACAGTGTGTTAAACAACACCAGCTCTTCTCAGGAGGGGAGCACAGCAGAGCAGACAGCTGGCTTACAGCCCTTGAATTCCTTATGTATGTCTGTGTACGCATGCTTGTGTGCAAGGCCACGCCACTTAACCTGTGTCATTTTTAGATAAAGGCATTGTGTGTATGTTTGTGTGTATGAATGGGCATATGTGTATTGTGCAGTGTGTTTTGAGTGTGTGTATGGGCGCTCTCTCGGCTCGCTAACATTGCTGCATGCTCATTTTACTCCTCTGATCTCAGGTTCCACGTGTGAAAAACAGCCAGGGACGACGTTCATTATTCAAGGCAGTCAGGGATCAGGTTATAATCAACAGAAAGCCTAATTTTATGTCTTCCTTCTGTCCTGTATTAGCCCCATTTGTGGGTCAGAGTCACACACAGTGGAGCCAGGGCTACTTTTAGTTCATAAACCTTCTTGCAACTGGGCATCCAAGGCTTCTGTGAAAAATTGTAGATGTAACCTTGTGTGTCTTCTCTTTGACCGTAAGCTGTGTATTGGTGAGACAATCCCCTAAAATAGACTTGAGAGGCTATCGGACACTAATTCTTGATGCGAAATGTCTCCTTCCTAGAACTCCTTCCAAACCTTGGCTACCACGACACCCCTTCATTGGTTTTTTTCATGGCACTCCCCCATGCCCGTTGCCATGTACATGCACCCTTCTCAGCTAAAATGAGATTGTTGATATCTGTTGTAAGGATGTATTTGAACAACCTAACAAAGCAATTAACATTGACGTAACATATGTGACATACAGTATATGAAATAACATAAATATTAAGTGAAATAATAGAGACCTAAAAGAAGTCAACAGTTTTAGGCTATGTTGCTGTGCAGAATTTATTATATCTAAAAGAGTGCAACCTGGAAATGGTTGGTCAGTCCACTGCTTTGGCCGAGGCCGAGGCTGAAATATCTCAACAACTAATGGACTGATTGTACAGACTTATTTTGTACAGACATTTTAATGGTGCCCAGAGGATGAAGCCTAATGACTTTGATGATCCCTTACCTTCTAGCGCCACCATGAGGTTTACATTTGTGGTTTTGAGTGAAATGTCTCAACAATTAGTGGATGGATTGGCATTACGTTTGATACAGACTCCCCCTCAGGAAGAACTGTAATAACTTTGGTGATCCATAACTTTCTATCTAGCACCATCATAAGGTCAAATTTTCCATTTGTCCAATACTTTGGTTTATGATCAAATAATGAGCAAATGTTAGCATGCTGTAGACACAATATTACTTGTTTTCTTGTATGATTATGGTGACTGTTTATGTTTTTGCTGAAAATGTTGTGTTTTTGCACTTAAACAGGAAGCTGGGAGATACCCTGCATACAAGGAGATGGTGGCAGAATACGGCTGGCTCGACAAACGTATGTTGACTATTCTAAAAGGGTGTTTCTTACAAAATCTGATTTTACAAGATAGGGTTTAAGATTAATTGGAAATATTAGAGGACAAAATAATGAAGATGTGACCTGGTGATTTGGAGTTTTAAATTCTCATTTCTGTTTGCAAAGCCACATGTTGGACTTCTACTTGGAAATCTTATAGAACACAGTGGCCTCATGTAGCCTGCTTATACTAAAACCCTCTCATTCAATTTCTTCACAGGACAAAAATTCCTTGTTTTTTTCAATTTGATATGAGTACTTCTGAAGACAGCCAGGGATTAATTCAGTGTACTCAAAGGCAGCTCAGTCATCTGGAACAGGGCACGACTTGACATTTGGGTCAAGATGCAGAGTTATTTTGGAGTTTCCTTAGAAAAAAATAGAAACACAAGAACTCCTGGTTCATGTTCTGTCTCTTAAAGGTTTAGAGGATTAGCACGGCCTGAGGGCAGACAGGTTTTGATCCAAACAAATCAGACTGTGTAAAATAAGGAGTGTGTGTGTGTGTGTGTTGTCCTCAAATATAGCATCTGGACAGTTTCATAAGGTATTACACTTGCACAATAATATTTTAAACACACACTAATGCCCATACTTCATTCTAATTATGGATTGTTTTCTACAGTTGCCAATGGGGGCCCTGCACCATCCTCCCAGGGTTCAGACTCCAACTCCTCTGCCTCCTCATTGTCCTCCAGCACCCCTCTCAGCTCCCTCAGTGGTCTCTCCCAGGTCTTTTTCCCTCCTGTCTTTGGCTCCGCGATGGTAGATGTCGCCATCTCCACAGAGGACCTCTCCCGACGTCCAAGCAGCGCCGAACGAACTGCTGACACCGCCATACAGACTGACACCCAGCCTCCAAACTACCTGGACCACCCATCGCCTAATGGGTTACACCTGGTCGCCACAGAAACCAGCCGGACTGTAGGTGCCACAATGCTGCTGAAGGATACAGTCATACGTGGGAAAGGGGAAGGGCCGAGAGAGATGGGAGGAACTGGAGAGGGAGGGCGGGGACGGACGAGGACGCTGTCATCTGGGGACCAGGAAGTAGTGAAAGACTCACCTAAGACGGCAGCGCTGATGGCCCTGAGCAGACCACGGAAGCCAATCAGACGTTCCCAGAGCCACATCACTGCATCAGGTGAGACCTGCAGGCTCACTGGGATTGTAAGAAGAGTGAAACTGTGGATGCAGGTTTGCTTTATAGACCTATGTGAAATATTAATTAAAGACTGACCAATCGACATTGCCATCTCTAGAGGCACTCTGTGGCTGTTGATTATAGTGGCAGTATCATCCATCTCAGTTGAGAAACAAACCTTTCCAGAATCATGGACCTGTGAGTATTGCAGCCACAATCAGGTTCAGTTCTTTAGCTGATTTTTGTGACAGTACCTGCATTCACTGTGTAATGAGATCCACTCTCAAAGCCTCCAGAGATCTTTCTGCAGGGCATCAGTCAGTTTAATGACCCCTCATCCCCCTATCACTCCTGGAAGTTACCAAGAACATCCAGACTCCATATCGTTGATTTAAGCTCCAGACAAAATTCGTCCAAGAGCACAAAGTTAACGCAGGCTCATGATTAATCACTGCCCTTTACTCTCACTTGATGTAGCTCAGTGAGAAATGAATAAGAACAAACATATGGAGAAATATTCATCCAAGCCTTGGCGGGGCTGTTGAGTTATTAGCCTTTCCTTTTCAATTTATCCAGCTCATTGATACCTCCAGGACCTGGTTGTGGCTTGGGGCGAAGCCCAGAGCTGATTGGACATTTGTTATCTAAGCTGGAGCACTTTGCTGTAGTGCCCTCAATAGATGGAGGTGTGCTCAGGTTGGTGTAGCTGCAATTCATCAGCATTACTGTGTTACTTTCCACAGTGGCAGATTTACTGCAGTGAACAGAGGAGCTGACTGGAAGAGAAATGAACAGTCTGTACTCATAGCGGAGAGTGTGTATCACCCGCTGTTATTGGCTTACTGTTAAGCATGGAGCAGTGCAAAACCTAATGAATTATGTTTTCAACACCATACGCTGAGATGCAGAATGTCCTATTCTTGCTATGGTTCAACACCACCTATGAGAGATTTTCAAATTAACAAGATATAACTGCTATTGATTAGTTAGATTTGGCAAAATTACTTGTTTGTATTCATTTACATAATTTAGCAGGTGTTAAAATCTGCTAAAATCAGTTATATGTCACAGCACTCGAATGTGGAATTGTATCTCCATTGACTACATATGTTGATTTAGAAGGACTAAGCACTGAATACAATTTTTTGTTTTCTTTTTTTCCTCATTTAGAGGACAGACAAAAGAAGAAGAGGCAACAGAAGGAGAAGAGTTCAGCAGAGGGTAAAACCAGCCTGCAGCGATCTAAAACCTTTGTTAACCTGTTATTTAAGAAAGACCGTAAAGAGAAGAATCGCTCCAAGTCACCGTCTCACCATGCTGATAAAGGTGAGGGCGCGGTCTTCCCTGGCACATCTTCTGCATCTAAATAAATCTAAGAATAAACCTAAATCCAGCCTACGATTTTGACAGAATTTACATTTCTTTACAATTACTAGTTACAATTTAATATTCCTGATGCTCAGTGCATATTGATCCTTGTGTACAAGGAAAGAAAGTCTGTTGATGTACACATATACAAGAACTCATGGAAGTGTCATTGGCACATGCTCCAAAAATAACCATTGTAGCAAATAATTTAGTGTTGTATCCACTGAATTTTGAAATGTCATCCATTTCAAGATAAACTAATAAAAGATGTTAAATGTTTACTTGTGTTTAGGTCTGGTTGATTTCCATTGGAAATAAATGAAAGTATGTCATGTTATTTGCAGATTATCTTGTTTGCATACTGTTGTGTTTCAGTTTTCATTTTAATTCCTTAGATAAGGAGCGGGGTCGCCCCTTCCAGCTTTTGACCTCCCCGAGGGAAACCCGTGCTGGGGTTAAAGACAGCAGCCCGCTTCCCCGACTTGAGACCCTGCAGCACGTGGAAGACATAGCAAAGAAGCTGCTCATCCAGGATGAAGTGGCTGCTGTGATGAGACATTGCCGGCGGGTGAGTTCCGGATCTGAAATGACCATCTCTAACACGTCGGTGGCACTCTCCTGTGTGTGTTTTTTCATCCCACTGAATGAAAATCAGCCGGACTACTTACAGGCGTAAGTGTGCAGTATCGTTACTTGTGTCGCTGAGTGTCCTTTAGAGATAGACGTGTTTGGCAGCGGCTGTGACAAAAGACGGATTTGGCCTGTTATTTATGATTAGGATCAAATATCAGCCATCATTTGGTCTCCTTGTCTCTCCCAGCCCATCTCACACTCATCGGCCAATTTCAGGGGATCAGCTCCTTGGACGGCCCTATGACACCTCTGCAGTAGATATCGAGTCTGCTTACAGCACAGTATGACTTACATGTTAATGCAGTCTAGTGGTGTTCTTGGAAAAGTAAATGTTTAATATACATGCAACATATCACCATATCTTTGGAAAACTCCCTCCAGAGCCAAAGAAGACATTATACAATTATTTTCACAGGCCGAATAGTAGTTACGAATTAACTGAACTTCATGTGTAAAATTGGTGGAGTGCCCCTTTAAAAGTCAGAAAACAACCTGATGGAGACCTGTCTATATACTGTAGACAACTTCACTACTTGATTGTTTTTTTTTTATTCCTTTTCTCTAATTTGTGTACCAATCTAATCTTTCCCTCAGTTTTTGGCCGACAATGTGATTGAGGATTTAGTACGTCCTCTTTTGGCAATCTTGGACAGGCCAGAGAAACTTCTACTTCTCAGAGAAATAAGGTGAGATACATAGACTATATGTACAGTATAGTACTGATTTTATACATATAGATACTGTAAAAGTATGTGTTAATATGTGTGTCTCTGACTCTGATCATATCCTCTGCAGAATGCTGATACCTACTACTGAGTTGGGTCGGTTTGACAGCATGGTCATGCCCTTTGAGCTGGAGGCTTACGATATTCTCAAGAGTCGCTCTGGTAAGCATAAGAGTGTACTTAATATCACATT
This sequence comes from Lateolabrax maculatus, assembly GCA_031216445.1. NCBI lineage: Eukaryota > Metazoa > Chordata > Actinopteri > Acropomatiformes > Lateolabracidae > Lateolabrax > Lateolabrax maculatus. Next base: position 12,186,165 of record CM062209.1, on the reverse strand, counting down.
TACAGATTGACATAAATACACAATTTCCTGTTTGCACGAAAGAAACAAAAGAGTTGGGAAAAGCAGGTGAGATTGAGATTGAAATTTATGGAAAATCAGTGATATATCTTTAGTTGTTTTGTCTTCCTAGTCCGTTCTCCAGCTCTGCGCTCCCCTCGCAGTGGAACCCCTCGGCGTCACCTCATCACCCCAATCCCAGGTACATGGGCTGTATCTCTTCCTTCCTCTTCCTCTCACCCTTTGTCTTTCTTCTGACTCCCTATGTGTCTGGTTGATGGCCTTTCTTTAACCCCAGAGGAACATGAGATACACAAGGGGCTTAAGCCTCTCACCTTTTGTCTATTTCCCCTCCCGCTCTTACTTTTCCCTCCTCTCCTCACTTCTTTCCTGCCTCAATGCAATATCTGATATCTGTAGTGTCAAATTGAAATAGCTGCATGCACAGACCATATTCCATATCCACATGCCCACCTCCCAACCTCATATAAAACACACAAACTCACACACCTACACACACACACACACACACACACTGCCATGCACAAAACATCTCAGGTTTCCTGTGCCTGCGCTGAGGCTGAGGCTTGTGTTACATCTCTGTGGCCAACAGAAAGGACTGAGATGTGCCTGATGGCCAGTGTGACACTTCCACAATACAGAGATGCTTTTAGCCTTTTCCTCATTCAAGAGTCATTGAGACATAATCAATACAGTCATCTCACTTTCTGAGGTCACAGGTTAGGAGTCACAGGGTCAGCATTATGAAAGCAGAAGGAAGCTGACAGAGCTGAGGTGAGGTCACTGAGGTGTCAGTGTTTTTGGAGGCTGAAGTGGCCGACATTGTATCCCAAGAGATGCAATTGAATTATACCTTACCAAATCATATAGTTGGTCCTATAGGGATAAGAAAATGTATATCATAAAAGGAAACAGGTACACTTCTGCTGCACTGAAACTGAGATTCACTGTTTGGTGCTCTGCCTCATGAGAAGAAGTTGGATATTTGTGTTTTTTTAAGAAATTATAAATACATGCTGATAGTGCCATTTCAAAAAGCTTTTAGTGGTTATTTGATCAATTTTATCAACATTTTATCCCTATTTTACAGTAAAATTATGTGATTTTGTTCTTTTATGCTGCTGTTATCCCTGAGAATTCAGGCATATTATTGTGTATTCTTTTATAACCAACATTTCTATGTCCAAATATTAAATTAAAATCCAGTCCATATTTTGTCATATTGTTAAATCGTTACCCACTGTTTGCCGTTTGAAGGACATCCTTAAGATCCTTGCATGAACAAGCTTGTCCTGATGTTTTCTTGGCATCAGTATTCCAAGTATCTAATCTTATAGGTAACAATGTTGTTTAGTCTTTATAAGGCAATGCCCAGTGGAGGAAGTAAAACTCCTTGTATTATACATATTTAGAAAATGCAATTGCAATGACTACCATTCTACCATAGAAGGTAGCTCAGTACAAATTGAGCTTATCTTATCCTCAATATTTAAAGGGGAACTCCACCAATTTTACACATTAAAATCTGGGGAGCAGTGCAAAATCTGCCTCAAGTGTTGTCGCATGAGTCAGCGACGGTTGAAGACTTAAAAAAATATGAAGCGCGCCTACCGGACCTCTGTAGCACCACATCTCTGCTTGAGATGGAATGCTGAATACTCTAACACATGCTGACTCTAAATAATCTTCACGTCATGTGTTTATATGTAGAAATTCTACAGAAGTTCCACATCTGAAAATCCTACTTTAGTGGTCTACAACTTGCAGGGTTGAAGGTGAACGTACCGTTTTCATGTTTGTCCAGACTACAGGGGTGGGTTCCACCTGCAGCCGGTCCAGGACACACTGCGGGAGCGTCAGTTGGTTGAGGAGTTGGAGAAATTACGTTTGTCTGGCCAACAGTCAGGCCATCTGCCTCCATCCCGTGCCTTCACCCCTCTGCTGGATGTACCTTTGGACAACTACGCCTCCTCCACTGTCCGCTCCCGCTCCCTGAGCCCCTCACCCACCCACAGCTCCCTCCTCACAGAATCACCGCACAGCACCCAACGTGGGCTCCAAGCCCATCGCTCCCCAAACAGAAGAGAGAACAGGGCGTCGCGGTACGATGAGGTCTCCTTGTTGTCTGTTTCTGACCGAGGAGATGTGGCTCCTGAACGAGGGAGGTCACCTGTTAGGAATGGCCATGGGAGTGCGAGGAAGGAGGCAAGTCCTGACAGCAGAGAAAACAGACGGAGCAGGCAGGAGGGCTACACAGAGGTCAGCGTATGTGTTCCTTCACAGCGGCGAGGGAGAACCCCTCTGGCTGATGTGTTTGAGCCCCAGAGAGACAAGAGTCCATCTACAGGTAGAAGGAGCAGTCAACAGGTAAATGGACATTCACAGAATGGTCACGGTGTAAAAAGAAGAACAACTCTGCCACCTGAGGAATATGAAATCAAGACTTTAACCATCTCCAAGGCCAAGCAGTCACTGGGTGAGTACAATACAGAAACACATGTATTTTGAACTTTGATTTCACTTTAAACTAAATGTATTTTCAGGATTTTTTGGTGCCATCTAATAGTGTTATTGTTCTTAATCTGTGAACATGTTTGTTTGATATGCTAGAACATCACCAGTAGAGGTCAGGGCATCACTTACTACTAAACTGAAAGGGATTTGGAAGAGTTAATTGCTTTAATGACAGCTAAAAAAGACCAAAGAGAGTATATTATACGATTAGATTAGTTAGAATACAGAAATCTGGTACTGCCCGGCAATCCCTCAGTTTGTTATTTTATTATTTCCCTGTTTGCAGGTATAAGTATCTCTGGAGGTATGGAGTCTAGAGTCCAGCCCATGATAAAGATTGAGAAAATCTTCCCAGGAGGAGCTGCATCAACAAACGAGGCTCTGAGGGTGAGCAGTTATGGCAGGGACAGGAAGAAACACATCAAAATATTAAAAAAATGGGTGTCTGAGAAAATGTGGTAAACATGTTACAACATAATTACGTCTGTTTACCATAAACACTGAGAATTTACTTTTGTCCCTTCATAACACCCTGATTTTAAAGCACATGAGACGTCCTGGTTTGAGAGTATTGTAAGTGCCTGTCAGACCTTTGTCCTGTGGTTATGAGTTGATGTTGCCATAAGTAAGTGTCTATGATGGAGAGGTTGAAGGTGTGCAATGAGGAGTGGAGGCGATATGAGTGTAGAGCCATCTCAAGTAGCCCATTGCCTCCATTATGGATGAGGTACACAGGTGCTGGTCTGCTAATGTACTGGTAATATATTGACTGCGCAGTAACTTAACAGTCGTCCGTGATCTTGGCCTGGTTCACCTAAACACACATGATACACACACTCATTCAATATGGTTAACCACAGGGAATTCTTGACTAGACTGAAAGATACACAACACTTGCATTAAGATTCTTGGAAAGAAGTGTGTGTGTGTGTGTGTGTGTGTGTGTGTGTGTGTGTGTGTGTGTGTGTGTGTTTGTGTGTTATGAGGGGGTTGAAAGTGTCTGAAACAGAATGTATACCAACAATAATAGATTACTTACAGTATGTACACATGTGTGTTTGTGTCGGTTAATTTGCATGTGTTTCCTAACAGCTCGCTGTCATTTGACAACTACAACCCAGGTCTTATGCCTGATTAGTGTCACAGGGATCCAGTATCTGCTCAGCCTTTCAAATTCAAAGAACGTCCCTCTTACAGTCCCTGTACAACACATGCCTGCACTCACAGTCACACAAGCACCACACACACACACACACACACACACACACACACACACACACACGTTATGCAACCAGTCTTGGAACAAGAAGAACATAAAGAATGAGAAGATATAAACTGAGAACAAGCAAAAAATCAGTAACAGTGCAATAAACGTGGCAGCAATGACAAAGAGGGGAAATAAAGCAGGATTTTGCTGTGTGTAAAAACCAGAACCTGGCAAGAGAGAGACAGATTGAAACAAAACCAACAGTCTACAGCCACGCTGGCGGGTCTGTGAGGCTGTACTTAGGCATAGTGGTACTTTGAGCTAAATACTAACGTCAGTGTACTAACATGTTCATAATAATAATGGTAACATGCTGACCATCTTAGTGTAGTGAGTTACCATGCAAACATTTGCTAATCAGCAATAAACTGAAACTATAGCTGAGGTTGATGGGAATGTCCACAGTTTTCCAAGTATTTAGTTTTTCAGGTGGCTCCGGATGAAAAGAGGTTTATTAACATTATTATAGTTCATCCTTCGGGGAGCAGGAATGTCCGTATGAGATTTCATCCATCCAACAGTTGTTCAAATGCTTCTCTAAAAACCACAAAGTCAACTTCATAGTGGTGCTAGAGGTAAAGTCAGGGGATCATCAAAATCTCCTGGGGTCAATGAATGACTGTACCAAATTTCAGTGTAATCCATTGAGTACATCAGACCGGCACATCCAGGAACTTTGGCTAATGGCTTGCAACACATCCCTGCCCCTTTTTGGGACAAAAATGTAATGTCATGTAAACTAGAGTGTGTTTGGATTACAATTGTGACAAGTTTGTATGCATTCCTTTCATATTATACAACCATTTTTTTATAGCTACACATGTCTAATAATTATTTAGTGACTTTGCATGAACCTGAGCGGCAGCGACACCTTGATTAATGATCAAGATGATCGAAGCCGCCATGCCCCTTCAGTCTCCCCCCGTCCAAGTGGATCATTGACCTGACATTCAGTGGCCACACATTGCTTATCTGGACATTTATACATATTTGATTGACTCACCAGGTAGTGTTAGGCTGTGTGTTGTCGGTAAATAAGCAGCCTATTAATAGCCAACTGTCTGAGCCAGGCCAGGCTGATATTTAGTTGGAGACTTCTATACTGTATGACTGTACTCCATCAGCCTCCCCCTCAAGCTTGCCATCCATCAATAGTGAGTGTCACCAGCATCTATTTAGTATTTACAACACTGACTGTGAATATTCATGGATCTTATATGTGCCTCAAATCAGTGTGAAAGAATTTAATCACAAAATCTTCCTCCACTTATCTCGACTCTCAGTAGTTTCTGTGGTTGTGTGAAAGTGCACTCTTTTTCCCAAAAGGGGGCAATGCCTTGGTGCTTGATGATGCAATGGTGTATACTTTCAGATATATTTCAGATATTTATTTAGATAGATATTTCAGTGTGTACCAAAGTGCTGACATTGTCATCCCTAGAACCATTCAGAGAAGTTGTTGGTTAATAGTCTCAAACACAGCTATGTGGCTACTTGCCTGCACCCTACTGCTACAGTATCTGTTGTCTCTACCTCACACTTCACAACTAGGCATGTCAGCTCGCCTATGTGAGCTCCCTGGCTCAGTGTTATCTCCCCCTTCTCTGCAGTGGGAAGTGATACCAGGGCAGCTCAGTGTTAACACGCATCCTGTCTCCTTCGACACACATGATAACATACAATCAGTGAAGAATGTTCTTTTGTGTATGTCATCCTGTTAATTTGACTCCGCCACCTGCTTTTATCAGCAACTGGCTGTGTAAGAGGGTGTAGTAAATGAAACGGCTGAATTCCTTGTCAGTGTATAGGCTTGTGTGTATAAATGGTTGGATTACCCACATTATTTGAAAAAAACATGAACAGTCTGAATTGAAACTGGTGTTCTCTCTACTGAAGAAATAGTCCTTATGAAAGCATTGTTTTATGTGGATTATCCAGAGTAACTGGGACCCTGATTCTGGCTAATTGTTAGCACTGAGGCTTTATGGTAAAGTTTTATGGGCAGTCGGTCTACCACTTAGGTCCAGACTGAAATTTCTCAACAGTTGCCATGAACTTTGGTGCAGACATTCATATTCCCCAGAAGATAAATTCACCTCCATTGTATTGGGGTTTCAGCAAAAGTTTCAGGGATGGATATCTTAACCTGCGCAAAAGCTTGGTGAGAAACAATTGGAAACAATTAGAGTAAAGTGATGTTTTTTGGTAGATTAATAATAATTTTAGCATCTATAATGAGATGTACCACTATTATTTGTGTATATGGATATGTCTACTTATAGATAGATAGTAGATGTCTACTTATAAATATCTATAGATATTTCATAATATACACACAGAGCCAATACTTCTATTCTCCTTAGTTAAATAAAGTTAATTTTTCGTAATGGCCTGGTAAACCACATTACGAACGATTCACTGATCCTTCCGTGCAAGCTGTAGTGATTTTTACAGTCCATGTTATTTTTGGATCGTGACATCCATTGGCTAGAAAAGAGTAAACCTCATAAATGCGTTCCATAAATGGCCATAAAGAGGATGGGGCAGATTAGGTTGTGATCTATTTAATTCAAATAAATTACTTTTCAAAAATGGAAAAGCACCTTTAATCTCCTCTTTGGTTAAATGGATCTAAATCTTTTGATACTGTTCTCACGGAAAGCTATAAGGTTATTGGTGAACACCAGACTGTGTGATGAACTGTAAGATAAGGGCAGCACAGATCTAATCTTACAATACGTAGAATGGGCTGTTAAGGAAAAAGGGAAGATTCCTCCAGTTGTGTGTCTAATGACTGGATAGGAAAAGATAAGGAGAAAAGATGTGATTGGTTGAGATACAACAATGGCCATCAGCCTTGTGTGTTTCTGTGTTACGTGCTAACCTTCACTGAGGTTAGGCGCATGGGGCAGGTGCATCCTCGACAAACCCTGATGACATCAGAGGAAGTTCCTGTCCTTAGGGATTAGAAGTTTTGCCACTCTCTGCTCGCATCCTGCAGGAAACAGCGAGGAAACTGTCGAAACTGTGTGTGTGGTTGTCTCAGTGTATGTTGTTTTCTCAACAACCTTGTGCTGAAGGGGAAACTTTACATGTGCACTAGTGACGGCCTTCAGTGTGAATATATCAAAGTGGGAGAGCCCCAATTCTCTTTGGCATAAATCAGGTTCCTGCCAAGGGACACAATCACTGCAGATTTATGGAAACTGTCTATAATGTTGTTCTGGAAAGAGACAGCTTTCTTCAGAAAAAGAGATACATAGGGATCTTATTCTGTGTTCACAAAGAGTTTTGCATGTTAAACTTCCCTTTTACCTATGTTTGCGTTTGCAGGCAGGATATGAGCTGTTGTCTGTGGATGGCGAGAGTCTGCAAGGAGTGACACATCAGCACGCAGTGGACGTAATTCGCAGAACCTTCAGCAACAAGGCCAAAGACCCGATGGTTTTTGTAGTCAAGGTCCCCAAAGTCTCTACCACCCCCACCAGCCCCAGGAGACCAGCAGACTAACCTTTGTGTGCCTCACAGCAGCTCGGGCATGAAGGACACCAAAACATGCTACTCCTGTGGGAGTAAATAAACTACAGGATTCACTCCAGAGAAGGAAATATGGGACAGGTGGATCTCCGATCATAGTGGAGCGGAATAGATGCATAGAAGCACTTGTTCTATTAAAGGCAGAGTTATGACAGTAAGTAGAAGGTCACAGAGAAGGAGTGTGAGAAGAAAAAGGTGAACATGCTGAAGCAGGTTTTTAAGACTGATTGTAGCTTATTTATCATAATAGGTTGCGTCAAATCACTTTTGCTACGATGAAATGTAAGATACTAAATGTTGCAACTGTACAACTTTTATAACATTCTTAGTTTTTTTAGCAAACATATTACTAAATGCATACATTGCACATAAAACTAGACAAAAATTAAGTAATATGTACTTATGACAAGACCATGTGGTTCAAGAACTCCTCCTTGGTTGAAATTGTGCCGCTGTTTGACACGTGGCAACCTTGCTGTGACCTCTGAGCACCGTCTGATTGTGGAGCCAGTGGTCTGCATTTTCAGTTGGAGCATCTCAGTCCAGCAGCCGTGTAGGCCTGCCAGAGGGAGATTACCCATCCTGCGTTATGAGATTTATAGATTTATACCCAGATTAAACCTCTGTATTATGTCAAAACTGATAGTTTGGATTTAGTAGATGTCTGGGGGGATTATTACAAATTGCTGCTCAGAATTTCTGTGCTGTATTTTTCTGGCAAAAGTGCTTGTGCTCTGAAGCAATCCGCCACTTTAGAGGCTTAATTACACCACGCTGTGGACTGAGCTTATGCAGACATGTGGAGGAGTTGGAAAAACATGTCAATGAGAAATGCATGACATGAAGGCCAGTGGCAGAGTTTAAATCAAAGTGGGGTAGAGGAGATATGGGCAGCAAGGTGACTGGAATATAGTGTGCATAGTGCCTTACTTCTGCAGACGGCCAGTGGGGGAAAACAAGGATAAATGTTACAAAAGGATAAATGTTTTAATAAGTGTTAGAAAAGCTCAAGGTGAAATGTTTCAATTCAGACATGCAATTAAATTCAAAAATGAAATTGAGTGTGTCTATGCCTTTGAATTATTTCAAAAGTACAGTAACACTGTCAGTATGCTGAGTTTTTGGTAAAAAAAAAAAAAACAAACAAAAAAAACAGTTAAATCAACAGTCACTTTAGGGTGTGACAACTTGTTTTTTTAATTAAAAACACAGTAATTTGTACAAGAAATGTACACATAAAAATATACATGGCCAACTACATACTTTATGAATTACTGAAGACACAACGCGAGTAAACAAAAACAAATGCACACAATAGGATGAGAAAATGCCACAAAAAAAGAAATGTGTTACGTTGCTTTGGTCTAGTCACAGTGGCTACATTTGAAATAGATATTTTGTCTAAATAAAAGACAATGTCACTCTGTTATACTATTTAGTGTTTTACATATTTACACAGAAAAGGTTATGCAACAATGAAGAAAACTGAGATGTGAGGAAGAAACGGAAGTCTGGGATGCACACGGTACTTTTCAGTGAGGGAGTCGGTTTGTTTTGCAACACCTGTGTTTATTATTAATCTGTACCTGTGCTGCATCTGTGGTGAGTAAGTAACAGTCTAGATCTGGTTAACAAATTGTATATGGTTGGACAAAAACCAACTTGTTCCATTCAAAGTCGCTTCCAATGGCCTTTGACATTATACAAAATATCTCACACCACAGTTAATGTGGTACTGTCATGCAAAATACAGACTGATCAAATATACTGATCAAATATTCTAAAAGCGGTTGGACTGCATTTCCAAGTATAGGAAACATGACACTTTCTTGGTCTGCATCGGCTCAAACCTCAACTTAATGATGAGGTCACTCAAAAATGACCTGTCTCATGCATTTATAAACGAATGACGTGCACAAAACCCAACGATGAAGACATGAATTGGTGTGATATTATGATACTGACGATCAAATGAAAGATCAATCAAAATGGAGAGACAACAGGTCAAAACTGAGCCCAAAATAAAAGCTCCCAACTGTTTTATTAGCTGCAAAGATTGGTCATTAGAGTGTATGTTTGTGTCACACAGATTATATAATGTAAACATATTTTCATGCATTACAGTATTAGGTGCACTCTTTCTGTGCTGCCGCCTCCATTTATAACTGATCCATCTTTTGAAATATTGGTATGTGATATATATATATATATGTATCTTTATGTCTTTATGTTTTGTATAATAAACCCACACTTAAACCAGTACTACAACAAAATATCTTCAGGTGCTATATATAAAAAATATACAACATCTCCTCCATTATATAGATTTCCATTTAACTATTATTCCTTGATATAGACTCTTTGTAAAATAAAAGCTCTCAGCCCACTACTTTTTTTTTTCTTCGTAGGGACCCACCATGCTCAGTGTTATACACAGCCCTGCATATACTGTGAGAAATCAGAGCAACCCACAGCTTCAAATGTTGACATGCTCCTCACCAGTTTATGTTTAGAGCTTTAACAGCCGACCTGCCTTGAGGACATTCGGTGCTGGAACTACAGCATCTGCAAATCCTCATCTCACCGCTATCTGAACAGGCTTCTTCTGAAATCTAATACAACAAAGACATGCAGACATGCCAGTCTTGTTACCTGTATAGCAGTCAGTGAAGATTATAGTCTAGGGGAGACTAGGAAGACTTTAAAAGTGTTATTTGGCTTTGGGCTGCCAAAAGCTAAATAAAGGGCACTAATGGGAATGAAGGGGAATAAACGGAAACTCTGAATAAGCATGCCTACAGTTACAACACCAGCTTAAATCTCTCAGGGATGTCGCAACCAAACTGAAAGAATATGTTCCATTTTTAGTTTCCTGATAACGACTGCTGCGGTGCTTTTCAATGTTAAAAATAGTTGAGTAAGAAGCAGAGATAGAGATGGATGAAATAGTTGAGTAAGGAGCAGACATAGAGACAAATCAGCAGCATCCTGGTGATATCTCACATGCTACGGTCTGCTTCCTAGTGATACATAACTATAAAATGTAAATGTTTATGTGAGAGCGTGCTGCATTGTCTAAATGAGTTGACACATTGATCGAGTGCAACAGCATCACTGTTGGTGGTCTAGAAAACATGAGCAGCGTTCAAATAAAGCATTTCCTTTGAACGTTTGGTTGCTGTGTCCTTTGCGGTCTGGGAAATGACAGAATAGGATGTCCACATGTAAGCAAACCAAGAAACAAATGTCAAAACTGGTTTGTTTAAGTTTGATGATTTGCTTCACAAGAAAGATAGTTGTAATCCGAACAATAGAAAGCAAGGAAGTTGTGCAAAATGATGCCATGTTTCCCTTGGTCATCAGATTCTTTCATTGCCGGCGGGCATTTATACTGCATTTCTGGATTGATAACAGTCACAATACATTCTTCTTCAAATACACACTGTTGAGGAAATACATCTAATCCTTTTAGAATTTGGAAAATGAAGTGAACTGCTGACCCTCTGAAAATACAAACAGCAGATACTCTAATATTATAATATGAGTTATTTTCCCTTTAGCAGTTACTCTGATAGAGCTGCTGTTGTTGTTTGTGTCGCCAATGAGCACAGTTTGGACAGGTGATGAGGTCATCATTAATAGCCAGAAGCGGTGGTGTTGATGGGACTGCTGTCATGATGCATCATTACATGCATGCTGGTGCCTGGGAGTTTAACCTTGTGTGCTGCCAAGAAAGGTGCAGCTGCGACCAGATTGATGTGCGTCTAGTAACATTTTTTGCTTTAAGTTTCCGGCGGTTTTCGATACCCTGATTTGAACGTGGTCTGGGAAAGAAACACTTTTTTCTCTGCTTTTGCTCCCACAGAAGGAAATAAGTCTTTGTGCTGGCTTTGTAGTGGAATAAAACCCATAAGAAGTGCTGGGGGGGGGACACTTTATAAGGATTTATTGTACTTGTATGTTAGCAGAGAGTAAGAATGCACCTTTGAGAGATCTCTCTTTTGATAGTGACGAGTGGTGAGTGCTCCCTCCGTGGTCCAGGTACAGCCATGTTGAAGATAGTGCAGTATTTGGCCTGGAGTTCAATGTTTGGTTTACATCCTCAGAGTCTTTCGTGAGTTGTGTTTCCGTGTTTCTGTGCACATATTACTGTGTGTGTTTTAAATCTCAGTGGCGGTGATTTCCTCAAAGTGGATGTCGTTGCTGCCACTGTGGACCTCATAGTCCTCCATGTCCCTGTTCTCCAGCTCCAGACTCAGCTCTCTCATCACTCGCTCAAGATCCCGGTTTCGACGGTACATCTGGATGTAGTTCTGCTGCAGCTGTTTCTGATAGCGGATTACCTGGGTGGAAGTAAGTAAATAGGTAGGGAGGGTCAGACTAAGCTTTCAAATATCCTCAATATCCCTATTTATCTTGACATGTATGACATTGAATGGAAATGACAAAGACTGAAAGTCAATCATGAAGACACGAGACACAAAAATCTCCTTTATACCTTTTCCTTCTCCTCCTGCCACACCCTCCTCTCATCCTCAAACCGTGAAAGTTGCTCCTCGCCAGTCCTCCTCTCATACATAAGTTCAGCCTTCAGCCTGTCAGCCTGAGAAAAACAGATGGAAGAAATGTTAGAAACTGCACTGTTTCAGGGCTGGGAGACATATTTAGCTCCTTCACGAGAAAGCATTGCCACAGTGTAAAAATACTCCATTGCACATTCAAAATCTTACATTTATTTGAATAAAAGCACACAAGTGTTACCAGCTAAATTTACCTTTTTAGATTCAAATTCAAAAGGTACTCATTATGCAGAAGAACTGTCCTTGTGATTTTTATATTATGAGGTATTAAAGAATTCAAGTATAAATACTGATGCATTAATAGTCGAGGTTGAGCTACTTTATATACTGTTTGGTAGTTTAAACTATAACAATGCATCATATCTTATAAGCAAATCCTATTTTTTGTTTGTAAAATTTGAATCTGCAAAGTAATAACTATAAATGTGAAATAAATGTAGAAGAGTAAAAAGTACAACATTTATAAGTGCAACTACTTCAAAACTGCTAAAAGTACAGAGCTTGAATTAATGTAAGTAACTTTCTGGAAAAAAAAGTGCCCGGAAAAGGTGAAGAAAAACACTTGTATACCTGTTGTCTGAGTCCCAAAACTGTCTCTGCATTCTGCCTCTGTGCCTTGGCTTCATCACTCTCCCCTCCCCAGACCAGATGAGTCTCCTCTCCATCGCGGTACACACAGGGACTGGGACCGCCCCTTCCCCCCAGACTTCTACCCTGTTGGAGGGAGAGGCTCATGCATTGCCCCTTCATGGTTACATTTCCAGGTAGAGAGTGCCCACTGTGACCGGACAGAGTGTCACGGAGGCGGGCTGACTCCTCATCCAAACGTACCACTTTCTCCCGGAGCAGCTCGGCTTCGCTCTTGCGCCTCTGGAGCTCGTTCTCGCAGACTTCTAGCTCCAGAGATCGCGTCCGCAGGGCCGCCTGGGCCTCCTGGGATCGAACCTGGCTGGCTTGCAGTTCAGAACGGGCTTCTCTCAGCTGGGCCTTCAGCACCACAATGTCTCCGGCCTTCTGGCTGAGCTCTGACTGGATCTCCTTCAGCTGCTGCTTCAGGAGGGAGATCTCTCCTGACTTCTGACACACCTTTTGGGGACATTTTATGCTTTTATTAGTGAGTGAACAGTGGAGAGAGAGAACTACATGCAGGAACTACATGCAGCAAAGTTCCATGGCCAATCGGCACCTTTTATCACCTAAAACTGTTCCAGTGTCGGACTCTCACTCACCTCCCACTTTGTCTCTTCCAGACGTGGCCCCAGCTGGGTCTGCTCCATCTGGATGGTGGCACACCGCCTTTCCAGCGTCTCTCTGTCCTGCAGCAGAGAGGAGAAATCCTCCTGCAGCTTCTTTTTCTCTTGCTGTAGTTGAAATACCTGACAACACATAGATCCATACTTTACAACTGCCTTACACACTTAAACAGATATGCTGATCTAGAATAAGACATGCACCTTCAAAGATCTCTACATAGCAGTTTAAGCTTGGTTTAGTACAGTTGATTTCAAAACTTCTTACTACTAGCAATAAATCAGCAATTTTTTGTGTAAATGTTTTGAAAAGGTTTTCAAATATTAAGCATACCTGTAACTGTAGCACCTGCTGTGCCCTCTGGGCCTTCTGAGACGTCTGTTTCATCTTTGTCGCACAACTCTGTCTCAGCTCCTCCATCTCTCTTTCACAGCGACGCTGCTTCTCCTCATACACCTTTCAGAGCAAAAACATGGAGTCAGAGGTTAGTGTTTCATCTGTACTAACAATATATCAAGTTATTCATGCGGTGTTTCAAAGGAAGGTTTGGTCAGTGTGGTGAGGTAAGTGTCTTTATGTCTCACTTGGCAGATGGCAGCTTCGTTCTCATCCAGATTTTCCCGGAGCTGCTGAAGCTCCAGGTCTCGTTCCCTCAACTTCTCCTCTAGCTCCCTCACCACCGCCTCATAGCCCTCCACGGGTGGTGGCGAGTGGCCACAGGACCCACTGTCCGACAGGGGCTGCCCGCGCCCACTTAGCGACCCAGAGCCTGTGCTCTTGCTGGATGAGGAACGTCCACTGTCTGAGTTAGTGTGGCCATGGCTCCCACTTCCACCTGAAGTGTTTCGGCCGAGGCCCGGCACGGGCTCCAGCTGGCCCCCGGAGCCAGACCCGGAGCTGGAGCCCTCACTGGGGGCCAGACTGTAGCCTGTGCTGCTGTGAGTAGGGAGGCTGGAGAGGGAGTTCCTCCCTGAATCTGACATGGAGCAGGACTGGCTGTTCCGAGCATTGCGGCCTCCGCTGTAGGAATTGCGCTTCCCTTCGGAGCTGGAACTGCTGCTCCCTCCGATGCCGTTCGTGCCGCTGGCGCTGTTGGGTCCTCCGAGGGGCAGCAGGAGGTTGAGGCTGGCCTGGCTCTCTGTCAGACTGCCCCCCGGCCGTGGTGACAAGTACTGCACAGAGTGACGATTCTTGGGAATGACAGGTTTGAACGCTGTAGGACGGATCAGCACTTTCTCCATGTTCTGAAAGTACAAAATAATTTTAAAAACAGCATTAGTGACTGATAAAAGCAAAGCTGTGGAAATTTGAAACGGCTGAATAAAAGTCATTAGAGAGGGGTGAATGATATGCTGGCAGGTCACCGCTCCAGGCTCTGATTAGTTTAATTTGGTTTAATTGATATTCATGGGCTTCATTAAGCAATTTTTTTTAATGATTTCCCTATCATCTAACTTAGAAAGACAGGCAAGAGAGGGAGACAGTGAAAGAGGAGAGGACAGAGAAAATTTGATTAAAGGGCAAATAAACAAAGAGGAGGGTGAAGAGCGGAGGGAGATACCAGACAAAGACTGAGGGGCTGAAAGCTCCTCACATGTTCTGTGAGCATTTTTCTTAACGATCTTCCTCGGGGTTCACTAAACACGTCACTGAATGGAAGCAAGCTCTGACATTGATCATGATGTGTCTGCAAGGTGAGCAGCTGTCAAATGATCCATCTAAGTCTGTCGGCCAGTGATTAAGCTTCCCTCTGGATCGATGGAAATAAATAGCCAATTAGACAGCTGAGGCAATCTGCTGTAAAACAGGTCGACACATGCTACAGAAATGCTCAGGAGTACAGAGTATATTACAGGGAGAGCAAAGAAAAAAGTCCTTACTATGATATTTAATGTCACAGCACATAATATTGAGCTGTAATTAAAGAAGACATTTAGCTATAAATATCTTCAGGTCAGAGGTCACGGTTAGCTACAAAACAACACTTATGGAGCTGGTAGGGATTCAACGTCATGCAGAAAGGCAGTAAGGTAGTGTTTCTACTTCCTATACCACCCTATTGCTCCAAATGTATACTGTGTACAAAATATTAATGTCAGGTAAAACAAGTAGCTTTTATTAGAGCCCATCGCTTTTGGGAGTTCGAGGCAGATACTGAAAATTTAAGTTTATGAGTTTAAAAAAATCTATGTTTTTTTAACATCACCACATCACATTAACACTTACTATCTTTTTTCTAGAATGGAGTTCGCTCATAACACTGTTGGGTTGAAAGTTACATAAAAGTTTTAAAGTGGACCTAGTTAAGATGAGCTTGTCAAACGACAATTTCTTGATGAACAAACTCTTGTTTCGGATCATTTAGATTTATTTATTTATTTATTTATTTATTTTACCATGAAAAATCAACTTGTCAGTGCTCTCTGGTGGGCAAATTATGTAACTTGGACATTTTATAAATGACCTCAAACCTGGTTTGGCATTGCTGTACTGCATCTTCTTGCTACTTATCGGCCAACATATACATTGATACCAATATATCTGCAATAAGCTAAATATATCGGCCTGGCTCGATTTAGAAGTCTAGCTACTCCTCTTACCTTCTCTAACTGTCCGGACACTGGGATGAGTTTGGGAGGCGGCCCTCCAATGTTGCCGTTCAGAGTCCTGTTGTCCCTTTGGTCCTCCGAGTCACTGCAGGGGCTCGTAGCTGCCAGTACCAGGTTGTCATTCCAGTCTCCAACCACCACCTCTTCACTCACATACCCAAAGTTTCCATTAGTGCCACCACCTACTGCTCCAGCGACCGTTCCACCACCTGCGGCGGCAGAGTTACCAGGCCGGGGCTGCTTCTTGGTGGGCAGTGGTGGAGGCAGAACCTGGGCCTGGGGATATGTTTGGTTGCTGATAACCAGCAGCTGCTCCAGGGAGCTCCCGCTGCGAAGGGTGTTATCCTGGAGCCGGAAGCAGCTGGTAGCTGGTGTGGAGCGCCGTGGCTTAGTGGTGAATTCGCTGGCCCGGCAGTGTCTCTCCTGGTATGTCCGGCCTGATATGAGACTGCTGACAGAACCCATGGCTGTCCCGGAGCTGCAGGGCCCACAGGGTCCAGGGCAAGGGCCTGAGGGGGAGTGGGATAGCGGCCGGCACTGCTGGACGTCGAGACCTGGATTGGGGTGATCAGTCACGGTCACAGGTAGTGCCTGAACCAGAGCCATGGCACCCGGACGGCGTCAGACACACCACACACTCTAATGAGAGAGTAAAAAAATAGGGAAAACATTTTTAATTCATGCTCTACATGCAACAGATGTGACTATTACATGCTCTGTTGGAGAGTTGTATCCATGCATACAAAGTTTTTCATTCAATATTCATGAAACATAATACTTTCTTCTAACTGCCAATGACGTCACGACCAAGTTTATGGCGCTTTAGCACGTTAAACTTAAAATAGTTCTCTCAAATAAATTTATTCTGCCATTTCTGACTGATTTATAATGCAAAAAATTTGACGTAGACTCATGAATCACAAAATACATAAAAACTGCTGGCACTAGGACCCAGCACAGACTGCTGAACAGAGCTGCACTGGGGAAACCATTGAAACTCCACTACAGTGGTGTGGATTGCAGCTGCATATCATATATACAAGATAAAGAGATGATATGATGAAAACTGACACCTACAAGCAAAACATCTTAAAAACAGATAAAGAGTAGAGACACCAATGGCTGGACCGAACTGTCGGTGTTGTAGGTGATCAACACTGAGCTTTCTCATTGATTTTCCAAATAGGCACTAGGGGAAAAAAACAAAAAAACAAAAAAACATGTGCAAGTAGTTTAATTGAAGACACAAGAAAAGAAAGTGTTTGAGTTCTGACCAATTACTGACCAGCAGCTGGTTTTACTCTGTAAAGCTTGTTAATGGAGTGTACTATTGAGTCGTATTTTCCCTGTATTTATTTTTTCCATATATATGCAGAGAGGGTTACAGCTACCCAGGACAGTGAGAGGAAAAAAAGTAATTTAAATAGATCTTTCTAACAGTGGACAGCTTGACTCATCAAGCACAGGTGTAACTAATAACGTTATAAGTGGCTGTATTCCATCTATGTGTCCCAGTGTCAGGCCTCTACTGTTACACTTGAATGGAACAGGCCATCATTAACGTTTTCTGTTACACCTGCGAGTCAAAAAGTCTGCTGCCTCTATAAATGGAGTCTCAACTAAGTACTAACAACTACAGTGATGCACATAAATCACGCAATAATAAGTAGCGATATAGTTTTTATAGACAATCATGGTTTTTCTTGCTTGATAATTGGCTTTTGTTTCAGCAGTTACTTCATTTATGTAGCGTTCAGGTTTTTGACAATAAATGTAGCCTTAGTAGACCTGTTGTTGGCTGAAAGATCCCTAATAAATAATTTACTGATGAAACAAATGACTACTTATAAAAAGAATCTGTGTCTTGTGTGGATTCAATACAGATTGTTTGTTTAATAGGTTTTAATTCTTTTTCCCAGAAAAAAGAGAAACAGCAGACATTTTGATTGGCCATAGCAGAAAAAGCACAGGTGTTACTATTAACATTAATTATGGCACTTTTCTGTTCAAGTGTCCCATTAAACCACGACAGCTCAATGTAAATCAGCCATTTATAATTGTATTATTTTCTCCTGTGGATGTTATAAATGTGTGAATGAGACTCATTATGTGGTAAATAGCTTTACTGTAAGCTTTGAATTATGGGGTAAATCATCTTATCATTAACTTTAAATTGTTCATATAAAAATTATTAAATACATTATCTTTAATATTTGTAATATTGAAATGTGAAAGATTTACTTTACATATAAACTTATTACAATTAAAAACAATCTTCTTTAAAACAATGAAGCCAAACTTTTTATTGATTTCAGGCCTGTTGCCACTCGCAACACTCATTAGCTGCAGCCATGTAACAGCTGTTTATTTGAAACATTTCTCCTGGGGGAGTACATCCCCAGACTCCCCCCAGTAAAGGCTCATCCCTCATTAAATACACTCTACATCTCTGGTGACACATTGTGTCAATGTCATTAACCAGGCAGGGAGAGAAAAAAAAAAGGATGGATTTTGTAAAGACTGAGGATGAAACAGAGGGAGAGAGAATGAGTCACGGTCATCACCATCTGCAGCTGCTCTGTGATTTTCCTGAATGTCCCTGTCTGAACCTGGTGAGCAGTCATCCGTGTCTTACTTCTAAAGGGGTTTGAAAACTAGTCACTTTAGTTTTTTGTGATCTCAGATGCCAATCAAAAAACCTTTGAAGAAATGAATAATAGCCTCACTTGGTCCCTGCACTATTTTTAGTACGAGGAGCATGGATACATATTATTAACACAATAAGTGGCAGCAGATTAAGTCTTCCATTTGCAGATAGTATTATCAGTGTTAGTTGCCCGGGGGGACAGAGAGGGGACACGTATCCTCAGCCTGTCGTGCCAAGCTTAAATCCGTCTGGCCAAGTGGAGTAATCCACGCCAGTTATGACTGCACAGTCTGCCGGGGCTAAAACAATCATACAGACTGACACTCATACACACACACAAAAAAAAACAGTCTGATGATAAACCGTTTTAACCAAATGATTAGATCAGATTGCAGTTTATTGCCGGAGTCTTGTGAAATATGTGTGCTGCAAACTCTTTTCATATTCACAACAAAAACCATTAAAGTAAAGCACAATATTGCAAAACAATATATTTTATTCTGGTAGCCTATGGGTCTTACAAAGTGGTTGTTGAACAGTGAATGAAATAGTCAAAATGGTGGAATCGCTGCTTTAACTGTGTGAAGTGGCCAGGTTTTTTGGATTGTTGGTTTCATAAAAACTCCCAAAGGGTTTGAAGCACATTGATGCCTTTAGTCCGACAACTTTTGTAATTTTCTGTAACAGCCAATCCATTAACCATGCCCACTATAGCTGGTGACTGGCCAGGTCTGCAGAGGTGACAAAGTATGCAGGATTTGAACTTCAACAAAAGTCAACACCATGAATGCTTTCGAAGAGAGACTGTCTGAAAGTTCCCATTATCCCAACACTTTTGCTTTTAGACGTGGTTGGATGCAATGACGTATGAATTAGTTCATTTTAAGCATACTGAACCCCTTAAGTTGCATGCATTGGTATAAATTTAAAAATGCAGAAATCAAAAAGAAGCAGTTGAGCATAGAGGGTTTAAGAGGTGAAGAGGGCAGCAATGATGTAGATGTTCCAGTCATACTGTGTTAATTATACGTTAATGATCAGTCAGCAGGGTGGTTCAATTCCTGCCAGTTGACTCCATATTGACTAAACTGTGAGCATGTCTGTGAGTATGTGACAGGGAGTGAGGGGGAGTTGAAGAGAGGAGACAGACTTCATGAGTACACATGAGTCAAGGAGATAAGGATATGTGTGGTATGTGATCACTTACCATGCCAAAATAATCACGCCTCACAACCTCCTTTCACCTTTTATCCAGCCATCCCCACCCCTTCTTCACTCCCAGCCCTGACAAGGACCTCTCAGGCAGGGATAATAGAATTAACAACCCTCTGAGACCGTCAACCATGACCCCCCCAAGCCCTAACCCTGTGACCCCCTGATGAGTGGAGGGTAGCTGGTCTGATTCTGTCCTCCCACCCCTGTGACCTCCAAGGTTTGGTTTTGTTCTGGCTACTCGGGCAACAAATCCCAAAAGCTAATTTCCCCCTCTGATGTTGCTCACTGGTTGTTTCTTCACATTATTGAAGCACTCCTCTCCTCCCCTTCTTGGCTGAAATCCTTTGACAAAGTGAAAATAGTTTTACCATCCCTCCATCCGCCCTCACCGCTTCCTCCACCTTCCTTATTACATGCATCCTCCTCTGCTGTCAGCAGCACAAGACAGGCAGAGAAAAACCAGTCATCGTCACTAAAAATAGAAAACATCTCAAGTGCCTGAAATAATTCTGATAAGTCTTTCATGAGGCATTTCTCTCAGCAAGGGATTTGATTTGACGTTCAAAAATAAACTTCAATAATAGTGTTGCAGCCAGATATTATCAGGTCAACCCAGGGCCACTTTACACCGCATCCTGATGCTCTAAAACTATTAAATGATGCCCAATGCCTTAAAGGCAGGCTCACTGCTTCTGACAGGAACTGTAAATACACCAAGTGGTTGTGAGAGTTTACTCTCCACATGCCACCAACTGATCCAGGATGAGTAAGAGCAGGACTGACAGAAGAAAAAAGTTCCCAGGTAGCTGTCTAACAAGATCCAGAAGTGGGGTCTGTGACGGGGAAATAATCCCGTTACGATAAGTCTGTTAATAATGGCAGTATTACCCAGGAGAGGAAGCCCATTATTCCGCAGCAGCAGATCGCCCCTTGCAATCACACGCAACCTCCGAGCTGTTCCGGAGACTCTGCTGGGCTCAGGACAGAGTTAAAAAAGCGAAAATAAGGCAGAAGAAAAAGAAGTCGGTTTAGAGGCGAGAACACAAAGGCAGGCTGGGTGGGGGTGAAGGTCGGGGGTTTAGGGGAATTCCAATACCAGGTAGTCCAAAGAGAGGCTCCAAAGAGGCCTGAGCTCCTGGGAACACCAGACATTTATAATCCTGTTTGGTGATTATTTGGCCAGCAGACAGACACCGGGGCCTGAGCACCTTCAGATCTCCTAACAGGAAAATCAAATGTGAAGGTAGACATCATTTCTTATCTAAACCAAACAAGTAACGTATGTCGTATGTTTTCTTTTCCCTCTTTTATCATCTCCCTTCTACATGTCTGCCTCTTTCAGATGTTGTAGTGATAAAAAAACAAAGAGAAAAATGACAGCTGAAAGCTACACTGTGGCCTTTTGGCTAAGGCTCCTGTGTGCTGACAAAAGTCAATTAAAAATGTAGCACTGTCAACCTGGACAGGAGCAATCCGACAAATCATGACAAACTGATTTGCATTTCTCTCTGAACATGGTAAATGTAAACCATTACCCCTATTTGTACCCATACATTGGTTACAAAACATTATACATAAAAGTAGAGCTGAGTTTGATGATTATTGTCATCAAATATCCTTTCAATTATTTTTCGACTAACTGTATCAATTATTTGTTTAATCTATAAAATGTCACAATGAGCTGCGGTTTTTAGAGCTTTTTTGCTGAAAGCAGCTGCATGCTACGGGTAAAAACGATGCTATGAGAGCGTCGAGAGTGAACCAAAACATTAAAGTTGTAGGCCATGAAACCAAAACAATGAGCTGAAAGATGCTAAAATGCTCAGTAGATCTGAAGAGAACTGCAGAGTTGGGTGATAATCTTTGTGGGTTCATCACTACAAGCGACCCTTTTCACCTCACATGTAGTCATCTGATCCATTGTTAATATGAAAATATTGATCAGAGGAGCTTTAATTGGTAATACTCCTGACTTCCTGACGAACAACCATGTTTTTAGGGTCTTCCACCTTCTTCCACTTTTATCCCTCTTTCCTGTTCCTGACTATTTTCACCCATATCCCTTTCCTCTCGATCTTGCTTCCTGTGCTGGATTATTGCTTCTCTGCTCTCCTGTCACTCTTTCCTTTTCCATCCCCCCTTTCCTACGACTCCCTGCTCACTGGTCTGTGCAGCTAGATTTTCATCTGCCCCTTCTTTAACAGCAACACCACAGCGTGACTAACCGAAGGCAAAGCCAGTGTGAAGACAAGAGCAACAGGTGGAAAGTATAAAATTGTCAGATCAGAGCAGGCTCTGTATGGATGAGGGCAAAAGTATCCGCATGCAAGCGATAATAAGAACCATTCATAAAAAATGCCTTTTGAAATGCTTATTCTTCTCCGATGGGTGGTCACTGCCCTGTAGAGTTTCACTGATCGCAAAAACAGTAGTCAGTGGTACCCAAACACTTCTAGTTTCCAAAATAAAGCAGGCTATTGAAAAATGTGGTGTAAAGTTGAGAGCTTGTTCAGACCAGTAGAAATATTGCACTTTGGTATATAGAGCCTGGGTGGCCTTGATTAAGCCTGAGACTAGTGGATGAAGAGTGAAAAAGACAGACAGACAGAGAGAGAGAGGTGGGGAGAATATCAACCATCTAGGTGAGTCACAACAATCCTTGACGGCTGCTAACAAAAGAAAATCCACAAGTACAGGCAAGGCAGCAGCACACAAACACCTACAATACCTCAGCAGGGCAATCAGTCCACACCTAAACTACTCTTCCATTTATTTGTCACGCATCTACTCACTGAAACTCCACAATAAAACTTCAAACAGGCAAGAAAATGGTATTGGAATGAAGTCAGCCTTCACCACTGTAAAATGAGAGAAGTCTTTTAATGTTTTGCCAGAAGACCTGAGGTTATAATATGCCTCCATTCCAACACAATGACTGTCTGTCTGTCTGAGTGGTCGCTCACTGTCACCTACCCCCACATGGCTTGGCTTTAAAGTCTCGCAGTGTGTGTGTGTTTGAGATTGCTGAATTGCAAACCTACTCAGTCCTCATTAACCCATCGCTTCACTGCCAAGTCTCTTTTCACAAAAAACAGAGAGGTATTGTCCTCTTTGGCAAAGTAACATGGTTGATATTGTACCTTAACAAAAGTTGTGAGTTCTTGCATCCGAGCTGCAGTGATCTGACTTAATTAAACCATTTTTTTTTTTACGGAGAAATGCGGTTTCTAAAAAAGTGAGTCTGTGCAGGAGCAATTGGCAAGAGGTCCTCCCCCAGTCCATTTTTCCCCTTCTCTTCTTTTACAACCAACTTGTTGCTGTTGCAGACTTTAGCTTCTCGCTCTGTTTGGAAGCGTTGCAATGGCAACAGAGGCCCACATTTTTCATCCACGGGGCAAAATGAGATCGAGAGACACAGGAGTGGGAAAAGGAAGGAAGAAAAAGAAAGAGTGGGTGAATAGGTGAATGAGTGAGTAAGTTTTGTGTATGTCTGACAGTCTGACGTCGGACCAGTTGGATCTTTAGCATCTCAAAGCATCTGGCCTCAATTCAGACGTGAGAGGCTGCTGGAGAGTGGGGTGACCGAAGCCTGGATTTCTTTCCTTTTTCTCTATCACACACACATATAACTGGAGAGAAACTCCCCGTGGGGGTTGACAGAGAGAGCAGCCAGCAATCTATTGAAATGGGATGACATGAAAGTAGCGACACAGGCCTGTGAAAACACCATGGTCATTAGAGGACACAAACTGTCAATCACATCTTTATTTATGGGTCCAGTTTGAAATGAGTTGTCCTGTGAGTTTCTCCAAAGAGAGCAGTAAGGTTGCATGCACATTTTGACAAGGTAAAATCTTTACCATATGACAAAGCATATGGTCGTGCCCCTGTCAAGCTTTGCGACGCTGTATGTACTTAATTACTGCACACATTAAAAGTAAAGCTGTCATCTGAATGTCCCTCTTTTGTTTAACAACACTAGGGCTAAGCATCAGCTGCCATTTTTTTGATCTGAACCCCATGTAATTAACTGAAAATAGCTACAGAAACCAGTGATATACAGTATAACAGTAAGTTCAAGCAGTTAAGATCATGCACCAACGTCTTATATTGTGAAATAAAATAAAGTTGTTTTTTTTTTTGCAAAATACCACTTTTCATTGAACAAAAGGTGCCAGAAGCCATAGTTCGACATTTTTGGAGATACGCCTGTTTGCTTTCTTGCAGAGAGTTAAGATAAGATCAATACCATTCTCATGTCTGTACATAATAAATAAATAAATATGTAAATAGATGCAGCCAGCAGTCGGTTAGCTTAGCATAAGACTGGAAAGAGGGGGGACCCGCTGTCTTGGCCCTAAACGTCACTAGAGCCGGAGAGTGCTGGTTTACAGTCAGCTGGCACAGCAGGAATTTGAGGTAACAATATGTAAAAAAGGGGAAGATGGCTGACATTCCTGGTCCGCCCCAAATGTTGGATTTTCCAAGAGGTTTTCCAGCCACTGACAGTTATCCAGTGGCGGTCAGTGGTTAGACCCGCAGACACAGAAAATACCACGAATGCCAGTGGTAGAGACACAGGGATTAGTCTGGCCAGTAGACTACTGTTTGTCAGGATCAATGACCAGTTTAGGCTTAACTCTTTGACTTGGACTTAATACAATAATTGGGGGCAGCTTCGATTTCTTATCAGTGCAGGAGCAGGTCATTTTGTCTTCAGCATGGTGTTTACTGGAGTATATTTTAGAAAATCCAGGTGCTCAGGCTGTTCTGACTTCTCATTGTCCCCACTGTGGAGAGAAGGGTTCGGTTTTCCCTCCTAAACTTTCCTTCCTTCCCCCCCTGCTGGTTCGGCTGTATGCACAGTGGAAGGCCATTGTTTCAGTTTAACAGAGGGCAGAGAGCAGAGAGAAGGGGCCTGTTATCTCACACTGAAAGCGACCACACTTTGACTGACAATGTGAGGGACAACCAGGAGGGGAGGGCAATGTCACGAGTCTCGATTGTATGAGAGCGGTTTACTTACTACCAGACTTCAATGAGCAAAAGTAGGCCAAAACATCTGAAATGGCTCAGCAAAGGTGTCACAAATCCCTGATCATCGCTGAAGCTGAGTAAAACATACACAATGCCACCCACACACACACACCTTATGCTGCTAAAAACAGCCAGGCAAATGAGTTCCACAGCAGCTGTTACATAAGCAGCGACGCCTCAGTTTTACTGTGCCAGCCTCGATGTATAATTCACTTCCACGCATCTGAGAAAATATCTGACATGGCAAAGAAGCACATGTGCAGACGTACTTTCAGACACACTGTCCGTGCCGCTGTAAACTCAAGAAAGATGGGGGGGGGGGGGGGGGCAGACTGGCGTGGAAAACACTCATTCAGCAAACTGAACAGAAGCCAGGCCGACTTCTAATCTCTCGCTGTCTCTTGGTCTTCCTGTGTTTCTGTCTCCCTCCTTCAGTGTTCCACCATGCTTCTCAACTAGAGGCTTTACATAAATACCTGGCATGACATTTAGCTTGACGGGATCACTGCAAAATAATGGAGGTGAGGATAGCAAGTCGAATCGAATCTGAATCCAGTTTCGAATTCTTCATCAAATCCTTTTGGGTAGTTTGTTTGGTGAGGAATGAACACATCCTAGTTAAAAAAATATGTATTGTTTTTATTTCACCCAGTATCATACCTTAACCATGGAGATTCTACTGAGTTGAAAGGGTGTAGGACTTTCACCACATATTCTGTCACTGCTGACACTGTAACATTCATTAACCCTGTCCTGACTCATTTTTCCTTTTGCTGTGAGGGAAGGCATTTGCTCCTCACTGTGGGGTTGTGCTACAGCTGCAGAAGTAAAAAAAACAACACAGTGGAAATAGTATAAATTCTAGTCTATCATTCAGCAAATATCAACTAAATCAATCACTGATTACCTAAATTGCAGTTGCACTCTGACCTGACAGACTGTGTCAGGTGACAGGATACCGTGTTATACTGGCAGGAGGCAGAGACGGAAGTGCCACAAGTTTTTACTTTAACATGATTTAAGGTAAAAATCATATTTGTTGTGAGTATCTGCAAATTTTGTATTCACAGTTGTTTTGTTGTGTATCCCCAGTTTTATGCTTTCGGAAGCTATCGGAGCTTAACCTTAATACAAAAGGGAAAAACCAAAGGAGAAACAAAGCAATAAAGGGTCTCACTTCCTCTTATCTGGAGCTACTTTACTATCTTTTCATACTGTACATATACACACCATACACACATTCACACACAGGAAGCATGAGTCAACACGGCTGGAAAGGGTTTACGTATGTAACCTGCAACACGTGACACACATTTACCTCATTTGTTTTGTTCAGAGAAGATGAGGTAACCCATCGTCTCCTGTCTCCGTCCCCGCTCTCACTCCCCTCCACCTCATCCTTCAATTTAAACTTTACGTCAACGTTTGCGTCTCCACACCTGCCCCTTTCCAGCTGCTGTGTTTATGGAGTGAAACGTCAGAGCATCTAACTCTGCCAAAACCCAGTCTGGGTAATTATAGTCTTCTCCCAGCGTGCTTTCAAACGAAACCTCAACATAACACGGACACAGACAGCTACTACAAAGAGTCGAGTGAATGGACGGCCCCCTAACCGCCCTGACTATAAACATATCAGCTGACACATCACTCATGGGCCATAACAAACTTGATGAGAAACTACAATATGTGGCCCAAGGCACACAAAGCATCTTATAATTATACGCGTTGGGAAGACAGAAGAGTAACAACAGCAGCCTGTGTATGCCAGAGTGCTTCATCATCAAAAGCAACACACAAAGATTCCCTTTGAGTCTTCTGGATAAAAACATGTTTTGTACGGGTCACACTTCTGAGATGCAGACTAATTGTCTACTCTGGTAGAAATATATATGCTGCCTCATGCTCTTTCTTATCTTGAATATGAGTGTGTGTGCAGACAGATTGAATAACACCGTCATCCTCCTCCTTTCCTCCTCCAGGCCAACTGTCCAGAGGGTGTGACAGCTTTTCTAAAGGCTGAAATTTCAAATCAATACCATAACAGTCTGTAATGAGCAGATTACCCGGGGTCAGGATTAGAAAAACCTGGGTTCACACACCGCCAAAAAACTCATCATCCCACCTCAACAAATCCAAGCTACTGGGCCTGTTTGTCCCCGCTCGTGCAGGCCAAACGTCTCCAGGGTCATTTAGAGCAGCTACAGTTGTAACAACTTTAGAAAACTAACTTAAAGCCAGTGCCAGTTAGCTGACTCTGAATCATCCAGCTGCCTTCAATCTCTGGCTAAATGACTAGAAACCAAGTTTTCCAGGGGATTGTTTTTCGTTATTTGTCCATTCAGATCACAACTTAACCAACTTTTTGGCCTTCACTGGCATTCCCAAACTAGTTTCCAATCCTGTTAAAATCAGTGTTTCCATGTGAATTGGCCTGCCAAGCAACTTTTGTCTCAATCTCTTTCCGTTACACACCTTCCATTATTGGCATTTCTGCAATTGACACACTGTTAAGTGGCTTCACACTGACTCAAAGTGCTCATGAATACAGAGTTTCCTCGGGCAAATTAGTCTTTGCGTACATGAAGCCAAACTGGGATAAAGAGCAGGGTAAAGAAAGCCCCGGTTTGGATAATTTAAGACGCAGGCACATGCACAAACACACACTCTACTTTTCACTCCACACTCACCCCAGTGAGAGCCCTGCATTGCTGCCTCCACTTGTCTCTGTCTCTCTTGAAAAAAAAAAAGAATTTAAAAATCACTCCAGTCTCTGTCGGCTGAGATTCTCCCCCGTCGCTCCTTCTTTTTCCCGCTGTCTACCTCTTCTCTACGACACTCCAGCTTCCTGCCGTTGCCTCTGCACCGAGCCAGGACTTCATATCGCGACACGAGGACTTTCAAATGGAAGCCCCCTTATTTTCTTGTCCTGTCCTCTCCTCCTCCTCTCTCTTCTCACTTCACTCCACTGTTCCTCTTCTCAGCTTTCCTTCCCTGCTGTCTGCCTTAGCACCGCCTCCCCCTCCTCCTCCTTCTCATTCCTCCCTCCCCTCTCTCACTTTTGTCTGCCAGCCCCCCTGTCTCTAGTTTCCCTCTTTTAACACACACACACACACACACACACACACACACGTTACTCTCCTCTGCCTCTCTCTCCTCCCCCTTCTCTTGTTAGTCAGAGCTTCATCCATCCCCTTCACCCATATTCTCTGCATCAATGCAATCCTGCGTCAGATTGAGCACTTTTAGAAATGTTACCCCCTTATTTCTTTCCTAGTTTGGTGGGTGTGAAAGCAGAACGGCCCAAAGGCGTCAGGGGAACACCTCCTCTTACCCCCAATTTTCCGCATCTATCCTCCTAAAAGTGTAGTTACACCCAGTTGTGCAATTATCAAACAACCGACTACATCAGGAGCAATTCACTCAGACGGGGTAAATGACATAATATGTATCTTCTCATCTTTGTGCTTGAACACTCTGTATGCTCTCTTGTGCACATGAAGGGGAGCAGGTAACAAAAGCTGGGAATGAAGAAGTGGAAAGTCAAATCACAAGACACAAAGAGCTTTTGCTTGTATTTTGAGCGATGTGTTGCAGCTCTTTGTTCAGAGGTGAAGGTGAGAGGGTGTTGGTGGAAAGAAAAGTGTGTGTGAGACAGGCATGCTGTAGCTAAATCACGGCTGCAAATGTTGATCATGTTTTTTTTTACGATCGTTTGTTCGATTGTTTAATCTGCCACAGCTGTTCTGTCCCTTCACATGAAGCCGCGTCTACTTGCGACCTCTCATCACAGGTTAAGGCCTCAGCGTGGACATGAGAGCTCAAACAAAGAGATTAGAGTACTTTGTGTTTAGTGCTAATTGGCAAATGTTAACATTCTAACACACGAAATTAAGTTAGTTAATATGGTAAACATACCGACTATGCCACTGCATGTTAGCACAGTGGGCATGCAAGTAGGCTGATGTCAGCATTGAACTCAAACCACCTAAGTACAGCCTCACAGAGCTTTAACATCGGCTGTAAACGATTATTTGATTATCAGTTAAACTATTTTTCCGCCAATTCATCATTTGATAAATTCACTTAAGCACAAAGCTTTTTATAAACCACACACACACACACGGCTCTGCTGTGTGGTACACAACACCAACCACTCTAGGTTTATTGTTGTGTGCTTCCATGGAAAACCAGTAGGAAGGCTGAGTAATGCTGGAGGACGTGTGTGTGTATGTGTGTGTGTCCTCTCTCTCTCTCTTTGCTGGAACTTCCCTCTCAGGGTCCCACGGTGGTATAACAAGTTAGAAGAGAGTTCACTTTTGCTCTCTGACTTGGCACTTTACTGCCATTAACACCGCGCACCTCTCCATGCTGAAAATACAACACCAGAAAGCTTTTGAGTCTTTTATGTTTGTGTGACAGTGAGTGTGTGCATGAGTAAGCAAGAGTTTCTATTCATCCTCCGAATGGGTAATACAAACTAACAAACTGAGTGCATCAGTTCAGTGTTACATGTTAAACCCTCAACGGACCTCAATGGTCAATACGTTCACCATCTAGTCGGTAACTCTGCAGAGCGGGTATCTTACAGCATATCAGAGTTTGTTAGAGCTTCTAAAAAACAGCTGCTGCAGTGAGACTGAACCAAAACAGTGATGTGGCCCCAAAAACAAAAGGCTGAAAAAAGCTAAAACGCTCTGGTGATAATTCTCTGTAGGTTCAACATACTAACTGACCCCTTTCACATAACATATAGTCATTTTAACATAAAAATATGGATTAGTGCAGCTTTAATGTTTCAACCAAACTGAGTCAGACTTATACTGAGTCCTCTGTATTTTGAAAGTGACCTTGCCTAAGCAGGCGGTGAGTATCACTGTGGGACGGCTAATGAAGGAAGGGGACAGCTGGGCTGGGACAGGCTGAGCTGGAATAGAGCAAAGACGGAGAGCAGGGGAGACGGCAGATCTGTAATGGAGACGGAGGAAAGAAGAGAGGAAGACAGCTGCTGCTGTGTTGACCACACAGCATTATCACCCCACATATCTTACAAACACTGCCCTTTACAGTGAGGCCTTGTGCTGATAGAAATGATAAGGAGCGAATGTCAGGATTCAGTGTTGCGTGGCTGCTCGTGGCCGAAAAACAAGACAAAGAAAAAACGTATTGAGTTTGAACTGAACTGAGTTTAAAGGAGGTAACACTGTATTATACGTTTTGTGAAATAGGGAGTGTAGAGAGAATTAGAAGCAAACAGATAAACCGAAAACCTTCCCCGACTTCTTTGCTGTCACCCGTCCGTACGGCACAACACAGGCTCAGCCACAAATTCCTAACCCCTTGACCCCTCCACAACTCCCTCCACCCCCTGTGTCACACACGACAACTGCCATCCATCTCCAACCCCAATCCCTAACCGGACACTTCAAAGACGGAGGCCAAGACCCCCATTTCCATAAATGTGTGTGCATGTCTATGTGTGTGTCTGTGTGACAAAGTGACCACAGCAGGTCACTCCAAACTGAGCCCACACCAAGGAGTCAGGCCATTGATCAATGTCCCCGGCTCCCGAAAGACAGGAGGGAACAAGAACAACACCGAAAGGGAGGGAGAGAGAGAGAGAGAAAAAGAACAAGAGAGGTAGGAGGAGTGGGGGGCGCTTGAGTCAGCAAATATTGAAGGTCAGCATCGTCAGAGAAGGGTTTTGTCTGCAGAGGGTGTTTTATTCTTTTTGTGTGGTTCTTTACCTCAGAGTGTCGCCCAGCGTACTCCTCCTGGAGGTCTGGGGGAGACGGAGAAATGGCAGAGAGCTCTCATCCCAGGACCCTGCTCTTCTCTCAGCCTCTTCTCCAGCACTCCGGCCTGAGGGGAAACACAAAGCTTTAATGTTAACTTTATGCTTGCAGTATTAACATGACATTAAACCTGCCATAGCTGATTTTTTTTGGCCACTTGAGGGCAGCAGGAACAAGTCGTAAACACAGCACTGATGTATCATCACCTTTTGAGCAAACAGTTGCTTATTTACACATCCAGCAGTTACAGAGCAGAGTCCTGTGTCTGGCCACGTGACGAATGTAAGTACAATATTCACTCTCTTTTAGCCACCGTAGTTTCTCCTAAATGCTTGGAAAGGGAGGAGTGAGGGCGCGGTTATTCAGTTGACTGCAATCTGCAACCTCACCACTAGATGCCACTAAATCCTACACACTGGTCCTTTAAGGGGCTCTGAGTGGTTGCGGTTCAACTCCCGCCGGAGAGCTTAGTTGCATGTCATTCCTTATCTCTCCTTCTCCTCATTTCCTGTCATCTCTCTACTGTCGGCTGCCAAATAAAAGGCACAAAAATGCCCACGCCCCCCCCAAAGAGAAGGACTTATTTTAAGCCTAAAGAGTTAGCCACCCGACCCCCAGGCCGAAACTAAGAGCCGTGTTTGCATGGAAACAATCGGTGACATACAGAAGGGAAAGAATTTTGAGAGACAGAAGTAACCCGTTATATAAAGTATGTATATGTATATATATTTATATATATATATATATATAGCAGTGGGGACATTTTCAGTTTGACCAAAGAAACTATCCTGATCCTGACTGATGAGTTAGCAGGAGTATTGAGCTCTGCCACACTAAGAAGCCACAGCATCTCAGCTGTACTACAGGTCTGTGCTGCATTGAGATTTTTATGCTACTGATTTTATATTGTCGCTTTCATTTTTCACGCAGTTCCACACCTCCGCCTCCCGTGGATTCACCCAGCGGAAATACGGACAGCGCCACTCTGCCATTGCTGAGCACATTGTGGTCAAAGGGGGTATGTAGTAAAATTCTGTCATCAGGACTCAAGCACTCTGCTGCCACCCAGAGTCTACAGATATCAAGTGCAGCCCAGACTTTTTCGACTTAAATTTTTGATAGCGACAGAGGGAGGAAAGTACGGGACAGTGAGGAGAGATGACCTGCAGCAAAGGGTCACGGGTTGGACGCAGACTGGGAAGGGGCAACTGCGATAAGGACTCAACCTTAATGTTACGCGCTCTATTCAGTGAGCTAGCAGGGACATCACTGTGGACAAATCTTCCAGAAGGTAAAACGTTTTCTAATGTAGTGAAGGGAGCCTGAAGCAGTTGCTTGGCCATGTTTTTTAGAGTGAACTCTGAATTTACTTAATCTACTTAAGAAAGTCAAGACTTTGCGCACCTGAATAATTTAGAAGTTTATCTGAACTCTGACTATTTGTTCAATCTAAGCCAGAGTTAAAGTCTATTTTTGTGAAACCTGAACAAGCGTCCATATGCAAATGAAAAATACAACCAAAAATATCTATAATAATCTAATGATGAACTTTGCATTTTTTGATAAAAACTCTTTTTCACATAGCAAACATACTGTGCATGAATGTGAGATTGTGTGTTTGGGAAGAAAGAGACTAGAACTTGGTGAATTGGATATTGGTTATTATGTAATATCCTGAATTAACTTAAATTGTAAACAAAAATAAATCTCTGAGCTTCTCTGACTTCGGATGAGTGAAATAACCATTGAATTCCTGTGTATTTGCTCGTCATGCCCACATTATTACTGTTTTTTCTTCTCAAAACAGTTTCCAATAATGGAAAACATAAGCTCTTTTCATCCGTTTCTACACTGGGTTTTATCTAATTCCTCATCCCTTTTTCATTTCTACTTTTTTTATCTTCTGATCTCACCTCTTCTTTCTCTTTGCTTCCCCCCCACCACCTCTCCACTCTCTACACAAGCAGACGATGAGGTAATCAGTCAGCTTGCTACAGTCTGATAAGTGATACGATACAACTATTGATTTTGGCCCCTGTGTCCCGGTGCAGGGGTCAGTCCTGCCACATCGCCCAGCTGCCAGGCTGAGCCTCAGAGCTGCTTTCAGCAACCACAAACAGATGCTGTGCTCCTTCACATCTACTGTCACAAACGGAGAGACTGTAGGAATATGGACAGTGACATCAACAGGTTTCCCCTTGTATAAAAAGTATTGTCAAGGAAAAATGTGTCAGCTGGAGTGGATGTTGTGTTTTGGCTGCACAGAAAATCAGCTCTACGGATCAAACTTTGGTGAACAATGGATGAAAACATCATATTACCCAGGATTATAAAGTAGAGAAACGTCAGAGTGCATTGTTTTCCAGTCAACAACAATTACAGACAAAAGCAGTAAAGAACAGACGCTCAATCTTTTCTCCAGCACCCACATTCAAATGAAATGAAAATATGTGTTGGTCTGTGTCTGTCAACAGAACATTTCTGAATGGATTTCCATGAAATTTGGAGGTCAGTTAGGCTTTAGGCCAAGGTACGACTGATTAAAGTGGCAATCAGAATCTGGGATTTCTGCCATTAGATAAATTATTGTGTTTCAGCCATTTGAAGCCTGATTTGATGGACACAAGCCTTGTACTTGTTTCTGTGAACACCAGAGGGACACAGACTGATTATCTGAAGCTGAGCATTGGGTAAAGACACCAGTCTGTCTTAACAGGGAGCCCCCAAGTGGACAGATGGTCCAGGTTTTCCCTGAGGAACACGGGAGGGTTGGGGTTAGAATTAGTGAAATAACAGGGTGAGGGTTAAGGTTATTCAGATGCCCCACCCCCTTTAAACTATCTATTTTTCTTGGAAATGTAGGTATAAACTTAACAGATATAAGAGATATGGAGAGTGTGGTACCTAAGTGGGATTCAGACAGAAAACAGCCCTGAGTTAAAACAACGCGGGGTACCGATGAGACAATGAAATATGATCCAGAAAGTCCAGATGGAGTAACAGATTAAAGCTTTTAAAGGCAAAGACAGGATTTTACAACTCTGGAAAGTTATCAGGTATTTGGTCATAAACCAAATTATTGGACAGATTAAAATTTTCATTTGATGATGACTTAAGGGAATCACAAAAGTCTTTACAAATCATCATGAGGGGGGCATGAATTTCATGGCAATCCGTACAGTAGTTGTTGGGACATTTCGCTCAAAACCACAAAGGTGAACCTCATGGTGGCGCTGGAGGAAAAGTCAGGGGATCACCAAAGTCTTTAGGGATTCATCCTCTAGGGACCATGAATATGTTGAGCTATTTCAGTCTGGACCAAAGTGATGAACTGACAGTACAGCTACGCTGCTAGTGAGTCTAGTAAACAAGGAAAAATTTATAGAAACAGTGGGCAGGCTAGTGTACTGTACTGTACTGTATGCACACACACACACACACACACACACACACACACACACAATTAT
This sequence comes from Lateolabrax maculatus, assembly GCA_031216445.1. Taxonomy (NCBI): domain Eukaryota; kingdom Metazoa; phylum Chordata; class Actinopteri; order Acropomatiformes; family Lateolabracidae; genus Lateolabrax; species Lateolabrax maculatus. The sequence continues at coordinate 12,152,231 of CM062209.1, read as the reverse complement.
TATGCACACATAAATACATAAATCTGACCCAGGTCTGATTGTTGTCAGCTTTACATCTTTAATTTTTATAAAACCTATCTGAAGGTCAAAAGACACGACCTGCGATGCTGTAATGATCGGTTGCACGGTTTGGAGATCATGAACACATGCACGCAGTCACACACACACAGAAACACACACACACACACACACACACTCCTTTCCGTGCTCTATCTCTAATCAGGAGATGACATCTCGCCCTGTATGATGGGCTGATGTGAACCCATGGGCGCAGATTAGATAGAGATTATTAATCTTTTAGATCACTGGTAGATAGATTACATCGCTATAGCGGCATATGTCCTCACTGCAGGGACCACACTTTATGTGAGTACAATGACACTATAATTTAGGGTCGCACTCCCACAGGGTGCTGCAGTATTAACTTCAGCTCAGGATGTTATTAAGGTTATGCAGCCCTGTGTGTATTAGGTTCACTTTGTTAATCACAGTGCCTCTAACGATATAGCTAATGGGTTTCTCCAGGTCTCTACTGTGTTTCAATGCTGTATTGATGAGGGAGGAATGAAGGAGGGTGAAGGAGAAAGTAGCTGCCGTCACACGAAAGGCGTGGCTAAATCTGTGCCAAGGTGACTCTTGCAGAATGAAACAGGAGAGAGAAATTTTCAGCTCAGTCCTGAAAGGATGACAAACACATGAACACACATATTAGACATATCTAAAGGTGGGCAATGGGGACAAAATTTTGGCATATCACAGTATAAGTAATTTTATTTTGCCATATAAATACACTGTATATGGTAGTACATTGAGAAACAGTTTAAAGATACAAAAAATACCATTATTTTCTTTTTCAATTAATCTGCCAATTATTTTCTTAATTAATTGACTGTTTCATTGTTTTGTTTATAAAATGTAATTTGTCCGACCAACAAACCAAAACTCACAGATATTGAATTTATGATTATATAAAACAGAGAAAAGCAGTGAATCCTCACAGCTGGAATGAGCAAAAGGTTGAAAAATCAATTATCAAAATAATTATTGATTTATTACTAATTGCTTTAGCTCTAAAAATAACCAGAAAGGAATATTCATTCCAAGCAAAACATTACTAAATAATCAAGAAAATAATCACTAATAAGTTGACAATGAAAACAAATGACAGTTGCAGCCCTAGCCTGATAAATACAGAGATATTTAAGTGATAGCAACTGCTGTATAAACTAAAAAATCTCTGATAGTACATAGTATATATCGTCATATTGCTCATCCCTAGACATATCTATTGCATAAATGACAAGTCAACGGCACAGTTTCTACACCAGAATAGAATCAATGGGAATAGTAAAACACCAGGAATAGAGCAGTCAGGTAATGCAATTTCTATGTATCTCTCTTTCCATTTTCACTGTCATTAACCGAACACTATGTATTGTACTCTATGCCCGGCACTTTGGCAGCAGCCGCTGTCATTTTTCCAAGAAAGTGGAAAGCTGCTTTGTTGCCATAATATGCCCTGTGTGATGCTTGGCCCACTTTCCAGCCTGCTTTCATTGTGTAAGCACACATACATAAAACATGATTTGCTGCTTCAATTTCTGACTTTTATTCAGCAGGGATTTGGTGGCAGACAACATCAGAGCCATGAAAAGCAGAGCAGAGCAGCAGCAAAATGCAACTCTCCCTCTGATCCTCCGAGCGAGTGAGTCAACGGCAGATAGAGAGAGAGAGAGAGTTGGCTACTTTACAGAGAACAAGGTTTAATCACTGACCTCTAGACTTACAACTGAAGACAAATGGCCATGATTAATGAGGGCCATTCATCTTATAGGTTAAGAAAAAAAACAATGGGAACTGGATTTGTCCCCGCAGCTCTGATAGATCTATTTGCTGTATATATTAAACTCCAGTCCTGTTAGTTTGCGCTTCAAAGCTCAGGTCAGGCCCAGTGTAGATCCTGCACTGTTCACTAGAGGGCAGCCTGCCTAAGTATGCAAACTGTAATGATGGCTGTGCTAAATTAAAACTGATTCCATATTCAGGGAAACACAGTAAAGAACCAAATAATGCTAGAAATTACAGTGTATAACCTGATCTATACAAAGTTGGGCCCTCCAGCTTTGTTTTAATTAATTCCTTAAATCATCTCTTTCACCTTTAGAAGTACTGAGATCCTTTACTGAAGTAAGTATTATTAGTAAATGTATGTAAAGTCACAAAATTAAAAGTACTTGTTCTACAGAACACATACATATTATCATAGGTGACATTAGATTGTTAATACTGATGCATCAATGTGTAAGCAGCATTTTATTGTTACTGTACTGTTGTAGCTGTTTAAGGTGAAGCTAGTTTATCTACTTTATAAACAGTTAACTAGTTTAATCCAGTGGTTCCAAGGAGTCAGGCCCCTCCAAAGGGTCACAAGAGATAATTAATGAAGGTTGGAAAGAAAAAACTAAGTTCTGCTACACACTGTATTTACCTTCTTTAATATTTGCTTTTCATGTGAAATTATCGATAATCTGACCTCTTTGGGTCTCAAACAGTTATTTAAATGAAACCATGTGAGAAGTTTAGAGGGGAAAGGTCACAAGCCAAAAAAGGTTGGAAACATCTGGCTTAATTTTTAACAATGTGTTGTATTTTATAAACTTATATTTTTGACACAATAATACAACAATACAATCTTTGCTTCTAAAATAAAGAAGCATAAAATTGAAAGTACAGTACTTGAGTAAATGTACTTTCCACCACTGCCCGAGGAGAATTACCTCATCATGTACAGTACTCAATCCTCCCTGAAGTGAAACGGCTAATCGATACACTCTCTCCCCCCTGTAATGTTCCCTCGGGATTTCAGATCTTAAGTCGTCCTCCTTGGTGGCCAGATTAGATGAGATGACATGAGACCAGGGGATGGCAGCAGCAGCAGCGGTGGGTCAAATCTATCTCTGTAACTGATCTAAGACGCAGCAGCTGATGCTCGGCCGCAGCTGCACACAATCAACCGCTGCTATGAAATTTCTTACTAGAAAAAAAAGGATGATCTTGCATGTTCACAGACAGCTGAAGACTAATGAGGGTTTTCTGTGGGGGAACTGCGAGACGGGCAGGAAGAGCAAAAGGAGACCGCACAGAGGAAATAAAGAGAGCAGAAGGAAATTGGCAAATGAAGAAAATAAGACTGTAGCAAAGTTTTCATTTGCCTTTTCAGCACTTCAACCACAAAAGCCAAAAGCTCTGTCTTGGCTTTTGTCTGTCACCAGCTCTATCAGCCTGCCACTGTTGTTGTACTAATTTGTCTGTCTGGAGGATGTGAATCACCTCTCTTCATTCACACACATTGTCTCCTCTCATATTATTCGATCTTTCTGTCTTTAGCTTTTCTTCCATTATTTCAAATAAATTTCTATGCAGAGATTCCCTCTCTCCCAGTTCAAAGGAGTGGGAACATAGTGTGCACGAGGAAGTTGCCACAGGGTGAGGGAGTGGGGGGGCTGCCAGATGAGAGATCTGCACATTTTTCACAGAAACACACTGAAGCACCTGTCAGCATCTGAGGGCACTTGAACTGTGCATTGAACTTAAACGCAGAGAAAGCTGAAATGAGACAAACAGCATGAGAGATGCTGCTGTCACGCTGCATGCTGTCTGCAGAAAAATTAAAGATTTTAATCTCTATCATGTTACATCCTCCATGACAACTGCCGGATGGTTGGTGCTGTCACCAGAACACATGGAAACCACTCTGAGGGTGTATATGTAGGTCATTTTTTCCACTCAAACTAGTTTTTCACTAAAAGTGCCAATACAAGAATGTAAAAAAAAAAAAAAACTCACGTCCTGCATTCAAAATCCTACTTAAGTAAAAGGACAGAAGTATCATCAGCAAAATGTACTTAAAAGTATTAAGTACAACAACAAGTCAAACACATCTAAAGTAATAAGATAGAGAGAAGAGACTTGAAGTAGATACTGTTTTGTAAAGGACAAAAACAAGCCAGTCTAGCTTATCATTCCACCACTGCCACAAACTCTTGCTTAGAAGACTATGACCAGTAACTAACAAATGAGCAAAGAAAAAGAGCACAAGAGCAAGTTTGAGAGAGGACAACGGGAAAAAAAAAAGAAACGCTAATATTTGTATGATTTCCAAGTTCTGCCTCTATGTGCTACACTATGTGGTGGGAGTGAATATATATTGTCTTTCTCTCTGCAAGCGGGGATACGCCTGCGCATGTGCATGTTGTGAATGCTGGCGTTTATGTGTGTTCATGAATGTGTGTCTGTATATGTGTGTCCTCTGGCAGTGTGTTATTGGAGCAGGGTGAGCCAGGGCAGAAATAGCAGAAACAAACGAGGTCCTGTGCAACCCCGAGACTGTTCCATGAATCATCCAGCAACTTATACAGTAGCTGGCCAGTCCGCGCAGCCTTCAGCTCACAGTTAATAACTTCCCATACAACGTTTCCATAGTGGGCCCGATTAAAAAAATTAAATCCATTTGGTTTTAGCCATATTTCCCCTCCACCCAGAAAACAGAAATAAGAATGGCCAGTATTTAGAATTCGTATTCCTGTCTTAACGTAAGAAAATTAGAGCAGTTTTTGTGTAGTAGAGCAAAATCTGGGAAACAAGCGTGGAAATGAAACCAAAATTACCCTGAGCCAGCACTGCTACAGTAAATACATGAATTTACAAAAAAGTTATTTGCAGAAACACTGAACACCTCTTGTATTTAGTTTAAAACATGAGCTATTTCCTCTGCCTGGGACTCTGAGTTAGCTCATGTGAATGTGTATTTGTGTGTGTGTGCATTTGCCTGCAGCAGCTACAGTAAACTAGTGCACTGATGTAATCAAAGTCAGCCAGAAGGGAAGCCCACAGTTAGATGTAGTTGAGGGAACACGTTTCTCTCTCTGAAACACATGCATTCACCTGCACGTGTGCTTGTAACTGTATGTATGTGAGAGGACAGGGAAAAAAAGAGAAACACAGATATGCAAATGCGATCGAAGAAAAAAAAGGAACTTGAAGGCAGATCGTGCACAGTTATTTTATTCCCAAGATTAAGAAGTAAAATCTGGGGGAAAGATGTTGTAAAAAAAAAAAAAACATTTGCATGTACTCTATCTCTCTTTGTTTGATTTTGTGTGTATTTTAAAGTGAACACGCTGCTCTCTGAACTGCGCCATTTGCCTCAAAAGACAAATCTTTTCACCCACTGAGCTGAGTGGCATGCAATTTCACAGCATATTTATGTCAGACACTGTTTGTTAACTCAAGCACCTCAGTGCCTTACACACACACACACACACACACACACACACACACACCGTCAGATCCGTCAGTGTGTAATTTTCTCTTACTCATGGCAAAGGTCAGTGTACCCACGTTTTCGTGACAGCCTGTATTTACCCCCTCAGGGTATATACAGTATACGTGTTTGTTAGTGCGTGTTTGTGTGTGTATAAAGATAATGGAGACTGACATCAAGACTGACATGGATGCTGAGCTGTGCTGCGCTGGGCCAGGCCGTCTAACCCAACAGCAGGGATAAACTATAAATAGACTATCTCATCCACCCCCCCAACCCCCTCATCTCCCTTTTTTTCTCCTGTTTCCTCTTTTCATTTTGCATTATCTGCAGACCTTTTATTACATTCGCTGTCTTCCTCAACAGCTTTTGCTTTCCATTTTCTTTACCAACTCCATGATCCTTTCATCATTTTTGTCCCTCCCTTCTTCATCTCTGTATCCTCATTTTCAGTCTCCTTCTGTCTTTTGTCTCTCTGAATTTCTGTCCTGCAGAGAAGATGAGCTAAAAAACAAAGAAAGATATCTGGAATTAACAAATAGGCCAATACCAATCTTGTGATCTCAGAGGAGAGGGGGAGAGCATGGGGAAAAGGGGGAGATGGGCTAGTTAAGGGGAGAGATGGGGGAGACAGAGTTATATAAGCGAGGCTAATCCCCTCCCAACCCTGCATAGTAAATGAGGCGGGATGACACTGGCCTCATTTCATCCATTCATCTCTGCATCCGTCGCCGCTACCCCTCCAAACCGTTCAGTCTCCACCTTAATCTGTCTGTTCGATCTTTGACAGCAGACTAAAGCTATGTTTTAAACTCTGCACACCAGCAAATCCTGCACTGCTGAGAATGAACAGAAGTTTGAGATATAGCAGATGTGCTTTAATTTATGGTTTAATCGTAAAGACGCATCCCTTCCTCTGGCTTTACTTTACCCTCATATCAACGATAACATCTGATTTTTGAAAGCTCTTAAATAACAGAAGTCAACCAGGACAGTGAGAAAGGAACCAAAAGGAATGGAACCAGGCCTCGACAGTAACGGTTGCCAGGTTGCAAAAAGCACCCCAAATTAAATACATTTTCAATATTTGTTGCATTAGTGATATTTAAATATTGCTGTTACAGTCGGAACGGGAACCAGACAACAACATCACAAACTAAATGCAAATTGATGTAATTGAACAAGATGAACCTGAATGAAAAACAAAGGAAATTTGCTGTAAAGTATCAGAAAAAAACACAAACTACAAATAATTGTGTTGACTTTGGTTACTGTAATAAAGCTTTTAAGAGGACCAGTGTGTAGGATTAAGCGGGATTTATTGGCAGAAATGGAATATAGTATTCATAAGTACGTTTTGATTAATGCATAATCCTGGCGACTACTTTTAAAAGTTAGTGTTGAGCCCTTGGAACATAATCCTGTTCAACAAACTCCACTGACAACAACTATAAATATTCCAGATCCTTTCTAGTATCGGATGCCAGTCATCTGTGTTCTAAAAGTGGAGCTACATTAACGAGATGTCTTTAAACTTTATAATGCAATACTCTGCATTTGGACTTATAAAGCAAAGGCCTAACTCCACCAACATGACCCTCACCCCTCCTTCCTCAACAGTAACCCGACAGTCTGACCCCTCAGCAACCCAGTCCCCTCTCGCATGACACCCAGACACCCTAATCTGTAGAGGTATGTTTTGTGTGTAAGGTCAGCAAAGCTCATAATGCCAGACTGCCAGTCAGGTATTACAGCACACAACTATTGGCTGAATCCTCTCACAAGGAGACATAAGATATTACATTGCATGTGAATGGTCTCAGTTTAACATAACCTCTTCTGTACTTCTGCATGCTAACATGCTAAATTAAGATGGTGAACATTTTACAAAAAAAAACACTTTACCTGCTTACCCTGCACTCACTATCACTATTGGGTGAAGTTAGAAGTGTTTTCCGTTGCACCTGTAATCACCTGCAACAGTGACATCATGGTGCACTGACACAGCGTGGAGTACACTCCTACATCACTGCAGCAAGGTGAGAAGTTAAACTACTGGAGGTTTGCAAAAACAAAGTTTTCAGGGGGTGATAAGTTACTCTTTAAAAATCTAATAATGATAACATAAACTTTTTTTAAAGAATCCCACTGAAAAGTTATTTACAGATTTTACTCAACGGGGGGGATGCTTTATCTTTTTAAATTACAATAAACATATATTTGGTATTTCTTACTCATCAGATTATTTATATATATATATATATATATATATATATATATATATATATATATATATATATATATATACACACACACACACACACACACACATACATACAAATATTATAATGAAATATATTATATAGCTAAAATTGCCCAATAATATTTACTCTCAGTCAGGTTCTATTATTTTCATTAATGGGTTTTAATGTGTTTTCTACTTTACAATCAGCTTTGAACCCTCAATTAAAATACAACATTAATAAATGGTTATTGGTCCAGATGACTATTTTCCTAGAAGGCAGAGGGTCAAACTGTCTATATGAATAAGCTGACAACCCCTACTTTTCTATTATTATTACTGATCTGTAGGGCATTATTGAATTGTTTATTAACCCCCCTGCACCTCTCCAATCCTCCTGCTCAGACAGGACGCTCCACTAAACTTTGACCTACTTCTGTCTGCCCTCAGTCTGGGCCGAGGGGGGGGGAGAAAAACGCCAAGACCCCAAACACAGTGAGCTTCACGCTGATCCAGCCTGTTAATAATAATATGAATATCAAAGGCTTATTTGGACAATACATCTTTTGAATGTCAAATCGCAGAGGGAAGCTGACGGAGGCTTGAGGACGCGTGCATGTGAAAGAATCACACTGGACTCATTGTATAATACATTTAAAATTCAGCTGTGCACACACACACACACACACACACACACACACACACACACACACTGTATATCTCATGCTGAGGACTTGATTTCACTTTTCTGCTGATCAGCCACAAGACAAACCCCGTCCTTCATCTTTTTATCCGTAATGTGTCTCTCGTTTCCAAGAAATCTCACCCAGCAGATGGACACAATCCTCCATAACCAATTCTCTGAAGGATAAGGCAGAGCAAGACAAAGACACCAGGACACAAAGGCAGACAACACCTCCAACATTCAGCTCCAACTGTCCCACTGAAACTGAGCTGAAACCAGTGACAGCATCACTTCATAAACTGCAACTATGTTTAAAATCTGCCAAATGTTTCATAAGCACAGGACAGCTTCCAGGCCAGCTGAGTCCACGTGCAACAGGACGGCTTGAAGGATGAGGGCTGGCTCGGACAAGAGGGTGCTGGGAGTTATGTTACCAAGACCACGGCTGGGACGGCGTCCAAGAGGTTCCCGGAAGAATTGTGGGAACATCAGGGCCCAACATATGTGTACGAGAGAAAAAAAAAAAAGAGACGGAGGCATGGGCGCTGAGGGGGAATCTGTCAGCAATTAAATAAGAGGGAGCATTCCCATAGTTTCACAATTAGGAGTGGAGTATGTAGAGATACACTGGGGTCATGATGTAATCACTCTCTCATGGTTAAAACTTCCCGGCCCCGTCTCCCTCTCCTCTCCGCGTCCACTAGCCAGCCCAAGCTAGTCGGCTGAAGCAGGAAGGGGGAAGGGCGCTGTGTGGTACGCATTCTGCCGAAGGGTCATCTGGCAGACGCATCCTCCGAGCTTCACTCCACCATGCAAAAGAGACACATACACACACACAGGGGGGAAGTAGCTGGCCGAGAGGGTGGAGGAAATCTAATCTATAAATCAGACACATGTCCAAACAACTGGGTGTCAACAAATCTTTGCTTATGTTATTAGCTCAGAGGTGTCCCGCTGCAACATGCTGAAAAACTCACTGATTCAATTCTGCTGATGTAGTTGTTTAAGACAGGGCTGAGGAAAAAAAAAAGTGTGTAGTGTTTGGAAAAGACAAAATCATATCTGCAGGGCTCAAAAATCCTGAAGAAGCTAAACCACACCAGCAGGGGGCTGAAGAGCTTTTAAACCGGATCAATAATTCATGTCTTGCTTCCCTTGCTTGCACAAATCAGGTTTCCAATGGAGGCGAATCAACAAACAGCTTAATCAATGCCTTTCTTACTTGTGAGGATGCGGGCCGTTGTTAGTCACGTAAAGAGCTCAACTCTGACACAAGATTTCTCCTCTGATTTCAAGGAAGAAAAATGTCTCCTGACTCAACAATTCCAAGAGACCAGAATAGGTTTTCTCATAGTGACACAATTACTACCAATAAAAACATCTAATTGTTGCAGCTGCAGGTCGTCTCCAGCCAGTCGCCCCCCCGACCTCATCTGCTACCAGGCAATGAGCCTCATTTCTGAACCTAATACTTGCGTCATCCATCAATCTTGTGTTTGTGTGTATCTGTGTGTGTGTGTGTCTGTCTGTGTCTGTGTGTGTGTGTGTGTGGTCTGCTGTTTCAGCACTGGCCATTTCGGTCCTCATACATCAACCTCCTGACAGCTGTGAAGTGACGCTTTGTGACATATGAGGCCACTTTACCTTCTCCTCGGGAGGAGGAAGAGAGAAAGGGAAAAGTGAGGCAGTGCTGAGCTCAAATGGGTGAAAACTGTTTCCATGTGTAGCGATGGTGCTCATACTTCCCTCACAGCTGCTGCGTTTGTACACTACAAAGGTTGATGTCTATTTACATAGTGCCTGTGATTTGTGTTGCATTTATGAGAACTTCAAATTGCAATTTCAGCAAGTAATAGAACTTATCTTTGGGGCGCAGTGAATAAATTCACGAGTGTTGAGCAAACACAGTTTGATTGGTCTACTAATGGATGTTTGGAGCAGTTGGCAGACTTCAGTACTTCTTATTCTAATGTGATCTGTGCCAGAGCTCTGCCCACTAATGTCCATTATACACAGAGTTACTCCACTCTGCATTGATTCTGTCTCTTCTTACAGACTGTAAGGGCTTTCAGAGCCCATCTCGGCCTGCCATATCAGCTATCAAATTCCAACAGCAATTTAATTGGCATGCAATCCACGTATGCACAAAAGACACAATTTGAGTCTCCTTTCACGTCGTCTGCACGAGCACGATAATAGACAGGCACTGTGCGGGTTCATGGGGCATTTTATGGCGGCTTTTGGGTGTTTTTAACGATGTAAAATCAAAGAAAGTAATAACAGGCTTATACTGAGAACAGCTAGACGATGACAGGCCTATGTGGTCCACCCAAGTCTGCACAGCCACACCTTGGGGCTGATGAATAGGCAGGACAGATGTCTCAGTGAGCTCCTATAGCTCCATATTCTTTTTGACTAGTTAGGTAAGCCTCTGTGAGGCCCGGTGGTGCTTTGAGCTTCATGCCAACATGCTCACAATGACAATGCGAACATGCTGATGTGAAACCAGTATAATGTTGACCACGTTCCCCATCTTAGTTTACCGTGTTGGCACGTTAACATTTACTAATTAGCATTTAACACAAAGTACAGCTGAGGTTGGTGGGAATGTTATTAGTTTTGCAGATATTTGGTCATAAACAAATTAAACATTTGTTCTGATGATGGCACTAGATGAAAAGTGAAGGGATCACCAAAGTTATTACAATTCACCCTGAGGGGGGTGTCAATGTATGTACTAAATTCAATAGCAAACCATCCAATAGTTTTACTCAAAACCATAAGTATCAACCTTCTGATGGGGCTAGAGAAAAAGTCAGAGAATCAGGTTATTGGGATTCATCCTCTTGGCATCATGAAAATCTGTACCACAAGTCAAGATATCTCTGTCTGGACCAAAGTGGTGGACTGACAGACCGACATAGAACCACACAGCAGCTTTGCAACAGCTTGATACAGCCTTAACATCAGTGCAGAAAGAAGTAGTCTTTTCCCCTTGCAGACCTGACCTGACCTCCTGTAGCTTGATGGATAAACCGCCTGCACAAATTCATGATTTGTCAAATAAGTGTTGCAGTCAGGAGAGCTTCATAATCATCTAAGCCAATTCTGACTTCATTTTGTACACAACTCTCCAAAAAAAGCCTCCCGGGTATTATTTTTTTTCTTTCTTTCTTGTTTTTTATTCATGGCAGAGATTACTGTATTTGAGTTTGATTGCACTGCACAGACCTGGTCATTATCATCAGTACACAAGTGACGGTTTCTACTGCAATCACTCACCTAAGAAAATGTTTTTCTATTAGTTATTGGCCAGTCTGCATAATGTTACGAGTCTGAATAACCTGGACTTAAAATGTCAGAGTGTAAACACTTCATTCATTCATTTTGAGAGGTTAGTGAGATTAACAAAGAGTCAACCCGAAATAGCTCACCTGGCTTTCATGTCAGGCATAGAGAGTCAGAAATGGGTCAGAAATCCTCTGTTTTAAGGCTTTGTTCATTTTTGCAATGGTTTCAAATAACAAACAGATTAATTCAATAAAAAAGGAATTTACAGAAGGGATTTTCCGCTGAACTGTTTATGCATCCATGTGCTCGGAGAAAACAATCAACACATGGCACTTGTTGTTGGGAGTGTCGCCTCCTGACAACATTTCCTAGCACACTACTACTGTAAAAATTCCCATATTTTACTTAGTATGGACCAATTAATAATAACTCATGAGTTCAGAAAATCTAACTAAACTTGTTAACTCTGTAAAATCCTCAGATGTCCTTAAATATTTAATGAGGAAATTAAATGATATTATAGATCGGCAGCAGTGGGGCCTCTTAAAAAGTTCTAAAATCTAACAATCATTTCATTGTTAGAAGAGTTGTGTGTTGAGCAATCAGAAACAGAACAAAATGCAGCACTCATTTAGTGAACCATCAAAAAGTCAGACAATGGAACTAACAAAAATAAAGAAATATCTTCCATGCCAATGATGATGCTGTTTCACAAAAGGCTATAATTGAACACAGAGTAAGACAATCCTATGTTGAAAATATAATTTAAAAAATGACCATGTGGTTTAATAAAGAATTTCTTCTGCTATATGAAACTTATAAATTATTATTATTTATTCCAAAGTTCGATTCAAGTCCAGTAAACTCCAATTGGGTTAAAACTAAGCAGCAAGATGAGCATGTAAATGCACGCATGCCACTGTCAACAAGGACAGATTGGTGTTTTCTTCCACAAGATTCAAAACAGTAAAGATAAACCTGCGTAAACATAAAACCTGTTCTTGAGGGCTCACAAAATACAAAATACCCTCTCCTTTAACAGTGTAGACACCAATCTGACATGTATGACAAAATACTAAATGCTAAACTCTGAAAGCATTTTGAATGCTAGAGATGATTTATTATTGGAAACAATCAATACCAGACATAACAAGAACCATCTTGTACTCCACCCAAGAGGAAATGTTTGGCCACAGTAAAAAATCTCTAGAATGATGTTGATAAAATGCATCTACAAATGAAGCACATATGTAGAATTCATCTAAATTAACAGTTAAGAAATAATTATACTCGCAACTTTAGGAGTTTGTCAGCTTGTGTGACCACTCTGACCTGCACAACAGCTGACATATCCATCTGCTGGTGTGTCTTAAAAGTTGCAGCTTCAAAATGCTGTATATTTAAATTTTTCCTGTACAAAATAATGAATCTGTTGTATAATAATGTTGTATGAAAAAGAAAACTGCATGAACATGTAAGCAAAGCCACTAGTGATGTTGTTGCCACACTTTCAGTTCAAAACGGGCCTTTAAAAAGCAGGAAAAGAAAGGTCACTGCAAACCCAGGCAGCAACTAATTACAGTTTCACATACAGTCTTTGTGTGTGTGTGTGTGTGTGTGTGTGTGTGTGTGTGTGATGTGTGTGTGTGTGTGTGTGTGTGTGTGTGTGTGTGTTGCGTCTGACTGACAGCTTGTCTCTCCCATGCTGTGCTTTGCTCTTGTCCTGTTTTAATGGGCTGACAGCGAGAGACTCTGACGGAAATCTCAATGACACACCCGCTGTTAGACACATCACAGCTGAGGGAAGTCGGAAGCAAGACTGGATCGCAGAACCAACATTTCTCCCACAAACTGTTTCTAGTAAAAAATAAGAAAAAAAAAAAAACTGCACAGAGGACACTGAGCTGCAGCATAACATCAAACAGACCTGCTTGTCTGATATGTAACCTTACAAATGAAATTGGTTAAGGAGGGAGACCAAACCAAGAAAACATATCTGCTTGACTCCTGTTGGACCATGGTTCCTTCCTATGGTGCTTCCACACACAGAACTTCTCCCATGAAAGCTCAATATTATGTTAAAAAGCGAGAAACTCCTCCCGGTTTGTCTCAAACGTATGTACAGTAGTGTTTAATAAGAGCAGTGTGGGGTGGAGTTTCTGTTGTGTAAGGCTTCTAGGGTCTATGTTACATCATGATGAATGACAATGAATTAAATATACTGACATTCTACGTGCATGCTTTTAATCACATCCACCACTCAGCATCATCATCGTCGCTGCACTAAAATGAAGTGGCAGTTCGTCATCATTTCAATCCCAGATGGCTGGAGTGGCATTTTGCTAATTGAGCATCACAGGTGTGGATCAGATTGCTCTCTCTCTATATATATATCAGTTTAATGTGGGATATACTGTATGATGCTTCATGTCGGACCTTTACTTGTTATGTAAGAGTGCTCCCGACTGCACAGATGTGCCCCTGTGTGAACATTTATGTGCTATTTTCAGCTGAGATTATCTAATGAGCAAATTAAGCTGCAACAGTAGGCGTGTCTTTAATGTTTCAGCAGCGTCTTCAGAGCAAGTACTGGCAGATGTGCATCAGCTGCGATTGTGCCCTGTAGCTGTGTTTCGACTCACACACGTATTTGTTAACTCAATGTAGACATGAATGGAGACGATGGGAGGTCGGTTTATTTGACAGGAGAAGCAGAGAGCGAGAAAAAAAAATGATTTTGACAAGGGAAAACATAACAAGAAAAAAGAAACGACATGCTATCAAAAGCACATTGACTATGACTTTTGTTATGTTCTTGCTGGGCTGCCTCACACGTCATACCCGTATGGAATCAAATAAGGGTCATTCATATTTTGAGCTTGTAAAATTTTGAATGTGTTGTACGAGTGTGAACAAGTTTAGTGCACACTGAATTTGCACAAAACCCATTACACATTTACATACCTGAATTTGTAAGAATGTTTTTTTTTTTTTAATTCTACAAATTCTATCATATCTTCAAAATATCAATGACTCCATAAACCCTCAGGGCTTCTCGTCCCGTGAAGTAGCCATGTGATGGAAATGATCCCTCAGCATTACACCTTCCTCCCTCTACCTGCCCTCCGTCCACCTCATTAGCTCCTCCAATCCTGACCGTCCGACAGCTTGGTTATCACATCCCACCACCACCACATAATCCCCCCTCTCTCTCCTCTCTCTCTCTGTATGTGTCCTGCCTCCCCCTCCCACCCCCCGCCTATGCTGGGCTGTAGTGACAGGGCGGGATGATGAAGGGTCTCCCAGTGAGGTGGTGTGTAGCCTGAACACTAAGTTAACGTCTGCGTAGGAGAGGAGGGAGCATGCGCGTGCAAAACATTTAAGGATCCGCGTTTGCAGCATGCATGCATTTGTGTGTGGTTTTTCATAACGTTTGCATTCAGCTTCAGTCTCATGGCCGTGACGACATGACGTCCAACCCATCATGTCAACTGCAGGGGGGAACCACAGATGAGAAGGAGATGGAGAGGATGCGGCCGCTCCTTCAGCATTTCTATCTGTTCCTACGGGGATTATTTATGGTCCAATAAGACCCTGGGCGTTTCCAGTTCAACTACTTACTGATTCATATACTAAAGTAGGCCTTGAGAGCATAAAACAAATGGTGTTTAGGTCTCTCTCTCTTTGCGTGACCTTTGCTTTTCATCACACTCCCTTCATCCCCCAACAGCAGCCGCGGATACCAAGGGAGGGACAAAACAAGAGAAGTGATATCCAAGAGCAGTTGTGTGTATCTGTGTGTGTGTATCTGTGTGTGTGTGTGTGTGTGTGTGTGTGTGTGTGTGTGTGTGTGTGTATCTGTGTGTGTGTGTATGCCAGATGCAAGGGGGCAGCCGAAAACCCCATTCACTGAAACAGCTGGATGGAGATAACAGAGTAATGCTTATTCTCTAGTTACTCTCCCTCATACCCCTTCTCTCTCTTTCACACACACACACACACACACACAGACACATTCCACTTCTTGAGGAAAAACAGCTGAATTCAATGCAAGAAACCGGTGGGAAAACTAAGTCACTGCATTCAACTGGATCGACCGCAGATTACGCTCAAGCGCTTGAATCACTCGGACGCCAAGTGAAGTCAAACTATCAGTGACCAGTGAATCACGCACACTCACACGCACACACCATCGACACCGTAACTTCGATCAACCCACATGTTGACACTGACGTCTATGATGTCTTTGTTTATGGATCGATCATTTTCGCACGGATTTGCCAACGTCATGAAAGAAGTTACTCTGATTCTTAACTAGATGCAGGAAAAAAAAAAAAAAAAAAGCTTTACAACAAAGCCAATAACTTCACTTTACCCTCCTGTTCAAAAAAAAAAAAAAAACAAATACGGCACAGAAACACACTTCCCTGCTAAATCACCGCTGCACGCCGCGTTACCTCCTCACCTCAACAGAGATGTTCTCCACCAGAAGCTGTTTCCTCCAACACTAAATGTCTCGTGCGTGCATCCGGTTCGCCCCTTCTTTTTTTCTTCTTTTTGTGCGGATACAACTTTTCTTGAAAACAGCAACCGGCCAACAAAAATCTTCTTTTCCCCGCAGGACCCGTCCAGCCGTCAGCAGCCCTGCAGACTCTCGGCCGACCCGCTCCGCTGTCCGGGCTGAGTGCGCTCGGTTCTGTCACAGGCGCAGCCCGGTCCGCTGACTGTGCGGGGCGGGCGGGCTCTGAGCTACTGATCCACAACACTGAGGTTTAGGACCGGGGGGCAGCAAGGGGGGGCTGCGACGACCGGCGAGGCAATTTCTCCAGCGGATGTTTATGTGTTACTTTGTGTTAATAACAGACTACAGTTATGCTCTGCTGCTGCATATTAGTTTTATATGCCATTTCTACCGTTTTAGTGGTTTGATATTCGGATATCTGTCTTTGTTTCAGATATGGTGCTCCTTGCAGTTTTGTAGACGGTGAATTAAATATTCCACAAAGGTGAACTGAAGGTGAAAAGTACTTTGTTGAAACTTTTAGAACAACCGAGCAGTTTGAGACAGGAGCAGGTATTTGTATTCACTGCATCCATCTGGTAAAAAGTGAGTGTAACTAGCTGCTGAGGCATATACCAGGTGGTTCACCTGGGCCCCATCCATCAGGGGGCCCCAATTATTGTGTTCAATTATTTTTTTCCCCCCAACCATTTATTTTTATTTTTTCATTTGTATTTATAGTTGACAGATGTTCTGCAAATTGAAAAGTTAAATTTTATTCTGGGTCCTGGGTTCAAATCTAACTGGTGGTTTCTTTTGTGTGGAGCTTGCATGTTGTGCCTATGTTTGTCTTCCTCACACAGTCCAAACACATGCAAATCCGGTGATCTGAACACTTGAAATTGAAATTTAAAGGATGCCCATAAGAACAAAGGAGTAATGTTGACATAAAAAAACTAAATAATCCACAATATTTCTTTGATAAGGCTAGTTTGGTTTTCCAACTGTGAAGCATCCAAAACAGGGAGTCATCTGGTTACAGGTGAGTTTCTTATTGGCTCTAACCTGCTTTGAACTCTCAGGTTGAGAGATTCCCGCCCACTGCCTCCTGTCCACTCAAACAACCTGGAAACACAATATTGGGTCTTCTCTTCTAACTACAATAGACCACCACCTGCCTGATTCATCCATGAAAGAGGAGCTGTATGAATGACCTAATTTGTTAGAGAAATGTATGGATTTGATTTCCACAAGGTCTTAGGGTGCAAAGGTCCCTGCCACTCAAAAGGAGCAGCTGCCGCAGTGGTGTTGAGCCATATAGAGTTATCTGAGCATCCTGATATCCTGCAGGCGTGATAGACCGGAGAGTCATTATACACACATACGCTATCATGGAGAAAAATGGCTTTATCTAAACAAGTTGCATCTTGTCTTTAGTCTTGACCAAATGTTTGTAAGTAGGCTACTTTAAACTAAATCCTGCTTTGTGTTGCTAATTCAATTAATCAGTGTTCTTTAGTTTGGACATGTGGTCCGTAGCATATAACGGTAAAATAAAGCACAACAAGAAAACACTTGTGTTAGGAATTTTTGTTTTGAAATATGAATAATTCAAATCATTCAATTAAGAAAAAGGGGGATGTGCTGGTGGGTTATGGACCAAGGCACAGACCATGAACTTCCATGTCCCCGGTTTGAGCCTTGTTGTATTTCCTGTCATCTCTCTATTGTTGACTCACTTGTAAAGGTTTAAAAAGCCCCCAAAATACTTGAGAAAGTCTTTCAAGAAAACGGTCTGGTTGATTCCTATTGATCTTTACTGCTCCTTTTAAGAAATGTTTCATGACTTTCATGATTTTCATAAATCAGTATGACATTAAAAAGCGCATTACACTTGACCTCATATGTGATGTAATCTCATCTGCAGTATTATATACAATTGTAAACAGCTCAAACATGACGGTAAAAACATTTATTTTATTAAAATTTCCAAACAAAGTGCAGCTTTAAACTGATATCTTACACTGCAGCCTCCACAGCATCACCTTATGTCTTTGATGTTCGGCCGGCCCTCCTGCCTGTGGAGAAGGATATTCAGGAGCCCTATCAGTGCTGAACTCCACCTGACCTCTCCTCCTCTACGTACAACATACCAATTTATTTCCTGCACCAATGACAAGTACGTAACCCCCACCTCTCCTCCTCCTCTGCCCCCTGTTTCTCCTCCGGCTCATCTTTCCCTGCAACTTGTCAACCACCTCTGCTCCTTTTTCTTCTCCCTAATCCCACTCTGCTCAATAATCTTCATCTCCTGTTGTTTCAGCCACTGACTAAACTCCATCTCTTCCCTCTCTGCCACATTCAGCCTCCACCCTCCCAGTTCACCACCACAGCCCATCTTTTCTCAACCCCTGTCTCCTTTAAATCATCCCCATGGTTCATTTCAACTTCAGGCTTCGGCAGCCTGCAATGCTAATATGATTTCCAGCTGAAATGAAACGTGCAAATGTGCTGCAGCCTCTCCGTATCCCCAGTGGGTTCCTATTGGAGTGTAGTCATTAGGCTTGGGTGGGTGGAACTGCAGAAGATTAAAGTTGAACCTTTCTGGGCCTCATGATTGTGGGTAGAGTGCCACTTATTTTCCCAACATCACAAAAGTCCTGTTAGTTTATTGTCTTCTTACACAATATGCAAAGTATGAGTGTGTGTACTGTTGCAGCTGTGTGTGTGCTTGTGCAGATCTGTGTGTGCTGAAGTGTCTGTTCAAAAGAAAGTCCTTGCCCTCGGCAGCCTCTGGGGTTAGTACACGACAAGACTGTTTTTTTCTTAATCACTAAGAGGAAGATGCTGCTCGTGCAAACCAGAGAAAAAAGTCCTGCTCATCCCATTAATTCTCACATTTTTGCTTTGTCAGCCAGTCGGTCCACCACTTTGGTCCAAATTTAAATATCTCTACAACTATCCAATGGATTGACATTTTGTACAGGCATTCATGTTCCCCACAGGATTGCTTGTAATATATTTGGAGATTAGTGATACCACCATGGGGTTGACATTTAAATTTTTTTGTGAAGCATCTTGACAACTGTTGAGTGGATGACCATGGACTTTGGTACATATACTCCTGGTCCTTCAAATCACGTCTGTGCAGAGCCTCAGAGAGCCTCTAGCATGGCTGTACATTACTGTAGATCCTTATTTTGTTAAGACTAATTATCTGTTTTTCAGATTCAAATGTTTCAAACAACACAAGGTTTTATACTAACATGATGTAACAACTGGCCTTTTGTTGAAAAATGTGTCTCCTAACTTCCACTGTGTTTGCTTCTCCTTGCTGGGCTGCAGTATATGGATCCCACTGTATATACATGCTGCTTTAGTGAAGTACACATGTGCCTCAGCTGCAGCTCTGATACCCTGAGAACAGGCACGGGGCTCCCAAAGGGGGGACTCTGAGAAACAACCCAACTGACAAATCTCACACTCTGTTAGGTGTCACAGCTTCATAAAACAAGATGAAACAGATTAATGGAGAATTCCTCACGCTCACGCCTCAGCAGAAATAATACACTGTGAGCCTTTGTTTCCAATCCGCTTTGGTCTGTCTGTTGCTGTCTGTGAAGGCCGAAAGCCTGGATCATATGACTCACACATGCTCTGTCCCCTCAGGGTCTTCATCCACCGCCAGATACCTGACCAAAGCCTGACCCTCCGCCTCAACATGATTCAGAAATATCAAAGTGCTTCCGGCAGTACTTCTGAAATTATTCGCAAGAACTTGACAACATTCTTCCA
The DNA here is from genome assembly GCA_031216445.1 of Lateolabrax maculatus. NCBI lineage: Eukaryota > Metazoa > Chordata > Actinopteri > Acropomatiformes > Lateolabracidae > Lateolabrax > Lateolabrax maculatus. Next base: position 12,132,394 of record CM062209.1, on the reverse strand, counting down.
GCCATCATTGCATTTTTTCTTCTTCTGTTAATCCAAAAAAGCACCCTTTACTTGTCCAACCTTTGTGTTTGATGACTCTCGAATTGTTTATGCTTCGTTTGCAAAGTGGATGAATTTTAGCTGTTCAATAAACAATGAAACTCAAAGTGCATCCAGGATGAATCTGCCAAACACAATAAACAATGTGGGATTTTGAATAATGTCATTATCTTTGTTTTGGCTCTCTAAAAAATCATCAAGTACTTTGACATCTCCGTCATGATCCCAATTAGACGTCTCCAATCCCCGAGCTGCAGGGCCAGCTCTCTGTGGAGGGTTATTTACATATTTCCATAATGGTCAAATCAGGAGAGTGCAGTGTAGCATGAAACACCTCAGATTCCAGCTCGTTCGAGCCTGAGAGCTCATCCAATATTGAGTTCTTTGTCTATGAGCAGGATCAGTGTGGCTGGGAAGCAGAAGAACTGGGGCAGACAACAGCTTCATCTCTGTTTTGATACTGCTGTCTGTTCAGAGCCTCTCATCTCTTTGCTGTCAGGGTTGGTCTTGTAAAACAATATGACAGCGTAGTTTCTGTCTAATTCAGTGAAAGACTTGCTGCTGCTGCTGCTGCTGCTGCAGTCAGGGCCATGGCAGCCCAAACTCACTCAAACCACCCACTGGAGATTATTATTTAATACGGCTATTCTACACATGCTCATTAGGAGTATGTCTGTGCAACAAAAATAACCACATAGATAATTTATTCTGTCGCCACTCTCCACTTTGATCTTCCTTTTATTCCCCATCCTGATTCACTTTTGTGCATTTTAATTACAGTCCCATATGCTCATCCATCCCCTGCTACTCTGCCACTTTAGCTGAACCCTGACCTAATCAGAACCCCTGCATACAGGAAAGACATCATAATACTCATGAAATATATAAATGCAACCGTAACATGCTTTAGGAATGACAATGTACTCTCATAAAACTGCTCTGAGAACGTTAAATCAGATTTTTTCTCCTCATAAATGTCTAAGAAGAAAATGCTGTGCTTTTCAGAAAAGAGTTATGTAATCTGTTTTGTGTACTATAAATGTATAAATGTACTCATGATTTGGTTTTCCCATCTTTCCTGTCCTTATCCTCTAAAACAAAACACCCTTATGTACTGAGACAAAGCTCAAAAGGGATCTGAAGTTATTCTTTGTGAAAATAAAAATAAACTTCCAATTTACAGGTATGTTATTTGTAACAAAATCGATCTCTTTTCTAAATTAAGGATTTGCTCACATCAAAATGTATCCCTGAATAGTGGCATAAAATTCAACTTGAAACCATTAGACAACTAAGGGACTATGGTATCTGTCCAAGCTCACACAATACATTTTTATAAAAACATTTCAAGATCTGTTTTGTAGTTTGGTGGTGCATTTTTCTGGTTGGCTGAACATAAATGATGTGACCTAATGTCGGCATTTCAAGTGCAGCTACAGTAAAATGTAGTCTGATAGCAGAAATATAATATGGCAGTCTAATAACATCAATGTTAGGTTTTGTTGTCAGATTGAATCAACACACAAGGATTTATTCCTACCTTTACTTTTTGCATCCACGGAGAATCAACTGTACCTTATCTATCAACAGAAACGTCAGTAGACCACGATGCAATGCAGCAATTTCTAGCAAGGGGTGCATCTCTGAGCTGTTTTCTCACATTTTACATCACTATAATTAGCCCATGTGTACACCAAAAAGAGTACAGTTCCACTCCTGGAGTTCACAGAATATTGCAGATGAATTAAGTAGACATTTTTAGGCATTTTAAGTATTGCTCCATCAAAGATCATCCCTATTCTGCTCCTCCTTGTAATGTGAACACCCTTTAAGGACTGCAGAACAGATTTCCAGGCCACCAGATTAAAACTAACTACCTGCAGCAGCTAACACTGTTTCTCAGCCTCAACCTCTAGATTCTGGATTTTTGTTTTTTTGTTTTTTTTTTTGCAGCGGCTTTTTTCTCACTGAGCTGAAAATGGGATGCCAAGAGCAATCCTCCCTGGATTATTTAAACACCCACTTCAAAGGAAAGCAATTATAATCCTACATTGTTGATATGGGGGGAAAAAACAGTGAGTAAATGTCATGGAAACTAGAAAGGAACTGCCACAGACATATTTGGACACGCAGAATATGAGCATGTGATAAGTGCTTTTAGGTTTGAGGTTTAATTTCTTTATGTGACATAAGAAGGTAGGATGAGTAGAATTAATATCACACCCTGTTCAAATACACATAACCACAATCGCACTCTCACAGACACAAGAGACATCTACTTGCACGCGCACACACAGTCAAATGCTCTCACTTGCTACAGTGTTATGCGGTGAATGCATAGATATTTGGGCCTATGTGTATTTCTAATTCTTCGTATTGTTTTTACATTAATAACTGGCACAACTAACAAATCACATGCAAACATAGCTGATTTTGTGCTCCCACTGTACAGTGTATCTCATAGTAAATGTACTGACCCAGATTAGAGCATGTGTGTGTCTTTGTTTGTAGTTAGTAGTAAATGGCAGTGAATTATGCTGCACGTGTCCCAGACAGCTCAGTTCAGATTGTTATTTTGGTAAAGCAAAGGCTGCAGGCAGCACGCTGTCATGTTGTGTAAATCTGGCTGCTGGAAAATGGTCCTTCCCTGCAGGTTAATGATGAGATTACTGCATGTTTGAGAAATGATGAATGAGAACACTTAACATTATGTAACATTCAGCCATGCGGCTGTGATTTTACACTCTGCAACCCTTGTAATAACTTTCTGTTCATTGCCATCAGCACTGCATGAATAATAACATTTTGTGCCTCAATGACCTTGGTGGATTCAGAGTTTACTGACCTTTAAAATGTCTGAATCAGGACCAAATGTATTTGTCTTCAGACCTTTAACTCCCTTTTTCACCTGATTCCTATTTTAAATCCATAATTTGTTTCTTGTCTTTATACTGCATATATGTTATTTCTGTGCACTTGTCATGTTTTTACACGATGTGTGCCGGTGTATGTTCACAATATTGAATATGTTGAAGGTTGGACAGTGACATGTTGATGGTGGGTGACTTATTGCTTTCTGCAGAGATCAAGCTACCAGCATGTTTCTGATATCCAAACAGGTCAAGGACATGGCAGCAGAACAGTACAACCCTTAAATCATCTCAACACTGTTTCACACCAACACCTGTGTGAGGAAGAAAGACACAAAGATGCCTTAGAAAGGTGCCTAGAATTTAGTTTGTGTCTCCATACTCATTCACACCACATACGTGAAAATAATATCTCAAAAAAACGTATTTCTTAAATCATGCACACATGCAGACAGATGCTTTGTGGAAAACAGAACGAGGGGTCTGAGTTTGAAACGGCAGCTGTGGAAATGTTTGGGTTGGCTGAGGTGATGCAAACAGCGTGACTGTCTCCAGACACTCGGCAGATGTACACAAACACACACACACACACACACACACACACACACACAGACATTCATTTATAGTGTCCTCCCAACTAATGCTACAGTATGTCTGAACTGGAGCCATAAATGTTGTCGTTGCAGGGTGCTTGAACTCAGTATGAGTCACGCACGGCTTCTTTGTTTGTCAAGGTAAAAGGATGAGCAGAGAGTGTGTTTGTGTGTGTATGTGTGTTGTACTGTAATGACAGGGTAGGGAGACAGTCTTTCAAATGGTGGAGTCGGGCTCAAGCCCCTCTCCTGAGCAAGAAACTGAATACGTGTTCTATACCTGACCCTGACCTTTGACCTGGGGCAAGTCAAAAGATTATATTTTCTACCAGTATCAGTAAAGTAATATTGTTATTTTAACAATCTAATCTGGATGATGAGCATGAGATCAATATTAACAGAAAATCAATCTCACACATACACACAAGTTCCTAAGTCAAAAAGAATAACACACACTGACTCTTAACCACTAATCTATTTAAATAGACATTGTTTCGAAACCATCATCTTTGTTCATATCAAAATGTTTAAACATGGTTTCCACACCCATGATACATATCATGCAATTATGCCCTTCTATTGTATTCTATTGTGAGTCTTTGTTGGTTGGGGTTGAGACATTTCATTCAAAAACACAAATGTCAACCTCATGACGACACTTGAGGAAAGGTCAGGGAATCACCAAAGTCATTAGGATTCATCTATAAATGTCTGTATAAAATATGGTGTAAAAGTATCTAGAAGATAGATATTTCACAGGATAACAGGATGCATCATCTGGACACCATGAGTGTCTGTACAAACTTTCATGACGATCTATCAAATAGTTACATTGCCATTACTAGAGCCACACCACTACCATGATTGTGATATGCATTTAAAAATTCAGAAAACCTAGTAAAATGACTTTTGAGCTTAGATTATTTGGTCATAGAAATAAAATACTGACTGATGTCAGAGGTCTTTATCAGGGTTCAAAGCAGGTCTACTGGATCAGAGTTTTAGGAACGCTTTGAGCAAAAAAGCAGCGTCAGAGAGGTGAGGAGGGTCGGAGAGATACTTTTTACATCAGGAGGTAAGAGGTACATGTGAGAGGTAGGGAAAAGGCCAAAGGAGGAAGGGATGACAGAGGAGGAGAGCAAAGCAGGTACACAGCACTAATGTGGGGAGACAGGGCCAGTCTAGGGAGCATCTGTTTTTAGAGTCCCTAAACCCTGCTCTCCATCCATCCTCTTCCTCATGACCCCATCTGCATCTCTCTCTGAGTCTCTCTTTTATTTTGTGTTTGTGTCCATAGTGCGCTCTAAACAGCCCATGTTTTACCATCAGAAAGCAAAAACCAGGAGCTTCTCCCGGAGGAGTTGGATAACAGCGAGCGGAGACAGCAAGGCT